>JANHGO010000012.1:11514287-11558999 GCA_024606505.1 Aquila spilogaster
CAGGCACTACAAAGGCTCTATTCCCCATTCTCTTCAAGCATTTGTAGTCAGGAGGAGCCCTGAAGCAGCAGGAGTAACCTGGGCTCACAGAAAGCCAATATTTCAGTTTAAATTGAGATTTTCTTCAGCACGCTAATGGAATGACTTGTGTATCTTCCCTCACACACTTCAGCCCAGAAGCCACTAATATACAGCCAAGTACACTAATATACACTCAGAACCAGCAGAGATGGAAATTCAGACCCAGAGGTGAGAGATGGAAGCATGCATGCCTTCAAACCCCAGACGGATCTGCTAAACGCTGCAGGTACGTTCCTGCCGCTTGTGAACTGAGAAACCATTCAGGGAGCACTCCTTTGAGCAAAAAGGCATGCACACTTTGATTTGAATATATAATCTGTGTTCATACGACCTAAACAAAAATTGCAAAAGACTGATTACAAATCACATAATAAAATGCTACTCAACTTGCACCAATAGCTTATTGCACAAAAATGCCATTACTACTGAAATTATTACTTTGCATATATTAGTTACACATCCCATTTTTCAGCTGGAGCCACAGACACTTATTAGCCACACTCTAAGCGGTCCCTTAAAAATATATACATATCTGTGCACGTGCAAAGAACATCACGGGCACACAATGAGAAAACACTTCTTTGTGTTCTCTGGATTTTCTGAAAAGATGGGATCGTTCATCTTCCTTTTTCTATGGCTGGCAATATTCTTAGAAAAACCTTAAGGAAAGCAACTCTCAGGCAATCATGTTGCAGCCTTGTTACAAAAAACAGCTATCAGACTTCAGAGCAGAAACACAAGCAATGAAAGTTTTAGAAGAAGAAAGGGTGAGCTACTCCTCTCACTCACTGCACACCACACATCGTCTGTAGGGAGCTTTATTTCCAGCTCTTTGTCACTAACTGCACACAGACAGAGACCAATACATAAGATCGCTGGCAGTACAGGAATTTGATTAAACTCGTTAATTCTACCACATCTCTGAGGCCATCCACAATGCCAAAGGTTTACCATGACTTCCTCATGCTAGGAGCATCAAGTCCATGCCTGTTTACTGGGATTTGGACTGTCACTCGGAGCTAGCATCTCCAACTTTCCCTCGTATCCAGCTAAGAGGAGCTGCCCATCTCCTCCTGCAGAACAACCAGCAGAAAGCACAGCAGGGAGGAGCAGAGGGTGTCCCACCCACATCCTGCGTGACACCAACACCAGCAGATGTCCCAGATGCGCCCCAGGTGAGGAGGACCGAAACAACTGCCCTGTCTCTCTGCTCCCAGTGCAGGGTCTGGCACACACCAGTAGGGATTAGTCAGTGTGCCTGCATCGCTCATGCCATTGTAGCAGTCACTGTCTTTCCAATTGGGAAAGTCTTCATGAATTGCACAGCGAGCATGTGTTAGAAGGGGAATTTTATGGCTTGCTGGCTGTCAGGCACAAAGCCTTGTAAAACACTGCTTTAAAGCTGTCACTACAACAGCCCCACGGACAACAGCTCAACATGTGGTGTTGCCACTTCAGTCCATCCACCTCAGCAAATTTTGGTATCGACACACCTGGGGATGTCAATGTGCCTGAGGATTGCCAACCTCTCCCAGCAGCACCACACAACCTCGAACAGTCCCCAGCCCAAAACAACTTGTTCCCAGCTGGAGACTCGAAACTACAGCAAGTACAAGTTTAGAGACAGATGCAAAGTCCTAGAGAAATGGGTTTGTGTTGAGAGAACACTGACACACCTTCAGCTACAGCCAACTTACACTTTCGCAACCACTCCGCCATCCCAACGCACAGTTCCAATGGGCTGCCCGCCGCTCCCGCTTATTATTATCCCGGGCAGCGCGGAACGCGCTCTGCTCCACGAGGCCGGTGCCAGCTCCCAGCGCACCCAGAATAGCCCACAAATAGTCCGTGCCACATGAGGAGCGCTGCCACTTCACACCTCGCCACGCGCTGCGGCCGTGCGCGGCATCTCCCCACAGCCCTGAGCCAACGGGGGAAGGAGGGAACTGGATGTTGAGTTGTGTAGCAGCTCTGCATTGCAAGAGCAAGGAGAGGCTGGAAGAGGCCTGAGTAGGAAGTACTGCTTTCTGATGGCAAATTGGAAAGACTGATTTGAAAGCAGCAGTTACTGCATCTGACAACTGGTAATCTTAGTTTCCTCACATCACAGTATGATAAAGTACAGACAGAGTTCAAGGTGAGCATCAGTTCATCCTTTGCTGTTATTAATAACAGCTGTTTGCAACTGAAGCTGTTTGCACCAGTCTAGCAGAGAGTGGGCGTTCATGTTGATTGGGCAGGCTGTAGTGTAAATTTCTGCAGATCCAAATAAGACAGAAGGTATTGCTTCTTGTTAAACAAGGCTAGGTTTTGTCCTGGCCAAGTTCAGGTGATGTGAAAGATGAGAGGAGAGACACCTGGCTCCTTGATCTGCCATCGTTCTCTTCTTGGCTGTATCTCCCTTTCTGTGGTTGTGAATTAATGTTCTTCATGCTCACTCTGTCTCAGAGGAGGAGCAGCCCAAGTTGCATTGCTTTATTGTCCACAAGCTGTTTTCTGACTAAATAATGTTATTGCTGAGTGTGTTCCAGACTGTCTTGCCAAAGCTTTACTTGCTGAATTCAGCATGCTTGTAAGTGTAAGGGACCTAAAAGCCTTTCCTGTGCAAAGCTCTCAGCTGAAATGTATATCCTGTCTCCATCCAAATCGTTTACCCTAGGGTGCAGAATAACAGCATTCCAAGCATTTCTCTGAAATAAAAATGCAACACCACAACACTAAAGCTAGAACAAAAATCACATTATTGATAAAATATATGAAAATAGGCAGCTTAAATCTCACTTCTAATTGTCCTCTCCACAGGACATGAAAGCATTGTGTTGGTATTGCTTTGTATAATAGAGGAGCCTGTCAGGTTTGTGGTAGCTACTTGTGTTAGAAGGGTGTGGAAAACCTGCAAAAGGAGAACATGGGAAAACAAGCTGTCTATTTGGGGGCTTTCTATGTTAAGGATGGTTTGAATAATGCTAGCAGAAGCACTCTGGCTTTGCCCTGCTCCAACACAGGAAAAAGAAGCAGCATCAGAAACTTTCTCTTTCCCATTAACTTCCTAGTAATATATTACTATATGGACTGCCCCAGAAGACTGTTGCTGAGCTAGGATGTTGCTCAGCATTTAAAGGGATGCTTCACTTGATTCTCACACAGGCTTTCAGCCTTATTCAGTGTGTCAATAATAGCCCGAGTTACTGATTTTTAGAGTGCTGTATGTTGAAACAATGGTATGTGCAAAGTAAAAAGCTGAATAAATGAACATGTTGGTTGGTGTCTGCCAAGTGAGCAAACAAACATATGTTAAGAATGGGAATAACCACAATTTGCTGAACTGTTTACGGTAGGAAAAAGAGGGACAATGCAGCTTGAGAATTTGCACTGTTCCACGCATTTCGAAATTCATTGGCGTGTTTGGATGAATAAAATCTACAAGTTGTAGGTGGCTCAGAATTCAAGATCATGAAAAATATTTACATTTAACTTCTTAAGCCTGCTCTATCTGATTGGTTTTTTTAATTTCACATATTTCAAACCTCTTACTTTGTGAAAGAAAACTCACAACCGTTAGCTAAGTTGCACCCTGAAAATGACATGCAGACTCTCTTGCATGTCTCATTCACTTCCAGCAGCTGCAGCATCCTCCTGGGGTGTCCCTAAAATTGTGCCAGTTTGTGCTAAATACTGCCGAAAAATGCAGTGACAGCTTTTTCTTTGATGGTGGGTATAGCTGAATGGAAAAGAAACTGAGGTACAGAGGAACAGAGATCATTTTTCTCGGGGTCACACAGGAAGCTCACAGCTGAATTTGAGAGTTGAAACTAAACCTTCTGAGTCTTAGTTCGTCAGCCTTATAACATGAAGTCCCTTCCTCCTGAGTGCTTGGATCCATCTGACCTCCTAAACAAATGCACAGGGCATGCTTCTCTCCTGATCTTGCAGGCTCTGTGGGTTCCTGGCTCTGAGGCTGCTGTTTGTTTACAGAGAAGGCTGTTGGTACACTTCTCCCTGTTGTCTGGTTGTTTCCCCCTGCCAAATGCACAGTTTCTTCTTCCTCGGCTTAGACTCAAAGCCAAACATCTCACACCCTTGATCCAGAGTCACGGCGTTCTCTCCAGTCTCCTGCTGATGATTATACTGTGTGCTGCTGAGAAGTGAAATCATTCCTGCTGGTCTTTACTTCTGTACTGAGCCATGTAAGGGCTCGTTAGAACAAAATTTCCAGGGGCCCTGACCTGTACCTCTCCTGGGCTCTGAGGGTGGGGTTTCCTCTGACTGCACTTGAGCTAATAGTCACCAGCAGGAGACCTGGACTTTGCTCTGTTTGGTTTCTTTGTGGAGCGAGTGAAGAGGTGACATTCCCTCCTGCAGACAGACAAGGCTCTGTATTGGCTTTGCGGTGGCTGGAATGAAGTTTGAATTTGACTGCAGCTGCAGTCAGTGTTAAAAATCAGCATTAGCTTCTGCTCCATTTCAACTTGGCTAATATGTGCCGGGAGCTTCCCAGCAGTGACCACAGTTTACACTCTGTTCCAAAGGAGAACTGAAATGGGATGGAAGTGCTCCTTGCCCCTGACACTGCTCAGCCCCTTGGGGACAGCCAGATATTTCCATTTTTACAGCATAAGAGAGAATCCCATGTTTTGGGACACAAACAGCAGAGACCTTACCTTTTTTAGTAGGATGTGTAGCTGGAATATGCCATGTGGAAATGCCAGTGCAACACATGCCACTGACTTTGCAGAGCAAGGGGTAGAAATGATATGTGTGCCAATGGCAAGTATGGTACACTGTGATCTACGGAGAGGCTCTTTCACATACTGCTTTGTACCACTTGTGTCATACGGGCTTCTCTAGCCTAGTGCAGTGGGTGAGATACAGCCCTGACTGCTGCATTGTGAATTTTCTAATTTTGCTTTTCCTGTTGCATTTTGCATAATTGCAGGGAAGAGGTGATCTGAGTAATGCTTTACAGTAACTGAATATGACACCTATTGCTCAAGGAAGTCATAGGACTTTCCCAGTATTAATGGACTTATAATCAGAACTTCCTTTTTACGTGCAGCGCAGTATGTAAGGGGAGAACAAATCAGGTAACCATGGCCCAGTTCTTTTGCTCTTACCCTCCATCCTGCCCAGAGGAACCCTCTGTCTTTCAGTTCCTCCAGCTGGTGCTTGCTGACTTCCTTGCTGCTTGAGGCTGTTTGAGTTTTAATTAAGAATGTGTGCAAAGTGCTTTGACAGCCTCAGGAAGATGCTGCTGTAGATGGGCCAAGGATTTGAATTCTTTTTTGTTTCACTTGTACTTCTCATGAGCTAGAATTGAATGTGAATTACTTGCATAGTTCATACACATTCACCATGCAATGAAGGGATTCTCTTTAATAACTGACTTATCATGACCAGAAATCATCTGCTTTGCTCTGAATAAAGATGGGTTTTTTCCTCCATCAGGTTCCACTGTCTGGCATCCCGACTGTAAGCAATCCACTAAGACTGAAGATAAGCTACGGGTAAGCCGAATTCATGGCAATGACACACGAGATATTTTGCGCACACAATAATGGAATGTTGTTTTTAAAAGAGTGACTTTTTCCATGTGTTTTTCACATAGCTGTCACCACACTGGCAGAATAAACAGTGGAGGCACTTCTGAGGTATTGCTCTGATTTTTAGGCTCACCAACCTGCACATACCTGTCTCAGTGCACTGCCTTAAAGGTAGTGTAATTTACTGACATACAGACATTGCAAAGTCTCTAAGACACTTCATTTCATATCTCAATTATTGTGAGAGAGACTCTTAAGGAGAAGATGTGAACAGGGCAAATGCTATGATATATTTTAGTATTTTTGCACATCTGTGTAATTGCTCTATAGTTACCCCTGTTCTGCATGGTTATTTACAGCATTTAGATAATATGGACTCTTCTTCCTTTGCCATCCAAATAAACCTCAGCCTAAAGTGATCCTAATTTGAATGCCAAGAAGAGCCGCAGTTACCCTTGGAGTCACCTCAGCATATCCAGACAAACTTTCTGGATCAAATACTTGATGGCGGTAATGCTGCACTGATAAATGCTGGAGCCTGGCTTTTTGCATGCACCAGGCAATTCTAAGCCCATATTCACTAATTCATCTTAGAATCATAGAATCATTTAGGTTGGAAAAGACCTTCAAGATCATCGAGTCCAACCATCAACCATGCCCCCTAAACCACGTCCTGAAGTGCCTTGTCTACGTGCTTTTTGAATACCTCCAGGGATGGTGACTCAACCACTTCCCTGGGCAGCCTATTCCAATGCCTGACAACCCTTTTGGTGAAGAAATTTTTCCTAATATCCAATCTAAACCTCCCCTGCCGCAACTGGAGGCCACTTTCTCTCGTCCTATCACTAGTTACTTGATAGAAGAGACCAGCACCCACCCCGCTACAGCCTCCTCCCAGGTAGCTATAGAGAGCGATAAGGTCTCCCCTCAGCCTCCTTTTCTCCAGGCTAAACAACCCCAGTTCCCTCAGCTGCTCCTCGTAAGACTTGTGCTCCAGGCCCCTCACCAGCTTCATTGTCCTTCTCTGGACACGCTCCAGCAACTCAACGTCTTTCCTGTAGTGAGGGGCCCAAAACTGAACACAGTACTTGAGGTGCGGCCTCACCAGCGCCGACTACAGGGGAACAACCTTCTGGCCGATTTTCTCTTTTTGATGTTTCAGCTGGTCCTTTGAACTTCGCTAATTTTTCTGGATATGAATATTAGAGACTGCATATGAATAAAATGTCTTTCAGACAAGGAAACTAAGAGGTACTGCCATGGAGATACATAGGATATCCTGTGGGTTGTGTTCTATGTGTGGCTTATTCACAGGAAGCCACGCTCTTCAGAATTTATTCAGGTGCACTGGTCTGTAAAACATCCCCTGCAGAGAATTTACTATGATTGTAGGTAATGTGCAGATAAATTTTTGTTGACCAGAGTTCATGTTAGTGTGGGCTCTGCTGGAAATACAGAATTATAATTGGCCCTAGATGGGCATGTGATCTAGCATGGCCAAACGTCACTGTAGGTACCATCCAGCATTTGCACATTGTTCTGTCCTGACTTTCCATAAGAAAATGGAAAATTATGCCGGACCGGATTTTCTTCCTCATTTAACAGTTTGAATGTAAGACAGTGTTTTGGCCCTGCTTAAGCGTCAGAATGCTTGTGCTTTGTAGTGAATAGTTGGGGTACAATACCTCCCTTTCACTTGGACCCAAGAGTCTTATCAAAGCACTCCTGGCTACATTTTAGCCCTTATGAACATTCTCCAGCTGACCTTATAAATCAGTTGGCTTATTTCCATTCCCCATGGAAATGGCCAAAGTCCTCTTCAAATATTTTCCTTTTTTCCATCACACATTCAAGCATGTCAGTTGTCTTCTCCCTCAGCTAATTTTAATTGAAGTGAGTGAAGTAAGTGAATTCATCCACCTGCAAGACTTTGCTTAAGTGAGTTCTTGCAGGAAAATGAAGCGAAGCGAAAGAATGCATATTAAGGGAACATCTGAGAAATGAGCTATCCAAGGTCGCATTTTCCTAGATGAGAGCTTCTATGCAGAGGTTTAATATCTTTAAAAAGCATTGACAAATGCACTGTACTGTAGCTAGCTGGAGAGATGGAGAATTTTTAGCTTCAGCTGTCCATCACAGATCATCTCTATCTACTCCAATGCAAAGTCAGACACCTTATTTTAAAATCAGTTTGAGTTCACTTCGCTGACGTTGACACACATTTCATTCTGCTGACTCAAATGAAGGCAATAGCAAACAGGTAGGTACAGAAACAAATGAAACGGGGAACTATGTGCTATTTAAACATGTCACCACTAAATTACGAACTGTACTTTCGTTGACTTTGTTTCTTATGACACACATTTAGATCTGATGTGAGAATTGGAATCTGCTTTATGAGTTGACAAATATAGCCACTTTCAGGGTCAGGCCTAGATTTTCTGGTGGTTCTGCAAAAAGCCAGTGATATGGCCTATTTGTTCTGCTAAGTTTCCTTACCCTATAGAGCAAAACAAAACAAAAAGCCCTTTTATCACTGAAGTCACTTCAGAAGTTTTCAGCAAGTTCTGTTTTCTCTCAGTAACTGAATTGTGATATAAACTGATCGGCATTCTAGCTGGTCAAGATCTGAGAGGGAGTTCATAAAAACAATGGTTGCTTTAGATCTTCCCCCCACTGGATATTTGTGGAGGATTACAAAGCCAAAACAAGCAGAAAATAAAGCAACCATATATGTGTTACAAAAATATATGTTGCTTAGGGGTTTTTTTTACAACTGTCTGGCTGTTCGTGATTCTGCGGGGATCAGTAAGTAATATAGATATTATAATGTACAGATTATTATCTAGCAAGTAGATATTAGTAATTTGATTGAAAAAAGAGCTTGACCACTGAGCTGGTGAGACTGCTTTCCTTTTCACTCATTTTTCCCTTTTGTTTTTCATGACAGCATTCCTCATCTGAGTTCTTTTATCCAAAGAGTCTGGTTCTGCGCAGGCCACGCTCTGCAGAGGTTTGCTGTTGTGTTTTCATAGTGTTGATAATGGTCTTCTTTACTGAGAAGATTCTTCATTATTGTCATTTGCTGTGCTTGCTACTACTTCTGCCACACAGCTTTCCTGCTATCACTTGCCACCAGGGGCACTGACGCTGTATTTTGCATCATGTGGTGCAGTGTTGTTTGTTAATTCTCACATTTTTTATTTTGCTTAATGAAATGCTTTAAATTAATTTTTTTTTTTTAGATTCAGATGAGCTTTTGGGGGCTGTAGTATTGTTCTTCCAGCGTTACAGAAAGTTTTTCTTCTAAAACGAAAAATTGGAGTGCAAATATGAAGCAAATGAAAATGGTGAAAAGCATCTGACTTTAAAGTGATGGTTAAAAAGAAGTAGTTTTCATGAACAACGTCTCATGCTTTTAGAAAAAAAAATGCCACCAGTTAAATAAGTTCCTTTTTTATATGTATTGACCAACTACACATGAATACTTTAGTTGAGAAAATATTTACAAAATTCCAGGTTTGGACATGTTCTGTGTGCTGCCCAAGAGCATTTGCCCCTCTCTAATCTGGGGCACATCCACATCCAAGTTGGGAGATCCTCCCTGTCCTCTTGATTCTGGACTACATGTCTACTTCCAGACTTCCTTGAGTTTGCTTAGCACCTCCAAACACCACCCGCTTCCATTTCTTCTCCTTCAGGGCAGTTTATTCAGGGCTTATTACTTGTGTCTGCTGTGGGGGCACATGTGGCTGTACTGCATGCAGGCACACCTGAGGTAGCTTTCAGCTGATAACAAAGTAAGAATGTACTGATACGGGCTTAGTACAGGCTAGTGGTGGGCAGGCAGGCTGATAGAGTCCGTGCCACTGGATTCCCATTGTGTCTGCTGGTGCTGCCTTCACATCTCTAATTGCAAAGTAGATGTAGTCATATTATCAGCCAGGACAGGATATTTGTGTTAGATTGTGTTAGTCTGCAGGGTAGCATTATATGGTTGAATCCAATGCTGTGATTCAGTGGGAGTTAATGCAAGCCCTGTGCCCTTTGTCCAGCACAGTACTTCAGTCAGTTAACTTAGGATGTTGCAGTGTATTAACCACTCTTGAATGCTGTGCGCTCTGTTAGCTACAGAAATATGTATCAAGAAAATACAGCTATAAAGATGTGTTATCAGTGCTCCTAAGGAGGGCAGTGCCTCTGCAGTCCTGGGCTTTATGGAATCGAGTGTTGGAGTTGCGAACAGCAAACTGTGGGACCATCTCAGTCATCTTTTAGGCAAGCGTAGTAGCTTTTTGTGTTCAGCTTAGCATGCACAAGTCTTGAGTTTCTGGTGCTGAAATCCAGGAGCCTTAGGATTAAAAAAACAAATCCTATCCAATGTATTAGAAAAATATGCAAGGCCAAATAGGAGCAGCCCATGTCAAAATAAAGGTATGTTCTTTTTCCTGATTTGTAGACTGTGTAAGATACAAATAGCTTAGGCTCAGATGAATGTACTCTTGTGTAAATTCAGTCAGTATTAAATTCTGTTTAGATTTACATAATCATTATACAAAGTGTAATTCAAGGCAGATTTTGGCTTCGAGTGTTCTTCTGCAGAATAGACACAAAGATACTATCATTGCTGTTGCTACAAAGATGGGCCAAAGGCTTGAATCTATGTGAAAATTGTAGGTTGAAAATTGCGGGGTGAAATCCTGTTAATTCTCTGAGAAGTTTCCTGTTGAATTCAGTATGTTCTAGGCTTCCCACTTTATTTTCTTCTGCTTTCCACTTAACTTACCCTTGGTGAAGGCTACATTTGCATGAGTAGTCTTTTAAAAGTTTGTTTGGTAGCAATGTGCCTTCAATGATTATGTGTTGAAAATTCATTCTCCTCTCTAGCCTTTGCGTCTGGAAAGGAAGAAAAATTAGTTGTAACCTATTAATATGTGTGTCTGTGTGAGTTTGAACTAACCTGTTCACTAGTTTTTGTCTTGATGCTTACATAGTGTAGACTTTTTAGGCAGAGAAATAATGAATGCATGCATTAGAAGGAAACACTCTTGTAAGGAGAAGGGTACAGTTAAACTAGCAGACAGGCACAATGAATGCTGTAACACTGAGGTGCTTTACTGGTCTTGTACACGGCCACTGAAAATTACTGAAATCCATAGGAAGCCTGTGTTTCATGAACCCTGGTTCCAAGTCCTAAATAACTGTAAAACCTTGCAGTTGATGAAGCAGGTAGTCAGAGTAGTAAGTCTTGTACTGAAAAAGCCAAATTCCTTGCTATTGCAAAATTGTGTCTGCCTAGTAGAATAAATTATATCGTAGTCTTCTATTAGTTTATTTTTAAAAATGCTTCACTTAAAGCAGCTTCTGAGGTTTAGAGAATTTGCTTAAGCTATAATGTTAAATGTTATTAAGTGAAAACATATTCATTCTTCTGCAGCTATTATCACCGCCTTGCATAATGAACTCTATCAAAAAACTAAGGCAGGTACTGTAAACAATGCTGACAATGCCTTTGTTAAACAATAGTGCATCCATTTGGCCAGATGTTCTTGGGATCAGTTTTGATCTGGTTGCCTGCACTTCTAAGTTTTTATAGAGCATGATTCTGAACATCTGTACTTGAGAAAGCCAGAGCCACCACATTGTAGCAGCATCTGGACAATGTGAATGGCTCTAGCGTGGATATTTTTTTTTTTAAAAGTTATTTATTTAGATGATGTGCCATGCATGATGACATGACAAACTGAGGTAAATGCAGATTAACATCTTAAGCTTTGCAATCTAATATTAAATTGAAAAGTTAATCAATTTGGGGCATAAGCATGGGTGACACGATAATTCATGTCAACCTGATAGGATGAGCATGACGGTGTTACCTGTGCCAGTCTGCAAATGAAGTTCGTAAAGAACTTTTGCACTCAAGACAAGTGCATGGAATGAAGAACAAAACATAAAGATAAGAAGTCTGTGATAAAGTGGAAAATAACTGAGAAGTCTTGCAGATACTTTAGATGCTTTGTGATCTGGTTCTTTCCTTTGGCTCCTTTAGTGACTTGCATGAATTTCTATTGACTGAATTTCTATCGATTTTTTTCATACACTTCATAGACTTCCTGTATCTGGTACAGAAATCCCATATTGATATATTTACTACTGTTACATCTCTTTGGATGGAAGAGGAAAGAAAAAAAAGATGACTTTTCTACTGTCAGAAAATGTGGAGAAAGGCCATGCACCACAAGAAAAGAAAAAAGATTAGTTGTAGTTCTTCATAGAAGTTTGCTTTAAATTTCTCTGCACAAAGGTGGCATTATGAAAAGCTCTATTTGAATCCTTCAAGAACAAGAACAATCATATAAAGAGTGTTCCAGATCTGTTTGTAGAAGAAGTAAGCAGCTTAACTTGTTTTGTTGCTGGGAGTGTAGTGCCACAGGACTATTGTGATGGAAGGAAATACCTCTAAATTAATGCATTCATATTAAAGGATGTTTCCTCTAATTTCTTTACCTGTCTTCTTCCGATAATGTGTGCAAGAGATGCTCACATGGTATCTCTACTGAAGGTTAAAGGTTAAATCAGGGATAGCTGCTATTCCTGTTTCGCCTGTGCTCTGATCAGCTGTCCTCTAGGGTGGAATTTACACCCCACTGCAGTTACATCAGTAGAGAACTTGACCTCCAGTGTGTCTCTTGCCACCTGTTTAAGATATAAAGTCACAACAGTGGTACGCAGGGTCAGGGATTCTCGACTGCTAATGAAGATGTAATGTACAATCTAATAAAAGCCGTACATACCCTGTCACACTTTTTCAGTCAGGAGCTGTTATAGGTCTGTTAGGAGAGGAGCCAACCACAGCAAGTAAAAGTATGCCAGAGGAACAGCTTATATCAAGGAATCTTTAGTGTATATTTGTTAAGGCAGGCAGCACAAATGTTTTTAAGTACAATGCAATTGTCTTTAGGGGAAAGTGCAGAGCTGTGAAGGATTCCAGACCATATGGGAGCAGCAGAGTAGGAAATAGCCATCTGTGATGGAAACAGCCTGTGTAATTCAAAACAAGAAATAGGGCAAAGTGAGGCAGGAAGGGTGAGAGGAGATGTAGAAGTTCTCTTTTTCATGCACTGTCTTCTGGGGTATGTTGTGAACTTAAGCAAGATACAGGACTGGAGGTGAATAGAGGAGCCACAGAGTCCCAGGTCTGCTTGGATTAAGCTCCTCAGGAGAGGAACGGTGTGTGCTTAGGCAGTGGCTGGCAGGCTGGCATCCTGCCCAGGGAGTGCGGAGCTTTGCGATAGACGGAAGGTAAAACTGATGTAAGCAGGAAGAATTACAGAAAATAGAAAACTGGTTTTAAAGGCTCATGTCATATCTGGCTTATGGCTGTGTTAATGGGATGGTAATGAGGAGCTTGGAGCAGAAACACAGTGAGGAAATGAAGAACAGATGCTACAACTTGCCAGTCCATCTGACAACTGCTCCTGTACTCCAGGGTTAAGAGCACCTAAGTAAGTTGTTAGTTAGCAGGATTTGGCTGAAACTATCTTAAGGTCTCTAACTTTATTTAATAAATTCACTGAAGTGATAAATACAAGTGAATTTTCCTTTGCTGGAAAGGTTTTTAGTAGTGACACTAAGAGATGAGACTAAGGAGATGAACCAAGGGCTGAAAATTTCTTGTTTTCTGAAGTTATTATGAAAGATCCAGAGCGAAGAGCAACCCAGAGGGCCTGCCAGGTGGGAAGAAGCCATAACTGCCTCTAACGCTTGTTTTCCTACAACAGGGAGAATTGAGCAGACAGAACTCTTAAAGTATGTCTGCCACAAGCCAAAGGTAACAGAGAAACCCCTAAAAGTACCTCAACTACTTAATACTGTTCCATATGTTGTCATGAAAACAATTGTTTTCCATAGCAACTGCAGCAACATGTTACATGTGTCTCCACTCAGACAGTGGTGTGAAATGGCAGAATGGAAGGGAGAATAAAGTGTTTCTCAACAACAGCCAGATTTTCCAGCTTAATTCTTGTAACATTTCCATGAAACAGGTGGTTGTTGTTGGTTTTGTTGCTTTGATTGCATCATGGGAGGAGCTTAAGGGCAGCTGAGAAATTTCTGTTCCCTTCTGGGATGTAGGAATTTGCAGCTACAGAGAGAAAAGGAAAGAAACACATAAAGGTCCAGCTGAGAAAGTGTTCTCAGACATGCTCTGGAGAGGATTTGTGATTGTATCAGTCCATGGCCACATCTGCTCTCTGATCTGAACCTTCATGTTTTTTTGGTGGAACATGTTCAAAGCCTTTATACCTCTGATCCTCCCTGAATGTGGTGATTTCATTTCCACAAATGAAGTCAGAGAAAGCCTGCTAGTCTTTCTAGTCTTCAGCATTTTTTATATGGATGGTTCCAATAGCTTTCCTGGCTATGAAATAAAAAGTAGAAAGACTCTGAGGTCGGTTGAAAGATCCTTTCAGGAAATGCATGCTGTGAGATAAGAAAGGTCCAGTAGCCTTGCATTCAATCTAGATATTTCCTAAGAAAAATCAGCGAGCCAGGCTGTCAAGTTTTGTTTCTCTTCAGTGTGTGCCTGAAGGTCCCTTAGTTCAATGTCACAAGCTGACGAGGTAAGGACTATTTACCAAGATTTAATTTTCAGTGACTTTGAAGTATCCCACTGCAGTAGTGTCATCAGAGTCATCTGCTGATGCATTGCTTTGTGATGGGGATTTGGTCTTTGCAGTCAATTAGGGAGCAAAAATTGTTCATGGTTTCTCAGTTGCAAGTGGGATATCGTTGACTACTCTTCTGTGTCTGCTGCATGCCAAGTTTAGGAGTAATGGCCATGGTAGCCTGGGTGATTTTTGATCGACCAGATGTTTTTCAAATTCACCAAGTTTTCAGGATCCCCACATCTCAGTGATAAGTCATTTTGTCTCCTCTCACAAAACTTTCCCCAGGGAATCAGTGTCTGCTTAGTCCTGATGAAGTGTTGGAAAATCTACTAAATGTGTAAAAGCACTGGCTCTGTAGGAATGTGCCTGTTCTCATGAATTTCAGTTTGTAAGACGTTGTCATTAAACATCAGGACTTTCGTAGTATGGGGAATCATGAAATTTCAATCAACAGTCGAGCTTTCATGTTGCATCTAGATTGTGCTGCAGATGTAGGAACAGCTCCAAGCCAAGGATTTCTGGTACTTCTACTTAGAAGGACTGAATTCAGTTCTGTATTTGTAATGGAAATCCAGTGATTGAACACCTGGAAAGTGATAACGTGTGTGCTGTGCTCCTCTCAATGGTTTTGTCTGCTGAACTGCTGATACCTCTAGCTGTTTGTGAACTAACATTTTGATAAAATGAGCAGCAGGACTATCCTGGGTCGTACTTTGTATGGCTACTTGCAGTGTCTCTGGCAGGTGTTGTTTGATTTTGTTCATTATTATTAATGAACAGTCTTTTACATTGTATGATTTAGAAAACCTCTTTGCCCTCTCACAGCACTCCTTCCCCTACCAAAAAGAAAAGCCTACTTGCCTCACAAGATTGTGAAATTTGCCAGAATGCTTGCATTTGTGTCAACATTTTTTCCTAAATTCAGTTAATTTCAAGATGTATGCAGATTTCTTCACTTAAAACCCAAATTACCAATGTTAATGGCTTCAGGTTGCTCTGAAAAGTTACTTTTTGTTTTGCAGCCTACAAGAACATCATCGGAAAGCATTTATTCCAGACCAGGTTCCAGTATACCTGGCTCTCCAGGCCACACTATCTATGTAAGTATGCCTTCTGATGAATAGGCTGCCGATCCCTTGCTTGCACGTAAAATACTTCATGCTGAAATAAATCGCTTTTATACTGATGCTAATGCCTTTATTCTAGTGGTTAAATTGTTCAGACTCTCTCCATGCAGTTTTTATAACTACAGAATTTCAAGAGCAGGGTAGGCCTTTTCCAGGTCACATTTCCCTTAGAAAGATACAGTAAATCTCTTGAAGTCATTTGGTGGTGTGAAGAGGGACAGAAGGCAGACAGGTCGTCTGACTTTGTTAGGGGTTATGTGAGGAGATGTGTGCACCTCAATATGCAGTTCTTGAGAGATCTGCTGTCTGCAGTTGGAGGACGTGGGGAGGAGGGTCAGCTACACTAAAAGAAGCCTGGCTGGTACAGCACCTTCCGTTTCAGAAGACAGATGGTTTGGTTGTGGAAAGAAAGGTGTTTTTTATTTAAGAACAAAAATGATACTAAGCATCCTTCTTTTACTAAATTAACAGTGCTGAAAATGCAAAGCTATTGATATACTATTTTATTTGTGTTTACCTGCGATGTAGAGTGTTAATATGATTCCTTCAGTAATTGAGCCTCCTCTTTCATTATTTTAGAGGATCTCTTTCACTTCTTGGCCTTATTATTGGTACCTTTTGAGCCCATAGGATCTTAGAAATTGAAATTGGAAATACATCAGCAGAAGGTTGGCCCCAAATTTTCAAAGGAATAATGTTTTTCTCCTCTTTTCATACCACTTTTCCAGGCATTTCAGTGTTGTAAATGTCAGTACCTTTTTTTTTTTCTTGGCAAAGAAGTCCACAGGGTCAAAAAAAAAAAGTCATCTTTTGTGGCTGTACTAAGACAGTTCTAAGGAGGAAGAAGATCAACTCACATGTACTTGGGTGAATAACAGAACAACTCAGCCTTCTCAAACTTGCTGTATTTCCATGCATATAACCTACACTTCCAAAAACTCACATCCATTTAAGAATCCTGTTCCTTGAAAGTCCATATAACCTTTGTCCTCATATAAACCATGCTCACAGATAACCTGCACAAAACCCGAGGTAGAAGTGGAAGATAACAGCTAAGGAAGAAAACCACAGGAAGACAAGTTAGTGAGAGAGAGTCCCTTATGAGGGGAGCAAAGATGAAGGTATGCTGGGAAGAAGAGGCAGACCACAGGGCAAACTTTCTTTTCTGTTACCTATGCATAATGCTGAATCACAGGTGAAAATGTAGTGTAAGACACAGAAATTTATCAGTTGCTTGTATAATAATGCAGAAAAATTACCAAAATTACAAATCTCAAGTCCTGAGTTTGAGTTAAATACTAGTTCTTCAGTGTATTTCAGCAACAGCAACAAAAATTATCTGATATATTAAAAATGTTCACACTGCAAGTATCAAAACGCAGAGCATGTCCTGGAGAACTGCTGGTCTGCTGGTAATATCAACTTCATAAGCTGTAGGTTATGAAATTTAACTGCTGCTCAACAGCACAGTCTGTAGGGCAACATGGTGGCCTAGACCAGGGTCTACAGAAATATCTATGGTAATTTATATTGGATTAAGAATATGCAGACATATTTGCAGCTCATTAACAGACTGTGGTAAAAATATTACAGAAATAACATACCTTAATATACCTACATATTTTAAGGGTTAATTCGCTTAAGGTATTTTGTTATATCTGGTGAACAAAAACTGAACAGATTTGAGGCTATTTTTAGAACGTGTATTTCCTAACTATTTCAAACCTTCCTTCTCTATCAAAAAATGTTTTGTGTTGCTTCTAATTTATGGCATTGCTTAAGAACCACCAAGACCAGTGGTTGTTTTGAGAGCTTGGGAAGGCAAATGCACTTTACTCTGAAAATACTAGGTGCTAGTACTCAGCAAGAATGGAACTGAATGAGAGTAGAAACAGATCAGCCTTGTTTCCTTGTGCAGCTTGCTATGAATAAATAAAATATCTAGTAGAAGAATTGAAAACCAATTTGAATATTCCCTTTCGGTTTTAATCATCAAATCTGTTTCTGTAAGGTGCCTAAGAATGTATGATGATTTTTTTAGAAGCCTTTTTTAAGTAAGGAAAGATATTAGCTATCTAAACTATATGCAAGGTCTCTTTCTAGCTTCTTCTAATGGGTGCAGCTGTCTTTGGAACTGATTTCCTACTTCCATTTTTTAACTAGTCAAGAGGTCCTTGCAGTTTTAGTGGAAAAAATAGTCTATGTTACTACTACGTAGTATGCAGTTAGTAAGCAACATATGCCTTAGTCAGAAGCTTGGGTATAGGTTGAGCGATGAGTGCAATATAATAATTTCAGTTGGAGTTTGGATACCCAGTCCTGACAAATAGTCCTGCTTGCCTTTTTATTTCCTTGTAATAAGTTTTATTTCCTCTCGTGTGCACAGTTGTAAGTTGAATTTCTGTCTGTGGTCTTCTGCATGGAATCCTCTCATAATCTCTGTGATCTGCAAACTAAATTGATGTTATCACACATTTTACATATGGGGAAAACAAGAGCAGAAAGGTGAAAATACTTGCCTGAGGCCACAAATGAGTCATTTGCAGAGCTGACCTTTACAGCTGACTACGGGGGATAAGAAACTTTTGTATTAGATCTGTATATGCCATGTTCTTTCTTTCCTAAACTGAGAAAACACTGTGTGCTTTTGCAGAGGAGGCTTGCTGGAGAAGAACAAGAAGCAATCACTTCGCATGTAGAGTGCCAAAAAGGGTTTTCCGTAGCAACAGTGTGACAACAAATACACAAAAATCATAAATTCTGTGTAAAACAAAAATTACCAGTGCATTTGTGTAAGTTAATTTATCTTCTGTCTTTGACCTTCAGGCAAAAGTAGACAATGAAATCCTTGATTACAAGGATTTAGCAGCCATTCCCAAAGTCAAGGCCATTTATGACATTGAACGTCCAGACCTAATTACTTATGAGCCATTCTACACTTCTGCCTACGAGGACAGACAGGAGAGACAGAGTCTTGGAGAGGTAATGAACCGACAAGCAACTCATTCTGCTATATGCTTTATTCAAAGGCTGCTTCGCTTCTATCCTCTTTTGAAACAGTTTCTAATTGACACTCCTAGATATTGTTGCTGCTGCTGTTCACAGTGCTTTTTGTCTGTTTGATCTGGGTTTAAATGGGAACAATCATGATGATGCCTCATGTGTGAAACTGCACAATTAAACACACAGTTAAACACCTACATTAACACCAGCCACTGGCAGAGGAATGGTGGGGGAGCAGGGGGAGGCTTGCAGGCTGTCTGTAGGTGCATTCTTGTAACTCACATGGATATCCTCGTCTTTGAGTACAGCGAAGTCCAGAATGTGAGGCAAAACCCAACCTTGTGGTGTGTTGTGGAGCACTGATATTCACAACAGAATATGAGGAATACAGGGCAGTAAAAGGATTAAGAGCAGCGGGATGCTTTCTCTTACACATATTGAAGGGAAATATATTTCCAGAGCACTTTGCTAGACATACTGGATAAAATCTGAACTGGGTCAGAATGAAGTGCTCTTCCATCTGGGATAGCAGGTTAGTTGTATTATGTAAATAGCTGCCTCACATTTAGTAAGGATTCTTGTATCCTGCAATGATGGAAAAAAACCTATTTAATTTATTCTCTTAAATTTGTATTTAAAGATATCTTTCAGGTTTTAAGGTCCCCCAGTTTTCTCAGGTGAACTTCCATAGCTGCAATTACTATTTATATGGTTCCAGTGCAGATAGTGAAGCAGGTTTTGTCATGTAATACCATCTGACTGTAAATCAGACTTCCTGAATGCAAATCTAAATAGACATGGAAATGGATTTACTTTCTTGCAATCTCAGTGACTTTACTGACTGTAACTGAATGGAGTATGAAGACAAGCTGAGGAAAAAGGAAGTACAGTAAATCATTCGCACCAGTGGTCTGAAGATGCCCAGATCAGTGACTGACAATCTGCTTTCTTAGCAAAGTGTTCTGCCCACCAACAGATCAGAGCTGCCTCCGTTTTTCTCCTTTGTTCTTTAATGTTTCATAGGCTTAGTCTTTTGAATTGTAACATGAGTTGGAAATTCAAGAGACTGTTCAGCTCAGGAATAAGATAAGAGATTAACAGGTCAGAATATTACACAATTTTCCCCCTCAAATTTATGTTGGTAGTGAATCAAGCTGACATCTGGTTCAAAACTACTGTGAGATTCATTGGTGACCTCTGACCAGTTCCAACAGGCCTGACCCATTCCACAGAACCCTCTACAAACACAAGTCTCTTGTTAGTCACAGAAGAGGAACTAATCTCACCCAGAGAAGGCGAACTATTTGTTAATCCTTAAGAGGAAGCTTCTCACTGACAAAGCAGTATGTTGGAAGTTGTCTACTGTTACTCTTGTTCTGGGGATAAGCAAAAGCCTTTGGGGTTTTCTTACCCCGTATTTTCACCAGCATTAAATCCAATTAATTTCTGGTGACTACAGAAATTTGTTCTGGAAACAGAAGGGCTCTCACCTTCTTTTCAGAACATCTGGGTTTTCCACCCAATGCTACTGCTGCCTTCTGTCACCTTGGGCAAGTTACCTCACCTCTTTGTACCTGTTTTTCCTCCCTTCCCTTGCCCTAATGAGAACACAAGCCCATTGGGGTGGAGTGATCTCTTACTTTGTGTTTGTGTTGTGGTAATTGAGTGACAACAATCTTGGTACATCATACATCAGTCACCATCATCTTTAAAAAGCAAAGGAGGTGACATGTTTAGTCATGGCAGGGATTTGCAGACTTTGAGTGATTTAGCCTGCCATTCTCTTTGCAAAGTGTGTGTATGTGGTGGTGTTAAATAAAAGGGGACCCCGAGTTTAAGCTTATACACTAGAAATGCCCTTCACCATGATTTAAAAAAAAGGAAAAAAATCACTAAGCTCGGCTAAGAAAGATTTCTGGGTGTACAAGGGAGATGTGCAAGAGCCACCAAATTCAGTAGTGGAGACAAACCTTAATTACAGGGAATGGGCTACAAGAAAATTGTATACTTTAGGCATAGAAAGTGAGAAAACACAGCATGAGACTTTCTTCTTTATTGCAATGGAAGGGAAATGCTTTGAAAAATTTCTCACTCTCGTTCAGTTAAATCCCAGTCTTGTTTTTCTGGAAGTCTGTGATGAAAAATGTTTTCACATAGCACCATCTAGTGGGACCAGGCATTTTAGTTATAGACCCACCAGCAGTTAGCGCGGGAAAAGGAGCTCATGAAGAGGTGGTTTAGCTTCTGAGATAAAAGAGATTAAGAGATATGAAATGAGATCTGTAAATAAATTTTCTGCTACTGAGGCTGACCCTTAATGTAGTGATAACGTTTCCAGAAACTGTCAGTTACTCAGGTTCTTCATGTCCTATAACTTCTGCCCTGCTAGCAGCAAACTGATTAGGACTGAAATTGTCTTTTCTCAGCTCTGACTTTTGTTGCATAAATACTGAGAGAAGCAGCATTTTACCTGCATGTCCTTTGTTTCTAGTATTCTGTCTGTTGAAAGCACTGAATGTGTGTAACAGCTTTCAGGAAACAAGCTGTTGAGAAAAGGATTTTTTCTAATGTGATACATGTTTCAAAGTGGAGCATCCTACCTGGTAGTTCAAGAAAAAGACAGTTAAAATGAGGTTGGTGTGAAATGCTGGAACTTGTGTTATAAAATGACACCTGTAAAAGTGTGCAGAAATTTCCCAGGGCACAAGAAGACCTGTATGACTTAAGGTATTAGAGCAGCCCCTTAGATCTCAAAGTGGTAGAGCATTGAGCCTGTTGCAGTGAGTAGAAGTTTTACTGTAAATTTAGTCAGAACAGGCTCTCTACCCAGACTTCTTCTTCACCCCCCCCGCCCCCCTCCCCCAATCTGGAGTCATCACTCTGTATTTCCACTGGCTTACTATTCTGTTTCTTCTCAGTCAACTGCACAGTGTGTTTTGACCTGACTAATGTAGACTTCTGTGATAGACCAGATTTTAAAAGACCTCATAAACCCTGAAGAAACAAGCATTCCTTGGCAGACTCAGAGTCTGAGATACGGCAGTTCACCTGTGCATGATAAAGCAGTAAGTTGGCTGCAGAGTGTGGTTCCATTTCCCAAAAAGCAACAAGGTGATGTCAGATAGCAATGGAGTAAAAATACATGAAATGTTAGTCATGGATTCAGCACGTTACCTTCTGGGATGCCTTCCCAGTCTTAGATTCCTGTGACTACCTTTTACAGTAGTCATTACCTTAGCATCTAGGCAACCACTGCAGATTATGGAAATTTATTTACAGTAACACATAAATTACTAGTAGAAAAATGTGGGAACGCGCATCACAATATGTGCTTTTTTCATTCATATTGAAAGTTTTAGATTAGCTCTCAGGTTTTGTGGAGAATGATGCTACAAAGCACTGTGTACGGTATGTTTCATGTGGAGCAAAGTTTTTATAGATGCTGCTGTTAGATCTATAATGAAAGGGTGGTTTGCTGTATAGAACTTGTGCAGTTAAAAGGATTAGGAAGACAAGAACGTAAAAGACATTCAGGGCTTTGGTGGAAACAAATGAAAGAAGTCTTTAAAAAGCTTTATGGAAACTTGCTGAAAAGGGGATGTTCTATACCCAAATAAAAATGTCACTCCTTTTTGGATACTTTGCATTCACAGTGTCACCAGCTCCATGAGAGTTAATGGTCTCTCAATGCAAAATGTATAGCTGGATATTTATTACCAGAAATTCTGCATATGTTTTACAATACTGCTGTTGTACAGTATTGCAATAGTTGGACCAGAATCAGCAGTTCTGCTTCTGAGACATTACCTTAATAGTTGTATCGTTCTATAATAATTGTGGTCTTATTTAAAAGCATAATCTCTTGCCCAGTTTATTATGGCAATTAAATAATATTGAAGTTTAGTGCATAAAGAAAATAATTAAGTCCTGATCTTCCAGCTTCAAATTGTCTTGTGATTAAAGGGCCCATAACTGGTAATTATACATAGTCTTTATTCTTGTTTGTACCATCAACGTATGCATAATCCTATGTTTGATTTCTAAAGGTATTTCTTGTCTCAGTTTCCCTATCTCTGTAATAGAAATTTTTCATAATATTGTGCATAATATTTCTGCGCACTGGCCTTTGCGCAGTTCTTTCAATATACATGCTTGTAATTCCTGTCTGTTCTCCTTATGTAACCATGGAAGAACACAGAGATTAAAAGGAGATCATATCAAAGAAATGTTGATCACAACTACATACTCCTTTGCATGGGTATGAAATGTGAGGCCTTGGGGAGAAGCACATTTTTGCTGGAGTATGTGTGCTGGAGGAAAAACATGCTTCATCCTGGAAGTTGTTCTGTATTTCTGATTTTCCTTGCAAAGCTCTGAGTTAAGATTATTTACTTTTGATTTCCACTTTAAAGACTTCTTCATAACAGGCATGGTTATTAAATTAATAACCCTTCTGATTTTGATCTTTACAGCTATTTTTTAATTACCGCAATGATTAGATGGCTGAGAGATGATGTTGCATGATATTTGACCAAATTAATCATGCTTATAAAGATTCTCCCAGAAACTTTAATTGCTTCAATGATTTATGGACCAGTTCCAGAACAATTCAGAAGAAACAAGTTCCAGTGCTGCACTGGCCTCAGTAATTTGTGCATTGCCATTTTACGTTGCCATATATCAGTGTATCTTCAGCAATGTTTAGATTACCGTTTTCTGGCCCACTACACGCAAAGATGTTTTGCTAACCTTATTTTTATGTCTTTGCAGTCTCCAAGGACATTATCACCTACCCCTTCTGCAGAAGTAAGTTTGGTGGAACCTTTGGGGGAGCAGTATCTTACCGTGATTAGAATTACTCACTCCAGCAGGTGTTGATTTTGTTATCAGTCTGATCCATCTCTGTTTGCCACACAGACACTTTTTCTGAATATCGAAAGTTAACAAAAATTAACTCTAAAAAGAAAACATTAAGTTCTTATTGACAGATTGTACACAAAATGAAGCTACCACTCCTACCCGTTTGTTGTCTATAAAGCAGAGTAATTTGTCCAGCAGAGGTCACTTCTTGTACATTCATCCTTCTTGTGGCATAGGCGGACTCAGATCTCAGGAGCTGGGTGATTTACATGAGCTAAAATGCTGCTCTAAGCATCTAAGTAATAAGCCATGTTTGCTACTAAAACATTTGCAGTTTTGTCTTGAAGAAAGCATAACTATGGTTTGGTTTGGTTTCGCTTTTCCCTAGGAGTTAATTTGAACATCACAATAACATGAAGCATTTGGAAAGTCATTTGTCAGGATACAATAGATGCCATTGCAGAATAATTATCATTTTGGGGGTGGGGAGCGTTGTTTATTTGCAATGTTAAAGTTGTAGTAGTTGTTACATGTTAAAAAAGTTACTTAAAATTTCTTGTAAATCTTCATGCATTAACATCAGTCGTGCCCCTTTTGTCCTGGTTTGGTTTGCTTCGTGGGGCTTTGGGGGGGGTGGGGGAGTGGGTTTGTTTGGTTTGGGGTTTTTTGTTTGGTTTTTTATTGGCTTTTTTCCCCCAGGAAACCAAGTAAATTGATTTTTGCTATACAAGAAGGTGTCATGTTTTCAGATACAACAGGAATTTAATTTGGATACTAAATACCTTTTGATGTAGCTAGTTGACACATGTGGTAAATTAAGCTGCAGAGAGCTATGTGCTGCAGCTATTGGATTCTTGCTGGTCTCCAAGTTAGCTAGGTGAAGGCTAGCTCATGTATCTTGTGCAGTATGCTGCAGGAGAGATACTCTGAATGCAGCTTCTCTTATGGAGTCACAGGAATGTGGGCAAATCTGGGATTATATAGAATTTAATAGAAATTACATTTGGAGTTGGTACCTTCCAAGACTGAACTCTGACCCAGACTATAAAAATGAATTGGAGTCTTTGGAACAGATCATTAGAGAACAGTAATAATGAAGTAGGTTGAAATCTTAAGGGATTTTGTTATTTCAGTAGCTTCTGCTGATGTCTTCAGATCCATGAAAGTTAAGTGCTGCTAAAAATGTGTAATGTGCATTTACATTTATTAGTGAATGCTTCTATTCTGCAGGGTTATCAAGATGTTCGGGATCGCATGATTCACAGGTCTACTAGTCAGGGCTCCATTAATTCTCCAGTGTACAGTCGTCATAGCTACACACCCACCATGTCACGTTCCCCTCAGCATTTCCACAGACCTGGTAAGGGCAACTGCGTTAGAAGTATATGTAAAACTATTGTTTCTTTATTATGTCACTTAGTGGCACAGTGAAGCACCTGTTTCTCTTAGCAGTGAAAATTAATTGAAAAATTGTTCCATATTTTACTATCTGCTTTTCTACCTGTTTTTTGTTCTTGATTGATGCAGTCTTTTGTACTAGGCTGATGCGTGTTTCTTACATCATAAATATGGATCTTCTGGGTTTGTTTCTGATTAATTATTTTTTAAATCTTTGTATGTTTCTGAAAGCGAGCAAGTATTTGCAGCAGCAAATCACAAACTTCATTCTGGAATTTGAGAAACGTATCACATATTGGAAACAAAAGTTATGGCTTGACTACACAGAAGTTAGTAACGTAGGATTCCTCCCCCCTAAAAACCAATTCATTTAAAGCTTGGTGCAGCCATAGAATATCAGATTCAGCAGCAAAACCCCCAGATATTCCAAATTGCTAGTCATTTTTTGAAACATAGATTCATGGTTCACAAGTTCGATGTACAATATAGAAAATGTACAGGTCATTCAGGTTCCCAGCGTGTTCAAAATTACTGGTTGTGTATATAAAAGCAAGATATGAAAATGAACTGTTCATGCACACCCAAATTGCATAAAAATGTATCTCTAAATGCTGTTCATTGAAGACTTTTCAAGACTGATTTTATTGTTTATGGTAGTGAATTAAATCTTTGTGATCTGTTTTTAAATCAAGTGATACAATCGTGCAGTTTCATCTTCCTTGGTGATTACAGCTGAACAGTTGGGATGCCAAAAGCCCATATACAATAGGAGCTGCATTTTTAAAATTAAAGATTTATAATAGAGCCACCACTGTGGAACTTGAATGCTGTAGCCATTTCCTAGTGGGGGTGGACTGAAAGCAGCTAATTGTGTCTGTCAGTGAATGCCTTATTTAAAGGACCCAAGGGAGGTGGGACAGAAGCAAATTGTGTCTGATACTTAGTGCTGACAACATGACTGTGTTTTAAGATGACGTTACAACTGAAACCGAAAGAGACTTAAAAGCGTGAAAAAGCTGCAAACTTCTGTCTCTTGATTCTGGCAATTCTGAGGGGATTTTTCCATTTCTATCAGTTGTATCAAGGATATGAACAAATCCAGGCCCTATTCCACACTTTACTGTAATTTGAGTTTTACTGTCTGTGTTCAGTCAAGGACCTTCCCCAGAAGCAGTCTCCGTTTATGTAACTTGTGATGGGCAGATGGGCTCAAGCCAGAGTTTGGATCCAAATGTAAAATCTTCAAAAGTTCGCAGCCTGAGGGATTTTCTGAGAAGATACTTGTTCAAACTTATCTCTATTCAGATGATCTCATCTTTGGCTCACCTGTTTCTGTTTCTTATATGACACAGAAGTAATTCTGTAGAACTCATCATTTTCATCTTTGCTACCCTGCTTTGGGGTAATTGTTAATGCTACTTTATAATTTTCCTACAGTAATTATTCATGTTG
This sequence comes from Aquila spilogaster, assembly GCA_024606505.1. Lineage (NCBI taxonomy): Eukaryota > Metazoa > Chordata > Aves > Accipitriformes > Accipitridae > Aquila > Aquila spilogaster. The sequence continues at coordinate 11,540,418 of JANHGO010000012.1, forward strand.
AATAATAGCACATGCATATTTACCGTTTTTCTCCTAATGGCACTTCTTATCATCATGTTATTTGCAAGAATAATTTCTCTATGAATAAACCCAGTGGCCCAAGATAACTTCTCTTTGGCTCCCGGTTAGCCCTTGAGAGAGAAGTGAACCACTGTGTTGACATTGTCAGCATAAGGTTCTTCAAAAATTTGAGTGCTACAAGTTTTGAAAAAGTTTGCAGCCTTTTCCTCCCACAGTGCCCTAGCTGATGTTGGCAGCATTTTTGGAATGTCTTAAAACAATAGAAAACAGCTTGCATGCCTCTTGACTAACATTTTTTGGTCAGGCACTTTTCAAAACAGCTGCTTTCTTAACTAATTGAGCATCAATGTTTGTGATGTTTGCATGGTGGTAGCAGGCTACTTTTTGGTAACAAGGCATAGATCAGAAGCTCATTAAGCCAATAAATGTTATGCTAAATTAGTGACGCAGTTAAAATCTGAGCCTCTCTTCTAATATTTCCTGTAATTTTGTCTAACATTTATGAACCCTTCGGTACGTCTTTAACCTTTTTTTTTTCTCCTTCCTTCTTTTCAGAATCCTAATTGTTCAATGCCTTTTTTTTTCTTCCTTTGAAGCCTCCTTCCCTGCCTTTCTCTTATTGTTTTTCTTTGTTTTCATTTTGTTCTGCCCCCCGATTCCCTGCTGCCGCAGAGCTGCTCTCTACTGGTGTGCAGCGGTTGTCATACCTGCGCACTAGCAGTCTCAGCTCCTCTCACCATGACTCCCGCCCCAACTCCCCCTTCCGACACCACTTCATCCCCCATGTCAAAGGTAAGGAGCCAGGCCTCCCCAGGGAGTACCCTCCAGGCTGGAGGTTTATTAGCCTTCTGTCAAAGCTAATAAGGTGTATCTCCGTAAGGTTGTCATTGGCTGTATAGCTGAGCATGCCTCGAAATGTGCCGTTACACTTAAAACTACGTTAGAATAGACATAATGTCCTTTTTTCAGAGGAAATATGTCGTTTCTAAGGGCCCTAGTTGAAGAGTCATCAAGCAATTACCTATTAGAAATATACAGGAAAGCATTATCATTTACTATTTAGAACCTGTATGTGCCTAATTTAGCTTTTTTCTAAAGCAGTACGTAACAATCACTACAGCAGTTAGCATATCAAATTTAATTATTATTTCCACATTCGTAAAACATGCATTTAAAAATTGACTACATATACTGCCTGGGTGAGAACAAGGTGATCAAAAATACGGAGAAGAAAAAAAAAAGATTATGTAAAGATCAATGGCAACAAGGAAGTTAATAATTGTTAATCCCATTGACAATAATTAGTGCCCAACAAAGTAAAATTAAAAACTCTAGGCCTCTCCTCAACTAGTGAGAATCAGCAGACTCTGCTGAAAGCAGTAGAGTTGCAAGGATTTACACTACCTGAGGATTTGGTCATTTCTCTTTTTTTCAATCTGTTATTTTCCATGGTTTGATTTGGGGGAGGGTTGTTCTTTCATTGTGTTCCTTCAAGGGGCTCATTCAGCTCAATAAGCTTTTAGTTTTGTTTCTTGCTTTCTGTGAATGTGGTTTTACTTTTATTTCTATTAGAGCACTCTCTGGCTGTGCCATCTCTTCTGTTGGGGAGAAGGTCATAGCTTATATCACCTACAAGAGCTCAAAAAGACAGTTGAGTAAGTTGAACATAGATTCTATTCTGGCACCACTGATTAATGTAGATAATCAAACTGGAGGTAATCAAAAACAGTTGCAAAGAAGTTGTTGCCATGAACTTTCAAGAAATGCTAATAGATCTCAATGTTACAACTCTTCAAGCATTCCGATCACCATTACTAATTTTACCCCTGAATTTTCTTAGATGATTTTTGTGAATATGCACTTTCAACTTTCCTATTTTGTCACTACATAGAAAAAAATCTCGCTTCAAACTTAAAACATTGGGACCCTTAAAAATAGATACACTGCTCATTTCAGCATGCAGTTAATTCATAATCCTTGCAATTTCAACATTTCTTTGCTGTAAATACAAATCAATGCTCACACTCTTTCAAGTGGCATTTTCATTCTTTTTCTGTTGAGAAAATAGCTTCTTCAACAGATAAATCAGAAGAACTATTGGAAATCCATGCCTATTGTTTTCAGATTTCAAAGAATTACCTGGCATGTAGATTAGGTATGTATCTCAGTTATTGCTACAAAAGGCCAAGTGGGATTATAAGCACTGTAGACAAAGGGGTGGGTATGGTTCTTATCAGATATGTCACATAAGACATTGTAAGAATCCATGATTTTCTGAAAAGAAACACTGCAGAAGCTTCAGAGAAAGACCATCAAATAATTCTAAATCTCATAGTGAAAAAGTTATGGCTGTTAATGGATTAACACTATGAAATGGAAGGATTTGGTAGTGATTTATTCAGTGTCTATGTACCTGTGTGGTAACAGAAGGTTCTCCCACAGAGCAGGCAAAGATACAATAAGATCCTATGTTACACTTAAATTAGATAAAAATCGTCTTTATTTCTATGACTTGTTTAAGGCGAAGATAAGTAGCTACTGAAACAGCTTAGGAAAAGCTTTTGTCTTCCCATTAATGCAAAATATTGAAAGGTACAAAAGGTCAAAAGGCCTGAAGACCTTTGTAATTTTTCCAGCATGTTAAGTGATCAACGAAGTGCTCACAAAACATTAGACGAACAAATGTTCATAATGTTCCCTAAGTCAGAGCAAGCTCTGGCTTGTCCTCTAAAAGGAATATGATGGAAGATAGTTCTTAATAAGATATACTCTGAAAGTACATATAGTGTGTATATGCGTATATGTACCAACAGTGCACATGCACTTAAAGAAAGACAAGATGATAGGGACTGGTAATATTTTTGTTAAATAAACCTCTCTACTATTACAACTTGTAGGTGTAAGTGTTTTCATAGGAAGCGATAATACAGCTTGTTCGGTATATAATTCGAGGGGGTTGTGTGTTTTTTCTTTTTTAACATTTGAGTAGTGTTGAGTGAAGTCCAGTTGTGCTATATTGTTTGTCCTCTTCACTACTTCATGTTCATAAATAGATATTTTGTTATCAACTGATGAGGTTAATCTGGGTTTCCCACATGGTTCTTCATTTATCCTCCTTGCATACCACATTTGCCCAAGTACCCCCTTTTTATGTCTGTGTGGCAGAAAAAGGAGATTATTCTGGCACTGGCTGCATCTAATGCAACTCCTTGATATTCTTATCCATAGGGGTTTGTTTGCCTTGGGTATTCTAGGTGTCTGTTTTCAGTTTAAAGAACTGCATTATTTTAGCTTCAGAGTAGCATTTCTGTGTCTACTAGGGAATTGGACCCTTGTGAATATATCAGAAATGAGAACTAGAGCACTGTCTGGGATTAATTAGATGTGATAGATACATTTGCAGTGATGCGAAGAAGAGGCATCATGTGATCTCCTTTTCACTTGGTCAGCCTTTCTTAAAGCCACTTGTACTTTTAGCAGGAAGGTGAACTTGGTGTAAGTTTGTAAGAAAGATTTCATAAAGCTATAGTTCTGGGTTTTTTTTCCTTTAGGAGTCACATAATATGGATCATGCCAAACATAATTTCCAAACAGCATAATGATAATGAAAGTGGCATGACATGTTATGTCTCTGTTATTTTGTATCATCAAGCCACAAAAATAGACATTTAGACCAGTTTCAGTGTGTTTTCATACAACATAATGCTTAAACAAGCGTAATGCTCAAGCCTTGTAGACCAGGCCAAATGTAGAGAACTTTGAGGAGTGAAAGGGCTAAATGTGCCTCAGAAGGTCTTAATGAGAGTTTGTTGATGTAACATATATGTTGAACGAGCTGGAAGAGGGTGTAATATGCATCAGCTCAGACTTCATTTAATCTCCATTGAATTTGGTGTTGTCTCAATAAAGCACTGTCTCTGCTATGAAAGAATCAAAACAAGTCCATGAACGAAAGAAACCCTGACGAAATCAGAGACAAAACCCTCATTGAGAGCCAGGATTGCATCTCACATGCCTAGAATTTTTCAGAGGCATTCAAGAATATTGCAAAGCCCCTGTAAGACTTCCGTGTAAAAAGAGCTCCGAAGTAATGTGTATTCCTCTGCTCACAGACCTTCCTATAAGGAGTCTACCCACCTTCGTAGTGATTTTGGGCCTTGGTTTTCACAGGTTCCTGCTTTCTTTTCCTGAGGCAGGTCTCTGAAATCAAATGCTCTCTGTGTGTGATCACTATTTCCAGGGTTTTGTGGATGCAGCTGAAAGCTCTGCTCTGGAAAACAGACGTGCTTTGGCTGTTTCATGACTTTCGGTTTTGTGTGGGAAATAAGGGCTACACATCTGGACAAGATGATGAATGATATCATTCAGAACAAAACCTGAATAGGACTTAGGGTTTCAGGTGGTGTTGAGCTCTTTTTCCTACATCTATTCAGAAACAGCAACTAAATTGCAAGTTGACAGAAGGCTCAGTGTTGGTTGCAAGTTGACAGAAGGCTCACTGTTGATTGCATATGGGTTTTTTGGCCTGATCCTGTGAACTTACCTTGTGAATCACACAGTGAGCCCAGTGGTGAACACTTCAGAAGGCAGCAGGAACCTGCATTACACAGTGCTGTGTATAGGCAAGCAATTATATTCCTGACTGCTAGGGGAACCTGCTTAACAAATGAAGCTATAGAAATTGGGAACTACCTGGTGGAGCAAACAGAATGAAAGAAAAAAAAGGCTCTGAATTTCACTTCTGAGGCTGCTGTGTTCAAGTGATTGATTTTTATATTAAACTTACTCCGTTATCTCTTAAAATCCCCCACCCACCTACACACATGCATTCAACTTCATGCCAGGGGTGTGGGAACCAGTTTTTCCTACAGTGTTGGCGAACTGGAGTGCTTGCTGCTTTGTGGAGTTAGCACTAGTTATGGCATATCTGAGATAGTAAGAGAGACTTACCTGTGCAGGCACAGCAAGGAACCCAAATTCAGAGCATGCACAGCCACTACTTTTATGTAAAGCTGCAAGCAGGCTGGCCATGAGGCCCTGGGAGGCAGGTGCAGGCAGTCTAGCAGCTCTGCTTTCCTGTGTGCATATGCACATTCTACAGATGTTGGCACTGCTTTCATAAAATGTGGGTGATTTTACAGCTGCATCTGAAGCACTTAAGCCTTGTTACAAGAGTGGGTTCCTCAGGGATGGTCTAATGAGAATCTAAGTAGATGTACCATTGCCTCCCACAGTGGTTGGAGGTAATGAGACTGCCATCCTAGAAAGTGTAAAGGAGAGTCATTTGTCAGTACTAGTAGGAGTCATTACGAAGAGAGAGACTGCACAGGAACCCCAGGAAATACAAGCCAATGGAGACATCCATAAAGCAACATGTGCAGGATTATACCACACTAATTGCCTGCCTGGTACTGTATGCATTGTACAACATTACCAGTTCTCTCTTAACAAAATATCTAGATACAAGATGAGCAAGCATACGTTTATGGGTATGAGCATACTTAGTTGTGTCTAGTTGAGATAAAGAGGGGGCTATAAGAAGGGTTTCTTCCCTGTATTTGTAGTGTTGGTGATAGAGGCATTGTAAATTGAACACACCCACATTTTGACTACCAGTTCCCAACAGGTAAAATGTATTGGTGACTCCTCTGTTGTGACAAGTCCACAGGTCAATAAATCCCTTTTGATTCTTCCCTTTCATTGAATATGCTAATTGCTAATGGAAGCAGAAAGGCAGAATGACATGTCTTTATAAAGGCTATATATTTTACAGTTAACTATATCTTGAGGCCATCTCAATATTGATGTTTTTTTCCCTATAAAACGATGATTTTGCTGAAAAGTAACTTCTAGTTTCTCAATAGAAGCAAAAGACATAAGTAAAATCAGCTTAACCAAGCTAGGTGTTTCACCATCACAGTATCTCAAAGGCTGGACAAGTAGAACTCAATATTGGAATTGCCAAGTAAAGGACCATAGATTGAGATATGACAGTATTGTTTTAACTAATTGTTCATACTGCTTTTCAGAGTTAGTAAACCTAGCAATTACTGTTACCTGGCCAGAAGCTCAGCATTGCTGCACCCAAAATAAAAAAACATCATCAACTCATGTGGTTGAAAGAACATCATGTCATTTAGGGCTGAAATATCCAAGTGGTAAATGAATTTTGCACATGCATTCTTCTGGACAAATTTTTTACAGCCAAGCCCCCTGAACTGTGCATGTAATTTTTAAAATGTGTATGCAGATGGATTAACTTGCATACTGGCAGAGGCCTCTGTGGCACATCTCTCTCAGTGAGGTTTGTACAGAGCTTTTTGGTTTTTCTCCCTTTTGGTGCCTTTTAGATTGACAGATGACCATTCAAGTAAAAGAGGAACTTCTGTGTAAAGTGTAAAGACAACTTCCTTTTTCCTTCCCCCTCAGCCTACCTCCACCCCTCTGCCCCAAACATATAAATAAGAAGCGTGCTGAGTCCAAGGCTTTGGGTCCTCTAATGGGACATAGGAAACCTGCAGCTGAAAGGAGGCCTGCAGTTTCTTTTTTGTTGTGTTTTATAGCCCTCCTGTACTTGTGCCATCCCTGTCCCCCCATTTTTTTTCCTTACTCTGTTAATCAGCTTTTCTAGGGTTTTTTAAGCCATTGTGCATACCTGAAAAATGGAAGGGGTTTGATGCTCCCCTACTTCTCACCATTGTGGTCACCCACACCCATGTAAAATAAGCACCCATGTGGACGGTTTTTGCTTGCGTGAGTTTGCACTAGTGTGAAGAATGGCACAGAGTAAAAGGCAGCAACATTATTTTATGGTACACACAGAGTCATGTGTTTGGATATCTGGCTGTTAAGTCTTGATACTTGGGGATCAACCAGCATGATTCTGCAACAACCCTCTTGCCCTGACAGACACGGGAACTTTCAGGGCTGTTGGATTGCTGTGGTGGATTGTTAGGAGGCAAAGAAATAGTCCTAGTAAGAGCGATCCTACAAATGGAACAAACGGTGTGCGCAAAGTGGAACTTAAGTTTTTAGACATTAGATTCAGATTTGCTAAATCAGCAGTGGTGAAGTATTGTCACCAGAGCCAAATTTGGCATTGACAGAGATTTGGGGTGGCATCAACGATATGGGCTCAGCCACCAGATGGGCTGCATTACTTTACAAATGATTTTGCCATATCAAAAATTTCCTACCAGAGAGCTAAACCAATGAAAGAGTGTGTAAGGAACAGTTTTGCCTTTTGATATGGGCTAAGTGACCTAACAGCTGTTTTCCATCTCTAGCTTCTGTATGCTTTTGGTTTAGGGAACTGTAGTAACTGCCAGCATCTGCTTCTATCTGCTTGGGAGTTGGTTTCATTTTGGGTTTGCGTATCAACTGCTATACTTTGTGTCTGCAACTTTTAACTTCAAATACGAGTCTCCGTACTAAATCATTGCCAAGTAACCTTCCATTCTTCTTTTCCACGCTGCCCATCTAATCACCAGCTACGAGCACACAGCTCCTGCCTGCATGCCGTCAGAATGAGTCTGAGCTGCTCAAACCTCAACTCCAGCCTGAACATGAATTTTTGTCTCTGCAGGAATATCAGGGAAAAAAAAGTCACCAGGGCTACCAGTTCTCGTTATTGTTTGTATTTATATTTTTGGTTCAACTTCTTTTCTCCCTGGACGTTTTGATTCCACCAGTTTTGTTTGGGTTTGATTGGGCTTGCTTTTTTTTATTGCTCTCCCTCTTCTCATTTTGTTTTCTCCATTCTTTCATTGGAGGCAATGAGCCGTCCAGCGGTCGGAACTCCCCTGTCCCCTATCGGCCCGACAGCCGCCCTCTCACTCCAACTTACGCTCAGGCCCCTAAACATTTCCATGTTCCAGGTAGGAGCTGGCACTGTATGTGTCTCGGTGTCCTGTCACAGTGTAGAATGTAGCCTTTGTAACTTCTGTCTTGTCTCCATTGTTTCACGCTGTTTACCATGGGGTGCACCCTCAGGGTTTGGAACTGTTCCTGGGCTTGCTGAGAGGAGTAGTGCATTAAGAAATGGGGGGGGTTCATTGTGATTTTTACCTATTCTGTTGTTCAGGTGCTTCACTGTTAGAATGCCTTGGTTTTCAGGGTCTGTTGGTGGCCTGTGAGCTGGATATGAGCTATGCAGGGCTTGATTTTTCTCCCAGTTGCACCAGCTGAGCACCAGCATAACTGCTAACTTTGGAGGAGTTGGTTTTGAGTCACATGCGGAAAAGAGTTGACCAGTGAGCCATTACATATGTTTTTCATTCAGATTGTTGTAACTTGTTTCAGTCTTGAACCCAACAGTTGTAGTTTAGTGTTTCCTTTTTTTTTAAAGCAGATGAGGATGTTTCTTTACTTGTTTTGTGCAATGGCTTGGTGTCCTCAGAGAGACCTGCAGATCCACAAGGATATGTATGCCTTAGGATGCCCTTTCTATAAAGGGCAGGCTTTGTTTTGAAGTGAGCTGCACAGTTCTTCCAGCCTCTGAGAAGATCATCTGTCTTGGATTTTGATGGGATGAGGGTGTTTGTCCCTAGCGTTGTGGACATGCATCTTCTAACTGCATCAGTGCTAGCTGAAAGCTTTATTGTACCCAGTTATTCTTCAGGTCCCCTTCAGTCTAGTATCCCTTCACACTGCCAGAGGTTACTGCTCTTCCTCCTTTCCTCAGATCTGGCAGATAAACTGTTTGTGGGAACTTCCCTTTAAATAAGTGTGACCTGGCTTGGCTAAAGTAGGCTGTTTTAACTGCTTAAGCTAACCTGGCTCACTTTGACTTGCGTAAGCTAAAGCTCACTTACTTGCATGAATAGCTCTGAGTAATAATCTCTAGCATGGTGGGAGAGCTGTCCTCTTCAGCTGGCGCAGTGCAGCCACAGAAGGAGCTGTGTTCCTATCCTCCTTAGAGCTTTCTGGTGTAGATGTGCGCAAAAGTACTGCATGACTACCCTTGTAATGTTTATACCTGTTCGCTGGTCAAGTAGCCATAACAGATCGCTAACAAGACACCTCAGTGTCTTTGTGTGCAATGAATTTGCCTGTTTAGTCAAGGATGTAGGGTTCTGCAGAGTAAGATTTGCCTCTGTTTCAATAGAGTTTTAAAGTTAGCTTTCCTTAATGCCAAAGGCTGAGTTGTCTCCTGTAGCACTTTAATTGGATCTGTGATAACAGCATGTACTTCTAAAATGCTTTTCCATCTTTCATTCTAATATAACTGAAAACTTTTTTCAGGCAGTATGAAGTAGCCAAATGGGTTTCTGACATAAATTTTCTAGTTCCCAGTAGCTCATTTTGGTCTTCTAATAAGATTTTGACAGATTTTTGCACTGTAGCACTGATTTTGGATTAACTTTTGTATTTGTAGTTGTGCCGAATACATGAAGTGTTGGGCTTGGGTGGGAGGATAGTTTAGAACAGACTGGTTCCTGTCTTAGATTATTATTTGTAAAAATATGGTATCTTTAGATATGTTGTAGATTTACTGCATTAGAGTTCTGGGAAGTGCTTTTATTCTGATTTACATTGATAATGTGCAGCGTGGTAGGCCTTACAAAAAAAAATTACAAAAAAGAAATAAAATCTATCCTTGTGGTTTGAGAATTAATAGTCTGTTAGTTAACAGTGCATAAAGCATCCCTTCGACTCCCTGAAGTATAGCTGTTGTTGACTGTTCAAAGCAGTGTATTAGGCAGCCTTTTTGTTCTCTGGATTTTTAAGTGAATTGTAGGCTCACTGCATTCTCCTCTGCTCAATCCAGCCAGTCAGATGGAAAGAAAATTGAGCTGTTATGACTGAAGCACAATTTTCCACAAAAGTTATTTGGGGTAGTTTTCCCCAAATGGCTTGTATCTTCACCATTGAAATGTCTTGCTTGTTTGCATTTCTTCTCTAACTTTTATCCCACTGATAATCTTCTGAAAGTTTAAAATTAATGGTTCATGACTTGGATGCATCCACATGTTACAGAATCAGCTCCAAAGGACTTCATACCACATGTCTTTGACTTTTCACTTGTTCTTATGTTTTCTTTTCTTTAAACAATCTGATTTTGTATAATACTAGAAATAGCTTTCTGGCTTTTTCTTGTGCTACATCCTTGATTTGGTCTGTCTGTTGTTTTAGTGTTGGAGTTATCTTTATCTACAACTGAAGTAGTTTTCATATTCCCATTTTTCTGTTTCTCAATTTCACAGATCAAGGTGTCAACATTTACAGAAAACCACCCATCTACAAACAACACGGTAAATGATCTTTCCCTTCTTATTTCAAAACTGGAGTGTCAACTAAATTAAAAGGCATGCAGACTAGTGAAAAGCATTCAGTTTTTACTTTGTAAGCATAAAAAATTAGTAGTCCAAGCTTGAAACAGCTGTTATTGCATGTCCTGCTGAGTGTTTATGTTTTAAAGCATGTTGTTTCATTTGGATCATATGGTTTAAATCTTGGCCATGCTGATATTAATGGCAAAATTGCCATTAACTGGGATTTTCCTGTCTCTTTAGCATTATGATGCCTTCCTGTATTTCACTTCTTTAAGTTTATGTTTTCAGAATACAGGTACTGATCATGTTCAAATGGATTAACAACAGACTGTTCTCTGACAGGGACTTCATGGAATATCCTTATTTTAAACAGACAAAGTACAATAATTTATTTCAACAGCAAAGATGGAGATGTTATTATCAGACTGGAATTCCAAATGTACCTATGGCTTTAAATAAGAATCTTTAATTATTGAAGATAATACAGGTGACTTACCACTGGCAGGGCTAATTTGATTCTCAAGCCCTGTGATACCCTGTGATACAGCTCAGGTAGTACGCTGTACTTGTTTTTCCAGGTGTTAGGATTCTGAGTTGGACAGTAGTGTTAGTGCTCTAATCTTTTCGGTGTAGACGTCATTATAGCAAGTCTGAAATGACAATGATGGCGGAAGGCCACTGCCTTGACAGTCTTCAGTACTGCAGAGCAGGGTCCCCCTTATAACGGAGTGTGTTCACTCTTCCCTTCTGCTGTGAACAGAAAACTTTGAATAGGAGATGATTTTTATGTAATGGGGTGAAAGAAGGATGACTGCTTTTTAAAGACTGAGTTTGCATCCCTTTGCAGACCCTTTATCCAATGAAATGTATTTAGGGGTAAGTCGCAAATTAGCAGTACTACAGGGTTTAGATGAAGGGTTGGCTGAGAGCCACTGAGCTGAGATGATTAGGAAAGCCCAGGATGTCCATTCTCTAGTCAGGAACAAGCATTGCAAATAACACTGCTGTGGTATTATGTCAGGGTTTTTTCCTCTTTTTTTTATAAGTTTCAAACCATATGCTAATTTTGGGAAAAGTCTTTTAACATTATTTTTGTTTATTTTTATGGTTTTAATGTATCTCCTCACCTCCCATTAACATGTGAATGTTTAACCACTGACATCACCAATTCTAATACGTAAGTACTGTTTGAAGTCATGCTTTTGTAAACTCTGACCAGCTTCCTCCATACCTGCAATTATGCTTAGAGTTTCCCAGTCATAAAATGCTCAGAATTCCCAATGACACCTAATACTGATGTTCCTAAACTACCCTGAACATGTTGGATGAGCAACACAGTGCTTCACTTTGTTAACAGAAGTCTTTCTGTTTAAAGAAAAAGAGATAAGGGAAAAAAAAAGTCCAGAATCCTTCCTTCTGATCCAATAGCTTCATATAAGAGAAGGTGATTTGAGCTAACAGTTTGCAGATAAGAGGTAGTTAAGGCTGGTTTTAATGTAAATTGAATCCTATTGGAATTTTTTTTTTTTATGTCAAGAAGTGAAAGCCATAATGCACATCCTCACATGCTTTTAAGAGACTTTGGCTTAGACTGGAATCTTAAGTGGATGCCCCACTGATGAGATATTTTATTGGTGAGGTTCATTTCATTGCAAGTGCCTTTCCCTGCCAAGTTGATCTGAATGGAGTTTAGTATTTATTAATAAATTCACATCTGCTTTTACTACTACTGCATGCTAATAAGCAAGGGCATGCAGCAGAAAAAATCCACTGGTTAAATAAACATATTTGTTTCAGATTTATTTTTTGTTTGTTTTGCAGCTTTTCACAGAAACATAGGAAATAATTAGCATCGGTAGAGTTAAAATTAGTGCTGTTCCTTTGACGCATTTGTTTTCTTGCCCTAGAGGGAAGGCAGATCAGTACATATATCTGGTTTCATCTTCATTAATAATCAGTTGTCCTTAGGAGATATTGGCAAATACTGTTAGATTGAATTTTCTCACTCTTGCCTAATCATTCTAACACTGTGCAACCCTAGTAAAATCCAAAGCTGATTTGAGGTTATTTTGGGGGTGGGGATGAGGGAAGATAGGAAGGTTTGATTCCAATCTATTGGCAAGAGAAAGACATTACTTTCCTTCAAACTGCAATTAGAAAAGCAAAACATGAAAATGTTTGCTTTTGAAAATTAACTTCTTGTAAAGTATAAAATTTTGCCAAAATAAGGACAACCTTTATATTGATACAGATTATTATATAGCTAAGTTCCCTGATTGCCATCTAGATGCAGCTGCTTTGGCAGCACAGAGCAAGTCCTCCGAGGATATCATCAAGTCCTCCAAGTTCCCAGCAGCTCATGCACCAGCACCCAACGAGATACCAAAGATTGAGACGGACCACTGGCCAGGTCCTCCCTCCCTTGCGGCCATAGGTATGCAAAAAAAAAATTGATACAAGCGATGCGGCTTAAAAGGTACTGGTAACCAAAGTAGATGAATACTGGAGCTGTAAAAATGGGTAGTGAAGAATGTGTCCACTCCAGGTGTTTACGACGAAGTGCACTTCTTCTGGTGAGACCTCTGAGTGTCTGTGAATTTAAAACTCTTGAATAGCGCTGAGTAGAAGAGGTTTTGCTAAAGGACTGATCACACTGATATTAACCCATAGACAAATTATGTGAACTGCCGTGCAGTAGCTTAAAAAACGTGGTGTGTCACACAAGCCTGACTTCTTTCAGTCATTGTCTATTTAATCCTTTAGTCCTAAGTTAATAGCAAATATTCCACAGAAAATCTGATTGCTTCCAACAAGAAGCAATGACTGAATTGGAACAATTAATGGACTAAAAAGGTCTTGATTTTCAGAGTTACTGTTTCTACAGACTTTGTATTTTTCTTCTGTGTTGTAGCACTACAGGTATCTTATTTTCTTTTCTTTAAATCATGTGCATCATCATTTTAAAATTTTTTTTGGTTTTGTACTTTTTTCTCTCTGTTAATTTTTATTGACCCCTATAGCATAAAATAAGCTATCTAACCTAGTTCTTTTATGAAGTCATGTCTGAAACACTGAACGTGTTGCCTGTTTCAGGTTTATCTGAAGGAGTGTATGGTTTTCATCGCAATGGGATTTTCATAGAAGTGCTAAGAGAGGAGACAGAGGGTGGGAGAGCTCAATGACCAATTGAAGGGGCTGCTTATGCAGCGGCAATTTTTTGAAGATGTCCTTTATATAGGATTGCAACCTGACAAACATTACAGTCATGGTGATAACATCTGCATACTTGAAAGTCTCCTGACAATGCTTGTGTTAACTACAGCATTATTATGTTGTATGTCTGAGGTAGAGCCTTTGTTGGAAATTTTGGCGCTCAGCTCAGTCTCTAGGCAGTGGATGACAACTTTTAATTGTTTCCAGTAAAACTGCTTTGTATATTGGCTATCAGGTGATTTTGTTAGAGAAACTAAACAGGACTGGTTGGACACTATAAAGATAAAAATGTGCTCATGGAACTATTTTATTCAGAAATAAGAAGGTATCATACAAGATTGATCTCTAAAAAACAAACCCACAAGCCCCAGGTTTTTCGGCTTCTTGTCTGATTTTCTGAGTGTGATATTTTGCTTACAGAGCTAGAATGAGCTCAACTGTCAAAAAAAAATGACCATTACTGCCGCTGTATTGAAAAGTCTTGCAAAAGCCTGAGACACCAAAAAAAAAATTTAAATACAAACAAATAATTTCTCCATAACCTTATGTCTCTCTCCATATTAGCATCAATTTAACACTGCTGTACAAAACATTTAATTGATATAAACCTTTCTGATACTTTAGTTGCACAATTTAGTTTTCATTCAAATAAAACACTCAGTTTGTCTAGCATAGGGTAGGCGAATAACTATATCAGGATATAGCCTGTGCGGAAAAAAAATACAACTGCTGTCTAAATGCTTGCAGCAATATCATATTCTGTGCACTCATGGAAGTGTCCTGGTGTCCAAATTGGACTATTTCATAAGAATATTCAAGAAAATAAAGATTATTGAATAAAAAGTAAGGAACTAAAATGTAGAACACCTGTGTCTTAATTAACTCAACTTTATCCAAATGGATCAAATCAGTTTGCTTCATTTTAGACTAAAAATAAGGCCTTGTTTATTCCAAATATGAGTGCCCATTTAGGAGATTAATGTAGTTTAATTTTCCATTTGAAATATTAATTCAGATTTACTTTTCTGAGTCTAGATAGAAGTATAAATGTAAATCAGACTTTATGTTTCCAGCCACTGATACAGTTACTGGTGCCATTAAACCCCATGGTTCCAGAACTAGCAATCTGAGCTCCTTTTTTCTATTACATTGATTCATGGCTTTTGTGTCCAGGACTGTTGCTTGGTTTGGAACTCACGTGCGGTTTAACTTCTTAATGTTATAAGAAGCCTGATAGCCATAGGGCAGGCTATCTGAGTGAGTTTTATTAAGAGTGAGTTTTGAAAAAGTCTTTTTGAGTCTGTGAGAGAATACTGTTTTGTTTATTCAGTAAATCAAACTGACCAGTACTTTGAACTAGCATTGAAATCTTCAAGCTGCAGTTGAACTGATACACAAAGCTCTCTCTGTACTGTGGTTTTATGGAAGCAGGAGCTGACATGAGACGCAGATCAAGTGGAAGAGAGGAAGATGATGAGGAGCTACAGAGACGCCGGCAGCTGCAGGAGGAGCAGCTCATGAAGGTGGTTATAAGCTTGTCTTCATGCCGTTTCTGAACACCACCCAAAAAGTGCCCCTTTGTTTTCTGCAAGCAATTTCTACTAATGCCCCAATCAGCTTTATTTTATTGATATATTTTTTTAATTGCCATTTAATAGCTCAACTCTGGTCTGGGACAACTGATACTGAAAGAAGAGATGGAAAAGGAGAGTCGCGATAGGTCAGCCCTTTCTGCCAGTCGTTACGATTCTCCAGGTAATACATGTAGGCAATAAAGCTAATAATGAACAGTGGATAACGAACACCACATATACACATATCAAGCAGTCTCCCAGAAGAGATCACTGGGAAGACGGCTTCATATGTGTATGTGTGGTATTCTCCCCTCAAAGAGTGGCCTAATTTATTAGCTGGTTTTGGTGACAGGAGGAGTGTTGTGGTTGTTTTTTAATTAGAAGAAATATGAGGTTGAGAATTTTCAGGCAATTTTGAGGAGAGAGATTTTCCAATATAGATAAGCAGTGAGGTAAAATATTCAGTGACTATCACATCACACACATGCTAATAGGCTGGGTTATTAAATTACAATAACACGTTTTGCTTAAACTGGTGGTTCCTATCACCGTTTAATCTCTCCTCCCAGGGACAGAAAATCAGCAACATTTACCAATGGGGCTGCATATTCTGAACACAGCTAGTGTTTCGGCCTTGGCTGACATTTTGATTGGGTGTATTCTGTTCCAGAGCAAAAAGCACAAAAGTCAGCTTTGGTTAATTGGTGGCTCAGATTCTTGGCCTCATTGCAGATTTTGATATACATCTGTGGCCTTCTCAGATCTCCAGAGAAGGGTTTGGGGGTTTTATTTCACTGTCTTCATCCACCTGCCATTGTAGCACAGCAACTGTACTTCGAGCCAAGAAGGGACAAGATGAGTCTCTTTGGAGTCATCCACTGGAGTAGCTGCCAAGCAAACTAAGATTTCCTTGTGTTCCCTGTTGTATAAGTGTGTTGCCTCTATTTATGGTCTTGGAGAGAATGTCTGTGGCTCTCCCTCACTATCTGTAATTTTTACAGGGCTGGAGTCTACCTGCTCAACTCAGAGCTTATGATTTTTTTTATTAACCTTAGCACAGGTTGGAGAACTCCTTTATTGGAGATGTGTCCATCCCTCTTTGCAGTCATAATCAGTGCAGTCATCAGTTGCCTTTTGTGGAATCAGTGGTACCTTTCCCAAAGCTGCTTATTGCTGGCAACATCAGTGCCTCAAGTTCTACATTCCATGCCCTTCTGTCGTAAAAATAACATTTAAAAAACCAAAAATTGCATTCCTATATGGAGGATCTTGTCAGAAGGAGCTGTATTAACTCTAGAGGTGCTATTGATCATTATGCTGACAATCCTTCTATTTATCCATCTTTTTATCTGTATTTGAAAACACACCCTTGGCATTCCCACGTTGTCTTTGTCTTGCTCATGCAATGTCTGAGGTCAGTGCAAATACTAAGTTGAATGCCCCTACGTACCTTATTTCATTTTCATTTCAGATGAAAGCAGGGGTCACAGAGCTCTGTTGAATCATGTCATGTTTTCAGAAGTGTTACATGTGCAGAATAACTATAATTTCGGATCAGAATGCCAAATTGTCAAACTTGTTTGAATTCACTCAGCACTGCCCATTCTGATCATTCTCCTGTTGAAGTCAGTACCAAAACATCTGTCAATTACAGTGTTACAGGACTAAAACTAATAGTCTTTTCTCCTTTGTAGAAAAAAATAGCAAACTGAAACATGTGAATACAGAGAGGATGTAGTATGCTAGTCATATGTATCTTGGCTTGTGCTGCAGCAGAAGCTGGGAGCATGAGTGCAATAATAGTTGCAGTAGAAAGAATAGAAAGGAAATTCATGAAAGATTCAGAGGGTATAATGATACATAAACCACGTGTGCCACTTATGAGGGTGGAATTGAATGGACCTGCATGGGAGACTTAACAGGGAACCTATCCAGTCAAATACTGCTGATCTTAGATTCTCCTTGTCCTTTACCTTGGTCCCATTATAAGATGCACAGCAATACTTTATCTAGCTAAGGACTAAAAAGTTATTTTGCTCTTTTTTCTGATCCTTGAGCATTACTTTCAACTCAGTGGAGACCACATTGATTTTGAGCCTGGCAAAATCACAGTGTCCTTTCTTGATGACCTACCACCATGGCATGATAAAGCTGCATGTAACTTTCAGAATGTGTGGAAGGTTGTGATGTGTTTGGGGCTGAGATGTTAGTTTCTTAAAGTCAGTGTGTCTTAGTTGGTTATGTATATGCTTAGTTCTTTTAATTGTGTTTTTTATGCCAGTTGATTCCTCAAATGTTATTGTTTTTGAGTTTTCATGGGATGTTTCCAGTAAAAGATTTTTCCCTTCCTCATTCAACAGCACATGCTTCAGCCTCCAAAACCTCTTCTCTCCCTGGCTATGGAAAAAATGGACTTCACAGGGTAAGGAGATGGTGATTTTGAGAAGCAAAGGTGGATTTAATTATCCATGGTATCTATTTCCATATTAACTGTATTGGATTTTCAGTTTTATCAAGGTTTTTTATAAGACCATCTGAAGTCAGACAAAACTTAATTTCCCTTCCTACAAACTATATTGTTAAAAGGCAAGAAAGCAACGCAAGAAACGTTGTGAAAATTGAGGGGGAAATAAAAGGCTTAAAGGAATTTATTTCTCCCCATATACCAACCTGCTTGTGAAGTCATGAAATGTGAATTTATGTGCATGTCCCTCTTTTCCTGTTACAGCCGGTGTCTACAGATTTTGGTCAGTACAACAGCTATGGGGATGTTAGTGGTGGTGTTAGAGGTAAGGCTAACTTTACCTAAAAGAGGAGCCTTTTTAGATGCCACTTCATTACTGAACATGTTTGATTATTTCTGCTGTTTTATTTTAAGGTTGTGGATGTGGTTACTTTGCATTTGCTCAGTACATTGTAGCTTCCTCTGGTATACTCAACAATTAACTCAAACTCTGCAAATACCTATTAAAAAGTTTGGGTTTATTTTGATAAATCTGCTATGTGGAGCTGATCCTTGTTTATGCGAAGGGAGTGCTTTAGCATTGGTGCACATGGAAAACAGGTAACATGTATATTATCAGGAATATGTACTCAGTTCTGTTATGGTGTTTTCTTTCTCTGAAAATTACCATCCACTGCACAGTCTGAAAGAATGTGCCACAGTGAAGAAAGGAGGATAATGCCTTCCAATCCCTGTTGCTGCTCATGATTTTCATTATGACTTTGAGCTAGGTATCAGTCATTGCTTAATAAAAACTGACCATTAATATTTATGAAAGTTATGAAACTTTGAGAGTTAATGTTTTGAAATGGTTTGAGCTGAGAGAGAGGGAGGCTAGTTATCACCAAAGTGAGATTGATCCCAACCATCTTAGATACCCTATGATCAGGCATCTTCTGTTGCTGCTTGTGTCTCTGTCGTGGTTTAACCCCAGCCAGCAACTAAGCACCACACAGCCGCTCACTCACTCCCCCCGCCACCCAGTGGGATGGGGGAG
>JANHGO010000012.1:11559099-11584277 GCA_024606505.1 Aquila spilogaster
CCCTCGTAAAACATAGCACAGAATAAGTTCTAAGCCTGGTTGGTTTATGAAATCATATCAGACATGCTGAAGGCCTTGCCTGCTTCAGGTTTCTGTGAAGGGATGTGAGGGGAACAGGATTTTTGTGAAGTGCAGGGAGAGGTGGCACGGGATGGGATTGCTCAATGACCAGTCACAGGAGCTGTGTATGCAGTGGCAATTGTGTGAAAATGTAGTGATAACATCTGTGTACCTGAAACTCTCCTGACAGTGCTTGTCGTAACCACACTGTTATTCTGCCATGTGTCAGAGGTGGAGGCTTTCCTGGAAGCGTTGGCTCTTGACTCATATTCCTGGCAGTGGATGGCAATTTTGGTTTTGTTTTTTTTTGTCCCGAGTAAAACTGCTTTGCACGTTGGCTCTCAGGTGATTTAGTTACACCTGAGAAACTAAGCAAAACTTCTTGGAATCTATAAAGATGTGTTCGTGGTCGTATTTTGTTCAGAAATAAAAAGACATGGTACAGGATTTCATATTTTATGCAGAAATAGAAAGATGTGGTACAGGATTAAGCACTGAAGAAGCCCCAGATTTTTCAGCTTGTTATTTGTTTTCTGAGTGTGATATTTTGCTGCAGAGCTAAACTGAGCTCCACTGTCAAAATAGGAGTTCTTGTTGCTGTTTTACTGAAGTCTTGCGAAAGCCTGACACCAAAAACACCATTGCTTGGTTGGAAACCCATGTGCAGTTCAACTTCTTGTTGATGTTATAAGAAGCCTAATAGCCATAGGGCAGGCTATCTGAGTGAGTTTTATGAAGGTCAAGTTTTGAATAAGTCTTTTAAATCTGCAAGAAAATGCTATTTAGTTTATTCAGTAAATTGAACTGAGAAAGAACTGATAACACGAAGCTCTCTGTACTGTGATTTATGGAAGCAGGAGCGGACATGAGACGCAGGTCAAGTGGGAGAGAGGAAGATGATGAGGAGCTACAGAGACGCCGGCAACTGCAGGAGGAACAGCTCATGAAGGTTATTATAACCTTATCTTCGTACTGCTTCTGAACACCATCCAAAAATTGCCCTTGTCTTTACATAAGCAATTTATAATTCCTCTGACAGTTTTATTTTATTCATATATTTTTAATTGCTGTCTATAGCTAAACTCTGGTCTTGGACAATTGATACTGAAAGAAGAGATGGAAAAGGAGAGGTCAGCCCTTTCTGCCAGTCGTTATGACTCTCCAGGTAATTCATCTAGCAATGAAGCTGGTAATGAACTGTGAATAATGAATACCGCATGGACACATACTCAATGGTTTTCCAGAAGAGGGAGGTTGCTTGATATGTATATGTGGTATTCTGTTATTCTCCTGTGAAAAGAATGGGCTAACACCTTGTTTTGCTCCCATCTCATGGAGTTTTGTTGTTCTCGGAAGTATTGCGTTATGTATAAGATGACTATAACATCAGATCAGACTGTCACGTTCTCATCTTTGTTTTAATTCAGCCATCACTACCTGTTCTGATCCTTGTCCTGGTTAAGTCAGATCCAAAGCCTCTGTCAGTAGCAGTATTATAGGATTTAAAGAGTATTTTCTCCCTAGTAGCAAAAAAATTACCAACAGAGAGAGAATGGTGTGCACTACTCACGTATCTTGGCTTGTGCACCAGCAGAAGTTGGGCATATGAATGTAATAGTAATTGAAGTAGGAAGAGTGAAAAGAAAATTTATTTAAAGGTCAGAAGATATGGTGGCATGTAACTCAGGTGTGCCGCTTTAGGGGAGTGTAATACAGTGGATGTGCATGAGACACTTAACAGGAAACCTATCCAGTCCAACAATGCTAATCTTCTTGGATTCTCCTTGTTCTTTTTCTTGGTCTTATCGTAAGGTATATGGCAATACTTTATCTATCTGAGGGTTACAAAATAATTTTGCTCTGATTATTTTCAGCTTAGTAGAGGCCACTTTGATTCTGAGCCTGGCACTGTGACGTGATAATTGGTTTTGAGTTTCCATGGGATTGTTCCAGTAAAAGATTTTTCCCTTCTTTTTTCAACAGCCCACACTTCAGCCTCCAAAACCTCTTCTCTTCCTGGCTATGGAAAGAATGGACTTCACAGGGTAAGGAGACAAACATTTTGAAAATCAAAAAGTAACTTTAATCTTCCATGGTAATTATTTCTCTATTAACTGTTCTGGATTTTCAGTTTGATTGAGCTTTCTTATAAGAACACCTGAAGTCAGGCAAAACCTTGTTTCCCTCCCCACAAGCTTTATGTTAAAAATGCAAGAGAACAATGCAAGAGAGCTTATGAAAACTGAGGAAAGAAAAGCTTTGAATGATTTGTTACGTCTCTTATATCAACCCATTGGTGAAGCCATGAACTGTGGTTTTATGTGCATGTCCCTCTTTTCCTGTTGCAGCCGGTGTCTACAGATTTTGGTCAGTACAACAGTTACGGAGATGTGAGTGGTGGTGTTAGAGGTAAAGTTTTTTACATGCCACTTCATTACAGAGAACAGATGATTTCTGCTGCTTTATAATAAGATTGTGGATTTGCTTTGTATTTGCGAAGTGGTTTTAACTTCCTTGGGTAAACTTGATAGTAAACTCAAACTCTACGTGTTTAAAAGTTTGGGTTTATTTTGCTAAATCTGCTATGATCCCTGTTTTTGCCAAGAGCCTGCTTTAGCGTTGGTACACATGGAAAGCAGGTAATCTGTAGTTAATTGGAATATGTAGTGAATTAATATTTTAAACAGGTTTGAGCTTAGTGGTGGGAGGAAGAGAGAGAGAGAGAGAGAGAGAGAGAGAGAGAGAGAGAGAGAGAGAAATTTACCTTCCCAGTGAGATTGATCCCTTCTGTCTTAGATGCCTTATGATAAGGATCGTAAGCTGCTGCTTGTGTCTCTTTACAGACTGTGGAGGAATCCTACAAAGCTACCCGATGGCAGGTGAATCCTGCTCTAAAAAGTTGAATATTAATTGGCTATTTATTTGCCTCATTATGGTTTTCTGCATCTTTAATGTGACTTGGTTTTCTGGAGTGAGAAGCGCACTTGAAGTGGTCTGCAATGTAGGGAGTGCTTTACTCCTCACAAACTAAGACCGAAAGTAGGGAGGTTTGCTGACCTTATAGAATCAGGTGGGATTTTGAGGAGATCAAGTAGGTCTTGAAACACAAAGATTATCTGGCACACAAAGATATTCTGTCTAGCTCCTCTTCAGCACTCTGCAGCTGATAAGATTTCTCTTTTGTTTTTCAGATTTCCAGGTAGAGTACGGGTTTTCATCAATCAACTGACAACGGATTTAAAAGCATCCACTTTCTTTTTGAAATCTGAATTTCTGCTACAGGGAAGGGTTTCTTAAGACATTAACTTTGATTTACCTGCATGTTTAAGCATAATCACCAGTGTAGACTCTTAATCGATGAAAAACAGGCACAGTCTCAGATTCTTCCTTGTACCTCCCCAGAACTGGGTTGAGAAGGCTCAGACCAGTTCTGTGACTTTCTTTGTAAAATCCGCTGTCTGTTTGAATACGAGTTGCCTGCAATAGTTCTCTCTGGACAGCTGAGGGTGGATATATCCCCAGCCTGTCTAGTGCCAGCCCCAGAGACACTTGGAAATTATTTTCTGGAGGCAATTTTCTTCCATATCGGGAGCCTTTTTGCCCCTGGAATGTACTTTTCAGACAAGATGACTAATCAATAGCTTTCTACAGTGCTTCCATCGCAGATGAACTATTCAGACACATGCTTGCAAAAATCAACCCTTTTACCCCAAATCCTGTCTGAGGGATTTTTTTCCAGGACAGTTTGAGACTGGCTGGCCCCTCAGCACAATCACAGTACAAAGTGACAATTTAAGAAAGGTTTTAATGACTTGGATGTGTTTGTTAATGATACATCAAAACTGCGATGGATGGAAAGAAAATAAGATTATGGGAGGAGAGAGGAGTTCTTCATGTATCGTATTGAAGATGTAATTTTACCTATGTCAAAACTGCACCTTTTGACGAGAGCCCTATCCCTGTTCTTGTTCATAGTCATTATTCTCCATTGTAGAGACAAAAAAAAAAAAAAGAGCAAAAAAACCCCCAGCACCTTGGCTGATATAGTAAATGACATGAAAAGCAGACCAGGGTGCTTATGTGTACTGTTGAGTGGGATATGAATTAATGCTTCTCCGTATTTGTTCCTTATAAGAACCTTACTTGATGTCTGGGGTTGGGAAGGGCCTGCCACTCTCTCAGGGTCCCCAGGTCCTCCCGGACAGTGGTGGGGAGCTATCGCCAGCCTCAGTAGTGTCAGAAAATGTAGTGGTAGAGAGGGTGGACGGATGCCTCAGAAAAACATGATTCAGAGAAGTGATAAACAGTAACCATGGCAATGTCCTATGTGGTAAGAGTAAGCAGTGAGGCTTGAAGGGAATCTCAGTGCAAATTCACCTTTGTTTTCACCACTACTTGAGTGCCTTTACCCTTTGTGTGTGTAACCTATGTGTCTGATGTATACCTGTATCTGATGCAGTCCCTTCCGGATGGTCATGTCCCTGGAATGAGAATGGACAGAGGAGTATCTATGCCTAACATGTTGGAGCCAAAGGCAAGTGCAGATGTTATTCACTTTCCTTCAAGATAATGAAGATTTGACTGTGAAATGCAGATAAAATTCAGGAAATGTCTCAGTTCCCTTGTTCTTCTTTACCTCATCTCAATCCCTTCTCCTTATGTGCCAAACCTTTCCCTTTGTTCTGGACTTTGCCTGTTTTAGGTGTTAGTACTCAGGCTGAGGGCAATCAGCATGCTCTTTTTGGGTAGAGTAGGCTTTCTCAGAGACAAAATGAAGATGTTGAAGGGCTCAACAAATATCTAGTTCTCTGTCAAACTTTCAGTAGCCAAAATAGCAGACCACACTTGATTGCAAAGTCGTGGATCTGTTTGAAAAGTGACGCAGAGTATTGTGGTTCACAACACATGACTGAGGCTCAACACAGATCTCTGGTTTGAGGCTAATGGTGCCTGAAATCTTATGTAATGTTGAATTCCCTATTTAAGAACTTTGTTACAAGATTTGTTGGGAAAAAGAGGCAATATCAGCTGAATATGAGCTAAAGTATAAATCAAAATGCTTTGCTGCTGTGTCTAGAGGTGGCTGAGTCAAAAATGAACGTAATCTACAGGAAGGCTTCAGCCAGTGCTGTGTTTTAAATCTTGCAACTTTCTCTGGTGCTGGTGAACCTTCTGAGAAATCACTATTTTCCCAAAGTTACAAGGATCATCATTCCTGCAGTCAAGTGAGGAGCTCTGTTTGCAAACCACATTACTACTTGTGCTTCCAAGTGACCTCCAGACAAATTGTAGAAGGCAATAACCTTAGCTTTATAAGCTGAGACTTTAGTGCAATGTACGTTAACAAATGTTTTTATACACTATATAAATAAGACCTTGGGAACATCCCCGACTTCTGAGATATTGCTTTTTATTCCACATAATTTCTCTTTCAGCGCAATAGCATTTCTTACAGCCTTCACTGCCATTAATGCATCCTGTTATTTGGAATGTTGTTGTGGGTTACAAATTCTGTCATATTACTAAAATTTGTGGGAACGTTCATGAGATTACAGGTCACTTTCTGTTGATGTTTAAAAAGGTTATGCCAGACCATGGGCTTTTGCTAAGTGACAGTTTTGTTCATGTCCATGATCCAATGCTAATTTAAGCCTGATCAAGTGGGTACTAGGTGACCCTTAAGGTCCCTTCCAAACCAAGCCATTCTATGAAATGAAAAAAGCCAACTCAATGTCAGCTGGAAACACCTGGGAAGTGAGTATCAGTAAACTTCAGAGAGACCAAATCTTATCAAGTGGTTCACCAGAAAGGACAGAATTTGTGCATCCTAACACCCCAGATTTAAACATACCTTATTGTGAATACCTAAATATAAAATGTACTTATGACCATAGACCTTGACTTAAACTCTGCCTGTTTAAATATTTTGAAGAGTTACACTTTAGTTTCCTTTAATGCTGTATATGGTACCCATTTCCAGTATTGAACGTTAACAATGTAATTCACAGTATAGACTTAATTGTATGATTGTGACAATGTCAGAATCTCCTAAGAATCATATCTTAAAGCTGGTATGTAAGCACACATTACTTAAAGTATTATTACTTACAATAAACTCAGTGGTGTGTTCATTGATGCCTGAATCTTATTTATTGTATTCCATTGGGGTAATTGTTTATGATCGAATTGACTTAATTGCTCAGTACTACCCAAAAGCTGATTTCGTGGAATTTCTTCTGTTGTTCAAATAATTAATAGTGTTTGATGATAGATAGCTACTTCTCCAGGAGAGTTTTGGTGATTTCCTTCAGTGGGCAAGTACCTGGCTAAAGCGGTTTTATTTCCAGGAATGGTTTTAATACGTATGGTTTCCTGAAATCCTTTTTAAGCATCCTTGTTTCTGTTGTATTAAACTGATTTGAGACCCACTGACATTCAACATTTTACTTCAAGCTTAGAACCTATACAAGGAAAAAATAAATCATTTATGCATCCAGGAATTCATTGTTGCCAGTAGATGATGTGTAGAAGTTCTGGACGTTCTTTGAAACATAAAGGGAAATCAAGGGAAATGTAGTGGGAGATGTATGGGACATGTACTCTTCTGAAGCAGATGAAGATGTATAAGATATTTATCTCTACAAAAACATCTCTTTAATCCATGTGTTTATGTTCTTTAACTATTCAAACAGGCAAAGAAAATCCTTTGATGAGTTTTGTTGAATACGGTGGCTCCCACTAATGAATATCTTGCTTTTTCAGAGTTACTGTTCCTTCATATGGACAGTTACTTCAGATGTACTTTCATGTACTTTTAAGAGTCCTCTGAATTTGTTTTCTTAGAGCTGTCCACATTTTGGCAACCGTCAGCCAGACCAAGGAGTACGAAATCTATGAATCTCAATAAATCCAGAATTTGTACATTGCTAGATGAGGAAGTATATTGAATAGAGAGGACTCTGTCTTAACTTAGCCAGCTAAAATATTGTGTGCACTGTAAAAACCAATGTACACAGAACCTCAAAAGTATGAGGTAGTTTGACATTGATCCTAAACGAGTTCTTGCTCTGTCCAAATTGGCCTTTCATGCATCTTTCAGAAAAGAAATACTGTGATTTCCTTTGAAAAGGAAAAAGAATGTTTGTGTGGTTATGAAAATAAGACACGTTGTGTTCTTTTTGTTTTAAAATGTAAATACCTCTCTTTTTTTCCCCCTTTTATACATTGTGAACAGATTTTTCCATATGAAATACTCATGGTGACCAACAGAGGGCGAAATAAAATACTAAAAGATGTAGACAGGACCAGGCTGGAGGTAAGAGAAGCAAATTCCTAAATGCTTTTTCCTGCTGAAGTTGTTTGTTGTTGCACACTTGAAAGCTCAAACACTAACACGTGGGTCCTTGTTAGACTGGCAAGATTTCTCAGCAGTAAATGGTGAAGAAGGAATCAGATGGGAAGGAAGCAGCAGCTTCTCAGCAAATGGTGCCAGGCCAGGAGTCACACATCTCTGAGCAGGAATGCCTCTGTCTCCCTGGTCCTGGGCAGAGCTGTTCACAGCCCCCTTATTTTTCAAGCAATTACTTGCAAATTGGTAAAAAGACCAAAATTGGTCAAGTGTTTTGCAGTCATAGGACCCATATTAGGACAGAGCAATGCTTTGTCTGGGTTTGGATCATTTCTTAGTGAAGCGTCCTTACCAACCACCTCTGAGGATCCAAAGTGTAACTTTCTGTAATTCATTGTTAAGTCCTATGCGTTAGGGTGACTCATTATGCAAGAACGTGAGGATTTAAATCTCTGCTAACAAATAAAAGTTGTCTACCAATCTGAGCATTGCATTTAAGCAGCCCAGTGGAATTTCTTGGTTGGGGATGTTTAGGTTACTTCTAGTTAATTAATCTCGTGGAGATGCATGAAAGGATTCACAAAAACTTGGGTAAGTACCCACTGATTTACATTTTTAGATAGGTAAGTACATGATTGCTAATTAAAATTCAGGATGGTGTTACGTTAACACCAGAGGGAGGGACTTCCTCTGTCCAGTGCACTCTAGAGCAGAGGAATAAGAGAGGTAACTCACACACAAGACATGTTTCAGCTGTAGAGAAATGCGCTGGGCAGTTAGGCTGGCCAGCCATCTTTCTTCTCAAAATTGGCAATGTAGCGTGTTGAACCTGCAGCCCTTCATCAAAGCTCTTCTAAAACGCAGTGCCTGAACTTCCATGTGTGAATAGAGATGACTAGCTAAAGCACGGAGAGGGGCATGCAAGAGCTATTTCTTTTCTGTGATCTGTCACTGCTTGTTGGGTAACTTCAGACAACTTGTTTTTTCTGTCTTGCTTATTCATCAACTGAAATAGTCCTTCCGATCCCCTTTGTAACCTTTCAGATGATGTTATAAATGGCAAAATGTTATTGGTGCACTGAGAATCCAGGTTCGTAAAGACTTGGATACATATTTTGTTGTTTCATCAAGCTTCTATCACTTGATCTTGCAGTGGCATCTAGAGTGACATGAAATCCCTTAAGGCACTCCTGTCTCCTGTTGTGTCTCTTTCAGCTTGGACTGACCATTGCCTTTTCTCCCCACCCTCTTTTTTTTTTTCTTTTTCTTAAAGCGTCACTTAGCACCTGAAGTTTTCCAAGAAATATTTGGCATGACGATACAGGAGTTTGACAAGTTACCTCTCTGGAGACGCAACGACATGAAGAAAAAAGCAAAACTCTTTTAAATCTCCCTTTAAACAAACAACTAAAAAATGACGCGTAGGATATTGTATCATACGATCCAAACTATTTGGAAGCGACCACTTACCCACCAAAAAGGGAAAATCGCATAGTGGCACCTCTACACACAGCCATTGAACAAGATGAACCTTTGCCCTCCTGGAACGCAGGGAGAAAATATCTGGGCTCAGAAAAAAACATGATAATTTTCAGAGGTGTTGGCCTTTTATGTGGTATTGTACAAGATAGGAAACTTTTCTTCTCCCTCAATGATATTCCCTTTACTTCTCTCCATAACATGATGGAACTTTATTGCTAGAGCCAGGAAGTGCCCTTAGGATGCCTTGTAGACTAAGTAGTTGTAACCACTCCAAGAACTGGAAAAGAAATATATATATATATATAATATATATATATGTATGTGTGTTTGTGTGTGTGCGCACATGTATTTATATCTATTCATCTATGTATGTATGTGTATATATGTGTATATATGGAGAGAAAGATAGACACTCCATTGTGAAGGAGAAGCCCTTTGTAACACATCCACATGGTCACATCGAGTCTTTCACACAACTGTTTCTTCACGGGCAGTCTTTTGAAACTGCATCGTCTTTGTGTGATACTATCTGTGAAGGTGGGCACTTTGCTCACCTACCATGCATACCAGTTGAATTCTTGGAAAGCGGACTCCTTGTACTTGTATATATTTGCTAGGATTTAGGAAGTGAATTGCTGTGTCTGTTGTCGGTCTTCCCTCTTCCACACTTTCTGCTTGAATTAATAAGGCTGGAGCTTAACCAGTCAAATAATGTAAGATCACCTAAGTAATGGGAATGATGGAGAAGAGTCAGTTTTCTTGTCATTTAGTCCAGGAGATGGGTGGGTGAAGGTGGGAATGACAGAGTGAGAAAATGCTTTTTTAAGTGTGTCCTGGTTCACACCCAGAGATTTTGGACAGACTCCTTGCTAGTAATTAACTACTAGTGCAGCTCCTTCGTCTGCGGTGGATTTTATGTCGGCAGGGAAGATGGTTCTCTGCAAGCCAACATACATTTTCATCCCTCTTTAGGAGGAATCTTTATGAATTAAAAGGTACCACTGAGGTGCCGTGCTCTGCCAATAGAGGCTTTTTGGTTAAATTGCAGTTGCTGTTGTCAATATGGCACAGTGCATGGGGCCAAGCACTCCCTTTTTAGTTAATGTAGTTGTTCACTTCTGTTTGGAAAAGAAGGTGCAGACTCTCTTTTCCTCTCTTGAAGCTTCAAAGCTCCAGCCTTGGTTATTTTTATTTCCCTTTGTGCCTCACTTCGTTGATGAAGACAGAGAAGTCATGTGAGGTGGTTTCTGAGCTTCATTGAACTCCTTATTGCTTTCAGTCTTCTTCCACTATGTTGCAACTTGAAAAATAACTGCCTATATATACCTTAACTGCTTCTGGGCAGGTCCTATACAGAGAAGGACATGAGCACCAAAGTGACTGAATGAATGCATTGTGGCTGCAGCATCAGCTTTTTCTCTTCCTTGATGCTTAACTGCCAATGCATACTGCACTAATGACCATCTCCTGGCATCGGAGAAAGTCATTTAGGTTCTGTGTCTGTCAAAGAATATCAAAGTTTCATTCTTAATGCAGGAACTTTGGGCACTGGAGACATCAGAACCTTTGTATTTTCTGTTACATTAGACGTTAGTGTTAAAACCTGGAAGTCGGGAAGAGGAAGCAGTCCCATATGGTTGTGAGGTTCACTATCACTGTGTTGAGTTCTGTGTGTCACCAAATGGCATTTCCCTATGAAATGTGCAAGACAGCCCATATGCTGCCCCATCTTTGCTGTTTTAAGAAGTCTTTTTGGAACAGGTCACTGTGGTTCATGCACTCTATGCTCTGGAGCTAAGGGAATGGTGAATCCAAGGGAAGTGCTGGAGAATCTTCTCATGTACAGATCTGGCAGCATTGTCCCCGCTGAACACAGGTCCTCACTGAACACTGTACCACGCAGCAGGTTGTGGTTTAGTTCTCTGGACTTCACTGAGATTACAGCAAGGATCAGTTTGACATGTTTTACTTCGTTTTTCAAAACAAGCATCTGAAATGGCTTTAGAGGAACACCGAGGATGAAGTGGGAGCTAGGGGCACTGGCAGTTGGAGACGCATTTTTGAGTGATTGCTGAAACCATGCAAGGGTTTGGAAGGGCATGAAGCATTTTACAGTCATAAGCTTTGTGAGCACTAGTCTCCAAAATTCAGTGTATTCTACCTGCAAGTTGTGGCTTAATGTTGACAAGAGCATTTGGATTTAATCATTTAATGTATTAAAATTCTCCAAATGTTGCCAACCCATATCCTATAGGTGATGCTGTGCTGCTGCCACCCAAACACAGTGGGCTTTGTAGTATCTCAAGTGACCTTGACAACAAACATTTCTGATATGAAGACTGCTGTCACAGAGGTGAGCTGCCGGCCCCCAGCTTTAGGCTGTTGAACGTCTCACAGTGTATGTGAATATCCTACCCAGTCATTTCAGAGGTGACGAAGCCAGGTTGTCTTCTCTCTTCTCTCTCACCTCAAAAAACAAAAGACAAAAAAAAGAAGAACCCATTCCTCCAGCCTTTGAAAAATGACAAGATAATTTGTGTCTGCCTTATCAGCCGAGAATTCAAAGTTGCGATTGCAGCGTGGGTAGGAATGAAGAGAAGCCAGCTTAGATGCTGCAGATACAGTTAATCTCCTAGCTGGATTTTTGGGCTGGTGCTGGTTCACGTCTTGCTGGTGTGGAGTGTAGTCAGTTCACAGCTCTCTACACTAGACTTAATACTGCTTTATTTCTGATTGAGACTATGAGGGTTTTCTGAGCTTTAATATAATGCCTATGCTTAATTCCTTTTAACTATCCCAGCCACCTGTAAGCAGATGCACTCCGAGAGATCTCATGCCCTGAATGCCATGCTGCAGCCAGCCAGTGTGTGTTTGTACAGTGGGCTGTTAGCAGTTGTCACTGCAGCTCTTTCTCAACTTTAATTTGCTCTTCCCACCTAATAAAAAGGGAAATGCAGCCCCAGGGAGAATTGTCTTTGTAAGCAGTGAATCATATTCCTAGTATCAGTCCAGTAGTGTATTGTTTGTTGGGCAGCTCTGCACTATTGGACAATTCTTTGTAATTCCCCTCTCAATATTCCCTTGAGGCTGATAAATTTGAATACTGTAATCTAACATACAGCTTTGTAACAAGACTTTAAATTATTCAGTAAATACTGAAGTGAGTAAGAATATGCCTTAAGTGCACGCTTAAGTGCTTCTGTCTCCTGCAAAGCATCTGAGCTTCTGATGAAGTCCTGTCAAACGGTGCTGTCAACAGTGTGTCTGCTGAGAGGACTGAAAACTAACTGATTTTGTCCCTTTTTTCCCCCCTTCTGCTTTAAGAATGATAAGCAAAGACCTGTAAAAATAGGCACGCGGAATGGAATTACAAAATAACCATACATGTGTGCAAAATTGAATTATATACAGATGCAGTTGAGATGCTATGTGAGTGGTTAGCCTGGAATTTCCAAATAGTTGTGTTGAATAGACAGCCATAATTCTATAATGAAGGTTGTCACTTACGGATGCCTGGTTCTGTGATCTATCGAGTGTGCAGAAGGTAAGGTCACTTTCCCACTTGAGAAAGCAGATTTGGAAATGACTGAACTGTCCGCTTTCTCAATGAAAGTACGTGATCTATTGTGGCCTCTGTTTAGGAAGCTGAATGTTAGCATCTCAACTCTGCCAGTGTCCCACCCCAATGCATGCTAAACTTTCTGTACAACTGGAAGAGTAAGTTCTCATGAAGCTCACTCACAGAACTTCATGATGTTCTTGTTTGTTACCATTTCACACTGGTGTCATTTAAGAGACATTTTAGTGGCATAACTCTCAGAAACATATTTTTTTTTCAGTTTGATTAGTAGCCTTTCATTAAACATAGTTTGTGATGCATTGTGCACATAGCTGCAGTGTGCTGTGGAAGGTTAGACTAGGAAAACTGCGAGTTTCTTAATAGCTGCATGTGGAGGCAAGATTGCTCTGTGGCTCCAGTAATGCTTTTACTCCTGTTGAGACAGATGTCATCTCGCCTTACCAACTTGTCTGGTCCTAAGTCTGTCTGGGCCTAGCACTGAAGTGCCCAGTACTCTTCCCTTGCTGTGATTATTCTGAAATTAGTCATGATTTGACATGAAATCCCTTTCTGTAAGACATCACTGCTCCTGGAGCATCTCTGCCATGTCAGGTAATATCAATGGCTGGAGAAGTATTAAGTTCTGGAGGAAGACAGGTGGAATAACCATAGAATCATAGAATATCCCAAGTTGGAAGGGATCCACAAGGATCAGCAGCGGGTCAAGGGTGATGGTCCTGCCCCTACACTCCGCATTGGTGAGACCTCACCTGGAATACTGTGTCCAGGTGTGGAGTCCTCAGTACAGGAGAGACACAGACCTGTTGGAACACATCCAGAGGAGGGCCACAAATATGATCCAAGGGATGGAACACCTCTCCTGCAGGGACAGGCTGAGAGAGCTGGAACTGCCTCTGGGGTGGCCTGAGAGCAGCCTTTCAGGATCTAAAGGGGAGCTGTAAAAAAGAAGGGAACAGACTCTTCAGCAGGGTCTGTTGTGACAGGGCAAGGGGAAATGGTTTCAAACTAAAAGAGGGGAGATTTAGATTGGATGTAAGAAGGAAGTTTTTTACAATAAGGGTGGTGAAACACTGGAACAGGTTGCCCAGGGAGGTGGTGGATCCTCATCCCTAGAGACATTTAAGGTGAGGCTGGACAGGGTGCTGAGCACCTGATGGAGCTGTAGGTATCCCTGTTCGTTGCAGAGAAGTTGGACCAGATAGCCTTTAAAGGTCCCTTCCAACTCAAACAATTCTATGATTCTATGATCATCTAGTCCAAGCTTGATTTCTCCAGGGTTTGCTGGGGTGGTGTTTAGCAGACTTAGAAGAAATGCATGCCCACTTGTGTTACCTATTTCAGACTGGAGAAGTCAAGTTTGGAGCACCTGTAAATTATGAGCATCTTTGCTCAAGTCGATGATAATAATGATGCATAAAGCATGCAGGAAGCAAGAAAATCTACTGATCTGTGCTGAAATGCCAGTCATTCCCCAGCAGAGACTCTTAGGGCTTGGTCCCACAACCCCCTTTTGCATTCAGTTAACCCCAGGTCACGGTCCAGTTCTTTGCCAACACATCTGCTGGAGTCCAGCATAGTCTTCAGGAAGGAGTGATCTTGCCAACATGTGGTATGATTTTACACCACTGCTATGGAATGAAGAGCCTTTCTCGTAGTGTAGAAACACTCTTATTGCTGTGGGTCGCAGGACTGTTCTTGCTGGTGAGTTTTTCTTCTGATTTCTCCCACACACGTATTTTGTGCTTGATAAAGTAGAAAACTTAAAATCTGTTACAGTGCAAAGATGCTGAGGTTTTAGTCAGGCAACTCTGCTGGCAGGAGCTATGTGATGCTGGCAGTTGGCATAGAGGGAATAAGTGTTATTAATTTTAATGTGAGCATCAGTGCAGGAAGTGGGAATCTAATTGGCCATTAATGTTGTTTGCCTGTATGCAAAATAAATTATTTGTTGCCCAAAGGGCTTCTAACAGGGAAATAGATTTCTACTAATGATTTCCTAAGAAGTGCTTGTCCGCATGAAGAGGTACTCCTTCCACATGCACCATGGTCTTTCTTTTGAGGTAAAAAGAAATGACTGAAGGCAAGCAGTTACCTGGTGTGCCAGAAATCACTATAGTTAATATGAGTGCTTCTCCCAGGACTTGTAAAACTGAGGCCCACAGGACCTTGCTCCTAGGCATTAGGAAATTAAGTGTAGAAAGACTTGAAGAAGCAGAAGCAGTCGTGCAAATCCCAGCGGTGCCTTACCGGGCTGTGCCTGGCTCCCTTGGGCGCTCTGACACCTCCAGAAAGCACGTCCCCCAGTGCAAACCCACTGCAGTCAGTGGATTCTCTCACTGACGTCTGCACACTTGGGAGCAGGCAGGCTCTTTTCATCTGTCGAGACCAGAAAAGTCTCAGAGCATCCCCATTGGGTCTGTCTTGTCCGGGCAGTGCGGCTTGGTCATTGCTGACAACTCTTGCTATAAGAGGGCCTTACAGCTGGGACTTTTTTTTAAGCTTTGGAAACTGAAACCAACTTTTTCAAAGGCGTGTTTTATTTTAAATCAGTAGATTTGGGCGATAGGATTTTTTATTATTATTTTTTCTTTTTTCTCCTCCCTCTGCATGTTACAAACTGGCGTTCCAGGGAGGTGTCCCTGTGTTTCCCACTCATCTGTGAGACAGCTCTTTCTGAGTCTCTCTGTAAAAGTGAGTTGATGTCTTGTCTGTACAGTAAGTCTGCTTGTATGCATAACGAACAGTTGAGCTGGGTTGCTGTTCTGTACAATTAGTGTTTCAACTGTCATACTGCAAACAGCACATACTGCACTCCTGTGCCACTGTAATCTGCATCACTGTTGTACTCAAGTCAATGAATAAAGTTTGGAGCTTTATTCTTAATTGCTGGGTTCATGTAGTCTCATTTATTTGTGTTTATTTTTTTCTTTCATCTTGCAGAGCTGTATCACAGTCCTCTTAGAAAACAGGTTGTGCTCTCAGGAAGGATACAGTTGAGACATAAATGTCCAGACCAAAGCAGATGAACAAAATTGCACGGCTTCAGTAAGTGTCTGACCAAACATTCTAGAATGGACACAAGCTTCTGGTAAATATATTGCTAAGGTATCTATTCTACAAACCACATAGAAGTGTTAAGGCTGTGTGGTTAGCTGGTGGTTTAGAAGGACCAGAGATAACAGCAAGGTCAGGTAGGTGATACTGTTACATTGTCTTCACAGCATAAATAGCTTCCTGTCTCTACCCTTGTGAGTTCAGCTAGATTTTTAGTCCCTGATAAGGTATTTCTGTGTCTTAGCATTTTAAATTGGGTGTTTGTCTAACTACTGTTTACATCTGCCCAGCCTTGTGCTGGATGTAGAAGGCAGAGGAAGGTGCCATTACAAGAAATGGGGCCATAAAACATCTCCAGCAGACCCTAGCAGCAGCAGCAGTGTTGGGCACACCCATTGCCTAAGAAGAAAGAAATGTCAAGGGATTTTGCTCATTAGTACACATAGATATGCCCTGGGAAAGGAGCCACGCATATACAGCTCTGGTGCATCTCTACTGAATTAGTGAGAGCCTCCTGCAGTTATGGGACCTGGAGCAACCAGAGCTGGGGCCTCGTTAGGACTGGCCATTGGGCTTGTTTGTTATAGAGGAGGGCGTGTGTGGTGATGTTACTATTTGAAGTGAAGCCATTGGGAATCAATCCTAAAAAAACTCAGAGTGGGAAAGAATCATGCTCCAGGCCATTGATCATCTGAGTGCAGCCCTATGTTCAGGAGCAAGAGTGGTACAGCACGCGTCACGGAATCACCAGGTGGTTTGGATTGGAAGGGACCTTAAAGAGCATCCATGCCATGGAGAGGAGAAGAAAAAAATCAAGACTCCTTTTCAAATTTACTCATGAAAAATCCACTTCCCATCTCTCAGCTCCTTCCTTGTAGGAGCAGTTACATCTGGTGCCAGCCCTAGGACATCTCTGGTCAACCAGGCCTGCAGGTCCCCACCAGCAGCCCCCAGCCTAAGTCATAGGTTTCTCTTTTTCTTTCTTTCTCTTTTTTATTTTGTTAGACCATTTTTCCCTGCTCCCCTCCTCCCCGCAAATAATGTGAGGTTTATGACCCCTGAGTAATAGCTGAGGAATGCACTGCATCCTACAGCATCCCAAGGCATCTGGCAGTGGGAATCTTCACAGCATGTCAAAAATACACAGATAATACCACTGTAAATAGCTCAGATCAAAACAAGTCAAATGTCAGTGCTAATTTGCTGTCAAGTATATAGTCCAAGACCACTTCCTCACGCACAAAGAGAAACCCAGTTCCTGAGTGTGGCTCGCTCTGCTGTCACAGAAACTCTCTCTCCAACTCAGAATGAACAAGAGCAGTTGTTTGTTTTTTTTTTCCCTCACTGTTTTTTTTCCATAGTTTTTGTGCTGTCCGCTGCTGGGTCTGAGGCTGGGAAATGAAACTTCAATCTCGCCTGCCATTTTTCTAT
The DNA here is from genome assembly GCA_024606505.1 of Aquila spilogaster. Lineage (NCBI taxonomy): Eukaryota > Metazoa > Chordata > Aves > Accipitriformes > Accipitridae > Aquila > Aquila spilogaster. The sequence continues at coordinate 11,576,055 of JANHGO010000012.1, forward strand.
TGTAAGAAAGGACTCTTGGGAAAGATATTTACTGTTTTCTATGGCTCAGTCAGAGGGCGAGAGAGGAAAGTTGTTCCAGGGGTTCCCATTACAAAGCATTTTTTCACATAGGCTCACTTTTATTTTTTAAGGACTTGGAGATTAAAGATCCAGCAGCACTGGAACAGGAAGCTCACTGTACGTCCAAAGGTCAGGTGGGTCTCAGACAGCCACGGTTTCCAGTTCTCTTTTATATACGCACTGCAGATTGAAATGTACGTCCCGGGCTGGATGTAGCCATGGTAGTGACGGGGGCCCATGGGCTGGGGGGGGAAAGGAGGAGCGAGGCAGCGCAGGGCAGCCCCTCCTCATGCTGCAGTTTCACAAAATGAGGACTGGGCTGCTCAGCCAGCCCAAGGTGTTCCCACGCCCTCGCAGCTCCTTCCTGCCATCAGATATGTCAGCGGGACTGTTTGTGGGGTCGCTTTCCATGACATGCGGGAACTGATCCTGCTTAGAAAAACATTTGTTTTTTATTTTGTTCCATGCTTTTGTTGTTTTTTTTAATGGACTCAGTTCCCTGCTTTGACAAACGCTGTAGCCTCACGAAACTGTTGTGCTGGCACAAAAAATGGGGTCAGGCACAAGTGGGTAGTGTGGGGTATGAGAGTGTTAGAGCACAGTACTTCAAACGCAGGGATAATGTGCGCATTGTATCCTGAAGTCAGTGTCAGAGGGCAGGTGAGGGCCCTCCCTTAACTCTGCAGCCTGTTGGCACATTCACACTTTCTATTACTAAGCAGTCATTAAGGAAAGTATAATCATCTCCAAGATCTTTGAGGTTCATGCTTCCAGACTTGGATGTATTTGCAAAGCCAGGAGCATTTCACCTGCTGACCCAGGCTAAGCAAGGGGAACAAAGAAGCAGACTAAAAGCAACACTGTCTTGGATGCTCTGGAGAAGATGGCTATATCATCACAAGAATAAGCCAGGGCCAAACTGGCGCTGCTTGGAGAGCTGTGGTCCTGATGCGTTATCCTGTGTCCTGACTGCTGCTGGAGACCAGGACCGTGTTCCAGTGCAAGGGGATTTAGTTCCCACATGTATTTTTTCCCTTTTGATATTCCTCCCCATCTTGTGACTGGACATCAAGTCAGGAGACATAAGTTCAGTGCTTGTAGCTTTCTGAACTTGGGCAAGTCACTGACGCTGTCTAGGCTTCAGGTTTCCCTCACACACTTTATAGTCTGTTTTTGCCAAAGATATCCACGATGCAGCCCAGGGCTCAATCCAGTCTGCAAGGGAGGTTAACCCCAGCCAAGGCTTTTGATGGAACGGTGCATCAACAAGCGTGGCCAGAAGCTATTGCTTACTCCTTCCACTTACCTTGTTAGACTCCAGTTATTGTGGGGTCAATGGAGGCAGGGTCTGTGGGACAGCAGGCTGAGGCTCACATCGGATACATTAATGTAGAAAGCTCTGAAGATTGTACATTGTCCTTGCATTATTGTCTCTGCAAGGGACTTTGCTGAAGTAGAGAGTCTCCATCCTGTCACATTGGGTTATAACATCCTTAAGAAGGGTGTAGGGGTGGAGGGAGAAAGGGCTGAGCTCTGAGCCCCATACAGTCTGTGCTGGATTAGCATTCAGGGCAGAAGATGAGACAGGGCCTCTGCTGAGCACTCTTGCCTTCTTGGATGTTACATTGTCTTTGCTAAAACAGAATGGTGCTGCTGAGACAGGTGCTCTCCTCTGCCAAGGTGGTCTCTGCAGAGTAGAGCTCTTCTTACTGAAATTCCTGCTTTTCATAATTGTAAGAGTGAGGGGCTGGGTGCAAATTAATATTGCATCCTGGGGTAACCCAATGAGGAAACACCAAAAGGCAAATCAGGTCTGGCAGGAGCAGACTGGCTTGGAGGCTGTCTGTTGGAGGTCAGCATATCATGCTTGGGAGTAGATCCATTACCCATTACTCCATTATTTGGGATATCCCAGCCCCCATGGCACCAGGTTCTAGAGAGAAACATTAGTTGTAGCACCAGCCCTTTTCTGAATGAGCCCAATAAAGCTGCCAGAAGCGGTGCCCCACCTTGGCTGGCTCTTCTGGATGTAGGATACGTACTGCAGAAGAAACAAAATGCAGCTGAGTCCATTCAAGGAATTCACTGACACTGATGCTTTGAGGTCTTTATGTGAACTGAAGGGATTGCTGTGAAACAGGAGACAAGCTAATAATCAAAACAGGTTTTACAGTGAATGAACTGCTGCTGAGAAATGCCTACTTTACAGCCTTGATGCCATGCTGGATGTTAAATGACTGCCAGGAGCAAACTGCAGTATCTCAGTTAGCTCTTACCCTAATTACCGTTTACAGAGAAGTCCCAGCTAGATGAATGAGGATTGCAGTATAGAAGACTTCTAAGTGCGATTTATTGATGTGACTACATGAATAATTCTCCTAGCAATGATGCATTTAAGAGCACAGATACCGGGGGAGGAGGGAGGCCAGATATTCTGAATCATCAAAAACTGTGTGTTTTATTTTATTTCCTACATCACCACAACCCTGAAAAAAATAAAAAGAAGAACAAAAAAGAAAAGATGTAATCCTCTTGCTGGCCAGGCTTTTGAAAAAGAATAAAATAAAGTAATTGTCAGCTTCATTGGGGTCAACAAATGCCACGTCATGAACATGAGCCGCAGTTGCGTTCAGGCAGTTCTGAGCACAGCGCTGCAACGCTCCGACATTGCTACCAACGCTTGGCTTTCAGGGTTTGGTTTTGCCATGGCTGAGTATTGTTCTGCTTCCTGAAAAGTGCATTTGCGCTCCTTCTCCCCCCTGAGCAATGAACGGAACCCAGGAGAGCTTTCCTGCGCTCTGAGAGTTCCAGTGTCAGTGGTATGACCGCTGGGCAGGCCTAGCAGCCACCTGATGGGCACAAAACCATGGTCAGGTTATCTCACTGAGGGGCTGAAGTAAACCATAATGTACTAAAGGCACTTGAAGCATGAATGTTCAGTAAGATTTCTGGAGCTCTCCTTGGAGATGGGAAGCCGTTACTGCTCATGGCCACTCGTCAGTGCTGGAGGTGCTGCATGTGGACGTGTGCAGGTGTTTCAGGCAGCCTTCCTTGCTGGTTGAGCTGTGGTAGCTCACTTCGCAGGAAGCAGTGCAGCAAGAACCATAGTGTTTGGTGGGTGGCCAGGGAGAAATGCAGCGACAAACGTGCTGCAAAGAGGCACTGAGAAAAAATCTCTTGCTGTACTTTCTGTGCTGAGAACCACCCATGAGCAGAAACCTCATCCTGTAGCAGAAACTGCATAGCAGAACCTACGTATCTCCTCACTGAGTCTGTCATCTTCCATCACACCCTGCTGCAACCTAGAGGGGCAGTCAGGGCCTGGGTGGCTGGGACACCATGGGGCACTCTGCTCCTGCCACTTGTGTACAGGGCGATGTGCATCATTGCCTAGCTCAGCCTGTGGCCACCCTTGTGGCCTGTGCCCCTGGGCCACTCTCTCAGTGTCATCCCCCCCTCCAAAAAATCCATTTCTGGGCACCTGGCCTGCAGTGTGAAACAGCCTTTGTGCGATATTTTGTCAGCTACAAATAATTGAAAAAGGCCTACATAAAGTCCTAATTGTGCCACAGAACAGGCTCTTCAGTCATCCATCTTCCTATTAAACTTGCGAATTTCAGCTACTCAGCCCTGTTGGAGTTATTTTCCCCTTCCCCTCCTTCTTCTTTTAAGCTTCTATTTATATTCTCTCAGTTGTCTCTGCCAGAAGATCTCATGTGGATACATTAGGCCTTTTCAAAAGGAAAGTTGGATTACAGCGATTTTTCTCCCCGTAGGACACAACAGCTTCATCCTTCATAACAGAGCAATACTCTATAACTTCATTATGGATGGCATGAAGCTCGCCTATTTAAACAGAATACTTAATGATAGTCGGGAAGGCAGGAGAAATTCAATTCCACTGGGCTATGTGGGAAAAGGGAAACTGCTCTTTTGGTGTATACAGAGGCTGACTTCTTGACTCTTAATCAAAGTCTCTTTTCACGGGGGGAAAAATGTAAGATTCAACTGACACAGGTGAGATCTGCTACCTGGTGGTTGCTCCCACTTTATCAAGCAGTGCGACAGACAGAATGTAGTGTTAACAGCAGACCTGCTGTCTGGGTTTTGGACTCCTCCGTAGTGCCTGACCACCCCTGGTACAACACGCAGCGCGTTGGTGTTCTCCTGCAGGGGACCGCAGGTTCTGGGTTTTTTCCTCCTCCACTTCAGCAGCGCTGACCTCCGAAGTGTTGCCCTGCTTGTTGACTTTGGCTGGGTAGAAGTGGCTTAGGCTGAGGAGAAACTGCGGACTGAAGAAAACCTCATTTTGGGGGGAATGCCAGAATAAATAGCCTTCTGTGAGCCCACAGTTGACATCAGACCACAAATTGTGGTGGTGATGGGGGAGGCTTAAAAAAAATCCCAGCAAAAATGCAGCGAGATGTAAAAATCAGAGTTTTCCCACATTTTGAGAAAGCCAGGTAAGTTTTGGTGGTGCTGAACGATGCTAAAAGGTCAGCCCTGTCGAGCTGAGTCCTTCACTGACAGCCTGAGAGCCCACACATTTTGTGTGGACTTCAGAGAGACTGCTCCACATTGGTTTACCAGTAAAATCCGTACATTTGGTTGAGGTTTCTAATATTTGAAAGCCATGATTTCTCATCCTCTCAAAAACTAGGATAGTGCCTAATTATATATCAGGAACCTGTATCAGAAACTTTTAGGAATATAGACGTGTCCCGTGATGACTGTGAGCATTGTGTGCTGAAATGCAATGTATTGATCCCCAGCAAGGCCTGTTGGTTGAAGCACCCCCTGTGGAGTTTGGAGGGGAAAACTGAATGCTTTTTACTTCTTTTACTGGTATTGAACACTGCGAAAGGAAAGCTGAGGGCTTCCCTGGAGGCAAACAAGGGTCTGCCGTGGAAAATAAGTATAAGGAAGGAATGGCTCCGGGATGAACAAATGCCCAGGCTGTTGAGCACACTGTCCAGTCTGTGTGTCTTGCGCTTTGGCTAGAAGTAGATACTGTATCTGTCAATGTAATTTCTTCTGGAATCAGTTTGGACTCAATAACTGCAAAGGAAATGTGAAAGAATAGGAAGCCAAGAGAAGCTCATCAAAAAGACATCTGGTCCTGCTGTCCGTAATGGGAAATCCCCCCTCACTCCAGCCACTCTTCCCAGCCATGCTCTTTTGAAACAGTTAATGTTTGAGAGAATCCAAAACATTGCTGGAATGTATCAGCCACAAAGCTTTTGTATATCTGAGCAGCTGAACAACTCTGGTTTTGTTTGTGTTAGGGCTGGTTTTCTTGCCTTTCATTGGGGTGAACATCAGAAATGGCTGGAGAGAAGTTAGTGGAGCGACACCAGTGTAAGGCTGGTTTAAGCTGGGGGAGGATTTGACCATCTCTTTTATGGCCAGAATCATGAAACGCTTTACAGGGAAGCAAGAAGACTTCAGAAGGGTCACCCATGGGCAGGTTGCTAGCAAACCTTCTCAAGTGAGGGGTTCATGTCCTGTTCTCCAGTAGAATACTCCTGTTCCACCAAGTGGGTTTGCTTGCAACCACCATGCTATCCCAGCAAGGAGCCATCTGCCTCCCTCCTTCTTCTGGCCCTTCCCTCACTGGCTGAGCCCTGCCAGGCTCCCAGTGTTTCCCTGTAAGCAAGGGCACTGAAAGGGTCTGCTGAAAGCACCCGTGAATGTTACCTCTGGGGAAAAAACCTCCTGAGTGTGTAAGCAGGGTTCTTAGCACAGCTCTGCAGTAAAGTCATCTGATAATGACATTTATTGCAGCCTGTCTCACGTGGGATGTAGGATCTTTGGTTGTATCCATCAGGACAATGTGCAGTGCAGGTCTGTATTTGGGAAACAAAACCAAAACATTTAGGGTCACCTATGAATAAAATAGAGGATTGGGATCATGCTTCTGCACAAAGTATTAAGCAAATCATAAAGTTTACTTAGGCTTCTATATGTGTATTCGATTCCTTCCCTGTTCCACAGCCAGTGAAGGTGTGAAAATGAGAGTCTGCAGTGCCAGAGGGGTAGAATCTAGGTGGTACACCAAGACCAATGTGAAGCAAAGGAGTCTGTCACAGCCACTGAAAGCCACAGCAGAGTTCTTAAGCAAAGACTCAAACTGGATGATCTTGGCCCTCAAGATTTGTCACAAGTAATTGCTAATAATAATTATAACTAATAACCATCACTAATAATAAGGAGAAAAAAAATCAAGAAATACATGGGTATATGTGTAGGAGGCTGTAACTTGATTGATTCCAAGAAGCTCCATCATGAAAACCAGCACACAAGTGCGTGCACTGCCTGGGCAGAGTAGGAAATGTCTGGATGTCAGCACCAACACTGGGAATATGGGCTCTTTGTGTACATTTCCCAATTTTATTAAACCCCTGCAGCAGCTGTGGGATGTCAGCATCCTTACTGCAACCAGGAGCAGGACGACAGGGACTAGCAGGGCTGTAAGGGCTCAGGGGCCCGAAGACAGGAATCTCAGGTATCTGCTGCCTTGATGTTTCACATCATCTGAGAGCCTTGAGGACCACGGCCAACCTAAGGACGGTGGTGCTGCCCTTGTCCCTCAGGGGCAGGAGGACCAGGCCCTCACACTGAGCCAGCAGACATGGCTCTGGCACACGGTGCTGGTTGCTGGTTCCTCATTTGCCAGCTCCCGAGGTGGGCAGTTAATTTTCTGGGGAACAGCTGTGTTTCTCCCCATACAAAGAGCAAACACCTGGACCTTCTGGCCTGTGCTCTTGCCACAGAGCAGTTATAACACAGGTGTGGCTCGTCCCCACGCTGACGGTTTAACCTTCACTCCTAACTGAAACGTCCCCTGAGGCTGGAAGATTTCTCTTCCACAATGTCCATGTGCATTGTCTGTTGTAACTTTGGGCCATGGAATGGTCTGGGTTGGAAGGGACCTTATGCCCTCCTGCTGTCAGCAGCAGCAGCACCCACCACATCATCATCCTCATCAGAAAGAATTTCTTCCTAATACCTAATCTAAATATACCCTTTTTTTTAGCATAAAACTGTTACCCTTTGTCCTATCACTACGCTCCCTGAAAAAAGAGTCCCTCCCCATCTTTCCTATTCGGTATTCTCTGAGCATTGTCAGGCTGCAGTGAGGTCTCCCCAGAGCCTTCTCTTCACTGGGTAGAACAAGCCCAGCTCCCTCAGCCTTTCTCCATAGGAGAGCTGCTCCAGGCCCCTGATCGTGACCCCCTCTGGACCCGCTCTAACAGCTCCATGTCTTTCTTGTGCTGGGGTCCCCATAAAGGCATTCTTTTTGACAGAAGCATTTGATCCTGTGGTGTCTCCAAAATGTTGGCCTCGGGAACAGATTCTCCTCTCGTTATTGGTGCACTTCCCCACACCAGGTCTGCCTCTGACAGCTGGGCAAGAAGAGCAGCGCTGGATCCCTCTCTTATGAAAGGGCTGGAGCACCACTCCTGTAAAGATAGGCTGAAGGAGCTGTGCTTGTTCAGACTGGAGAAGGCTCTGGGGAGACCTCACTGCGTCCTTCCAGTACCTGAGGGGAGCTTACATGCAGGAGGGGGAATGACTTTTATATGGTCTAATAGTGACAGGACAAGGAGGAATGGCTATAAACTAAAAGCGGGGAGATTTAGGTTTGATGTTAGGAATTAATTCTTTACTCAGAGACGGTGAGGCACTGGCAGTGCTGCCTAGAGTTGTGGGTGCCCCATCCCTGGGTGTGCTCGGGGTCAGGTTGGGTGGGGCTCTGGGTGCTGATCTGGTGGGGGGCACCCAGCCCACGGCAGGGCTGGGATTGGGTGATGTTTAGGGACTGTTCCAACCTAAGCCACGCTATGATTCTATGACCGCAGGGGACACCTCGCTGAGAGCGCGGCTCCGTGCAGGAGGCAGCCCCTACCAGGGAGCGTCGGCAAAGCTGCTGGGAGGCAAGGTGCGGGCTCAGCGCCTCGGGGCTGCAACCGGGGACTGCCCCACGGACGGGGGCATCCGGCGGTTCCATCCCGGCACGGGGAGCTCCGGGGGCGCGCCTCTCTCCTGGGACAACGCGAAGAAGCCCCTGAGCCCCAGCCGGGCCCGACTGCCGCTCCCCACCCCGGAGCCGCGGGGCGGGACGGGGCGGGGCGGCCCGGGCCGGGATCCGGTGCCGGCGGC
>JANHGO010000012.1:11584377-11613922 GCA_024606505.1 Aquila spilogaster
CTCATTCTTCTCCTCATGGGGACACCCAGGGAAGGTTTACCCAAAATTAACTAAACTAAATTTACTAATCACTGCCCCTCCCGGAGTTATTTTCCCCTTCCCTCCTTCTCATTTTAATCTTCTATTTATATTCTCTCAGTTGTCACTGCCAGAAGATTCCACGTGGATACATTAGGCCTTTTCAAAAGGAAAGTTCGATTACAGCGATTTTTCTCCCCGTGGGACATGACAGCTTCATCGTTCATAACAGAGCAATACACTATAACTTCATTATAGATGGCATGAAGCTGGCCTTGGTGGTTGAACTGCGGTAGCTTTGTGCTGAGAACGAAGTGCCACAACAGCAGTAGTATTTGGTGGGTGGCCAGTGAGAAGCAAGGAAAGAGCAGAACCTGCACTGAACAGGCTCCTGGGCAAGATCTCTTGATACAACTTCAGTACTGACAATCACCCATCAGCAGAAACCCCTTCCTGGTAGCAGGAACCCACATGTCCCCTTACTCTATCTGTCTGTGGGAAAAGGTATGGTCCAAGATGGACCATATGCACTTGTACACTCACCTTCCACCCCACACTGCCTGCCGTGGCTGCAGCTCTGTGCTCCCTGGGGACGGGCAGATGATGGCTTGAGTACACAGGGGCCTCAGGCATTGCTGGACACTCTCTGCTCCTGCCACTTGTGCATGAGGTGACTCACACCGTTCCCTAACTTGGCCGGTAGCGACCCTAATGTCCTGTGCCCCTGGGCGGCTCTCCCAGTTGCTCCCCCCCTCCAAAAAACCCATTTCTGGGCACCTGGCCTGCAGTGTGAAACAGCCTTTGTGTGATATTTTGTCAGCTACAAATAATTGAAAAAGGCCTACATAAAGTCCTAATTGTGTCACAGAACAGGCTCTTCAGTCATCCATCTTCCTATTAAACTTGTGAATTTCAGCTACTCAGCCCTGTTGGAGTTATTTTCCCCTTCCCCTCCTCCTTTCTTTTAAGCTTCTATTTATATTCTCTCAGTTGTCTCTGCCAGAAGATCTCATGTGGATACATTAGGCCTTTTCAAAAGGAAAGTTCGATTACAGCGATTTTTCTCCCCGTAGGACACAACAGCTTCATCATTCATAACAGAGCAATACACTATAACTTCATTATAGATGGCATGAAGCTGGCCTATTTAAACAGAATACTTAATGATATTCGGGAAGGCAGAAGAAATTCAGCTCCACCGGTCTATGTGGGAAAAGGGAAACTGCATTTTTTGGTATTTACTGAGGTGGATTTCTTGACTCTTAATTAAATCTCTTTTCACAGGAACAAAAAAAAGAGAAGTGGAAGACTCAACTGACATGGGTGAGATCTGTTACTGGGTAGTTAATTCCACTTTGGCAGGTAGTTTGACATACTCTAACACCTAATATTAATAGTAGATGTGGGGGCCAGGAAGGAAACTTGGACTCCTCTGTAGTACTTAGCCCCCACTGAAATAAACTGCAGTTTGTTGGTGCTTTCCTGTACGGACCACAGGTTGTCCTTCTTTTCCCTTTCCCTCTTCAGCTGCGCTGAGCTCAGAAGCGTGCTCTGCGTATTGACTTCAGCTGAGTAGAAGTGGTTTAAGGCCTAAAGAAGAGCTGCAGCCTGAAAAAAACCTCCTTTTTGGGAGAATGCCAGAATAAATAGTATTCTGTGGGCTCATAGTTGACATCAGACCACAGTTGGCGGTGATGATGGGGGAGGCTTAAAAAAATCCCAGTGAAAATGTAGCAAGACGTAAAAATTAATGTTTTCCCTTATTTTGATAAAACTCATTTTTTCTCTTGCCTGGGTAAGTTTTAGTGGTGCTGAAAGGCGCCAAGAGTTCAGCTCTGTCGAGGCAAGTCCTCCATTGACAGCTTGATACTCCACACAAGGTTTTTTTGTACCAAGTTGGGAGAGATTTTGATCAATATTAGCTTACTGGTAAAATCCGTAAGTGTGGATGAAGTTTCTAATATTTGTTCAGCTGAAAGCCATGATTTCCTATCCAGTCCCCTCAAAAACTAGGACCATGGCTAGTTTTGTATCAGAAATCTGTATCAGAAACTCTTAGGAAGCTGATAGCCACGTCCTGCGGTGCCTGTGAGTGTTCCATGGCGAAATGCTGTGTATTGATACCCTATGAGGTCTGCTGGTGTGAGCGTCCCCACGTGGAGTTTGGAGGGGAGGGGAACAAAGAAGGCTTTTTACTTCTTTAACTGGTATTGAACACTGTCAAAGGAAAGCTGAGGGGCTTCTCTGGAGAGGGGAGAGGGTCTGAAGTGGAAAATAAGTTTAAGGAAGAAATGGCTCCAGGAGGAACAAATGCCCCGGCTGTTGAGCACACTGTCTGGTCAGTATGTCTCATGCTTTGGCCAGAAGAAGGTACTCTATCTGTCGGGGGAAAGAAAACAATTCATGCTATTAGAGCTCCCTGTAATTTGGTCTAGAAGTAGTTTGGACTCAACAACTGAAAAGGAAATGTCAAAGAATGAGAAGCCAAGAGAAGCTCATCAAAAAGACATCTGGTCCTGCTGTCCTTAGTGGGAAATCCCCCCCCTCCTTCCAGCCACCCTCTTCCCAGCCACGCTCTTTTGAAACAGTTAATGTCTGAGAGAATCCGAAACATTGCTGGAATGTATCAGCGATGAAGCTGTTGTATAGCTGAGCAGCTAAACAGCTCTGGTTTTGTTTGTGTTAAGGCTGATTGTCTTGCCTTTCATCAGTGAAAGTCAGAAATGGTTGGACAGAAGTCAGTGGAGCAACACCAGTGTAAGGCCAGTTTAAGCTGGGGGAGAATTTGGTCATCTCTCTTATGGCCAGAATTATGAAGCGCTTCACAGGGAAGCAAGACGACCTCAAAAGGGACATCCATAGACAGGATGCTTGCAAATCTTGTAAGGTGAAAGATTCATGTCCTGTTCTCCAGCAGAGTATTCACTCCTCTTGCACCGAGCAGCTTTGTTTGCAACAACCATGCCGTCCCAGACAGTGACCCATCTGCCTCTGTTTCTTCTGGCCCTTTCTTCACTGACGGAGCCCTGGTAGGCTCCCAGTGCCTTCCTGGAACCAAGGAACTAGCCTGGTCTGCTATAAACCACCCACAAAGGTTATTTCTGGGGAAAGATGTTTCATTGCTGCTCATGCTCTTCAGTTGGTAGCCTGGGATCCTTAACACATTTCTGCAGTAAGCTGTGTGGCAATGTCATTTATCACAGCTCCTCTCACAAAACCACGTTCCGGGGGCCTGGGTGGCCTAGGGTTTCGGCATGGGACGTGGAGTCCTTGATCACACGAGTCAGGACAGTTGGCGGAGTCCAACTATTTAGACCTCCCTGGGGAATAAAGAGAGGCCTCAGTGTTCAATTTCCCAACACCAACTGTCCCCTTCATCCCCCAAATCAGAAATCCTGGAAGACAGGCAGGATTCAGCAGATCGTGGGCCAAAGACACTGGTGGGAGGTCCACAAACATACTGAACTCCTGTCAGTGTCTGCGCTGTGCTCCTGGCTAAAGGGAGGATCAGGGAGGACTTTCAAGAAGACAGGTGAGCTTGTGACTGGTGATCCCTCTTAACTAGTCCCAGCTGGGTGGTCCCACCCACCTGCTTGCGTGGACATGTTCAGGTGGTCTCCTCCTTCCTTCCAGCTGCAGGTGCTTGCCATTTACCCGGTACTGCCTCAGTCCTCCCTGACTCTACTGTGGCCCAGCTTGGCTTTCTCAGCTGGGAGAAGAATCTGCCATTTTATTTTTCCACCGTTTCATCATGGAAGTTGGTCCAATAACTGTGAAAATGATACTAGGAAGAGAGAGATCATTTGGTCAGAAGCAGGAGGAGGAGAAAGAGACTTCTCCCTTTCAGAGACAGCAGTATTGTTCTGCTGGCTCAGCTGTCCCTAGGTCCACAGGCTTCATTGCTGTTCAGAGGGATCCACATAAGGACAAAAGTAATTCCCCCCCTCAAATTATGGCCGCGTTACAGCCCAGCATTGTGGCCAGGGGTGTCAAAGTGAAGAAGACTTTGGCTTCCTCGTTCCTTGGCATTTTGCAGGACACACCTCAGCTTTAATCTCAGCTCAGATCTGTCACAAAACCCACCTCTGCTCAGATCTCTCATGTCAACTGCTCTGAAATAGTTTTATGCCTACTTGACCACAACTGTCCACAGAGATGTTACACCCTTATCTAAATGGGTACCTGAGATGATATTTAGAAGAAAAGAGGACACCGGTGCACCACCGTTGATCTGAGCACATCTCACTGCTAAACCTGGTCTGCCAAGCCATCTTCTTTCTCCATCTGTCCTCCAGGGGCCTGCACACATGGAGTATTTGACATGGCTCCCCATCTTTCAGGACCTTAACAAGACTAAGTTAATTTTACTTCTGACTGAGCGTGGTCTTGCTGAGTAGACTCCTGAACTAGGTTTTCACAGCCTTCGTAAGTGCATGGGGAAGAGAAAAAGAAAAGCCCTGTGAAACGACAGATACCCTTCGTGTGTGGAGGAAATTTCTACCAGCTGGAATATTTTCCCTGAAGAAAGGCAGAAGCCTGACCACTATGGACTACTGCAATTGGGATGATCAACCTCTGGGAGAAAATACCCCAGAGAGCAGGTCCGCATAGTCCAAGTCAGGTGTGATTCGTCGTGACAGTCTCCATCAAGCATAACTTCCCTGAAGTTGGTGGAGGGACCTGCACACAAGCTCTCATGGTAGGATTCCCCGCAGCTTTCACAACGGAGAGGTCAATAACTTTCACCAGACTTTGACTCATGCTCAAACCAGGGAACGAGCAAGTTAAATGCAACCAAAGAGAAGAAAGGCATAGCAAAGATTTAGGCAAATGTTAGACATTAAAGACTTTGCTGATGCAAAAGGTAAGTGTTAACAGCAATGATATTAATGAAGCAATGTACACCTGCTTAGTGTCAATATTTGGGGAAAAAGAAAAGCATTTAGCATTGCCAGTGGATAAAAGAGAGGATCAGGATCATGCTTCTGCACAAGGTGTTTAGCAAATGATTGTAATTTTTTATAGAATTTGTTTAGGCTTCTGAATTTATACTTGATTCCTTCTCTGTTTCACAGGAAGCGAAAGTGCTAAAATGACAGGATTTAAGGCCAGACAAGCAGAATCACATGAGTTGAAAGCCACAGCATGGTACTTGAGAACTTTAGCCAAAGGTGATGGATAATCTCACTACCGGTCAGACTGTCTATTAATACAGCATCAATATGCAAGGAAAAAAAACATAAAAATGTGTAATCTATAGTATGATCCTCTGCACTGAAGGATAGGATGTCAGCCACATAAGAAGACTGGAACAGGATGAGCTTGGCTGTCAAGGCTTGTCACATCTGAGTCATCACTAATAATAAACATCACTAATAATCGTCACTAATAATAAGCAGGAAAAAAGCAAGGAATACATAGGTACATGGGTAGATGACTGTTATTTTATTGGCTTCAGGAAGCTCCACCAGGAAAACCAGTTCGCAGGTATTTGCTCTAGCTGAGCATAGTGGCAAACATCTAGACTTCAGCACCAACACTGGGAACATGAATTCCTCGCACTAAGCAGGGTCTGAGTATTTCCCAGTTTTATTAAACCCCAGAACACAACAGCCTGTTTGAAAAAGAATATCCCAAAGTATTTTAGGTACTTCCTACTGCAAGAGGAAGGGGACAAACAGGAAGAACTTGTATTCCTCTGGCATTAGTATTCATTCCATTGTCACTTGCCCAGCAATTGCCATGGGCCTAACCAGCAGTCCTGGGATTCCAGAGCATCCTTATCACGGCTGGGGAGGGGAAGGAAGGGACAAGCAGGGGATGTAAAGGCTCTGGGGCCTGAAGACAGGAATCACAGGTATCTGACGCCTTGATCTTTCAAATCATCTTTAATTAGTTTGTTTAACTGGTATTATCCTTAATTAGTCTCACTGAGTTCAGAATGACTACTCACCTGCTTCGAGGTACAGGCGCACTTCAAAAGTTTGCAAGATCAGGGCCTACTCTGCTAGATTTTGAAAGCTAGAGCCAAGAGGTAGCTGGAAAGAGCTCTAAGAGAAGTATTCCTACATGACAGATATATTTATTTAACCTGTTTTTTCTCCAGTCGTTGAGGACTGCTATCTGCTTGCTGGATCTGACGGTTCAGGCGTTTGGCTTGCCTGTCTTTTTGTGCGGTAGTTATGTACTGGCAAGAGACGACATGTGCTCCAGCTTCAGCTTCCTTGAGTGGCAATAACCCTTTATCTAAACTTGGTCTCGTATGGGAAGTTTCCATGTGGCAAAAGTCACTTTCTGGTTCCACCTGACGCACAGATCCTCTGTGAGGTGTCACCCCCTTACTCAGATGGGGATGTGGAAATTACCTGTTCGTGAGTACTCCGAGCTCTTTAGGTGTGGGTTGATGGCCAAGAGCTCGGCTTGCAAAGCAGAGTCAATGTGCAAGGGGCTGCGTGGTTTGGGGAACCTGCCCGTCTGTCCCACTGCTCTCTGCAAGAAAAGGTTCGTTTCCAGTGCCGGCCACACCACCATCTTCCTGCCCGCACTTCAAACCCCGAGCCAGGCCCAAGCCCTGTTTTGCCCAGACCCCAAAGCCCGTGAGTCCCTTCAGCGTCAAAGCAGTGGGATGAGGATTAATTTCAGACCAACGTGAGCTTGGTGTGACCCTGGCGTGGCCGTCATCCTTCAGTGGAAGGACTAGATGCCCACTCAGAAAGCCAGTGGATATAGCTCTGGTGAATGATGCAGAGCTGACTTCTGGCTCCTTATTTTTCAGCTCCCAAGGAGAGCGGTTGATTTTCTAGGTAACGGTTCTATCTCTTTCCACAGGAACAGTGGAGCTGCCCAGCCAGGCCAGACGCCTAGCCTCTCCTCTTGCCAGAAACGCCTTGTAATAGGCAGGTATGGCTCCCTTGTCCCCACACCGATAGCTTAACCTTAATTCTGAAAACTTCCTCTGTAATCCTTGTGTACCTTGTCTATTGTAACTTTCGATGTTTTCATTATTGATATAAACATTAAACTCCTGCAGTCTCTCCAAAATACCGGCCTCAGGACAGACTGTCGCCTGTGCCTTGTATTGAGGTCAGACTGGATGCCCACTTCTCCATTTGCTATTGTTTGTGCACTTTGGGCGTGCTAGCTCTGTCTGCGGTGGTGGAAGTCAGGCAAAAATGTTACTGGAGCCCAGGGAGAGGAGCATCTTCCTGAGAGACCTGCTCTATCCAGGAGACAGGTCCTACCAAGAAGCCTTAATGAGGCCGCTGGAAAGGGAGAGTGCAAACTCGCTGGCTCGGTGTTACGACCCTGGGAAGGTGGAGGGAGAACCCGACTCTTCAGCCTGCCAGCCCAGCGCAGGGCAGGAGGTGGGTCGCTGGCGGACTCCCGCCGGGGGTCTTAGCACCGGGACCCACCGGGACCACACACGGCTCTTGCGGGACGACCGAGGCCTTTCTCTGACCGTGCCCGAAGCCCCGCTGCAGCCAGAGCAAACACCGTCCCGAACACAGGGAGCAGACAGGGCACCCCCCCCCCCCCGGGCACAGCGCTGGGGAGCAGCAAGGGGCCCCAGGAGCCACCCCACGGCCCCAGCCCGGCACCCCAGGCACCCTCCTCCTCCTCCTCCTCCTGTCACCGGCCCTAACCCTGCTCCTTTCCCAGGGGACCGGCCGCCGGAGGGGACCCCCGCCGAGGGGCAGGATCCGTGCCCTGCCGCGCCGTGCGGGCCAAGGCGGGGGCCGGGGGGAGGCCGGTCCCCGGATCCCCGACCTCCATCCCGGGCGGAGGTCCCCGTTCCCCCGCCTCGGAGCCCCGATCCCGGCCAGCTCCGCGGCTCCGGGGCGGGGCGGGCGGGGCGGGGCGGCCCGGGCCGGCCGGGGGATCCGGCGCCGCCGGAATAAGAGGCTACGGGAGCGCGGCGGAGCGGAGCGTAGGCAGCGCCGTGTCCCGGAGCCCCCCCCCCCCCGCCGGGAACCGGCGGGCTGCAGCCCCCATGGATAAATACAAAGGTGAGGCGGCGTCCCACGCGTGCTGCCGTCCTGTCCTGCCCGCCGGGGGCAGATCGGGGACCTGCGGGGGCGGCGCTGGTGGGGAAGGGTCTTGGGGGGGTACGGACAGACAGACCGGCCGACCGACCGACCCACCGGCGCGGGACCGCTGCGGCTCGCTGCCCCCACGCGTGGGAAAGCGCGGCGGGTCAGCTCCGGTGGTGATGTTTCCCGAGAGTGGGACCGGGGGTCCCCGAGAGTGGGGCCCGAGCTCAGTTTTGGGGGTGAGGGGGGTGTTGTCCCGCGAGTGGGACCGAGCGGCGAGGGTCCAGCTCCGCGAAGGAGGAGGAGGAGGAGGCCAGCAAGTGGGGACGGGAGCTAGCTCCCGGGGGAGGCGATCTCCGCGAGTGGGGCCAGGGACCGCGGTCCCCGCGAGTGGGGCCGTGGTCGGCTCGGGGGGAGCGGTCCCGCCCCGGGGTGCGACGTCCCCCTGTCCCGTCCCTGCCCCGGGCACTGGGCAGCGAGGGAGGAGCGGGGGACATCTCTCGGTTTACACCGTCTGCGGATCGGGACCTTTTTTTGCCACTTAAGAGCGGCGTCGCGTTTCGTTTTCTGCAGCCGCTGAATTTGGCTAACGTTGCCTGCTCCGTCTTCCTTCCTAAATTACCCATCTGCATAGACTTCCCACCCTCCCAGGCTTAACAGGCACGACATTGAGCGTCCTGCTGCCTAAATGCAAATAGGTTTGGTGGTTAGGGAGAGGGTAGATGAGCATCCTCCCTGCTTGCTTTCTGGCAGATCTCATCTGCGCTGGTGGTCACCCACGGCCCATTAATTTCCCCACAGTCAATGGCTCTGGCGCTTCCTGCGTGATGCTACTTGGCCATTATCACCGAGAATGGCTCATCTCGGATCTGCGGTGCTATGGGCAGCTCTGGGAGACTTCTCAAACTTCAGTGCACCTTGCCAGCTGAGGAGGGAGGAGGTGGGGTGAGGTGCCCGGGCATGGGACACTCAGACGCGCGTGGGTACTCTGCAATTTCTGCTCCTGCTAGTGTGTAAAAGTCTCCCCTGGAGGAGGTGGATCCAGCACTTGTGTAGCACAGAGGAAGTCTGCAGTAAATTTTACCTGTTCAGAGCAAGCGTGTCTCTCCTTGTAACTGCTGTCCTCCTTATGGAGCTTGAACATTTAAGCGGGGAGCTTGGTACTAGACAAATATATTCCTGCCTGACCCAATTTGGACTTGTTACTACTAAACTGGCAAGGTTTGGTGAGGCCTCAGCAGATGCATTCAAGCTAATAGCCCTTGTTCCCTAATCCTCCTTTGGTGGGGACTTGATATGTCAAGGTATCCTATTGTGTGAAGTTAATTTTTGCCAGGACTCTGTATTTTTATGACTATGCAAGTACTTTAGTATTCTGACAGGGCTGGCACTGTGCTGCCTCTTGTATTTTCATCCTTTTCCCCCTTACAATCGGTACTTTACAGGCCTGATAAGCACAATAGTAACATACTGCAAAAGTGATGTTGAAGATTATATTACAAGTCAAATATTGTGTAGTCTTTTTTTTTTTTTTTTTTTTTCCTCTCCTGGCAGGGTCTGTACAATTCCATTCAGTTCCAGTAGCAAAGCGGTAGATTCATTAAGATTCAGCTATGTTTTGTATATTGTCTTTTTAAATATGCACACTGCTCCCTCAGAGCAGCGGGGATGTGTTCTGCACATGTGTAATGAATAGCAAGTGCAACTGACTGCGGAGCCTTGCCAGTCTTTTTTTGTGTTACTGGTAACGAATGTGCACGCGTGGGAGCGGGTGTGTGTTAATGAGGGTACCCAGGCATCTCCAGCTCTGCAGGGCAGCCGCAGGTGATGGCAATAGCTCGTTTAGTGGGTGGGAGGTGTCCCCAGTGTGGTGGGGTGGCTGGAGAGCCCTGAGGAGCAGGTGGAGAAAGCAGGCAAGTAAGTTGTTATTAACAAGCACAGGGGTTATGTGCCTGTTCTGGTGGGGATATTTTGTTGCTGCCGTGGCTGGTATGGGGAGTCTTCATTCTTGCCACTAGCCGGGCAGAGCGCTTGTGCAGGGAAAGCCTGTAATGATAGGGAAGGATGGATTCAAAGAGGGCTGTTGAGCAACGAACTGGTGTGCTGGGAAGAGGAATTTGACTACAAGATCTTTCCTATTACTTAAGAAAGGAAGGTTGCAAGCATCAGCAAACAGCGGCATTTCTTTCCTTTAAACGCAGGCAGGGATGTGCTTTAATCCGAGCTCTAACCTGGCACGCACAAGAGGTGTCCCTCCTGCTTCAAAGGCAGGGTGAAGCAGCCCCGGGGATCTGGCTGGCTGGAGCGTGGAGGGCCCGGTGGGGTGTGAGCCGGGGAGCCTGGGGCTGGTGGCTGGCAGGGTGGCACCCGTGGAGCGGGAAGAGCTCAGGCTGTTGGACTTGCGTGGTGGGAAGTGAAGGAGGGATTGTGAAACTCTCCTGGGAATGGGTTTCCTTTCCCAGCCTCTGCAAATGGGGTTGCAAGGCCAGCTGCATAGGAGGACGTTGTCTCTTGACTCTTGTTAGGCTATTAAAGCTCTGAAGGATGATCTCCATGTGTGGCAGGGCTTTTTTTTTCTGCCGGGCCACAGTAAAGAGTGTCTTCCGTTGGTGAAAGCGCTGTTTAAAAATCCACCTTCTCCCTGCGATTTAGGAAGTATGGGTGAGGCATAAAGAGCAACAGACCCAACAGCCCAAGGGGACAAGAGTGAGACCTGCAGAGGGCAGGTGTGAATGAGGGTGGTCGCTGCACCCACAGCTATGTAGCGACAAGGACAGAGCTGCTCATCTCTCGCTCCTCCTCTGTTCCCTGCAAGTGCTCTCCCCCCTCCTTCCCACGTGTTTTGCCTTTGAACGAGATACGTACAACTGTCCCATCTCGTGCTCCCTCTTAGAGTGGCCCTATGGCTTCTTGCCTACTCCTTGTCCTGCTTGTCAGATGTGGCTGGGTGGTCTGTGACCAGCCATCCCCGTACCCCAGAGAGGAGGGAAGAGGTGCTGAACCCACTGTTACTGATGAGGGGTGTGTTGGTGGCACCCTTGCTTATCTGCCATCCCTGTCAAGTTCTCTCAGACCAACCCCTTGTCACTGCGGTCACGGGTGGTTCCCTTGTGATGCAGCTCCATCCGTGTAGTCTAAAACGTCAAGTGATGGGAGCCTTGAGAGGTTTGTAAGCTTATTACTGTATTTTTAATGTGTTAGAGCTCTGTAATGGAAATCAGAGTGACTCGCAGCCCGGTTCTTCAAAGAAAGGTGTTTGGCATTCTTGTTTTACTGTCTCTGTTGAGCAAAGATACAAGCTTCACATCTCTTATCTGAGGGTCTCCCAGGGCTCTGCAGGGCACCGGTAGTGTTTGCAGTGCTCCCCTAAGGAGACAAGCGTTGTTTGTGGAGGAGATGATGTCTTCTAAACAGAAGCCGACAGTTTAGTGTTGATAAGGATTAAAATGGTGACTTGGTAGAAAGATGAGGTGTTTGCTTGCTAGTTAATATGTTTTGACTGGGAGGGGAAAAGGGTGTGGGTCTGTTTGGCACTTTGGCACGTGTTCTTTTTAACAAGTTCCTGCAAATACAAGGAGATATGCTTGGGATTAAACCGCAAAGTGGAGACATGAATGAAGGATGTGAGCCCTGGTAACAATCTGAGGCCCTTTATAAACTCCTGTTAATCAGAGACAGAAATGGATTGATTCATATTAACATGATCTAGGCTCTATACAAACATATGTGGTTTCTCTTCAGCTGAGCATCAACACAGCTGTTGTGTTTAGCTAATTGTCTTGGTGTAATTGGCAACTGGAGAAAACTGCCCTGTACCAAATCCAATACAATTTTCTGCTGCTCGGCTGAGCATTCTTTGCAATGCAGATGAAAATTGATGTCCTGCATAACCTCATAACATATACAGTAACTCTCACTTATGTGACAGTGACCCTGGTTGATTTTGGAGGAAGGAACGGACTCTGTTGGGGAATAGGCAGCAGGAGTGCAGAGTGATTTACTCAGCAGGGATTTAGGAGATGAAACCTTTTTCTGTGACTGAAACCACAACCTGTCTCAATTATACATCTACCATGTCTACCCTACCAAGCCATCCTACACAGTCATCTGTGCCAGTATAATATTTCTGTCTCTTCTAGCACAGCTGCATTTCTTATGTAAACAAGGCACCTGAGGATGCTCTGAGTTGTGTTGGGTGCACATGAGCCTCTCCGGTGCTCTCCAGACCAGGACGGGCTCACTGCAGATGGGCATGAGGCTGTAGCGATGCTGGCTTTAGCCCCATTTGATGAGCAGTGATGGCCCTTTTTTGGGGGGGGGGGGTAACTGCCAGGCCTGGGGGTGCTCCTTTTGCTACCCCCAAAATGGTCACTGGGGCTTGCTCCGTCTCCTGAGAGTAAGGGGCAGGGATCCATGCAGGGGTGTGGGAGCAGTACCCCTGTAGCCCCGCCACCCTGGCGTCCGTGCCCTGTCTGCGTCTGCCAAAATCGCCAGGAGCCTGCTCCTGAAGGTAGCAGTGCTCGCAAGCTCTGAGCCTTTGGGCACCTGCTTTTGGAGCGCTCCTGGCAAGGCATGAGCCCTTGCTTTTCTCTTGTGGTGTTGACTAGTGTGTCGGGCAAGTCTTGTTCCCATTCCTTCACGTACCTTTGCCACTCCCCGCAGCAGGCTCTGGGCACACCGTGCCCGGCCGGGGACCGGAGGTACCATCTGAATGAGTTTATTGTTCAGGGGGTTTCACTGATTGCTTTCATTGAACACCCACAGCCCAGGAACACAGGGAGTGTCTATGCAAAAATGCTTGTACAGCTTTATTTTGGAGCATGGCTGGCTCTTTCAGCTCCCAGCAGTGGTGACGGACTAGGGGCAAGCAGGCAACTGGGCAGCCTGTGTTGCCCAGGCTCTGCAGGACTGTGCACCAAGGCACCACAGGCTTCTAAATCCAAATTCTGGATGCCTGCTCAGCTGCATACTTGCTCAACAATGTTTCCATCTCAACATACAGCACATATGAAGGATTTAATGACTTGAGTGAATCTCTTAAGATTTTTATGGCAAATCCAGGACCTGAACACCAAGGTCCTTAACCAGTGGCCAATGCCTTCCTGGCAACCATCCTGCCTGGATCAGGGGAAATTAGGGATGCTGTTCTCTTGAGAAGTCCCTGTAAACTAATTTGCTGTATCCTCTGGAAAGGCAGGAGTCATCTAAGGCAGGGAAGTGCATCTTCAGGCAATAGCAACCGGAGAGCCCAGAGCTGTAGGGGACATCTTGGGGAACCAAAAATCAGAGGTGCATCTATGATTAAAGATGGTGCAGAGCATGTGCACCTAGGACATAGATGTTCCTGTCTGAAGCTGCCTGGCTGAAGCACAGATCCAGACCCAGCAAGTAAATTGGGATCCTGCAGTCACACAGCCAGTTTGACGACCTGCATGTTGTTTACTTCATCTTGGAAGTTGAGTCATTCGTGCTTTTCTCTTGGGTTAGCAGACGAGACAGACTGGTCCAGTCTGTGCTGCAGACTGTCAGCAGAGCTCTGTGGGTCAGAGATGTGTCCGACGTGGCCTTGCCCCAAGGAGCTGCTGGTGCAGGCGGCGACACAGCCAGTTTCTGGGCTGGAACCGCTTATTTGGCTCTGGTTTGGGGGTGGATAGGGAGGTGCCAGTGAACAGGCAAGTTCCCTGGCACCAGCTGGGAGAAGGCATTTCCATTGTAAGAGCTATGCTGCAATTTGAAGAAGAGGGGTTAAATTTGGGAACTTCTTGCTGTGTGCTACAGTGCATGGTAAAACCTTGTGTGAACTAGAGGAAGACTGTGAAAGTTCACAAAAGAAAAATCTGTTTAGAAGTGTTCAGTAGGAAGACACCGACCTCCCAGTACCCAAAGTTCTTCCTTTTTTAACAAAACAAAACAAAAATTACTTGAATCCAGGGAGCAGAGCTTTAGGAGGAAAAAAACCTCCAAAACAAACACAAGTTGCTAAGGGTGGCCAGAAGAGCCGAGCCCTTTGAGAAGCTGCAGCGAAGCAGGGCTGGCACTGTGCCTGCATGCGCCCCTTCTGTGGGACTGAGCCTTGGGTCTGAATCCGGCTTCCTGCTCTGGCCACAGCCGAAAAAGAGAAAAATCAGGGTCGAAACCACCGAGAGCAGTTAGACTTGCGGCTGGTGGGCCAGGATGGCCAGCTGTCGCTAAAGGAGGCGTGAGCGTGGTAATTCCTGCTGGCAGGGAGGCTTTGGCTTGCCGTTGCCCATGCTGCTGCAGGCTGGGGTGCAGCGGTGGAGGTCAGCTGTGGCAGCGCAGGACCCACGATGTAGCGGGGTGCTGCGGAGGGGAGGCCTGGGAAGAGTGCTCGTTCGGTCTAAAGTTCAAAAGACAAGGGTCAGGACTCACTAAAATACTTCTTTTTCTTTTTTTCCCCACTGACCTATCACCGCCTTCGTGGGCAAAATTCCATAGAAAGCACGGCTGAGGATGGTTTGGTGTATGGCAACATTGTCTTTGGTTATAAACAGCTCTGTCTGGAAGTAAATAGTCTCAGAATTATGGGGTCAGACTGAAACTCCCACATAACATACAGACTTGGCCACTTGCAATTTAATAAAAGCCAGTATTTTCCCCCCTTGGGTGGACTGTGCTCTGTCTTGCATAAAGATTTTTCTGATGTCTTTTTTTTTTTCTTTTTTTCCTTTGGATCTGCTTAGGATAAAAGGGTAGTGCAAGGCTTAGAAAAAGCCTGGGAAATAGGGATCCACAAGCCTTAGCTGGCAGTTCAGCCTGTGGGCTTCTTATTTCTGAGTGTAGGAATCTCCTCCTGAGATAACCAGGAGCAGTAGCCGCCCCCAGCGGGGGTGGTGCACGTGTTTTTTCACTTGCTTTTGTGACTTAGGAGACTGAATCTTTTAAAAAATATCTTTAGACTCCCAATCTTGCTAATAATTAATGCACCTAGGCTTTCCAGAGTCACCACTGAGTTTGGGGCGTAGAGGTGTGCAGCTAAGCAGTTGGGATGCTTTTTGAAGAAGCTTGCGTAACACTTTGGCAGCAGCGCTTTGAGAGCGGTGGGTCTGAGCCAGGAGATTCTTGCAGTTCATGCTCAAGCTGTGGCTTGAGCCCTTCATTCTTGGACTGAGTTAGATGGGGAGCAAGTCTTGGGCTGCTGCAAGGAGGGGATCTCCTTCCTGGAGCCTGCGTGTGCTCCGAGGCAGCCAGCTCGGGCAGGTGGCGAGGGGAAGCGTGTGTGCAGGCTCCTGTGAGCTGAGATAAGGTATCTGCAAAGAAATCTCTGATTCCAAGTCCCCTCTGCAGATCTCATCATTGCTATTTGTCACCAAAGTATGACAACTGCTAAGGCTTGGGAAGAAAGAGCTGGCTCGCAGAGAACACGAGTTGCACAAGGTTTTGCGATGTCACTAGTGGCTTCAGCTGAAAGTCTCTCCACAAGTGTGTGTGAAACGTGGAGCTTTCTTCTGCTGAGGAATGCAACCGAGCCAGCTGCAGCCTCAGAGCCTTCCAGTAGCGCCGTCGATTTGTCATCTCTGGAGTAAGCCAGTGCATGTGTCTGGTCAGTCCCAGTGCCAAACAGCTCCGACTTCTGGTGGTCCCGCTGTGAAGGAGCTGAAATCAGTAGTAATGCAGAGACGCTCTTTGGTGTCTGCTGGTAACAGGTATGCAGTTGCAGCAGTTAGGTGGCCACCACTTGCAGTAGCAAAATATCACAAATGCAGAAATTGGGGCTGCCTTTAAAAGCAGGGATGTGGCAAGACCGGGCTTCTGCAGCAGCTTGTGACAGCTGGAGGCCATCTGCCCCATCCATCCCATCGGCAGCTTCATCCCTGCCGCTTGGCTGGGGAGCGTGTCCTGTCTCCTTTGTTTAAATCTGGTGTCTTCAAGGATCTTTTGTGTTTTATTGCCATCTCTAAAAATGTGCCATGTAGTCTTGAATGGTGGGAACTTCTGCCGGTTTTATTGTTATACTTTTCAGACTTCTCCATCACCCTGGGGTATACAGAATCAGGCAGAGAGCTGGGATTGTCATGTCCGGTTCCACATCTGCTATAGGATGGCCTGATCTTAGCAGCTGCTGAAGTATGATAAAGCCCTGCTCAAGAAGAGAACTGCTTAGACTAATTGGGCTCAATCTACAAAGCAGCTGAGATATCTTTACCTTGCTGTGGTTAGCCGGGCGGAGGGGTAGGATGTGCATCTATCTCACCTAAGCCACAGCCAGGTTTCTGGACCCTATTAGGAATTCATTACGTGTGCACGTGGGCGAAGGCAGCTCTTTTTGCTAAAAGACGAGCTGTGAAATTGCATGAACTAGGTCCGAGAGGCAGGCAAGCCTGGCTGCTGCCCGTGGTCCGGGAGCTGTCCTCCCCAGGCCTGAGGCCACAGAAGAGCTGGCTGCACACCGAGCAGGGTGGCATCCACTCCACCGTCTGCTGCTGCAGGGGTCTCGAGTCTGCTGGGCAGCAGGGTGGCTACGTGCTTTTTCTCCTGAATTTTTTCAGGCCTCATCTGGGGCACGTGGCACTTGGTGCCTGGGGCTGTAAGCGTAACCGGTGCTAGGTCTGTAGGTGCTTTTGGAGTTCAGCAATCTTGCCTGTCTCGTTGAAAGATGGTCACAAGTACCCCAGAGCAGTGCAAAGTCACCAGTGAAATGCACGTGTGACTGTTTTGGGTGGCTTTGGTTTTCCCCCACCCTGGTATTTGTGCTGCCCGCTTACTTCTGTCCTGCTTCCCTGAGCAGCAGTGTCAGAGCTGAATGCGGTTGTCAGTGATGCTCAGCCTGTGCACGGTCCCGGTACCTCTAAAAGCCAGTGACCTCTGGAACAAGTCGTCTCTGCAGAGCAACTTCGTGTGTGCTCTGCCTCCTTCACCCCACCAATTCATCTGGCGATACCTCCTTTGGCTGGGCTATGAGAAAGCTGTAGGAAAATGTGAGGACTAACTTCTCATGATGATCCTAATCAAGTGGTACCGGATTCTGTCTATAACTGAACTAATCATAACACTGAGGAGTTAATAATATAATCCCTTTTCTGCTAATGAGGATCTCTCTTATTGCAGGGCCAGGGCTGTATGGGATAAGGAGCAACCCAAATGTTCTCTGAGGTTTACAACAGAGATGCACTCGCCTTAATACAAAACCAAAAGGTCACGTTTCTTCTTACCGATAGAAAACACAAGTCAGCTACCATTTAGCAAAGCAATGCTTGTAAATGATTTACTCTTCAGTTAAGCATGGTATTATTTTACATAAACACAGGTTCTCATTACTGCTTCAACGTTATCCCATCTTCTCTCTCCCAGTCATATTATGGGATACATACAGATCTATCCATGCAGTGTCTTTCAGCTTTCTCTAATGAGCAATGCTAGCTGATGATATTACCTAGTTGCCATGTCAGTTTAATTTGCTGTAGCTAGAGCTTTGAAATTGTTCCCCTAGTGAGATGATACTTCTTGGAAATTAGGTTGCCTGTCAGGTGCTGAAAGGCATTATTGGATTGTTTGGTACTGTTTGTCCTAATGCAATACTGTACAGACCCTATAACTGATAAAAGTGTGTCAAACGTATCAACTCTCGGCAAGTGTGGCTTGGCTTATATCTGAGTCTGTGTGAACTCTAAGGCCTGGTTCTAGGAAAATTCACCAGTTTTGTAAATCAGTCTTGAAGCATATTCGTTATGCTAACCTATACTCTTGATTTGTGGGATATTGAGTTGTAATTCTGTCTGTGATTCTGATCCACAGCTATTGAGACACTGTTAATGGAGTCTGTCATCTGAGTGTTTGGATCATGATAGCTAGTCACACTTTCAGCTCAGCAGGCTCTTGATTTAATCACCTGTATCTGCCAAAATACCTATCAAATCTATTTAAATGGGTTACACTGGCTTATACTGAGCCCGTATAAACTGGCAATATATGAAGCAGAACAGACCTGGGCAAGGATGTAGTTCCTTTAAGCCTGTGTCTGTTAGCACTCTGCGCTAGTTAACTTAGTGAACATAGTTTTCGGATCAGGTTGTTCAAACAGATGCTCTCTGAGTGTAGAAGAGGTCTATTTCTGGAAATGGAAGTGGGAGTTGGCAGGGTGGGGGGAAGCAAAATGGCAATCAAAATTCCCATGCGTTATCCTAAAGGCTGAATTCCCATGTCTGGCTGAGAAAAGAAAGAAATGCTTTCTAGACCCAGAAGGCTCAGCATTCCCTAAAGCAGAATGATTTATTTTTAATTCTGATAGTTCACTGGAGCTCTTAAACCAAAAGAGCAATGACAGTTTTATGATACTGCTTAGAAATAAATGCAGCGAGCTTTGGGCAGTGCTGAGGTTGAAAATCCTGGGGTGCTGTAGGGAGGGAGTACAGGTACGCCCGGCAGCCGGGCACCCGCACCGCCTGCGAGCCCAGCCCAGCCTGAGCACAGCTGGGCACAGCTGCTGGGGCAGCACGCAGAGGCAAGGTTTGACTCTGGCTGAAATTCTGTATTAAACAGCATGGGATTTCACGTTTGTGTTTCTTTGGACTGGCTACGTCAGCCTTCCTTCAATTCTTTCACTTAAATAATGACATCCCCCTAAGGTTATGTGCTGGTTTTTTGTTTGGTTTTGGGTTGGGTTTTTTTTTCTTCATTAGCTACTGATATCATTTCAGCTGTGGTGAGCCTTTTATTCTTGCGGTGGTCAGTTACAAATCCCACAGGAACATCAAAGCCATGGGTACCAACAGGAGCACAGCCAGGTGTCAAGCACAGAGAACGGTTCTTGTGTGAGAGGGTTTGAAGATCATACGTAGAGTGTTCTATTAGTGCTGTGCATGTAATAAAATGGAGTATCCTTGCAGTTAACGTAGGCTGTTTACTGTCTCTTTGAAGCTACCGTTACTCCAAAACCAGGATAAGAACCGTGGGCTGTTGTGTACCACTTCCAGATCACACGTTCTTACACTGGTTGGCTGCTTGGTGTCTCCATTAAGAAATGTGTAGGTCTGGAAAATACTCCAATGCTTTCTTTAAGGTATTCTTATAATGTTTAATTCTGGTCAAACAACCTCACACTGACGCTCCTGATTAGCTACAAAATCTTTGCAGTTTGCTTTTGTTCCCATGCTGGACTGAGGTTTTTGTTGGAAATGCTCTGTTTTCAGCATATGTTCTTGTTTTTCCTGATAAACACAAATGTCTGTTGGCCCACATTTAGAGGTGGTGGGAAGGGCCAAATTCATTCCTGGTGTCACTCCAGCGTAGTCAATGGGCTGACCACAAGGATCAGACTGGATCTGAGATCTAGACTAGGTTTACTGCAAGTTTTACCAATTTTTGTTGACACGTTACTTAACCATATTTCTGATGCAACTGATAAAGATGCATTTGACATGCCAGGAAATCTAATTTTAACATAACAAAAGCCGACTTGTGATAGAGGAGGAATGTAGAGCTGGCAACTCCTTCGCCAAACAGAAATGCTAACGGTTCCGGGTGCTAATAGCACAGATGCGGCTGACCCTTGCTCCAGACATAATTATTTGGACCATGAAAGATGAGGAAGCTCTACGGCACTGGAGACACCGTTTATGAAAATGCAGCCAAATCATCTGCGGAGACCTCGGCAAGGGCTGAGGGCCCCTGCTGTCGAGGGCTGCGGAGCTGATAGTGGAGCCTGCACTGCAGCATAGACCCTGCCGGTCCACGGCACCTTCAACTTCTCTGATGCTTTGGGTTGAAGCCTTTTCAGCTGCTGCTGAAATGGTGCTCCTGAGAGTGTTTGCTAATCCCAGATTCTGGGTTGGAATTTCGAGTTTTCTTTCAACCCTCGATTGTACGATTGCCTTCCCTCGTTCGTACATTTGCTTTTTGTCTGTTTTTCCCAAACGTGCAGGCCTGCTGTACCATAGTACAGACAGAAGAAAGTAAAATATTCCATTTTGAATATGTAAAGGGAGCTGCTGCTTAGCACAGACAGAACTGGCTTCTAGATGAAAGAGTCAAATGCCAAACTGTTTTGTTTCAATTTGAGCAGGAGAAGCTTTGATCTAGAGGAGATGACTCAGTCAGTAGCAGGGAACAATTCTTTATAGTGAGTTTAGAAATAAAACCCGAAGATTTAGGCTATGATGGCTTTGACACGTCAGTCATAGTGTATATTATGTGAAAATGAAAACCATAACCTCTGAAATGAAGTGTGGAGGCTTTTCTGAAAAGAGAAAAAACACTTCTGATGTTGGTTGCCAAGAGTTTTCCTGAAGCCAGAAAGGACCGGGGCTGGGGGAAGATCATTTCTATCGAGATAGGAATAATGAGCAACGTGGACAAACCGGGAAGGGGAAAGACTTCCTGCAGCACAGCTCAAGCCAGGGATGGGGCCAGGATGAAAACTGGGATCTCCTGGCCCCAAGTCGGGCTCCGTAATCCATGCGTGCTGCCTCCTTTTCACCCTGACTCGATGCATCCCCTTTGTCACCGCTCGCAGCACTCTGGATGAGAAGGCAGATGCGGTCAGACCCCGCTCGGTCGCAGGGTCGGCTCCGGTTGCGTGGAGTGGGGATGGCCAGCTTCTTGCTACCGAGCTGCTTTTATCTGGAGCCAGGTGTCCGGACCCAGATCAATGCAGCTGTGTTTTGCGGCACCGCAGCTGACCAAATAAACACAGCTGGACCCAGTCTGGGTCTTTGCGCCTGCCGCAGCGCAAATGCGTAGAGTGAGCTGTGCGATTTGGTTGGCGTGCTGCGCGGCCAGGATCCTGGGGATGTGGTGAAACTCATCTGGCTTGGTGCAGCAAGCTGTTGGCAATTCCCAGTACGAAAGGAAAGTGTCACTGGTGTTCATTATTTCTGCAGCTTTGTTCTACCTTCAGCCACCGACCTACACTTTGTTTTGTGCTGCTGTCCTCTATAGGCTAAGAACAAATGGGTATCTACCCGGAGAGGGACTCGGAACACTTCTTTATTCTTTTTGGTGGCTGCGTGCAGTAGGTGATGGAGACTTCTTTGGCACAGTTGCCTTGTGAAGTATCCTGCTATCTAACAGTTTATTCCTGCTGAGAAGGATGGCCCAGCCCTCAGCCTTACAATCCCACCTCCTCGCCTGCACCATCTCTGGCACTTGTTCTCCTTCTCGCCAGCAGACAGCTACTAGCTTTTCACCAGGTTATCTTCCTGCTGGCTTGGCTTGCTGACAGACTGGGCAGCAGTGGGAGCAGGAGCAGTGTGCTGGGGAGAGGGACCAGTCCGTTGAGCAGCAAAGCGCTGTCAAGTGGGCTCACTCAGGATGTCGAGGCTGTGCAGAGATGCCTGGTGACAGGGACTTCCCTGCTCCGTGTTGTAGCCCTGGTCACAGGATTTGTTACAAAACGGTAGTCTGATCGGGTGGCCCAAGCTATGCAGGTATGGAGGTGATGAAATTAGAGAGGGAGAACATCCTTTAGGTCATCTAGTTTATCCCATGTTCCAGAAAGTGTGCATCTTCTGGTGTTCTCCCTATTTAGATGTGGAATATTCCCAGTGAGGTGACTTGCCTCAGTTCTCTTGGGGATAATTGCATGGTCTGGGAGGTCTCGTTACTCTTGTGGATGTGATGTACGAGGGCATCAAATTATTAGTATTGGATGTACATAATGGAAGAGTAAGATAACTTCCTTTCTTGGCATGGCAAAAAAAAAAAAAAAAAAAAGCCATTTTCACTGATGCCCAAGAACAGCCAGCGCTGTGATGTGAGAACTGGAGAAAGCATGTCTGCACCAGGGGACGTACTGCGGGTGCAGCTACCCACATTGCGTGCTGTCACCAAATCGAAACCGTGCCGGCTCTCGCGAGCGTCGCAGCCAACCTGCGCTCCGCAGGCAGCGGCTGCCCTCCTGTAGCGTCACCGCGCGATCGCTCGGGCTCGTGCACGTGTTGAGCGCGGAGGTCGTGCTCGGAGGCGGTTCGGAAGCTGGAGCCTCGCGAACGAAAGCGGAGAGAGCGTGGTTGGAGGGAAGCAAGGTCCCCACCGGGCGCTGAGCTGGCCTGCAGGCAGGCAGCGGGGACTACCTGTGCTGTGGCTAGGAGGGCTCTCCCCGGGGGCTAGGAGGGCTCTCCCCGGGGGCTAGGAGGGCTCTCCCCGCTCGCTGCAGCCGGTGGGGAGGTGGACGGGGCAGCCCTGCCTGCCTCTGGCGGGGCGTGCAGCTGAGGGACTGGCCTCTTGGTGGTACGGAGCAGGGCTGAGGGGTTGCATCCCTTCCTCAAGGAGAAAGGAGCGGGGTCACAGGTGCTTTCACCCTGGGGGTGTGCGGGAGGGAGACGGCGCCTGCTGCCCGTCCTACGGCAGAGAGGGCCGAGAGCTCCCAGATGTCACCAAATCCTCCTCTTCCTCTTCCAGCTTCCCTTTGTACATACCATTATCGTGGTTTGTTTTGCTGGTGCGTTTCCAGGAACTGACACCATTTTCAAAGTCTTGCAGAGACGGAGGGAGGTTCTTTCTGTGAAGGCTTGAGGAACAGATGATTGCATTAATTTTTATTTTTAAATAGTCTTACTGCAGTAGTGGCTCCCCTGCCACAGAGAAGACTTCTTCAGCCCAAGAATCCTTCTTTTAGATTATGTCTTTCCCTTAAATCCCAATCTCTTCAATAGAATAGTTTTGAATGTGTTTTTAATGAGACTTTACTATCTGACTCCAAAGGGACTTTGAGAAGTCTCAACCCCAGCCTTCTGCTCAGAGCAGAGCCAACACTGAACTCAGACCAGGTCACCTGGGGATTTGTCCAGTCAGGTCTTGAAAGCCTCAGAGGACAGAGCTGCCACCACAGATTTTCATGGAGGAATTTTTTTCCCGTGTATCCAGTTGGCACCTCCCTGTTTCAATTTAAGTCCACTTCTCATTCCCCCACCATGCACCTCTCTGGAGAGCTGGGTCTTCTTGTTGGTGTCCTCACAGGTGTTGGAGTGCTGCTCTTAGCCCCCCAAAAACCTCTCCAGGCTGTGCAAGCCGTGCTTAGCTGCCACTTGTGCCCCTCTGCTTCATATCAATTCCTTAGTGCCAGGGGCTGGATGCTGCTCATGCGGTTGTAGATGCCGTAGCCTTTCCTACAACTTTCTTAAGTTACTTATCAGGGCTGCTTTTGTATTGCTGCTGAACAAAGTGCTGATCTGACAAGAAATCTGAGCCTTGCTCTGCCAGGAATTGTACTCGTTGCCTACGCCTGGACTCCTGAAATTTGGGAGGTAGGTGTGAATATAAATAAGATAGAGAAGGAGGATGGGAAGAGAAGTGTTGGGTGAATTTAGCCTGTTCTCTGACTAGTATTCTCAGATGAGATCAACATTGTAATTGATCTTTTAAACCTTAATCTACAGAAGTGCTGAAGTACTTCTGCTAACTTCAAGTATGTGAGTAGCTCTGTTGACTCTGGTGGAGGCTTGCATGGTTTCTTGGATTAGAGTTAGCATAGAGGTGGAAAATAAGTTAATGAAGCTGGAAAGGAAAAGAAGGGATATTGTAGGGATGCGAAAGGGATTATGTTTAATTGTGTCAACGGAGATTAAGACAGAGCTAAACTGACCATGTCGTATAAGCAGATGAGAAGCTGATGGACTGAAAATGCATAGCAGTTCTGGCTAATCCCAAGTAAACCTCCAGCAGTATATAGCATGGCAGTACAGATATACTCCTAGTTTCTGGTGGTGCTTTTGATATTCTTATGCTTCAGTTTACTCCTGTCTTGAGTGTACAGCACTGCCTTTACTGTAAAGCAATATTGTGAAAATTAATGGCTTTACCCAGTGGCACCATGTGAATGTTAAAGGAAGAAACCATTTTCTTGTGAGTAGCACTGGTAATGTGTATGTTAGCAAAGAGATTGGAAATGTGGGCTCCAGTCCTCCAGGAAATGGCCAAAAGGACCTAACCAGAGGTGTCACTGGGTGTTGTCAGGGTGAAGCCACTGGGAGCTTGTGGTAGTTTTACCTCTTGACAGAAACAGTCGTGTCTATTGGGTGGACACACACAGTGAGAATATTCATCTACAGCTATAAAACTATCATCTTTGCAGACAGTTGCGTTTTTTTGCACAACTTCCTGATCTCGTAAGATTGATGTTCATGAATTATAAATAGCGGTAGAAGTACCTGAAAACTTGGGTGCCATAATGGTTATTAACTACTCTTAATGTATGTTGAAACAAAATGTAACTTCAGTCCACAGTTGGCTGCAATCCTCAAAGCTATAGGAATGTCCAGTACTGCAGTATTGTTGTGGAGGTGTCTTTTCGATGGAAGGAAATTGATGTGATAAACGTTGTATCAGAAAACCAAAACAAGTCTGTAGAAATTTCTGCTTCCAGTGAAGACCGTAATTTTTAAGTATAGGACAAAGAGATAATAAATAATAAATCCAGCAGGGAAGAAGGAAATCATGTAGCAACTGCAAAAGATCCAAACATATGGAAAATTCAATTCTATGGAGAATTAAGTCACTATTATGTAATCAGGATCAATGGAAATGAGCTGATGTCAGTATTGGACAGGCTTAATGCATGGCTGGAAAATTGTGTCCTCTCGGAGAGACCTGCTAATAGGAGTGGAAGCTCCATGCGTGCTGCATTTCCATTAACTGTTGGGGTTTTTTTTACCTAGGAGGGGCCTGATCCAAACCCGGCAGAAGTAAATAGGGTTTCCGCTAACCTGAAACTGATTTCGGGTCTGAATCTAAAAGATCTGTAGAAGATGGCAAACAGCAAGAGCCTGTGGTGAACATCTACCTCGTACTGGTTGTTCGGGGTGAAACTTATCCCTTTGTTGCCATCTATCTGAGCCTTTTGCACTACGGGTTACCTGCTCGTCCCTCCGGGTAGGGCTACAGTGGCCCAGCAGCGTAGGAAAGCCCCTGCCCAGGTGGGGATTTCCTTCCCAAACCCCCAGCTGCAGACTGGAAGGGGCTGTACCTGGCACCAGGAGGAAGGGGCGTCCCCTGTGCGCAGGGCATGGAGACTCCAGCAGTGTTGCACACCGATAGTGTTGCAAAAGTGGCCGAAGACCTTCTCGCCTTCTTACGGTGCGACTGTGGTCCCGTGAGACAGAGCATGTGGTGGGCAGGGGGTGCAGAGCAGCAGAAAAGCCCCTGCAGCTGCACCGGGTGTCCTGGAGGGGGGCATGCGGCCGAGGCACCCGGCATGGTCCTGTGCTTGGTTTTCTGTCGTGACAGGGCTTGATAGCAGCAGCAGTCTTGCAGCTTGTCCCTGAAAATAAGGCATCATTGGACTGGCAGCTGTGCAGAAAACACCAGAGCACGCTCTCTGGGGTGAGCACACTCTGGTTGATGTTACTGAAGTATCTTTCTTGAGAAGGAGTGGCAGCGACGCATATATTCCTAGAAACGCATGGGTATGCTCTGGCTAGTGTCAGGGAGTATGCAGTACAGCTGGGGAAGCACACCGTGCCGCAGAGCCTCCCGTCTGGAAGAGCTGCTTGGGTTCGGCACAATTTAGAGCAGTCTCACTTTGGCCATCTTGAACGGTGCTGGTTATTGGGCACTTTGGCCCTGAGGATCCAGCCAAGCATCCTTGCTGCTGATTTGAGAGCCAGAAGGAGGTTTTTTTGGAGTGTGGTGGTTTGGGGTTTTTTTTCTGGTTTGTAAGTGAGGGTGAAACGGCACGTAATGGTTTAGTGAGAAGTTCATGCTCTGGGTACCTTGGACACTGAGACAGTGATCAGGGCACTGCACTGTGACTTACTGAAGGTGTATTTTAGTGATGAGCATCAGCCACGTTAACTAAAAGGGTTCTTCTATTGGGAAGCAATGGGCTTCATGGGAGACTCTTCCCTGCATGAAATAGGCTCAATATTCTGGTGTGTTACTGTGTAAGAAAACATGCCTCTGAATCAACAAATTGGGGAAGAATGTCAGCTGTTAAATGTTAGTGGATGGAGCTGTTGCATGAAGTGAGCGTGTGGGTGGTTTAGAATTAACAGAGATGCCAGAGGTGGGAAGAGTAATGAGGGAGAGAAAGGGATGGGATAGTCTGACCTTTGACAGTTTCCAGTCCAGTGAGAGCCTGAAGAGAGTGAGCGAAGTGAGTGTGAGGTCTCTAAGGCTGTCGTCGCAGGAGAGACCTGAGCTGCTGAACACCTCACACTCACTGGAAGGGGGAGCTGCCATGTGTGCCCTTAGCTCTTTCCCTAGCCAGGCACTTCTGCTGCTTGCTTTACGCCTGCTCTGACATCCAACCCACCCCCTGAACCAATTCATCTGGTCAACCTAGCAGGGAAAAAAGCAAAAAAGAAAAAACCCAACCCCTTTATTGTTGCATATATATTCCACTGAATTAGAGTTGATATGGCTCAATGCAGGGTGCGATGGATACCCTTGCAAGTGCAAGGGAGGGCTGAAACTATGTTGACAAAGGTAGGGAAAAGAAAGAGGAGCACAGGGGTCTCTTTAGCTCTGTGGATTCCTCATTTGGAAGGCTTCTGGGTCCCTGAAATAACCTTGACATTTCCCAGTGTGAACTCATGGAAGGGATATGGAGGGGGCTATGACGTGAAGAGAGCAAACAGACTTATCTTCAGTTCCTTGGACACTTCTGCGTTTCTATTAAGCTTGTTCAGCTTAGCTCAAGAAACATTTTCTGTGCTATGGAATAATCCCTCTTAAAATGGTGCTAGAGAGGTGAAGACACCCTTAGCTTTGTGAGCAATGTTAAAGTGATTGCCCTGCAACTATGCAGATCCATTGAAAGTTGGCCAGTGTCTTTCCTGAGAAACAGCTGCTCAGAAATTTGGGAGGAAAAATATTTTATTCCTCACATTCTGGTGAATTTGAGGCTCACCAGCTGGTTGAGAAGCCTGCCAAGGCTCTGTGCTGTTGTGGAAATGTACAGTAACTGGGCATAAGTAGCTCTAAGCCCTTTTTGGACTTAAGTGTGAAAATATCTTAATGCTGGGAAGCTGTTGAATGTCTCTTTCAAAGTAGAAATAAATCAGAAGGGAATTGCTCTGTCTTTGCCAACAAATAAACTTGTTCTGGGGAATTTACTGTCCCCATTTCCACAGGACCTCTTAGGCTCTGCCTGTTGGCTGGAGCTGTCCAAGCCCTCCAAGGCCCTCATGCTGTTAAAGTCTATGTTTGAAATACAATATTCAACCTAAAACCCTGGTTCTTAAATTGGATTTTTTTGACTGTTTGTACCCATAATTTGTGTTATTTCAATCTGAGGACCAACTTCTGACTATAGTGAGGAAAGTCTCCCATTGACTTCAATGAAATTAGACTTTAGCCCTAGCAGGCTGAATTAAAAGAGAGGTGGACAGAAGATTTCTGTCAAAATGACTCTGCTCCAGCAAATGCAATTTCTGTCAGTGTTTTGGTTTGGTTTTCGGTTTTCTTCTTTTTTCTTTTTACCCTGAGTAAACTGTTCTGGTTTGCTTTTCTCAACTCCCCACACACAACATGGAGAAAAGTTTATATGAAGTATTTTTTTTGACTGCTGTAAAGCAAGTATTTTGTTTGCTGTAAATCAAAAAGAAATATGTTTGTCCCAGTTTTAAAGCCTGTCTCTGGATGGAAAACTGAATGTTTTTTGGCTTAGGATGGAGTGGTGGCGCTTAGCAACAGCAACAGCCTTGTCCAGCCCAAATGTGTACCCAAGTTGAGATGTTATGGTCCAAGTGGGTGGACTGTGGATGGATGGGTTGTAGATGAGTAAATAACTGGCTGGATTTTGAGGCTCAAGAAGAAAACGGTGGTGGTTTTTACTCTACCTGAAGACCAGTTACCAGCAGAATTTCCCAGGGATCTGTCCTGGGGCCTATCTCTATCTGTGACCTGGTAGAAGAGATGGATGCACCTCATCAAGGGGCAGATAGTTACGACTGAGACACTGAATTCAGCATAAATACATGATACTCATAACATTAGGCAGCTGCCTTCAGGGTGTGTGAGGAGGGCCCTCGCCTGCAGGGAATGGTTGAAGGCTATGTGAGCTGTATTTTGCCATTTTGTGAGAGTTCTGCGCAGGCATCCTATCTGGACAAAGCTGCTCTTCCCTGGGGCCAGGAGGTGCTCGTGTGTGGCTTTTACAATGGGACAAAGATTGCGGGTGCTGCAAGTGTAGTAAGGGATCTCCAGGTAGACTTCCTCCTCTGGTTGGAATAGGCCAGTCTCCTTGTAGCAACCCTGTCCATTGGTGAAACTCAAATCAAGGTTTCTTTAACATAGGGTGACTTCTTCTCTTAGGATGAAGTTCAGGCTGCAAAAGGCCAGAGCTTCCTTGGATCTCACCCAAGACTTTAACAAAGCAGCAACAACCTATTTGTATGATTTTGTATACACTATACAAAATTTCTGAACAAGATGTTCTTCTAACCCTATGAAAAGAAAGGCCAAGAGAGAAAGTGTGATGCACTAGTGGGAGGCATTCAGATGCTGCCAAAATGGTGTGATGTAACTTGATACAGTGCCAATGTTTCAGCTGTAAACTGAATGCAGGTGAATGCTGATTAAAATGAGCCCGCACAATATGTCTCTACTGCAACTGTTGTTTGGTTTAAGGTAGCATCTAGAAATACAGGTGAGGGAAACAGATTCTGTCTGTCTGGTGATATATGAGTATTCTTATCTCTGTATTTTCATCCTAAAACAGAAACACAAACAACCCACAGATATGCAAGGTTACTTGCTCTTAATAACTATAAAAAGAACCGCAGACACACCTTACTACTTATGTTTAGTTTCTGATGAGCAGACAGCTTGGGAAAATGTTGGCTTTATTTATTACAGCCTATCAACTTACAGTCTTGATGTGCGTAAAACCCCGATAACTGGCTTGCTGGCTGAGGGGAGAGCGGTGGATGTTGTTTATCTTGACTTCATTAAGGCTTTCAACGCTCTCCCATAACGACCTCATAGGCAACCTGATGAAGTATAAGCTAGAGAAGCAGCCAGTGAGGTGCGGCAAAAACTGGCTGAACTGCCGTGTTCAATGGGTTGTGACTGGAGACCTGAAATCCAGCTGGAGGCCAGTCACTAGTGGTGTGCCCCAGGGGTTGATACTGGGGCCAACACTGTTCAACATCTTCATTAGTGACTTAGCTGAGGGGGCAGAGTATGTCCTCAGCAGTTATGTAGATAACACAAAATTGGGAGGAGTGGTTGGTACACCAGATGGTTGTGCTGCTGTTAAGAAGGACATCACCAGCCTGGAGGGATGGGATCTCCTGAAGTTCGTGAAAGAAGGGCAGAGTCCTGCCCTTGGGGAGGAATAACGCCATGCACCAGTACATGCTGGGGCCAACCAGCTGGAAAGCGGCTTTGCAAAAAAACCACTTGGGGGTCCTGGAAGACACCAAGTTGAACATGAGCCAGCAATGTGCCCTTGTGGCAACAGGCCAACAGCCTCTGGGCTGCGTTAGGCAGAGTGTTGCCAGCAGGTTGAGGAAGGTGGTTTTTCCGTTATTCATCCTTGGTGAGGCACATGAGGAATGCTGGCTCCAATGCTGGCCTCTCCAGTACAAGAAAGATGTGAG
>JANHGO010000012.1:11614022-11639253 GCA_024606505.1 Aquila spilogaster
GGTGCCGGCGGCGTGCAGGCGGTGAGCGGAGGAGCGCTGCGGAGCGGAGCGCGGAGGGCAGCGCCGTGTCCCGGAGCTCCGGGGAGCGCCGGCCGCGGCCCCCATGGATAAGTATAAAGGTGAGGGCGCGCCACGCGTGTCCGTGTTCGCCGCTGCCCACGGGGAGCGGCGTTGGATGGGAAGGATCTCGGGTTGGAGGGGGGCTTGTTGGATCGCCGTGTCCGCGAGTGGAAAACCGCGGCGAGGACGTTTCCCACGAGTGGAGCCGGGCGGTGCGGGTTGCGAACGGAACGCGTTTTGCTGCCCGAAAGCTTTGCCGACGTTCCCTTCCTACAGCCCACCCGCGGGCTCCGCAGCTCCGCGCGGCGATGCTTGGGCACTGGCACCGGGCACTGGCACGGGGCAGGGCTGGGCTCGGCTCGGCCCCGCGTGCTGCGGGCGGCGCTCGGAAAGTTCCCCGCTGTGGGAGCAGCCGGGCAGCCCCGCACCTATGGGAGCGCTCGGCCGTTTCGGCCGCTGCCGTTCGTGATAAACTTCCCGGGGGGAGCGGAGCCGGCGCTGGGACCCAGTGCGGGTAAATGGGGCTCTGCCGAAACCGCCGCCCTCCTCGGGACGCCTGGAGGTGTAAGAGGGGAACTTGGAACTCGGCACGCGTGTGCCTGCCTGAGCCCATCTGCGCTTGTTTCCCTCCGGTTGGAAAGATGTGGTTGGAAGTCAGCAGATGCATTCAATTCATATCCCTTTTCCCCCAATCCTTCTTCGTTGGGGGCTTCATATAATACCAAGGTACCGCACCGGCTGGAGTGAATCTCCGCTTTCTGCCTGTGCTGCAGGAGCCCTGCAGACCCCAACACAGCCGGCACTGTCCCTCCTGTTGCGTTCTGATCCCTGCTTACAATCGATGCTTTAGGGACCTGATAAGCACAAAGCAGCGTCCTGCTGGGCTGACGCTAAGGATGATATTACAAGTCAAATACTGTGCAGCTTTTTTTTCTTTTTCTTTTTTTCTTCTGGCAAAGTCTGCACAGTTCCATTCAGTTCCAGCGGCAAAGCAGTGGATTCATTAGGATTCAGCTATGTTTTGTATGTTGTCTTATTTAAATATGCACACTGCTCCCTCAGAGCAGCGGGGATGTGTTCTGCACATGTGGGATGAATAGCAAGTGCGGCAATGGCGGGGGTTTGCCAGTGCCTTTGTGCCACTGGGAGTGAGCGTGCACATGGGAGCCAGCCTGGCATTAATGAGGGTGCGGAGGGAAACGAGGCCGTGCAGGTGGGAGCTGGCCATGGCCTTGCTGGCAGTGGGGAGGGCACACATGAGGCAGGGCACTGAGGAG
Source organism: Aquila spilogaster (assembly GCA_024606505.1). NCBI lineage: Eukaryota > Metazoa > Chordata > Aves > Accipitriformes > Accipitridae > Aquila > Aquila spilogaster. The sequence goes on from JANHGO010000012.1 coordinate 11,615,360, forward strand.
CAGGTGGAGAGAGCAATGAGCACAGGGAGAGGTGCATGTGCTGGTGGGGATGGATGGATGGATGGGAGCCTTTGCCTGTGCCAGCAGCCAGGCAGAGCGCTGGTGCAGCTATGATGCTGGAGATGGGTGGAGGCAACAGAGTGGTGCTTAGGGAGGAGGAGTTTGACTCTAAGGCCCTTTCTATTGCTTGGAAATGAAGGTTGCAATCATCAGCAGACAGCGGTGCTGTCTTCCTTAAGTACAGGCAGGGATGTGCTTTAATTCCAGCTCCCAGCTGGCACGCAGGTGTCCCTGCTGTTTCAGAGGGTGACGCACCACAGGAATCCAGTTGGGCGGACGTGTGGGGCCGGATGGGTGCGAGCTGGGGCTGGTGGCCCGTGGGGTGGCACCAGGAAGGACTCGGGTGGTAAAACCCTCCTGGGAGCAGCATTCCTTTCCCAGCCCCTGCCAATGGGGGTGTGGGGACAGCTGCACAGGGGAGTTCCTTGGCACTCGTTAGGTCTTAGCGGGGAGCCAATCAGTGGTGTAGATAAGGATTTAAGGGGTGACTTGGTAGGAGGATGAGGTGTTTGCTAGTTACTGTGATTGCACTGGGAGGAGATCGGGTGTGGACCTGTTTGGAACTTTGTGCACGTGTTCTTTTTAACAAGTTCTTGAAAATACATGGAGATAGGACTGGGATTAAACTGTGAAGGAGAGAGGACAATGACAAGAGCTCCGGTAATGGTCTGAGGCCCTTTAGAAAACTCTTGTTAGTCAGAGTTGGAATTGAACTGATTCAAATGAACATGATCCACACTCCGTACAAACATACGTGTTTTCTCCTCAGCTGATCACCAACACAGCTGTTGTGCTCAGCTAATTGTCCTGGTGCAGCTGGAGAAAATGGGGCTGTGAGGGCCCTGTACCAACCCCAGCGCAAGGCTCAGCTGCTGGGCTCAGTCCCCTTTGATTAATGTCCTGAGTAACTCCTTGAGTGAGTGACCCTGGTGGGTTCTGGAGAAGGGAACAAGCACAGGGGTCATTTACTCAGCAGGGATTGAGGAGATGAAACCTATTTCTGGGACAGAAACCGCAGCCTGTCTCACTGATACATCTGCTGTGCCCTTCCAGCCAAGCCATCCCACGCACCATCACTGTGCCAGTGTCATATTTCTGTCTCAGGGACGGACAGAGGGTGCAGTACCCTTCAGTCCTGCTGCTCTGGTGTCTGTGTGGTGGTTATTTCCTGCATGGGGCAGCTCTCACCCCTTCACACGCCTTTCCTGCTCCAGCTGCATGCATGGGATCCCTGTGATCCCTGTGAATGAGTTTGTTGTGCACCAATCTCTTCCTCTGATCACCCACAGCTCAGCAGCATGGGGAGGGCCTGTGCCAAAGTGCTGCTGCTTCTTGGAGCTTGGCTCTGGATGGGGATGGGAGAGCAGTATGGTAAATTCAGGACCCAAACCCCAAGCTCCCCACCATGTGGGTGATGTATTCCTCCCAACCATCCTACCTGGCTCAGAGGAGTCACCTGGAGGCTTTCAGGAAACGTGGAGATGTGGCACTGAGTGATGCGGCTTAGTGGGCATGATGGTGTCAGGCTGACAGTTGGACTGGATGATCTCAGTGGTCTTTTCCAATCTCAGTTATTCTTTGATTCTAAATTGAGTATGGTGTTTTCTTGAGAGCTTCCCACCACGCTCTCTGAAGGGCAGGAGCCAACCGAGGCAGGGAAGTGTGTCTTCAGGCAACAGCCACCGGATTGCCCAGAGCTGTAGGGTACATTTCTGAGTAGCAAAACTCAACTGTGATTAATCACGATGCAGAGCACGAGCACCTGGGCCATAGGTGATCCTCCCTGAAGCACAGGGCCAGTGCCTGCAAGTGAACTGGGTCACTGTGGTTCCAGAGCCAGTTGGACGGGCTGCTTGCTGGTGTTTACTGGTGGTGGCCGGTGAGTCACTGCTGCTCTGCTCCCAGGTCACAGACAGGACGTGTGTTGTGCTGTGGTCTGCCTGTGCAGCTTGATGGTGTCTGGTCTGCTCTGGCCCCAGGATGCTGCCAGTGCCAGCCCTGCTCCTTGCTGGGCTGAAGTAAAATAAAGGCTGGTGCTGCACCTGTGGGGCATGTTGGAAGCATTCGGCTTCAGCCCTGCACCAACCCCAGAAGGCAAGGAGTGGGGCCAAAAGGCACTGAGGCACCGGGAGCAGCTGCTCTGTGGAGGCACAAGTGGGGCAGTTCCTGTGGGCGCTTTGGCTCAGTGTCGCTGGGGGCTCTGGCCTCGAGTTTGAAATGTGCAGGTCAGCACGCACCAGTGTACTATTTTTTTTTCCTGTTTTCTTTGTTTTTCCTTCCTCCCCTGACCTATTGACTTTTTTGTGGGCAAAATTCCATAAGAAGTACATTTGAGGATGGTTTGATGTATGGCAACGTCGTCTTTGGTTATAAACAGCTCTGTCTGGAAGTGAATATCTCAGAATTATAGGATCAGGCTGAGACTCCCACATAATGTATCTGTTTGCTGCTTGTGATTTAATAGAAGCCAGTATGTCCCCTTCTTGGGCGGACTGTGCTCTTTCTCGCATAAAGATTTTTCTACTGTCTTTTTTCCCCTCTATTTCATTTGGATCTGCTTAGGATGAAAGCAGTGAAAGGCTTACAATAAGCCTGGGAAGCAGAGACCCACCAGCCCCAGCTGGCAGCCCGGCCTGTGGCCTTCCTTCTGCGTGCAGGAATTCAAACCTCCCCCCGAGACAGCGGGAACAGCCACCACCCCCAGCACGGGGTGCTGCATGTGGTTCTCTCTTGCTCTTGTGACTTGGGAGACTCAATCTGCTTAAAAATATCTTTAGACTCTCCATCTCACTAATTATTGTCTCTCTGGGCTTCTCGGAGTCAGCACAAGGTTTGTAGGGTAGAGGTGGGCTGCTTGGCGGCAGCCTGGATGCTATTGGGAGCTGGTGGCATAACGCTTGGGCAGCAGTGCTTTGAGCAAAGTGGGCCTGAGCCGGGAGCGTGTTGCAGTTCGTGCACGGGCTGTGGCTCCAGCCCTTCCCGTGTGGATGTGCTCGATGGGGAGCGAGGGTGCAACCTCCTTCCTGGGGCTGATCTGCAGGAGGCAGGTGCAAGGGAAGTGTGTGCACGGGCTCCCATGGGCTGAGATAAGGTATCTGCGAGCACATCTCTGCTCCAGAGTTGCTCTGCAGATCGCATCGTTGTTATTTATCACTGAAAAGCATGAGAACTATTCAGGCTTGGGAAGGAAGGGCTGGCTCGCACAGGACGTGAGTTGCACAAGGGCTTTGCGATGTCACTGGTGAGCTGAACGTCTCTCCACAAATGTGTTTGAAACGTGGAGCTCGCTTGGGCCGAGGAATGTGACCGAGCCAGCTGCAGCCCCACCGGCTTCCAGTAGCATCCATTTGTCATTTGTTGGAGCAAGGCAGTGCACGTGTCCAGTCAGCGCGGTGCCAAACGGCTCTGACTTCCAATGGTCCCACTGTGCATGAGCAGAAATCGGCAGTAGTGCAGAGATGCTCTTTGGTAACGGGTGCATGATCACAGTGGTTATAGTTGCTGCAGAAGTGGCAATGTGGCAAGGCCAGGCTGCAGCAGGGCTTGTGACAGCTGGAGGCCATCTGTCCCCTCCATCAGCTGCTCTATCCCTGCAGCTTGGCTGAGGAGCGTGTCCTGTCTCCTCTGCTTCAATCTGGTATCTTCAAGGATATTTTGTGTTTTACTGCAGCCTCTAAGAATGTGCCTGCTCATCTTGAATGGTGGAAACTTCGGCTGCTTTTATTGTCATATTTCTCAGGCCTCTCCATCGCCCTGGGGTATACAGAATCTGAGAGAGAGCTGGGGTTGTGATGTACTATTCCACATCTGCTATAGGATTGCCTGATCTTGGCAGCTGATGAGATATGATAAAGCCTCACATGAGAACTGTTCAGGCTCTTTGGGCTCCACCTATATAGCAGCTGAGCTGTCCTCACCTTGTCCTCACCCTAGCTGGGCTAGGGACGGGCTGCAGGGTCCACCTCACCTCAGAAGCACAGGCTGCAGGGTGGATCCCACCCAGCTGAGTGTGACCTGTGGGACCTGGGATTTTCCCCCATCCCACTGTTTGTGCTCCACACTTCCCTGAGCAGCAGTCAGAGTGCAGTGCTGCTGATGCTCAGCCCCTACAATCCCCCTTCTGTGTGTATGGCTTTTTGGCCATTGAGGAGCTGCGCTGTTGTGGGGTGAGGGCTGTGTGGGATATGGAGCCTGCTGAAAAGGCACACCCCAGGTATTCTTGGAGACATACAGCAGATGAGCACTCACCTGGATGCAAAACTAAAAAGTCACATTTCTTCTTACCAACACCACAAGGAAGTCAGCTACTGTGCCACTTAGCAAAACAATGCTTGTAAATGAGTTACTCTTCAATTAAGCACTGTATTGTTTTATATACAGGTTCTCATTGCTGCTTCAACTTTATCCCATCTCCTCTTTCCAGTCATGTTATAGGACGCATGCACAGCGTCTTTCAACTCTCAAGCAGTGCTGGCCAATGATGTTACCGGTTCCCTAAGTGCCATGCCAGTTAGCTCTGCTGCTGTAGCTTTGAAACCATCCCCCTGGTGGGGGGAAGACTTCTCTGTGAAGCTGGGTTATCTTTCAGGTGCTAAAAGGAATTATTGCCTTGTTCGGTACGGATTGCCCTAATGTGCTGTCACTGATCCAAGCGTCCATAAATGTATTGGTGCTTGCAAGCGTGGCTTGGCTTGTTTCTGAATCCATTTGAACTGTAGGGGCTGGTTCTAGGAACGTTCCCCAGATCCTGTAAATCAGTGTTAAGTGTGTTTATTATGCTAAGCTTCACTCCTGATTTCTGGGTTTTTGAATTGTAATTCTGCCCCTGATCCTGATCTGCAGATATTGAGATGCTGTTAATGCAGTCTGTCATCTGAGTGCTTAGATCGTGGGAGCCAGTCCCAGCTCCAGCACAGCAGGCTCTTGATTTAATCACCTGTATGTGCCAAAATCCCAATCAAATCTATCTAAATGGCCTACCCTGGGTAATACTGCCGATGTCTCCTGGCAGTGTGTGAAGTGGAGCGGAGCTGGGTGAGGATGCGGTTGCTTCAAGGCTGTGTCTGTTAGCACTTTGTGCTAGATAACTTGAGTGAGTGTAGTTTGCAGCTCGAGCTGCTCAAGCAGATGCTCTCTTTGTGTGCGGAAGAGGTCTATTTCTGGAAACTGAAGTGGGAGTTGGTGGGGTGGGGGGAAGCAAAATGGCAATCGAAAGTTGTACATTATGAAGCCTGAATTCCCATGTCTGGCTGAGAAGAGAAACAAATGCTTTCTCGACCCGGGATGCCTCAGCGTTCCCAACAGCAGAATGATTTATTTGTAATTGTGATAGCTCTCCGAGCCTCTAAGCCAGAAAAGCCAGCAGCAGTTTTGCAGTACTGCTCTGGCTGAGTGCAGTGGGCTCCGGGCAGTGCCCAGCCTGAAAAACTGGTGCTGCAGGAAGGGAGCGTGGGTACGGCCGGGGCTCGGGCACTCCTGGTCCTGGGGCAGCCCCCTCAGGTTTGCCTCTGGCTGAAACCCCACATTAAGCAGCATGAAATTGAACTTCTGTGTTCGTTGGCTACGTCAGCCTTCCTTCAATTCTTTGGCTTGAATAATGACATCCCCCTTCAGTTCTGTGCGTGCTGTTTGCTGCCAGTGTCTTTCCAGTTGTGGTGATTCTTTTATTCTCCTGCTGGTCACCTACCGATACCACGGGTGTTTCAAAGCCTGGGGACAAGCAGGAGCACAGCCACGGGTGGAACACAGAGAGAGGTGCATCTGAGTGAGGACTCTGAGACCAGATACAGGGCGTCCCGTTAATGTGGTGCGTGCAATGAGATGTGTATCCCTGCTATTAATAACGTAAGCAGTTCTGTCTCTCTTTGAAACTTGGTGTTACTACAGAGCTATATGGAAACTGCGGGTTGTTGTGTGCCACTTCCAGATTGCATGTTCTTACTTCTGTCCGCTGTCTGGCGTCTCCGTGAAGAAATGGCTTGATCTGCATGGTACTACAGTGCTCTCCTTTAAGGTATTCTTATAATGTTTAATTGTGGTCAGACAGCCTCCCACTGTCACTCTCCGTTAGCTGCAAAACCTTCTCAGTTTGCTTTTGTTCCCATGCTGGACGGAGGTTTTTGTTGGAAATGCTCTGTTTTCAGCATATGTTCCTGTTTTTCCTGACAAACATGAATGTCTGTTGGCCCCCATCTAGACGAGGTGGGAAAGGCCAAATTCATTCCTGGTGTCCCTCCAGAACAGCGAATGGATGGACCGCAAGGGTCAGATTGGATCTGAGGTTTAGATTGGGCTTGCTGAAAGTTTAACCAGTTGTTACTGATAGGTTACTTAACTGTATTTCTGGTGCAATTGGTAAAGAAGCTTTGGCACACTAAGAAATCAAACTTTCAAGTTAACAAAAGCTGATGTGTGATAGTGGAGGAATGCAGAGCTGGCAGTGTATCACTGCACAGAAATGTTGGTGCTTCCGGGTGCTCAGAGCACAGGCACAGCTGACCCTTGCTCCAGACATAATTCCTCGGACCATGAAAAACGAGGAGGTTTGAGCATGCTGGGGACGGACTGTATGGAAACACAGCCAAGTCCTCTGCAGAGACCTCAGCCGGGGCTGAGAGCCCTGCTGCTGAGAGACCCTGTTGGTGCTCCGCATCTTTATCTTCTGCTCAGCTGTGATGAAACGGAGCTCCGGAGAGCTTCTGCTAATCCCAAATTCTGCATTGGAATTTCAGATTTTCTTTCGACGCTTGCCCGTAAGATCTCCTTCCTTTGTTCATACATTCACTTTTTGTCTGCGTTATTCCCAAAAGTGCAGGCCTGCTCTGCCATAGTACAGCAAGGAGGAAGTAAAATATTCCCTTTTTAATATGTAAAGGGAGCTGCTGCCTAGCACAGAGCTGGCTTCTAGATGAAAGAGTCAAACGCCAAACTGTTCTGTTTCAGTTTGAGCAGGAGCAGCTTTGATCTGGAAGACATGACTCAGTCAGTAGCAGGGAGCAATTCTTTATAGTGAATTCAGGAATAAAGCCCTAAGATCTGGGCTGTGATGGCTCTGACGCGTCAGTCACAGCGTATGTTATGTGAAAATGAAAACCATAATGTCTGAAATGAAGCGTGGAAGTTTTCTGAAACAAAAAACCAACACTTGTGATGTTGGTTGCCAAGAGCTCTCCTGCAGCCAGAGAGGTTGGGGTGGGGGAAAATCACTCCTACAGCAATGGGAGTAGTGAGCAACGTGGACAAACCAGGAAGGGGAGAGACTTCCTGCACTGCAGCTCAGGCCAGAGGTGGGGCCAGGATTAAAATCTGGGTCTCCTGGCCCTGGGTCAGGCTCCGTAATGCATGCTTGTTTGCTGCCTTGCCATCCTGATTCGATGCAACTCCTTTGCCATCACTCTGTGGAGGAGAAGGCAGGTGCGGTGAGGTCTGACTCAGTCACAGGGTCAGCTCTGGTTGTGCGGAGCAGGGATGGCCAATTCCTGCTACTGAGCCGCTTTTATTTGGAGCCAGGTGTCCGGCCCAGATCCATGCAGCTGTATTTTGTGGCACTGCAGCTGCCCAAGCAAACACAGCTGGACCTGGGCTGGGTCACAGTGTGGGCTGCAGCACGCAGGCATGCATGGGGCTGGGTGGCTGGGTCAGTGCACTGCATGGCCAGGAGCTGGGGGATGTGGTGAAATGCGTCCGGCGTGAAGCAGCAAGCTGTTGGCAAGTCCCAGTGCAAAAGTGTCACTGGTGCTCAGTATTTCTGCGGCTGTACTCTGCATTCAGTGCGTGTTTTGTGCTGTTGTCCTCTGCAGGCTAAGAACACGTGGGTATCTAGCTAGGGAGATCCTCCGAGAACATTTCTTTGTTGGTTTCAGTGGCTGCATGTGGTAGGTGATAGAGACTTCTTTGGCACAGTCACCTTGTGAAACCTCCTGCTATCCAGCAGGTTATTCCTGCTGAGAAGGATGGCCCAGCCCTTCCATCCCACCTCCTTGCCTGCATCATCTTTGACATTTGCTCTCCTTCCCACCCTACTGTCAGACAGCTGCTAGCTAGCTTCTGCCCAGGCAATTTTTGCTCACTGGCAGACCAGATAGCAAGGAGAGCAGTGCTCTGGGCAGAGGGATCAGCCCGTTGGGTAGTGATGCTCCATCAGGCGGGCTCCTTCAGGATGCTTAGGGTGTTCAGGTCCTCTGTGGTCACCTGGCAGCAGGGACTGCTTTAGCCCTCATTCTAGCCCACCCTGGTAACAGACTTTGTTATGAAATAGTCGTTTGATGAGGTGACTCAGGATATAGAGAAGGAATTAAACAGGGAAGAAAGTCCCTAAAATCATCTGGTTTACCCAGTGTTACAGAAAGTATGTATCTTCTGGTGTTTTCCCCATTTAAAAGTGTTCCAAGTGATGTGACTTCCCTCTGATCTCTCAGGGATTACTCCATGATCTGGGAGGTCTCATTATTCCTAGGGATGTGAATTATTAGACCTGGATGTATATAATGGAACAGTAAGATAATTTCCTTTCTTGGCATGGCAGAAAAAAAAACAACAGACAACCTTTTTCCTGATGCCAAAGAACAGCCAGTACTGTGATGTGGGAGCTAGAAGAAGTGTGTCAGTACCAGGGGATGCACTGAGGATGCAGGGACCCACGCTGCATGCTGTCACTGAGTCAGAACCACCCCGGCTCCCACAAGTGTCACAGCCAACCTGTGCTCAGAAGCAAACTGCTGTCTTCCTGCCATGTCACCGTGAGGCTTGTAACCTTTGACAGGAATGGTCTTGTCTTTTGGGTGGAAATACCTGGCAAAAATACTCATCCTCAGCTATACTGTGATAACTTTTGCCATCTGCTGAGCTTTCTTTGGACAACCTCCAAATCTCGTAAACCTCATGTTTGTGAATTGTACGTAGTAGTAAAGGTACCTGGATGCCATAACTGTTCTTAATTACTCTTAATGTAGGTCATAAAAAGAACGTAATTTCAGTCCAGAACTGGTGACAGTCCTCAAAGCCATAGGTGTGCCCAATGCTGCAGTGTTGTTATTGGCATGTCTTCTAGTTGGAAAAAGATTGATAGGATCATCATTGTATCAGAGAATCAAAGTAAGCCTGTAGAAATTTCTGCTTGCAGTGAAGACTGTAATTTTTAAGTGATAGGACAAAGGGATAATAAATAATAAATGTGGCAGGGAACAAGGAAATCATGTAGCAACAGTAAAGGATCCAAACATATGGAAAATTCAATTCTATGGAGAATTAAGTCACTATTATGTAATCAGGATCAATGGAAATGAGCTGATGTCAGTATTGGACTGGCTTAATGCATGCATGGAAAATTATGTCCTCTCGGACAGACCTGCTAATAGGAGTGAAAGCTCCATGCATGCCACATTTCCATTAACTGTATTTTATTTTTTACCTAGAAGGGTTCTGATCCAGCAGAAGTAAGTAGGGTTTCTTCTAACCTGAAACTGATTTGCTATCTGGATCTAAAAGCTGTGTAGAAGATGGCAGGCAGTAAGACCCTGCGATGAACATCTACCTCATATTCGTTGTTTAGGGCAAAACTTCTTCCTTTTTTTTTTTTTTTTTTGATCTAATTGAGCTTTTTGCACAACAGAGTATCTGACCACCATTCCAGGTATGGCTGTGGTGGCCCAGCAGCCTTGAAAGGTCCCCATCTAGGTAGGAATTTCCTTCCTGAACCCCCACTTGAGGAGCAGTAGCTGGCACCAAGAGGTGCCCCTGTGCCCAGAGCATGGAGACTCCGGCAGTGTTACAGTGATCATGGAATCATCTTGGTTGGGAAAGCGCTTCAAGATCATCATGTTACAAAACTGCCCAAAGACCTGCTAGCCTTCTTATGGCATGGCTGTTGTCCTGTGAGACAGATCCTGTAGTGGGGTGTACAGAGCAGCAGAAAAGCTCCTATCTAAAAGGGATCTTCTGGTGAGAAGCAATGGGATTTATGAAATAGGCTTGAAATCCTGGAGTGGTTACTGCATAAGAAAACATGTCTGAATCAACAAGTTAGGGAAAAAAGTCAGCTGTTAGATGTTAGTGGCTGGAGCTATCATGTGAAGTGAATGTGTGGGTGGTTTCGAATTAGCAGAGATGCCAGAGATGGGAAAAGACCAATAGGAGAAAAAGGGATGGGATAACCTGACCTTTGACTGTTTTCAGTTCAGCGAGAGCATGAAGGGAGTGGGCAAAGTGAGTGGGAGGTCTCTAAGGGTGTCATCATGGGAGAGAGCCTGAGCTGCTCAGCACCTCACACCCACGGGGAAGGAGAGCCCTCACCCTGGCCAGGCACTTCTGCTGCTCACTTTATGCCTGCTCTGATGGGCAGCCCACGCTCTGAGCCAATTCCACCAAAAAACAGTTTGTTGTTGCTGCATATACCTTCCACTGAATTAAAGTTGATATGGCTCAGTGGAGGGTGTGATGAATACCATTGCTAGTGCAGGGGAGGACTGAAACTGTAACCAATGGCAGGGAAAAGAAAGAGGAAAGAAAAACACAGGGGTCTCGTTAGCTTTGTGTGTTCCTCAAATGGAAAGTTTCTCGGTCATTGCAATAACCTTTATGTTTCTCAAAGTGAACTCATGGGTAGGAGGCAGGAAAGGATATGGAGGGAGGTATGACAGAGAGCATACAGCCTTGTCTTCAGTTCCTTAGACGTTTCGTCTGCATATCTTCTTGAGCTTCTTCAGCTTAAGTTAAGAAACATTTTCTGTGCTATGAAATAATCACTCTTAAAATGGTGCTAGAGAGGTGAAGACACCCTTGGCTTTGTGAGCGAAGTTAAAGTGATTGCATCTACTTCCTGTCCAGCAGAACTGTTGAAAGTTGGCCAGTGTCTTTCCTGAGAAACAGCTGCTCAGAAATTTGGGAGGAAAAATATTTGATTCCTCGCATTCTGGCGGATTTGAGGCTCACCAGCTGGTTGAGTAGCCTGCCAAGGCTCACGCTGTTGTGGAAATGTACAGTAACTGGGCATAAGTAGCTCTAAGCCCTTCTTGGACTCGAGTGTGAAAATATATTAATGCTGGGAAGCTGTTGAATGTCTCTTTCAAAGTAGAAATAAATCAGAATGGAATTGCTCTGACTTTGCCCACAAATAAACTCATTTTGGTGAATTTTCTGTCTCTGTTCCCACAGCAACTCTTAAGCTCTGCCTGCTGGCTGGAGCTGTCCAAGTCTTCCAAGGGCCTCATGCTGACCAAGTCTGTGTTTGAAATACGATATTTGACTTAAACCCTCCAGTTCTTATATTTGATTTTTGAATACTTGTATGCGTAATTTGTATTATTTCAATTTGAGGATGAAATTCTGACTATGTTGAGGAAAGACTCCTACTGACTTCAAGGAAATCAGTTGTAGCAGACTGAATTAAACACGGAGAGGTATATGGAATACTCACATCAAAAAGACTTTTGTGGAGCAAATGCAAAATATTTTCTGGATTAGAATGCAATGGTGATGCTTAGCCACAGAGATGGCTTTATCCAGCCCAAATGTGTGTCCAGGTTGGAATGTTACTATGCGAGTGGGTGGGCTGTAGGTCAGTTAATAACTGGCTGGATTTTGGAGTTTAAGGAGAAAAGGTTTGTGGTTTGTATTCTGCCTGAAGGCCAGTTAGCTACAAGTGGAGTTTCCCAGGGATCTGCCCTGGGGCTTATCTCTATCAGTGACCTGGCAGAAGAGAAGCATGCATCTCAACAAATCTGCAGATTACACCAGTCTTTTGGAGGCAGCCAGTAGACTTCAGGGCCGGGCTGCCAATATTCATGGAAGGTTATTGGGAAGATGGAGCTAGGCTCTTCATATGGTTCATGGTGGGCGAGCAAGAGACAACAGATAAACAGAACTGGAAAGGCTCAGACTTGATATGAGAAAAATCCTCGACTATGAAGAGAGTCGAGCTGCAGACAAGGTTGCAAAGAGGTTGATCAGTCTCCATCCTTCAAGGTTTTCAAGCCCTGATCGCTGGACAAAGCCCTAAGGAACCTAGTGTGAATTAAGAGTGAATGCTGCTCTGAGCATGCAGCTCGACTAGGCACTGCCTGAGGTCTCTTCCACCTGGAGAGTTTCTGGGATACTTCAGATTAATAGTGCTAGAAAGAAACAGCATTTCTCCTCCAGGAGCTGAAGACTTTGGGATGTAGTGGCTTTCCAGCACATGCTTCTGTTTTAAGTGGGTGCCATCCCATTCCCCACCCATGGACCTTAGCAAGCATGAGGTCTGGGACAGTTACAACCCAGATGCTGCACTGAGAATAAATGCATGATACTCATATCACAAAGCATCCTCCTTTAGGATGTGTGGGGGGTATCCTTGCCTGCAGGGAATAGTTCAAGGCTGTGAGCTGTACTTAGCTGTTTCATGAGAGTTCTGTGTATGCATTCTGTCTGGCCAGGAGCTGCCTGTGTGTGGCTGCTGCATGGATCCCCAGGTAGACTTCCTCCCTGCAGGCCAGCAGACTTGGAATAGTCCAGTCTCTTTGTGGCAAACCGATCCACTCATGTGAAGCTCAAATCAAGATTTCAACAGTGTGGAGTGAATTGTTTTGCCGGAATGAAGTTCAGGCTGCAAAAAAAAACCAGCGTTTTTTTGGATATGACCCAAGAGTTTTACAAAGCAGCTTCCATCTATTTGTATGGCTCTGGGGCTTTGTTGTTTTCAGTTTGTTTGGGTTTTTTTTTTGTATACGCTATACAAAATTTCTGTACAAGATGTTCTTCTAACGCTAGGAAAAGCCAAGAGAGAAAATATGTGATGCACTGGTGGGAGGCGTTCAGATGCTGCTGTAGGGATGCGATGCAACTTGGTTCGGTGCCAGTGTTTCAGTTGTAAACTGAATGAAGGTGAATGCTGATTAAGCCCACACAGTAGCAAACTATTGCATCTCTAAGTTTGGTTTAAAGTAGCGTGTGGAAATACAGGTGGGGGAACTAGATTTTGTCTGTCTGGTGATATATGAGCAATCTTAACTCCTTATTTAAGTCCACAACACAAACAACCCACTGATAGTCACTGATCTCTCTAGATAAGCTTTGAAAGTGATAAGTATACCTTACTACTTATGTTTAGTTGTTGTTGAGTAGACAGCTTGGAAAAATGTTTGCTTTATGTTTTACACCCTGTCATCTTACACTCTGGATGTGTGTAAAATGCTGGTGACTGGCTTGGTGGCGGACGGGAGAGCAGGGTTTTGTTGATCTTGAATTTACTAAGGCTTTGCCCAGTGTATCCTGTAACATCCCTATCAGCAAACTGATGCGGCACAAGATAGGAGAGTGGGCAGTGAGGTGAGATGGAAGTGGCTGAACCATCATGCTCAATGTGCAGCAAGAAGTCCAGCTGGAGTCCAGGTGCTAGTGCTATGCCACAGGGCTCCATACTGGGGCCAGTACTGTTCAACATCTTCATTGGTGACCTGGCTGATGGGGCAGAGTACATCTTCAGCAGTTTCACAGGTAACAAAAGACTGAGAGGAGAGTTTGATAGGCCAACTGATTGTGGGAGGTGGTTATTCTTATTTATTCAGTCCTGGTGAATCACCAGGAATACTGAGTCTAGTGCTGGGCTTCCCATTACAACAAAGTCATGTGCGTATAGGAGCTGGTTCAGCAAAGTGCCATGAAGATGATGAAGGGACTGGAGTGTCTGGCACAGGAGGAGAGGATTGGAGAGCTGAGACTGTTCAGCCTGGAGAAGAGGAGGTTGGGAGGGCTCTTACCACTTTGAATAAATACCTGATGTGGGGAGTAAGGAGATAAACAGACTTTTCTTAGTGGTATCTACTGAAAGAACAAGAGGCAGTGGGCACCATCTGGAATGTAGAACTCCATTTTAATGCAAGGAAAAGCTTTTACGTTGTGAGCACTGTTGAAAACTGGACCATGTTGCTCTGAGTAACCTGCTGTCTGTGCTCTGGGCAGGGGTTGCAGTAGGCGGTCTCCTGAGGTGCCTGCCCACCTCACTTGTATGACCAGTGAAACCTCTTGGTTGGCAGCACTGTGCAAAATCTCAAGCGTTGGGAGTGTACTGTCACGTTCAGGACGAGAGCTTTTTCTGTTCTAATGGATTTACGCCATCCGATTTCCTTGAAGCACCACTGGGCACATCATGCAGAAAGGTGGTTTCATCAGCCGCTCTGCTTGGCTGGAGGGAATACACTCTCTGGTTTACCTAATTCTTTGTTTTGGTTCAGCATGAAGTCTCCCTTGGCAGCTTGGTTGCTTCCCATGCACTCGTAGCCGCCCTTCTCTGTTCCTTTGCTATGAGCAAAAGGTGCGCTCCCACCCCCGTCCAGTGGTGGTTGATGTGGGCAGAGCCACGTTGCTCTCTGGCCCAGCCGAACGTGGTGCTCATGGCAATGATGCTCCTTGGCTGCCTTCTGTTTTCAGAGCTTTGGAAGTGTCAGTGGGATGTTCCTCATCAGAGCATCTGGCTCGCTGGGTCTCCTACACGTCCCGGAGTTCAGCTGGGCAGAAGGGATTTCTAGTGGAAACGTACATCTGTTACTCCTTAAGTGTGACCACTGTCAAGGTTTCCATCCCTTCAGAAAGTAGTTCTTTGCCAAAGGCCCAGTAATCTCTGGTTTTTCAGGAGAAGAGAGAGAGGGAATAAGTCGTGAGGATAACCGAGCCTTTTTTTCTTCCTTCTTTTTCAGCTGAAGAGATGAGTTTGGTTTCAAATTACAGCATATTGAGTCAGTGCCTTTGACACCCACAGCTGTGTTGGCAGAAAGCTGCTGGAGGATTTGTTTGGGCAGGGCCCTGTGTGTCTGTGTGGCTTTGGGAAGGATGTACCTTGCAAGGTGCTCTGCCCTACAGCTGCTCGCAGCGGGTGCCGCGCAGCTCCGGCTTTGCTGTGCGTCCCTGTTGGAGGGCGGGGAGTCTGTCCAGCAAAACAAATGACATTGTTTTCACATGGTGCAAAGCCGCTCCCTCCACCTTCCCCTGCACCGCTGCCCGTATCTCTGCTCTGAGTCCTGAGGGGAAGCAGCAGGCTGAGTCATCTGGCGCTGCGTGTGTATTCACATAACAGACAGGCAGAGCTGGGAGGAGAGACCGCCGCACTGGGAGTCTTGGCCAGAGGCACTGGGTTCCCTCCTCCTCACCTGCCCTCGGGTTTCGGACACCTCTGGCTTTGAGCCGTGAACTGATCAGGAATCAGTTCAAGCAAACCGTGGACAGGGCATCAAACTGCTGGGCTAGGTTTGCTTGCACTTCTCTTGAAAAACCTGATGTGTGAGCTCAAGGCAGGGATGGAAGCAATGGAAAAAGGCTCGGATGGGAAAAATCTTTGAAGATTTGTCCTGCTCACAGCAGCAGCCGAGACAAGAGGGCTGCTCGTGCTTCCCCTCGCGCTAGCTGCAGCCAGGTAGCTGTGCTGGGGCTCACACAGGGAGTCCTGGTGCCGCCCTGCCCCAAACTAGCGTGGTGTGAGCAGTGCTGGGGCTGCAACCCGTGGTGCTCCGGGAGATTTCAGAACTGCTGGAACCAACTCAGACCTCAAGGTTGTTGGTTGGTTGTTTTGTTTTGTTTTCAGATTGTTTTGCAGCCTCCCCACGCTCCCTCCCAGCCCCTTTCTTCCTGGAAAAACAAAACCGAAGCAGGGAGGTTTTGGTTATTCTCCTGCGTTTCCCTTTTCTCCGAGGACTCTGGCAGCTGATCTCCTCTTGATGAGCACTGTTACCTGGGGATGCCGTTTACCCATGGGAGGCAATTCTCCCTGCACTGCTGTTTTGATTTCTGGTGGTAGCTGCACACCCAGCCTCGCTTGCGGGCGCTGTTATCTCCTTCCACGCTTTCCATGAAAAGCTGCTTTTCTGCAGATTGGCTGTGTTCACAAGCTTCCTCCTTCCTGGAAGGGGCGAGGGAAGGGGCTGTGGTTCCACCGTGGAAAGGGAGCCATGCAGAGAGGGATTGCTCCCTTTGTTTCTGCAGAGCCCACCCACACTATGAGAAAAGGGAGTTCGCTGCTGAAACAAATAGGCAAGAAATGGGAAGTGAATAAAGGAAAGGGCTCCTTCACATGCCATGAGTGTGACCTGTGGGACACGCAGCTCAGTCAGTGCTGTTAGCCTGGTGGTCGGGTTCCACTACACGCCGCCTGATCAAGGGAGCTGAGACCCCAGGTTTGCTCGCTGGGGACCATAAATCACATCCCCAAACCCTGCGCTCTGGGCTGCTGCAGGAGTGGGCTGCTGTGCCCAGCCATCCCACTGCTACTGCATCCCCAGGGTTTGGGTTGGGGATTTGAGGCCAGGGGATTTCTGTTTGTTTGTTCAGAGCTGTTTTACTCATGTATTCCTAATTGCATACAGTTCTCATAGTTGCTCAGGCTGTGGCTTTCAGCTATCGCGAAATGAAAAGAAAATACATGTTTGTCTTCCAGCACCTTGGGAGCCAAAGGAAGCCTCAGACGGAGCCAAGACATAACGTGGCAGTGCAAACACTAATATCAAATCTTCCCCAGATTTGTAATTAAGAGCCAATGATTTTCCCAAGGTTACCAGGAGGACACTAGCCTCCAGGACCCGGCTGTCTGGCTGCCACATCAACTAAAACTGTTCCTTTGGCAATGAGCTAAGTGCTGTTGTTTTTTTGTGCCGATTGCAGGTCTTTTATTTTTAATGCTTTCGGATGAGTGCTGCTGCATATCTCCTTGCTGTGTAGAGCAGACCAAGCAGCTTTCAGGGGACGCCTTGAGAAGCAGCCCTTTTCCCCAGGGGCTCTTTCGCTCCAAATGACGTTGTGTAGGTGAAAGAGGCCTGGGCAGCTCCTGCAAGGGGCTGAGCTGGGCCTGCTGCTCCGCCATTCTTTCTCATAGTATTTTTAGTGGAAGAATGCACCTCCTGACCTCTGCTGTGCGGGTAGCGAGCTCCCAGGGGTGCTCCAGCTGTGACATTCCAGGCAGCAGCTATTTTTGGAGCATCTGGGTGTTTCCAGGTCCCCTGGGTGCACTCTGCATTTGCCTTCTCGCCTTTGTTGATGCTACTTGGGTAGTAATGAAGACATGGAAGCCCGCTGTGGTTTAGGATCTATTTTTTATTAGGCAAGCAGGAGACAAAATGTACTGTGGCTCATCGATCCTTTTTGGAGAAGAGGTACCTGTCTGTGTGGAAGTGTGCAGGGAGGGCTATCAGCTGCTTGATGTAATGTAGCCAGGGAAAGAAACAGGTATTCCTGTACTATCTAAAATACCAGGCCTGTTTCCTGCCTCTCCTAGAAGGAAAGATGTTTTAGAAATGAGCACAGCATACACCTGAGGAGCTCCTCTTGTTTCTGCTAGCTGGTTGGGATGTTCTGGGAGGTCTGGATCCTCCTGCAGCTGGGAAAGCACTGGCAGGCTCCTGCCTGCCCCTGCCTGCTTTCCCACTGAGACATCCTCCCAGCCTGGGCACGGGCTCAGATCTGTCACCGTCTTGCTGCAGAGTGAGCTGTGTGTGCTGTCGAGGGATGGAGGTAACCATGGGGTCAACACCCTTATGGTAAATCAGGGCTATAAACAGACCAGTTACAACAATGCAGTGTTCTGTAAAGGTCTGCGCTGGGAAGATGGGTTTCTTAGTCATGGATTAAGGGAAATACACGAATTTCACAGAGCCTGCAGATCATCCATCTGTTGTTGTGGGTTGTGCTGCAGGTTACATCCACATGAGGAGGCCCAATGGGACAGCCTCTTGGGCTGTGGCTCCTTGGCAGCTGGAGCAGGCTGAAGTGCCCCTGTCGCTGGGAGGTTCCGCAGAGTGTCTTAGACTCCCGTTACCCATTTTGCTTGGGCATTGTGAAATGTATTTTTCACCATAGCTTTGACCCAAGTCCTTCTGGAAACCAGATGAGTCAAATCAGCAAGACATCCCCTCTAAATATTTTCAAACAGAAGTTCAGGGTTGCTTTCCGACTCTTGGTTTTGGAGCTGTTTGCTTTTCAATGCCAGTTTTCTGTCTTGTGGCTCTCTACTGCAAGCTGACTTTCACCAGTTGGACTGAGAGCATGTGGTACCTCATTGGGCTGCATGGATAGAGGTTGGAGCCCACTACGTAGGTCAGAGGCTTCTCGGGATGCTGGCTGAGGACTCGACAACTGTTTCCTGACCAAACAACAGCACAGGACAAGCTCTTAACAGAAAGAGCTAAGTCTCACCTCAAGTGCTTGCTGGGGCAATGGGAGAAGGAAAACAAGCAAGTTAGGACATAAAATAAAGGACCAGAGTTACTGGTGAGTTTTAGCTGCTTTGAGCTGGGGCTGTTCCTGCGCTGACAGCATAGAAGGCTTTTCTGATGGACTTTTTTTTTCTTTTTTTCTTCCTTGTCATTTCTGATCTGTCAGGAGTTTGCTGTGTTGGGTTTTTTTATATATATAAACTATTTTTCCTCAGTGAGGATACACAAAAGTTATTTTTGTGTGAAAGTTCCTCAGGCTATGGCTGGAATTTCTGATCATAAACAGCCTTCATGGCAATGGCACTGCCTGGGAAACCCATGTCCACAGGCCTGCACCTCTCAGAACACTCCCTCTGACAAGCTCCTACCCCAAGGAACAGTAGTACATACGTAGGGGAACAACTTAAATGGAATAAAATGTAAGACAGCTGCTCCAGAAGAACTGATGTTTGGGGTGCATAGGACTTGTCTGCAATGCTGACCAGCTGGAGCTTAGTCCTAGGTCTCTCCTATCCCGAAGGAGAGCACCAGCAGCCCAGTGGAGTTACTGGCTGTTGGAGGATTCTTCCTTTTCTTGTAAACACAGAAAATCCCCGTGTTTGGGCTTCCCGTTGAATGTGGAGTGGTTTGTGGTTTCCCATTTCAATGAAATGTAGCTTGCTTTGTTTTCAGTTTCATCTTGATTCATTTTTTCCTGTGGTATTTTGGGATTCCCAGAGCTGGATAGCTGGATCTCTGTGACATGAATTGGAAGATTTCTACTCTTTTTGTTTGTTCCTGATAGAAGTAGAATACAAGAAGGTGTCTTCTCATCTGTGCTTTAAACAAAAGTATATTGGTAGGCTTCAGTAGGACTCAAAAAAACACCTATTGTATAGCAAACCAAATTTACTTTAAATCCCTTCAGTCCCAGATGCTGATGATTGTGAATTTAAATTTAAAAACCTGTGAGTTACTGTGGTTTCACAGCCTTTAATGCCGGATCTCTTTCCCACTGGCTGAGAGATAGTTTGGGTTTGATTTGGATCAGGTACCTGATGTTACTGTTGCATTAGCCACAGTGTGCACTTTCCCGCTTGACAAAGGAGGAAAGATTATAGGCAACCCAGACGGAGCAGTGGGATGAGATGTCACCCATCCAGGCTGCATCCTGTTGCTGGGAAATGAAATGATCAGATTTCTCAGAGCACCTTTGAGGTGTTGATCTGAAGCTGCGTTCTTGCTCTGTGTCGTGCTAGCAGCCGCGTTCTGTCAGAGCAATGCTCTTGACACCTGCCTTGGGAAACTGTCCACAGCAAATGCTGTGTTTCTTGCAGTCTTCGTCACACTCAGCAAGTGTTGAAAGATACTTCTGGCACTACAGCCTTCTCACAGTGCAAGGCCATAGGTTCAATTAAACTAGCTTGGCCCGTTGTGCAAGCATGGCCAAGGAACACGTATTTGCAGCCAGTGACTGTGTGCTCACTGTTGGTACCGAGGATGGTAGGGGTGAGCATGGTGATGTGTCCCTTTGCATTGATTCATGGCCCAGATGCTCAGGTGGCTGCTCGTGGTAGGATCAGGTTGATACCTCCCAGAGCAACTTTTGAAGTGGTGTCTGTTCTTCCATAGCAAGATGCCTTCTGCCAGTGTGCCACGTGTCCTGGAACGTGGCCTCCTTGGCAACAGCCTTGGGATGAGTCCTGTTTCAGGAGTGGCTGCGTTTGCATAAAGATTGTTGTTGCCCTCAAAGTTGTTGGAGTTTTGAAAGGAGGACCCTGTAAGACATGTGAGGATAAGTGACATAGGGTGGAAATTTCCATTCCCTTGAAATTATGGTTAGGTCCACAAGTCTGAAGCTGATGGGATCCAACACTTGAACTAAATCCTTAAGGAGCGTTTGAATGCCGAGACAATTTTCAGTAAATGCTTCGCGTTATGACATCCTCTGAGCTTCCTTGGAGTGTTACTGGAAGGCTGTTTGAGCTTGCCAAACTTCCAGCACATTTTTCTATGCACTTGACAGATAAGCAACCCTGGGGACTTAACCACAGTGACCCGCTGAGCTGGGAGCAGGGCAGTGCTGAGGCCATGGCTGCCTGTGCTGCTGGAGCTCCTTCCTCTGGGCTGACTCACATCTCACCTGCAGCCCTGAGCTCTTGGCCCCCTGAGGGCTGCTGAGTCACCTTAATCCTCTCTGTCACTGTCTGGGTATGAACTGTTCAGCAAAGGAGTCTCTGCAGTAGGGGAAAATATCAAGAAAATGGGCGTTAAAGCCTTCAGGCAGGGAATAGGTGATGGGAAGAAATGGCCTTGATATAACACCGGTGTTGCCCTCGTTCCAGAGCTGCAAATCTTTAGGCTTTGGGTCACCTTACAGACTTCTAGCTTTGGCTCTTGCTCTTCTGGAAGTGTTAAGATGATGGAAGGAGGTTCATGAGTTGAGCAAACTCAGCTCAGTGTTAAGTTTGCTGAGGAAAACAGAACAAGCGTGACAGGTTTCAGCTGAGCTTTTGCCATTGTAGTTGCTGTTGTAGCCTCACATTCCTTGGAGTCCTCAGTACAAAACCACTTGTGGCACAGCAGATATCTCAAAGCAGCAGAGATGTGGGAATAGGCCTGGGTGAGTGGAAACCACTGAGTTTTGCACTGGGTTTCATATATGAGCAACAGTTCTCTGACTGGAGCAGCGCTCCTGACCTGGCAGGTCGCTCATTACAAAACATCAGTGCTCACAGCCCCTGGATGTCTTCAAAGCCTTTGCTTCACAAAAACACCACCCTCTGAACCCTGATGATGGGAGATAAACCACTCCAGTCCTCCAAGAAATGCCTTATTGCTGAGGGACATGCAGAAGCCCTCTCTTGTTTGGAAATGATGAAAACGAGACAGCTGTTCATAAGCTAAAAGGACAGCTGGGCGCAGGAGGCATCTAATTCGTGACAATGGCACCTTTCTCATGTTTTCAGCACTTTGAAGGGTTTTCTGGAAGAATGTTTTGAGACACAGATATGCGTGGAACTGCACTCCTAAAAGGCAAGGAAGCAATGGGAAAGCTAAAAGAAACTCTCTTGGCAGCTTTCTT
This sequence comes from Aquila spilogaster, assembly GCA_024606505.1. Classification (NCBI taxonomy): domain Eukaryota; kingdom Metazoa; phylum Chordata; class Aves; order Accipitriformes; family Accipitridae; genus Aquila; species Aquila spilogaster. Next base: position 11,636,654 of record JANHGO010000012.1, read on the forward strand.
AGCCTAGTGTACTTGCCCAATCTGCATCCCTTTTAAATTCTAATGACTTCCTCCAGCACCACAAACACTCTGGCCCTTGTCACTTCTCCTTTTGAAGTCTGCTTTTCATAACGCAGCCTTTTCTGAAGTGCTCCTGCTGTCAGTCAGCTTACCAGTCCAGAACACTCCCCATCTTCAAAATCGCTTAATTCCTTTTCAATTACAAATAACAGTTCTCCTGTTGCTTGCTGCTGACTCATGCAAGAAAGGTAGCATAGCTTTGTGTGAGTGTGGTCCCTGCAGCCACCTAAAGTAGGTCAGGGAAATCAGTGAGATGGCCAAGGCAGGTAGCAGAAGTCTGGGCACGGTGAGGTGTGCTAAGAGAAAGGTGCCTTGGTGAAGGCAGTGTCTGAGCATTATGTCATCCCTCACCTTGCTAGGGGCAGAGATGCTGGTCCTCAGCAGGGTGTCTCGTCTTGCATCAGGGACTTTGCTTGTCTTCTGCTGTTGTACCAGCGTGCAGTGCTCATCTTTAAATGCCCCTCTTGAGGTGACCCCGTGAGATGGTCATACAGAAGATGAGGGTAAAGCATGCTGAAGTATTAGCTCCAAAACACTCTGCATGAGGATGGGTAAGCATGCTTAGGGGAAGTACAATATGTTATGCCTTTTTGGTGCTCCTGCCATTCTTTTTATTGCTGCTGAAACAAATGAGTGAAATCAGAACTGCTTTTTACTTTATCTAAAAAAAAAATCACATTATTGTTTTCAGTTAATTCTGCAACAACACATGCCTAGCCCTAAAAATGGGGAGTGTTTTCCTTAATCATTTGTCTTTTCCTTCCTTCACCTGTCTGTCTGTTGCTTAGAAAGGCTGGGCAAGCAGATAACAATAAATCAAATGAAATTGCACCAAACCACAATAGAAACAATCCTTATGTTTTCCCTAACCCAAGAAGATTTAAAGGCTCTGTGGCTTTGTGTTCCCTGGCTGCCTCAGCTTTGCCTTTAGGGCTGGAGCTTAAGTGCAGAATTGATGGAAGGAAAGGCAAAAGGTTGAGTGGAAGTTTGCAGTGGCAGTCTGCGTGGGAAAGGGCTGATGCAGCTGTGAGGGCTTGGACAGCCTTTTGGGAGATGGGAACACGGGACAGTAAAGGAGAAAATCCCTCTGTAAGCAGTATCAAGCTTCTGGAATGGATGGGCAAAGCAAAGTGATGAGAGTAAGATCTGGAACATGCACTGTGGGGCTGCTTTCCTCCTGCTGCCTCCCTTTTTCTGGGCTATTACATGTTGAATGGCCATTGGCTTTTGGTGCCTCCTCCACAAATCTGGAGTGCTGCTGCTTCTGTTGCAGCTCTCTCACTCGCTAGCCAGTGGTTTTGAGGATGTGTTTTTCTTTGTCTGTGAGCATTAGAAAACTGTCTTGAGGGCAGTTCTTGCCTGCAAGATGCTAATCGTGTCCTTGACTGAATTGATTCCAGTGCCGGAGGCAGAGCAGTGCACAAGCCAGGCTGTGCCTCACGGTAGCTTACTAGAGACTTGCTTCAAGTTATTACTTTCATCAAAAGCTATTAATTTATTAGCACCAGTGTTTAATTATGTTATGTTCACCTTTTGGATGGAAAACACAGCTTGGAGCAAGGGCAGTGTGGCTGGGTACTGGGTACAGTGCTGCCACCTGTTCATGCTGCTGTGTTGCATCCTCCACATGATGCTACCAGCAACCCCAGATAACCCAGGTGGGAAAGGAGGGTTACTGAAAATGACACAAGTGTTCATTATCGAATCATAGAATCACTGAAGTTGGAAAAGACCCCTGAGATCATCCCGTCCAACCGTTCGCCTACCACCAGTATTGCCCACTAAACCACATCCCTCAGTTCCACATCTCCATGATCCTTGATCACCCAGGGGCAGTGCCACCACCAGCTCCTTGGGCAGCCTGTGCCAGTGCCTGATCATTCTTTTGGGGAAGATTTTCCTCATGACCATCCCAAATCTTCCCTGGAAAAAGAGAGATGACAGGCTGGGTAAATCAGAGCCAAGCTGCAGGGGTCCCTCAGAAGTCTGTTAAGGGTGAGATTTAAGAGCCAAACGAGAATGTAGAGAAGTTCTGAGGAAGCTGAATTTGCTGGATGAGCCCGGGCTTGTTCATCAGCAAGTTCCTGTCACAGATTTTCTGCTGAAATGGTAAATGAAAATAATGATCTAACTCTTAAATCTGCGATAGGATTAGCGATACCTTCAGAGTATTTATGTAATGGGTTTCAGAGATTTAACTCAGCATAACTGGCTCTTGTTCATGTAAACAAAGTGCAAGACAGACGAAGTAAGAAAACCTTTTTTTATCCAGTAAATGGTTGTTTTGCTGGTTTGAGAGCTGTCTTTCATTTCCCATGCTTCACAGGATAGAAAGGGAGAACTTTTCTAATTTTCTTGGAAAAAAAAGAAAGGCTGTTTTTTGTCCTGGTGCTGTGCTGCCTCATCCCCCTGTTTGTGTGCCAGCAGGTGCTGGGGCCCTGCTGGGAGATGCTTACTGAGCACTGGTGCATCAAAAAGAGCGTGGCCAGCAGGTCGAGAGAGGTGATCCTTCCCCTCTACTCTGCCCTGGTGAGGCCTCA
>JANHGO010000012.1:11639353-11664502 GCA_024606505.1 Aquila spilogaster
GAATTTAATACAGCCTTCAGATCACCCACCTACTGTAGTTGGTACATGGAGGGGCTAGAGGACTTTGCTTCAGGTTACATCTAAGTCTAACCGCTGCGCTGAGTGGGGATAGCCATGGGGATGGCTCCCTCGGGGCTCTTCAGCTCCAGCTCCAGGTCCTCCCTCTGCTGCGTGACTGCAGCAGTGTATCCTGGGCTCTTTGTTTCCCTCTTTTTGTGGGCATCCTGAAAAGTTTTTCTTCAGCACAGCTCCATCTGAAGTCCTTCTGGAAACCAGATGTGTCAGCTCAGCAAGATATCCTGCCTAAATATTTTCAAACAGAAGTTTAGGGTTGCCTTGTGACTCTTGGTTCGGGAGTTGTTTGTTTTTCAATGTTGGTTTTCGGTCTTGTGGCTATCCCTCTGCAACAAGGCCAGATCCTGATCTGAGTTTTACCGGTCGGACCAGGAGCAGCTCATACTGAGTTGGGTGGCATGAAGGGGAGGTTGGAGCAGATTCCTTGTCCGCAGGGCCTTCTGAAAGGTGACTGAGAACACAGCGGCTGTTTCCTAACCCAAATATCAGCACGGGGCAAGCCCTCGCTGAAGCTGCTGGCTCTCACCCCGGTAGGGTGTGCTTGCTGGAACCGCAGTTGACAGCAGGAGAAGGGAAGGAAAGCAGGCAGGTTAGGACATCAGTGGGGTTTTTCCTTTTGCAGTAAGAAAAAGGAGACCATGGAAGGGCTTCTTTGCAGCAGTCTGTAATTTCTGAGACGGGCTGTGATGTGCAGGAAGAGGCTGGTTTGGGGGTTCCCAGCTGCAGCCCCAGGTGAGGGCCCTCACCGTGCACCAAAGCAGGTTTCCCTGTGGGATGCTGCTCCAGGATGCTGACCCCTCTGCCAGAGGAGAGAGCACTGCCTCCATGGGAGATGAACTTAAATTTCCAACCTTCTTCTGTCACTGGGAGAGTAAGGGATTATCGGTAACACAGCTGGAGTTCGTAGGCCAAATTTATTGGTACTTCCCAGCTGCTTAGGGCTAATGCAAAAGGGCCATAAACCTAGTCTGCTAGTGCAGTTAACCAGGAGCTATAGGGCTTTGTAGCACCACTCTGGGATGAAGCCGTTGGTGCTGTCCTGATGAATCTGGCCCAGGGGAACTCTACTGGCGTGAAAAAGTCTGATCCTTGCACTTACAGCAGGTAGAAAGTTTTTCTGCTGGACTCCCCGCTCCAGCCCTGAAAATCCTGACCCATCAGGAGCCTGCTGGGTTTTCTTATTTTTCTTTTTTTCTAAGTGAAGCTGCACAAAAATATTTTTCAAGAAAAAGCTCCTCAGGTCCTGGCTGGTATTTCTGATCATAAACAGCCTTTGTGGTGATGGTACTGCTCAGGAAACCCAGGTCCCCAGGCCTGAGCCTCAGAGATCACTGCCTCTGTCTTGGGGGGGGCTCCTACCCCAAGGAACAGTAGTAGCACGTATACATGTATATGTAAGGGAATAACTATAATGGGAGAGAGCAGCTCCAGAGGAACTGGTGTTTGGTCTGAGGAGGAGTTGCCTGTGGTGCTGCACAATCTGAGCTCGGTTTTGTCCTCAGTCCTTCCCATCCTAGAGGAGAGCCCCGGCAGCCCGGTGAGGTTATTGGCTATTGAAGGGTGGTGGATTCTGTCTGTCTTTTCTTAAAAACAAACAAAATCCCAAAGTTTGGGCTTCGCACTGAACGTGGAGCGGTTTGTGGTTTCCCATTTCAATGAAGTACAGCTGGCATTTGTTTCACTTTCATCTTGGTTTTTCTCTGGTGTTTTGGGATCCCCAGAGCTGGACATCTGGATCTGATGTGAATTGGGAAATTTCTGCACTGTCTGTTTGTGCCTGCATAAAACTGAAGTTTCCTGAGAAGAGGGCATCCTCTTAAATCCTCTTAATTAAAACTTTTGTGGTAGGCTTCAGTGGGGCTGTATGGATCTATACCAGATGAAGATACAGTTCAGGTAGATATCCGTGGTGATTGCACAGCAATAATGTGATCTTTATGTATACTCTGAGTATTTCCATGCTCTCAAAGGAATGCTCCTTCTATACGTAACCCAATTTATTTAAACCCAACCTTCCCACTTCCAGTGCAAGTCCAAAGATCCAGGTAGACCTGCCCAGCCTGTTGAGCTGCCACAGCTAAGGAACACCCATTTCCAGCCAGTGACTGCAGAGGTGAGCGTGGTGAGCAGTGTGTCCAGTTGCCTTTGATTCATGGCCCAAATACCCACATGGCTGCTTGCATATGGGTCAGGCTGATGTTACCGCTGATACCTCCTGGAGCAAATTTTGAAGTGGTATCTTGTCTTCCGTAGCAAGATGCCTTTGCCAGTCCGCCACTATGTCCCGAAATGTGGCACCGTTAATAGACCTTCTTGTGATAAGTCCTCGTTCAGGAGTAGCTGTATTTGTACAAAGATTGTTCTGTTTCTCAAAATTATGTCAGGAGCTTGTGAAAGAGAGGCCCCATGAGATCTGTGGGGATAAGTGACATAGGGTGAAAACTTCTGTGCCTTTGAGATTATGGTTGAGTCCACAAGCCTGAAGCAGATGGGATCCAACACAGCTTGAACTAAATCCACAAAGAGCATTTGAACGCTGAGACAATTTTCAGTAAATACTTTGTGTTATGACATCCTGTGAGCTTCCTCAGAGTGTTACTGGAAGCCTGTTTAAGCTTGCCAAACTTCCAGCAAACTTTTTTCTTGCCCACTTGACAGATAAGCAACTCAAGTGTTTAACTTGACTTGCAGTGACCCACCGAGCTGGGAGCGGGGAGGTCTGGAGGGACCGGCTGCACCAGGTGCTGCTGTTGGAGCTCATTCCTTCGGCCTGACTCACCACATCTCACCTGCACCTGGTGAGACAACAGGAGCCCTGTTTGCCTTTGGAGGGCTGTTGACTCATTTTAGTTGTCTCTGTCACTGTCTGGATATGAACCGTCGAGCAAAAGAGTCTCTACTGTAGGGGAAAGGGTCAAGAAAATGGGCATTAATGCCTTCAGGTAGGGAACAGATGATAGGAGGAAATGGCCCTGGTGGAACACCAGCTTTGGCTTCACTCCAAAGCTGCAAATCTTTTGGCCTTGGATGTTATTGCAGACCTCTAGCTTTGGCTTTTTTCTTTCCCAGAATTGTTGAGCCGCCCTGGTGGAAGGGGCTAAACGTTGAGTTTGTTGTGAGCTGCTTCAGCTTGCTGAGGAAAACCAGAACAAACGTTTTTGCTGGTTTCGGCTGCAGTTTTGCTGTTGCAGCCTCTCATTTGTTTGAACTGTGAGTTCAAAGCCTCCTGTGGCATAGCAGAGACCTCAAAGCAGCAGAAATTTAGCAAGCATCCTTGGTGACTGGAAACCACTGAGTTTTTTGCATTGAGTTTGATCTCTTGACTAACATCACACCTCTCCAGCTAGAGCAGCGCTCCTGACCTGGCAGGTCAGTCACCGGCAGAGCAAGCATCAGTGCTCACGGACCCCGGGAGCCTTTGAAGCCTTTGCTGCAAACCCCCGCTGTGATGTAGGAAGATAGACTGTGCCATATACAAAACCAGTCCTCTAGGAAATGTCTTATCTCTGAGAGGTTTGCAGAAACCCTCTCCTGTTTGGGAATGATGAAAGCAAGATAGCTATTAATAAGCTGAAAAGAGAAATGGGAGCAGGAGGCATCTAGTTTTTGACGGTGGCATCTTTCTCATGTTTTCAACAGTTGCAAGGGTTTTCTGTAAAAATGTTTTGAGACACAGACACTCATGAAACTGCATTTCTAATATGGGCTAAGGAGCACTGGGAAAGAGCAAGAAACTTTTTTGGCAGCAGTTCATCTTAGCCTAGTGTACTTGCCCAATCTGTGTCCTTTTTAAATTCTAATGACTTCCTCAGGCACCACAAACACTCTGGCCTTGTCACTTCTCCTTTTGAAGTTTGCTTCTCATAATGCAGCCTTTTCTGAAGTGCTCCTGCTGTCAGTCAGCTAACTAGTCCAAAACACTCCCCTGCTTCAAAATCACTTAATTCCTTTTCAATTACAAAGAACATCTCTCCTGTTGCTGGCTGCTGACTCATGCAAGAAAGGTAGCATGCATGCCTTGTGTCAGCCAGGAGAGCAAGTTCCTGCAGCCACCTAAAATTGGGCAGAAAATTTGAAAAGCGAGGTAGCTGAGGTGGGAAGCAGAGGTCTAGATGCGGTGAGGTGTGTTAAGAGAAAAACACGTCTTGGTGAGGCCGGAGTCTGAGCATCAGTCAGTGCTGGGTGTGTATCTTCGCTGAAACTTAGGTTATCGGCCCCATTGCTGAAGTTTTCTGCTTTAACCTAAAATGCCGCCTGCGATGAAGGGTGAATATTGAAGCAAGTGCACTTTTGAAATAGTCTCTGAAGTATTTAACTGCACGGTAGCCTTTCCCAGGTTTGCAGGACCAATTTATCAAGTGTTGCAAAAGGTGAGTCTGCAGTTTTGCCCAGAGATGCCTAAGCTAGCAGGGAGGCAGAGCTTGTGAGCACCATGCTGTCCCAGGACGCTGTTTCCAGGATCTGAGCGTGCTCTCTGCATGGTGCCAGGTTGTGTGAGCGTGCTGGCCTGCTCAGGGCCAGGTGGAGATGCTGCGGCACTGAGCGATATAAGCTGTCACATATATTTTTCTTCACTGACCTTCCTCCTGCTCCCTCCATTATCCCCCACTATATCTGCCTGCGCCTAGCAAGGGGTAGACTCACGCTGGTCCTCACTGAGGTGTCTTAGCCTGCATCAAGGATTTCACCTGTCTTCTGCTGCTTTATACCAATGTGCAGCATTCATCCTCAAATGCCCTTTTGAGATAACACCCTGAGGATGCGGGTAAAACATGCTGGAGCGTTGCCTCCGAAGCAATCTGGATGAGGATGGATAACCATGGGTGGGGAAAGTACAATGTATTATTTTGTTGCTGAGAGGTTCCTATAGATCCAGTTTCTCTTCCACATCTCTGAAACCATCTCCTGCACTTTCCTTGCCCCCCAGGAGGGGGAATTTGTAGAAGCATGAGTTGGCATGTCCCACCTGGAAATTTCAGACAGATGTTATTCAAAATGGGAGGGAAATTTAGATCATACGTTTCTTGAATGCCATGGAGGAGCTGAGGAGTTCGATGGCTTGAGCAGCCCTCCAGAGCTTGGCAGCTCTTGTGCCTGTGGTTTTTGGTCTGCGTTTCATGCAGTGTATGACCTGTGCAGCAGCTTACCCGGGAGGCTGTAACAGATGTCCCTGCTGAAGGCTGAGATGGAGGCAGTCGCTGCTCCCTGCCCTTTCTGTCTGGCTACCAGGCCAGACATTCCCCCTTGGGTAGTTTCTCATGTAGGCCAGTGTCAGGAGGCAGCAACTGTGGGTAGGCAGCAAAGTCCCAGCAGTGCCAGCGTGAGAGAAATTACTTCCCTGGGGTGACTGCCGGACAGAAATCTTGTTTGGGGGCAAACAAAATACTATGTTTGTTCTTCTTTTTAACTGAAGTCAAGTGATGAAGGACTGGGTGCAATGATAAGTAGAAGCTTTTCAGTGGACCAGAAGGAGATATGTGGTGGTTACATCCCAGGTGCCGTTTGAGGTGGGACAGCCCATGCTCCTTCCCCTCGTTAGTAACATAAGTGGATGGAGCAGCCTCCAGATAAGACTAATTCCAATCCCTTGAGTCAGGGGAGGGATTTAAATCCACCTCCACACCTCGGAGGTAAGGGTGAGAGGGCAACTGCCTAGTCTTTGGAGATCCAGCCTCCTCCCACCCCCTCTTTTTTTTTTTGTTTTCTTTTTTTTCCTGAAACAAATGAGTAAAATCAAGATTACTTTATCTGAAAAAAGTCACATTTTTTTATTGTTTTCAGTGAATCCTGCAACAAAATATGCCTAGCCCTAAAAATGGGGAGTGTTTTCCTAGTCATTTGTCTTTCCTTCACCTGCCTGTCTGCTTCTTAGAAAGCCCAGGCAAGCAGGTAACAATAAAACAAATGAAATTGCAACAAACCACAACAAAAACAATCCTCATGTTTTTCCTAACCTGAGCAGATTGAAAGGCTCTGTGGCTTTGTGCTCCCTGGCTGCCTCGGCTTCGCCTTTGGGGCTGGAGATTAAGCACAGAACTGGTGGAAGGAAAGTCAAAAGTTGGAGCAGACGTTTGCAGTGGCAGCCTACAATCCCTCCCTAAGCAATATCCAAGATGTACTGCTCCCTAAACGGGTAGGCAAAGCAATGTCTCTGCCTCGTCTTTTTCTCTGGGCTGTCAGCAAATTGAATGGCCAGCGGTTTTTGGTACCTTCTCTGCAGAACTGGAAGGCTGCTGGGTTGGCTGCGGCTGGCTGTTCCTTACCAGCTAGCCAGCAGTTGTGAGGATGTGCGTCTTTTTATGCCTGTGAGTACTAGAAAACTATCTCGAGGGCAGTTCCTGCTTGCAAGATGCTAATCATGTCCTCGACTGAATTGCTTCCAGTGCTGGAGGCAGAGCGGTGGACTAGCCAGGCTGCGCTTAGCGGTAAGTAAATAGAGAGTTCCTTTAAGTTATTACTTTCATTAAAAGCTATTAATTTGTTAGTGCCAACACTTAACTGTATTATGTTCACTTTTTGGATGGAAAACACAGCAATGCGGTTTTAAGCGAGGACAGCGTGGCCTGCCCTAACTGCGGAGAGCCAGGCATGAGCTGCTGATCCCAAATCACTGCTACCCAAATGAGCCAGGTGGGAAGGGATCCTCAGCTACTAAGGCTGACATAAGTGTTCATTAGCGTGTAGTGCCAAGAAAAGAGAAATGCCAGGCCAGGCTGGTTAAGTTACAGCCAAGCTACAAGGATGCCTCCGAAGTCTGTTAAGAGGGAGATGAAAGAGTCAAACGTGAGTTTAGAAAAGCTCCAAGGAAGCTGAATTTGCTGGAAGGGCTTGAACTCGTTCATCAGCAGTTTCTTGTCACAGATTTTCTGCTGAAATGGTAAATGAAAATAATGATCTAACTCTTAAATCTGTGATAGGATTAGTGATACCTTCGGCATATTTATGTAATGGGTTTCAGAGATTTAATTCAGAGTATTGTTCCCAGTCTGGATAACTGGCTCTCATTCATGTAAACAAAGTGCAAGACAGACAAAGAAAGAAAATCTTTTTTATCCGGTAAATGGTTGTTTTGCTGGTTTGAGAGCTGTCTTTCATTTCCCATGCCTCACAGTCTGGATAGAAAGGGAAAAGTTTTCCAATTCACATGGAAAAAAAGAAACGCCAGTCTTTGTCCCGGTTCTCCGCTGCCTCAGCCCCCCTGGCCTCCTGCGGGGCCCTGCTGGGGAAGAAGGCAGAGGTGCGGTACGGTTGTCTTCTCCTGAGCCTCTTCTTTCCCACCTGTGCGTCTCCGAGTTTGACTTGCTGCTGCTCGGTGATGAGACTCAAGCGTAGGGTGCAGGTGGTGGCTTCTGCTGTGACCCTAGTAGTAAAACAAAGGTTTATTTCTCAGTCTTGGCAGCTCTTCTGGTGCTTGACGCTACCTACCGTACCTTGTAAGAGATTGCCCCATGCAGCAAAGCAGCTGCGGGCAGCGGGACAGGTCCATCACCATGAGTCAAACCAAGAGCCGTCCATGAGGTGGGTCACTGCAAGCGTTCCTTATCTCAGTAGGTAAATACATGTCCATGGCTTCTCTGATCCCTGCTCTATGAGGCTGATCATCACACCATGTGGGGCCTGGATCTGTACGGAGACAAACGGGAGCTCACGTCGTAACTCCTCATGCAATGATGCGCGGCTCCAGCAGTCTCCATGGCACTGGGATCCTGACCCTTTATCTTCACTGGTTCCACACTGGTTTGCACATTACTGCATCACTTATTCCAGTACACTCCTGGCTTATGAGAAGTACTCTATCACCATTTTTCCTCCAAGTATTGCCACCTGTGTTTTAGCAGGATGGATGTGTTTCTTTCATGCGGTGAATGGGACCTGTGTTGGAAGAGTAATGTGCCTGCAGCCATTGCATAAATTGGGTGGCTTGGGAGAGGCTCTCTTCCGAGGCTCTTCCCCATGAGTGACACTTGTTTTCCCCAAGACAGCCAATACTTGTTTTTATGAGTATTGGACAGAGAGGCTCTACTAAGAAAACATATTTGGGAGTTTCTTGGGCAACGTGGATTAATAACACAGATGCCAAATGGTACCAAAGAATTTGAAAACCTGTTGAGTGACGAAAGCGGTGTTTGGGGTGTGAAGCAGGGCAGAGCCTCTGTTTCTCTGGAGCATCACTGCAGTGTTAGGACAACATTGGTGTTTCTCCACAGGGCATGTGTCTCAAAACAGCTCATGTGGTGCCCAGCTGCTTTGGTAATCCGTAGCAAACAGGGGAGCTGCCTGCTTCTGGGAGGCTGCTCTTCCACCCTGACTTCAGTGAAATGTCATGCTGGAGGTGTGGGAGAGCAATAAAGGTGGCATCTCCTGAATGTAAGAGTGAGGACATCCAGCCCTGTCCTCGGGTCATCTCCTGGCATCTGTGCCCTCCCCGTGCTTGTGGGAGGGTGGGTGGGAGCTGTGGCCTCCTGTGCAGATGTTGGAGCCCTGCTGGGAGATACTGGCTGAGCACTGGTGGCTCAGGGCAGGAGAGGGTTTGTAATTTGACCTCTGAAGTACTGCGTAGTCATTCCTAAACCTTCCCTTTCCATGCTTCTTAACCCTAAACTGAAGTTTAGGAAATGCTGGTTTGCTTTGAATCGTGTTGGGAAGGGGGGTGAGCTTTGGTCCTCGGTGATGTCTGTAGATTGTGGTAGGGGGGAATTTGTTCTGGGGGGGCTGGTTGAGCAGATTTGTCTGCTGATGGTTATACACTGGGACTCCAGAGAAAATTTCTGGTTTGCACACTGCTGCGTCAACACTGCTCAGTGCCTCAGCTGCACGCTCCCTCCCGACGATTAGGCTCCCAGGTTACCCTGAAGAGGATGGATAAGGACCACATGCAATGTTTGGAGAAGGGATTGAGCAAGATTATTAAGAAAGAAATCTAGCAATCAGTAACAATGTTGCTGTAGGCTTTGCCAGCCTGCCCTGATATACTTCTGGATACTTTTAAAACCTGTTTTTCCCCTGCACTAGTGCAATAGCCTTGTGTAGTCATTGTGCTTTTCAGCTGTAGGAGCAGAGGGCCGGCCCTGGCTGTTGTGTGCGGCGTGACTCGAAGAGCCCTTGCTGCAGAGGAAACGGCAAGGAAAAGACTGGGGACTCCAGGGCTGTGTGTCTGTCTTTCTCTCTGACCCCAGAGCTCTTGCTTTTGCTTTCTCAAACATAATTGCTTTCCCCTTCTGGTATGTTTCTATTGTTCGTTGGAGAAATGATGCCATTAAATCAACAGAGAATGGTGGGAAAATGCTTTGATATGAGGCCTTCAGAGGGTGTGGGCATGTGTGTGTGTGTGCATGTCCTTTCTTAAAAAGAACAACACAAGCCTCTATGTATCTGGCAGCTTCCTTTAATTTGTTTCTTGCCTGCGAGAAAGAAATCCATCTACAAATATTTTTGGCAGTTAACCTCTTTTATTTGTATTGCAGTGGTACAAACTGCGGGGTGTTGTTCCAGGGCTGTCGTTCACCATCGTTGTGATAGTTAATCTCGTTAGGAACTTGTGTTTTCCCAGTTGCTGTTTTGGGGACATGGTGTCCCAGGCTTCCTTTTTCCACTGGAAAGAGGGGTGCTGTGGCCACAGGCTCTGGCAGGCATTAGGACAGCAGTGTGCCCTCTCTTCTGCTGCTGTTCTGTAACGCAGAGAAGGATGGAAATGTGCTTTCCTCTAGACATAGCCCCGCAGAGTGATGAACAAGGATGATGCGAAGTCTGCCACAGCACTTTGACTACAATCGTGCTCCCTAACCGAAGAGACTTGGCTCCAGGAGCCCCGGCAAAGACCTGAGCTGAGGTGCATGAGCACGTGTTGCCACCTTCGTGGAGCAAAGACCGTGTTAAGGCAGAGGAGAACAAGGCTGGGCTGCGCGGGGGGCTGTGGGATGCCTCCTTGCGCTGGGTTCAAGCAGTAGAGCCCCACGTGCTTGTGTCACGTAGTTGAGTTTTTTGCGTGTTTCTTTGTCATGAAGACAGCTGTTGTATTTGATCAAACGCCTCTTAGTAGCCCCTTCCTGGATATAGCTATGTGCCACATTAGATAGCAAACAACGGATGTCCTTTAAGTTGCAGGTCTGGTGGTCACCGACCCCCCCAGTGAAGTCAACCATGTGATGGAGAGGAGAGCAAAACTTCACAAGACAGGAAAAAAAAAAACCCATGCACCAATCTTAGCTGAAAACTGAAGTAGTAAGGGGAAAAAACAGCAAAAAGGACTGTGGGGAGAGAAGGGGATGAATGGTGGCAGCTTTAGAGGAAATTATGTCTCTCTGTCACGCCACTGTAAGATTCAACTCTGGGGCTTGGCAGCAAACACGATTTCTGCTTTGTAAGAATTGTTGGGATTGTTTTCTTCCCTGCTAGGAAGGGAGCCCGCTAGGGCCTGCTTTTGGTGATATTTACCTTAGAAAGAGGACCTTCTTTAAAATCCTGCCCTGCCTGACTTGGTCCAATTTTTTTCTAGTTGACAGTTATCTTGATTTGGTTTGATCCCTCCTTACCCTCTTGGCTACTGCGCTGACATTTCTTTGGTTGCTTCCCTGATGTTTTCCTAGCTCGGTCCTGCCCCAGCAGGAGTCCGTGTGTAACACACAAGTGATATGTGACCTGGTCCCCTGCACGCTGAGGATGCAGCACTTCTCAGGGTGACAGTCCGATCAACCCCAGGTCCCGGCGCGGTGTTCCGTGGCACTTTGTGATATGTCCCCGTTTGCTGATGCTATGTGCCTAGCTAAGCACCTGAGCACAGACCTGCAGTCTGTAGCCTAGTAAAGCTTTGGGGGACTTCTGAGTTTGGTGGGCAGTCTGCTAATACGGCATGCTACAAAGGGAAGAGATGCTGGCTTCTCTCAGGTGTCGTCCAACAAATTTGTTTGGCAGTGTGAGACCTCCAGTGACTCACCAGTTGCTCTGTCATGGAAACTCTGTCATGAGACCCTTTGCGAAGAAAGACATCACTGTATTGCCCTTGAAGTTTTGTGCGTATGCCCTTATTGCATGTAGTGAAGCAGTATGGCACTAAAATACAAGACTGCTCAGTAAAAACTCCTTACGACACAGTAATTTTCATGTTTTGCTTCTCTTCTCTCTTCCTTCTTTTTTTTTTTTTCCTTAATTTTTCTTGGATGCTGTTTCCCACCTTCAGCAGAGGGAAGAGAAGTCTGTTGTTTGCTCAGCTAACTGAAAAAAAGCTTTGTGTGCATTTTCTGCTGCCGTTTTCTTAAAGTTCAGGGTTCCTAGGTTAGAGCTGCTGCTTCTCAATACAAGTCTTGTTCGAACTTCCAGAGCAGCCCACGCAGAGCTGCTTGGGTTCATCTGTGCAGTTCACAGCCCACAACGAACGAGACACATTGTTTGCCTCTCTCCTTCCATGATTCATACTTTGCAACAAAGACGAGCCTAATGTTCCCAACTTGAGTGTGAAGCCAGGCGGTACTGAATTTTAGGTACATCAATAGAAGCAGTCTGGGTGCGTTTTTTTTTTTTTTTTTTTTTTCCTTTCTCTCCTCCTTGTGAGCACTCATTATGTCTGTGAATCAGACAACTTTGTGACAGCGGTCATAACTGTCTGACACTTGTCTGATTTAATAGGGAAGCTATGATAGAAGTTCACCAATTTTACAGTTTTCTTATCTTGAGGGATTTTAGCTTGTCTCGGGCTTGTGAATTTTGCCTTTCATTTCATTTAATCTAACAGTGATTCTCCAATAAGAAAGTTCACTGTTTACCAGAAGCTTGGTGGTTTTTTTGTGGGGGTTTGGGTTTGTTTTGTTTGTTGGTTTTTTTTTCTTTCCTTTGATAAACATAACACTTCTCACTTTGCTGTGGGGAGCTTTTTTCCTACAAATATTTATATATTTATAATTATTTTTCTGTGAAAAAATGGAAGAGTTTCAACTGGGCAACAATGGGCTGGGCTTTTTATTCTTTTCCCATGAAAAGCTAGAAGAAGGAAGGCTGGCCAGTCATTGCAGGTGCAACTGTGGGAAGTAACGCCTCTTTTCTGATGATCAAAACCAAGCTGGTAAACTTTAGTCCTCGCTTGTCTGCTTTTTTCTGCTCGTCACCCTGGGTGAATGCTGGTGGGGTTTCAGTGTGATGGGGATGCTTCTTGGAAGAGCAGCCTTCTGGGGCTCGGCAGAGATGTTGCTTCTTCCTGGCGCCGCATTTGGGCGAGCCGTTCACCGTGCGTGTCCTTCCTTGCGTTACGTGGCCCGTGTGTGCCCAAGCCAGCGGCACCCAGCGCGGGGCAGCGGAGCTGTAACTGCTGCAGACGGGCCGGAGCATTGCTGTACCCTTTTCCTCGCTGCTCCTCTGCAAGACCCTGAAGCTGTCAGGACGAGTAAGGTTGGTTTGCCTGAGGAAGGATCCGCTTTGCTGTTTTGGGAGGTGGCCCCGTATAGGGGTCATCCAGCTGTTACAGCTGTCACCATCCACACATCTGCCTTTCCTCACAGCTGGGGAGAATGGCCTTCTCTAGCTGTCATCGTGGGCGACTTTTCCCTCTTGCAAAGGCCGACTGTTACTGTAAGACTCCAAATTAGCCAAGGAGGCCTGGGCTGGGTCCTCCCGCTCTGCTGACAGCACTCGCTATTCAGCGGCCTGAATGCTGTCTCTGTACCCGCCTGTCCCCTCTGCACACTCATCAGCTGCTCTATTGATTTTATGCAGCGAAGGAAAAAAGAAACCAGGGCAAGAAAGGAACTGCTTTCTGCCAAAGCAGCCCCTGGGGAATCCCGGTGCTGCCAGCTGGGGCTGGTCGGTGGGAAATGGGGGCCGAAAGGCTGCCGTAGGATGTACTGCACGGAGGAGGCAGTCCGGGGAGCCTGGGGATGTGCGGGTACCTCGAGGAGCCCCGCTGCTCCCGCGGCCTGACGCTCGCGTGAATCACGGCGCTGCTATCAGTTTCACCATCTCTGGACTTTCCAAGGTTTTTCAAGTGAAAAGCTCGGCATGACACAGGCTGCAGGTATTTACCAGGTGCCTGGATGCGTGCTGTTTGCCAGCAGCTTAGCCCAGCCCCTCCCAGGAGGGGTGAAGCCAAAAGTACCAAACCCCAGATCCTGCTTTCGGCAGGAAGGTGAGAAATCTCCCAACGCTTCGGGATCCAAGGAAGGGTGGTTTGGGAGCGAGATCTGCAGGCTGGGATGCAGGAAAGCTAGGTTGTATTCCTGATCTGCTGGAGAATATGCCTGTATCCCTGGACAAATCGCTTAATCTCTCTATGCCTTAGTTTCCTGTTAGCAAATGATACTCCTTATCTTTCACCTCTCATCCCAGTAGAGGAAAGAATTTGTCTTTTAGTATGTATCTTATTACAGTTCTTTCTCCGGTGGCTGGGGCCCTTCTACCTTGATAAAATAAATAATTGAATTTAGATTAAACGGTCTAATATAATCCTACCCAGTGGTTACTAAAACACTTGAATGAAAGTTCATTCTGAGCCTGTCTTTTCATTTCCTCATAAGGCCAAGACATGAAGTAATTAGATGTAGACATAGGTTGTTATTGTAGCACAATGACAAAGATCAGTGGTTATTGGTAGGAATGGCTTTTATAATCTAGTTTAATGGTCATTTACCTTTCGGTGACCTTGGTGTCAGGCAAAATTGGCAGCTCTTTTGTAAGGAATGTGCTTCCTCAATGGGGGCTTTGCAAGCTGATGCATTTTTGGCTCTGGCTTCACATGAACCAGGATAGACACTGCTGCAATGCAAGAGACTTTCTGTCTGCAAAGAAAGGCCATAGACTCCTGCCAAAAGAAGCCCTTTTCAGTGCTGTCCTACTGCCACTGAATTGCCATTGAAACAGATCAGTTGTGTTTCAAGCAATTCTTTGCTTATTGCTGTGACCAAAGTTGCAACCTTCAAACAGAGAGTGTCTGCTGTGGTTGGAGGGCTGCCCTGGAGTTTGTGTAAAAAGGGTTGCATTGCCTTGGAGTAAAAGGAGGGAGAACATCTCTCATCATCCAGTTACGTGCATGCAAGAGGACCTGGTAGTTCTGGTTGTAACCCCCTGATGATTGTCCACTCATTACAGATGCAAATCAGTCAAGTTTTCCATTGACTGTGATGCTTCTACACCTCTCTTCACTGTCTGTTTTGAAATCCTTGTGGTTTTTATCCAGTGACTGATGCCTGTGGCTATGGAGAAGAGCATGATATGAGCTGTGCTGTGCTATCTAGTGGTACACCATATCTGTGGCCATGCTTTGGAAGGAGATGGAGTAGGTAATATCCTGGGGCTTGAGAGGACTGGATTCAGTAGAGGTATTCACAGTGACGTTTGGCTAAGTCTCTTAATTCTTCTGGGTCAACCTTAACCTTAGATTTGATCTCCTGTTTTCCATTAAGTAGGCTGAAATTTTTGCAAGTGCTATGGAGGTATTTATTTGAGATGGTGCCAGAAAGATTACTTGAGTCACATTGTACTTAGGGGTTCACAAAGAAGTGCTATGAGAGTTGAGAAGAGTAATGTAGCTGTGGAATGAGGTTTCTCAAAAGCAGCTCTGAGGGTTGCACTGCCTTGTGAACTGGGCTTCTGTCTACTTTTGATCTCTCATCCTGCTGCTCACAGCTCCCAGATTTTGCGAACACGTTCCTTGCATCTGCAACTACTGCCCTGCAGAGCAAGCCTAGTTACAGGAATCATCTCTTCATGTGCTCTCATTTCTAAACCGCTAAGATAAGGAGAGCAATACAACGTAGCTTGGAGGGAGAGCCATTTGTTTCGGGCTGCTTTGGATAACCACCAACCTGGTTTTGCCATGAGCATGTTCAATACATCATCACCACAGCATGATAGGTCTTTAGCTGAGATCAAGCAATGGTTTCCAGCATTTGAAATCCTGAGATGGTTTGAAGTACATGGGCTCTCAGCTGTTTTTGGTCCTATTGACCTGCTGGGACCTGCTGCGATACTTGCTTGCACAAGTATCTTACAGACCCTCATTGTATTAATTCTTTTTACTTCTCACATTCGTCACTCTCCAATAAGTATTAGCTTGTTCTCCTTCCGATATGAGAGAATAAATGGTCACATTCATTTCAATGGCAGTTTATTTTTGCAGGTATCAGGTTTGGATTGGGAATGTCCAGCTGAGATCAAAGAAATGCTTGCGTAGAAGCAGATGGTTTATATGCTGCTTCTTGCTGAAGAAGAGCAAAATGAATCCCTCTTGAGTCCCTGAAGTCTGAATCCGTTGAAGCCTGACAGAGTCTTTCCACTGACCTCTGTGGCCCCAGGATCGTGTCCTAAATGAGTTGCTTTGAGTCACTAGAAGCCTGAATTCAGCTTTGGTGGGCTGGAAAATGTAACCTACTGTATGGGCTGTGCTATTCATAAGCACTCAGCCCTGTGTGTGTGCTAGCTGTGAATGCCTGGGAGAAGAATAAAGTCATTTTTTGCAGTCATGGGGGTGGAGGAGGGAATGGGAATTATACCCCCTTCCCTGCAAACCCGGTATCGTGACATCCATGTGGGCAGCTGTTGAGAGCTGAGTCGCTTCTGAAGCTTCAAATTAAGGTTAGGTATTTTTTTTTGTCTGTTTCTTCTGATATCATTCCTGACACATAAATGTCCGGTCCGCCAAGCCTGACCAGCAGGAACTGACCTCAATTTAAACTTTCTGAAGTGGGCCACTGAAGCAGATGAGTGAGTATAGCAAGGCTGTGATTTACCCCAGTGGAGTTTCCTTAAAGAAGCAGGTTCCTTGAAGCTTGAGAGAAGCCGGTTATGAGTGTGTTTGACACCAAATGCTCACAGGTCATTGTTTAGTGATATCAGTGGCATCTACTATTGTTGTCAACAAATACTACCCATTTCCTTACAGTTTTTGAAAAAAGCTGTTGTTTCTTGAAGTGATTCTTGCTTTCTCTGGGTTGCAGTGGGTTATAGCTGGGCAAAACAGCAGCTAGCAAAATCATTCCAGTTAACACAGCATGATACAGGCGTTTTCCATTCCCTACTGGTCCCAAATCAGGCGAGAAGAGAATTAATTGGGTGTAGAGAGTATAAAACGAAGTGTGAAGAACTACCAGTTGGTAGGTTCCTCTGGAGCTGTTATTGATTGATCTGGAGTCATTAGACTGTTTTACAGTCAAGCTAGTGGAGATTAATACAGTTTGAGAGCAGTAGCGTGTTTTTCAATTAATGGCTAGCAACATAAACCTTTACAGTATAATTTATGGTTTATTTATCAGTCTTCTAACATGTATTCACCCAAGGAAGGGTTGCCTGGTGGCTAAAGATGGGGGAGTAAGAAGGTGATGGCTCTCTCCTGCTCTTACACAAATGTTCTTTGACCTTGGAGGTGGTAGCACTTAAACTAGATATGCTTCAGGCGCTTTGCACTATGAAACCAAAATATTAACGCTTTTGTAGTTCATGGGTGTGAACTGTGACTCACAGGGTACCACGGGAACACACGGCATGGAAATGCTGTAAGTGAAGGGAATTGCCCCATTTAAATTCTCCATATGCCATGTTCCTTGATGGTGTGCTGAGGAGTCACAGCCTGGTTTGCAACCTGGCAGTGGCAAACCTAAGCTTCGCTGCCCATCTGCCCCGCAGCTCCCTAGCATCAGGGAGCGATGGAGCGGGGTAGCAGGGGAGCCTCCGAAGGGGAGGAACAGCCCTGGCTGGGTTTTCCGTGCTTTTCCCACACACCATCATTCTTGTGCAGCGCTTCCTCTCTCCACATAATACTCTGTTTTTTCCTCCCTGGAACAGGCTCCTGCCACTGCTGCTAATTAGCCCATGATAAACTTCAGTGTGAACAAAAGCAAGCAATTAAATGCCTGTTGCTTCGGCGTGAGCTCTGTCAGAGAAGTGATTTGTCGGTGGCAGAGCTGAGTAGCACCTCCTCAGGAGGAAAACAAACCTATTAGCCTGGCTCAGCTGCCAGCGCTGGGGAGCGGCGTGTCCGAGTTGCTTGTTGCGGGTATGTAGGGATGTCTTTGGTATGGCAGGTTTTCCTGAGGTTGTCTGAGAAGCTGCTCGGTCTTGGGTTTTCAGTTCCACGTGGTACGATGATCTCTGTGGTCACTACCCAAGCAAGATGGCTTGAGAAGATACTGAATTATGATTTATGTAGCGGGGGGGTGGGGTGGTGGGGGGGGTGGTGGTGGGTTTTTTTGTCTCTTTTTGGGAGACACACATAAACATTTTCAAATTGTTACAGAGAGAGAAATAAGGAGAGACTTGGAAAGAGGAAGCAAAAGGCAGGGTCTTTGGTAGATCCCAATCCAAATGAGGTTTGAATGATGTTTGCTGGGACTCAGGATGCAAGTATCAAGAACTTGCTAGCTGCTTTTGTGCAATCTCAGGCCTAATGCTTAAAATCCCTCCAGGCTTTCCCCAGTTGAGCAAAAAGAATAGGTATTTACATGGAATTTACTGATGTATGAACAGACTAAGGGAAGCTGGAGGCTTTTTGGTTTTGGGACCCACTTTCTTTTCAAAACTAGAGGGAGGGTTCAAGCTGGAAAATGAAATATGAATTATTCTTGGGCAGAAAAATACAAAGGATCTTGGAAAATACAGAATTAATGTATGTCCTCTTTTGACATGCCACCCAACTGCTTTGCCAATGATTGTCCCTGTTGCTGTTGTAGCTCTCGAGCAGCTGCTCACAGAACTTGAAGATTTTCTGAGGATACTGGACAAGGAGAACTTGAGCAGCACTGCTGTTGTGAAGAAGAGCTTCCTCTCCGACCTTCTGCGGGTCTACACCAAGTCCAGTGGTATGGGCAAGGACAACCAAGAACGGGGTGGTGGGCTCTCGTGAGAATTGCTACGGGGTCTTGAAGCAACATTTTCTTGGAGGCTGGTGGGAAGGGGAGACATGAAAATTAAAAGGAGAAAATGAAACGGAGATTATTTTTGCAGTGACCTCAAATTGTTTATGTAAAATTACTATAGTTATGTGTCCAGCTTTACAAGCAAAGGATTCCCAAGATTCCTGATCCTTTCTGTTTTCCTTATTAAACCTTAAGTTTATTTAATCCACTTTGTAAGATACACAGGATGTACTGTTTGGCCAAGTTAATGTTTAAGTAGAAATTTTAACTTATGGAATTTCCTGACTATAAAGCATTTAATTTTTCTGCTTTTTATTATTGCTTGGGGTTTTTTCTGCACATTGCCTCAACCAACATGCTCTCCCCAAATGCACTGAGCAGAGACACATTTTACATCTGTCTCTGTGGAAAAACTTAGCAACGTGAAAGCAGCGGGTGGTTAAAAAGTTCACTTTTCCCTTTGGTTGCAGGTGGTGATGAGGAATATATTTATATGAACAAAGTGACCATCCATAAACAGCAGGGTGACCAGGAGAAACAAGACAAAGGTAGGGAGCTGAAGATTAATGGTTGCATCATGTCTAACGGGGTGTTGAAGGCACGCGCGGTTAGAGCCTTGCTTTACCGGTGGAGGCTCCTCTGGCAGCTCTGAGGGCTGAGGCAGTTGACGGTGTGGAAGGACTGCCATTTTCATAACATTCCCTTAGAAATAGTGGTCCTTGCCAACACCGTGGGGTTATTCCTGGAAGTAGCACTTTGGAGGGCGTTATTTTGGGATCAAAATGTTGCCTTCTAAGGCTTGAAGCTCCAGTGCCTGAAATATTTAAGGAAGCCCTCATGTTTCCTTTGGCCACAAAACAAGTCAATTCACCTCTTTGAGACCTTGAAAGCATGTGTCGTCTTTAGCATGTTGCTCTGCACTAGCCCAGAGGGTCCACGTCCTCACAACCTTGTGAGGCGAGTTCATGGCTGCAGCCTGCACCCTCACCGTCTGCGTGGGCAGAGCACCTTCATCTCCTGGGGGATGCAAGAGTTCTGCAGTGTACAAGCCAAGAAATTAAATGTAGATAAAATATTCATTTAGATTTCCCAGCATTTGAATTTGTAACATGGCAAGGAACATCATTGTCTAAAAATGTTCCTGCTCTTTGAAGTTCATCACAAAAGCTGGTTTTGATAATTGCATAGAGTGCACACCTAGTTGGAGGCTGACCCTACCCCAAAGCTTTCAGTCCAAATAGATGAGACAAGAGGATGCATCAGTGCAGCATGCTGTTGACGTGCTGGTCCTGCAGTAGTTATAGCTCCACTTCCAGAGTTGTTTGGTTTTATTGTTTTGTGGTGGGGTGTTTTGGTTTTTTATACTACCTGCAGCTGAATTTAGGTTAACTTCAAATACCCCTGAAGACAGGATGTCCTCCCAGATTACACGTGCAGCCCCAGTGTGATCTCCAGCCAGGGCCCTCTGGGTGATGCTGTAATGCTCTATAACAGGATTGCACAGCCTCCGGCTAGCTCCCAGCAGCTGAGCAGCAACAGAAATATCTCTTTATACAGGTTCTCATTTGTGTGAATAAAACAAGGCTTGCACTGATCCACCATGCTGAAACACGGGGGCAAATTTCAGATGATTTATGTCTAGAGTTGGTGCTTTTATTTCAGACTTTTCCCTATCAAGGCCATGAGCCTACCCACTCAGTAGCTCCCTGTGGGACCTGGCAAGTCTCTCTTTCTCCATTTTCAACAACCTCCCTATTCCAAGTAAAACTTCTGAGTTATTTGGAAATGCTGAAGTCGGTGAGACACATGTATGGGATCTTAGCCATAGCTGCAGCTGGGTGTACAGCCCCGATCCTGCCTCTGCAACTGGATGGAGAGGTCTGTGCCTCTCTGCTCAGTGGTGGGACCTCCAGGTTCAGGTTTAGCACATGGAGGGGGCCCTGGTACCCACTGGTGCTGGGGGGTGTGCTATGGATCTCCTGGTGATTATGCAGCTCCCTGCACCCCTTTATCTACTGCCGCTCTGTGCACTTCGTTTCACCGAAAGCCTTTGATGGGACGTGACCACACTGTGGCTGAGGCCAACAGGACCTCTCATGCCCTGCAGGGTTTCTTCACCACCGTAGCTGTGCTCAAGTGTGCTCTAGCAGCACAGAGTGAAACGCTTTCCAAAGTGATAATACATCAGCTCCAAAAGTCCCCCCTCCGAACCTTAAAATATGCTATTTCTGCAAAAACCATATTTCACTGCTCGCTGTATCTACTTCCAATTTCATCGGTAAGGATTTAAGCTGAACAGTACGCTGCTTTTGAGGTGCCTTTTTATGGCACAGTAATTGAATTCACTGCAGTGAGTGATGAAGGCACCAGCATTTACTTGATCTCACTGTACTTGAGGAACACAGCAAGCCTCCACCCTGCAAGTCCGTGGGGCTCTTCAGTTAGCCAAATGCCATCTCAGCTGGCACAGAATGATTGAGGTGCAGGAGTCTGGGAGGTGGGACTGATGCACAGTGTAGGGCTCCCAGTGGTGCACACTGCGGTCCTTAGCCTAAATACCAGGAGACATTCACTTTTACAAAGAACACAGAGCACAGATAAGTAACAGTACAGATGCAAATTTTAGCAGGCTTTTGCCTGGTTTTGCTTCCTTCCCTCTTCTAAATTCTCTCCAAATTCCAGGTTTTAGAGAAATCTTTATCGGAAGACACCTACAAAGTGTTAACGCTTGTCTAGTAAGAAGTACTCCTTCCCTCCCACCCCAATAAGAAAACAGTCTGTGATTTGTGGTGCTGACATGTGTAGCAGGAGAAGGAAGGGGTACGTACAGCACGTACTGTGCGGGCTCTCCATACAGAAAGCGTGCGTTAGGTGCTTGTCCCCATATGCTGAGCACGGCGATAGCTGCCCTCTGCAACCTCAGAACAGAAAACACCGTAACACCTCCCAGGGGTCTTGTCAGGGTGAAGGTTAAAGGGGTGGTTCTTCCTGCACAGAGCCTGAAAATCAAAGCTCCATCACATCCTGCTCTGCTCCTCAGCTGGAGTACATGGGCATGTGTCCACGGAGGTGGGCAGGTTTCCAGCAGGGTGAGGACCGAAGCTGTGGTCTCCATCCCGTGCTCCAAGGTTGGCGGGAGGAGGATGAACTGCTGGTACAGAAATCAAACAGCGTTTTCCTGGCACGGTGAGGTTCAGTGGGATGATTGCTAGGTTTGCTGAAGAGTCGAGAACAGATGGCCACCACTTGTGAAGGGCTTGGCAGTGGGTTTTGCTGCTGCAATGATTTCTCTTCTGTGGAGCTGAGCATGGGAGGTTCTGTGTGATGCAGGAGGATGCAAGTTGGCCTGTCTGTTTCTCCCTGCTGAAGAGGCCCCTGAAAAGTTCCCTGTGTGGACAATCATGAGTGAGGACATAATCCCCTCCTGGGGAGTAGCCCACTGGGGATTTACGAAATCTCAACCTCGTTTCTGGTGTTTCCAAAAGTAGCAATGGCCTCAGCAGCTGCTGTTGATGGAAGCTGTCTGCTCTGAGAGTGCCATCTCCTTGGTCCTTTACAGAAAAGGCCAACCTCTAACAGCAGCCTGTAGATATGACTCTGGCAGTATAATCATGGGGTATTTTGGTAGGTGGATCTCCCCACGATCAGTCTGTGTCATAGGCTCACCTACTTTACTCTGGTTGAACCTTACAAGACATCCAGCAGTCCTTGCGGGGTGCAGACAGCTGCTGAGAGTTGGTGTCTATTGATCCGTGGATCTCCTTGTCCCCCTGACTTACTGAAGTTAGCCAGTGCTGGTGACCAGGAGACCTGCATTACAGGGACCTATTTGTCACAAGAGATGTGTTTTGGGCTCTTGCGCCATCAGGCCAGGAGCTGGCTGCAGCATGGCAGGGCAGAGCTGTCATTGTGGCTTCCAAGCCCCAGACGTGAACAAAGTAATGTGGTTTCCAGCTTCTATTTTTAAAGCCCAGAAATATGCAGCAAAGTTCCTGCCCATGTCTTCTAAGCGCAGTGCTAACCGCTGCTGGGCACTGCGCGATGCCTTGCTGGTTTCTGTGTGTGCCCGAGGAATGTGGCTGGAACATCAGCAGGTGACTAAGGGAGCTGGAGCATCAACTTGCTGCAGATTTTGGACCTAATTCCCTCACTTAATTTACTGGACTTGCAATATCTGGATACCTTAGGCTCATTTCTCCCAAGGTATTTGGCAAGAGACACTCTGTAAAAGGGGACTTCCCCTGTGCACAGTGTAATGCCTTCAAAGTCCTTCATTTTTCAGCCATTTGTGCCTTGCTCCCACTTGTTCCTGAGCATTGCTGCATTGCGCTATCTCAGAGGTCGTGGGATTTGGGCACTCGTTTGAGGCCACCCAGGAGTTCTGTGGTGGGGGAAGAGGGACTGAACACAAGTTTTCTGAGCCTTCAACATACCCTCCAGCTACTGAATCACTCTGCATTCAGCTGCTTGGAAAAATCTGTCTTTCCGGAGGCAGACGCAGATCGCCTGGAGCAGTTCTGCTGCCATATGCCCTTTCACATGTTTGGCCCGAGCTGCTTCAAGAGCAACTCTTCCTTCAGTAGCAATTAAATTACTGTTGTGGGCTGGCTTTGATAAACCGTTGTGCAGCCCAGCTAGGCAGCCACCTTTGCAGTTTGGTCTGGGAGCAGGGTGGCATTAGCTCCAATTTTCTGGAAAGGCAGCAGAGGTGGGGACAGTCACCGAGCTGTCTGCTTGCGGCAGCAGGGATCAGAGCTAGCAAGGACTAAAGTGCTATGGATTTCCAGATACTGTGTAGTGTCTGCCTGTGCTGCTTCTCAAGACCCTTTAAAGTCTCAGCAGTAGGTCTGGGCTTCACAGTTTTCCATCCAGAAGGATAAACATGCCCTAAAACCAGAGGCCAGCTCTTTTGCTGCGTCTCCTAACGCCACATTCCTGGGCATGGCCTGAAATGACATGGTGGCCCTGCAGCGCTGCCTGTAATTGTCGCTCTGCTTCCTACCGAAATAGCACCTCGCTGTTCCTGCACAGCCCTGGGTAGCGAGTGCTCTGCTGGGAAGCGCCACGTCATGGATATAATTGTGTTTCTGGCTTGCAGCGCTGGATCGGAGAAACTCCCTGACCAATGGAGACTCGGGATTGCATTCATCCCCTCCTCAGAAGAGCCTGCCGGACCTCCCCCCTCCAAAGGTACGTTTTGCAAATCCTTTGCCTTTCAGTGCTTAGCCCTCAGCCTGGGGATCTGAACCCCTTGAGGCTTCACTTGTTATGTGTTGTGCAGTGTGACTAAATGGAGAGACCTCTGCCCGTGTATGTTAGTGAGGCAAATAGTCCTGGTAAGCTTTATTTTTTTAAAAAAACTTAAAATACTCAACTAGGGGCTCGCCGGTGTACAGGTTTCCAGCTGTACGTTTAGTCTTTATGAAGGCTGCAGGGCAGTGTGTGGCTGGTGCAGGCGCTGCGGCTGGCTGGTGGCCCAGGCAGGGTGGCCGTGCTCCGGGGTGGCTGGGCGTCCAGAAACCCCTGTGGATCCCAAAGCTCATGCACGGATGGAGCAGGCAGCTGTGGGAGCCTTGGGCTTCCCGTGCGTGTGCAGGAGCACCGCGTGAAATGGGCTGCGTTCCCTGCCAGGGAAGCCTGCACCCATGGCATGGCAATCCAGGCTGAAAGAAGGAAGAGAATTGAGGTTTTCAAAGAAACAAAGGTGATGATGGCTCTCAACTGTTGCTTTGGAAATCTCCTCTGAGCTGTAAAGCAGCTGTGCCTGGGCTGCTGACATGAACTTATAAAAGCCAGAAACTCTTCAGCCGCGGGGCGGTGGGGCTGTCCCTGGGCAGTGCCAGGATCTCGTTTGCTGGCAGAGCCCCGCGCAGTTTGGCCATTAGCAGAGAAGATCAGATTTGCTTCCAGTTGTAGCGCCTGGTATTGTCTGTGCATTGGGTGACCGTGCTGGGCGTTATGTTGGTTGTACAGCCCACAGGTCTGCGAGGAGGAGTCACTGGCGCTGTAGATTTTTCTGTAGGGCAACTATAAATCTAGCCGAGGTCCAGTTCATCATCAGCTTTCAGTGGGATTTTGTCTCTGTGCCAGCAAGCCAGCCCAGCTGTCCTCGAGAGACACGGGTCATCCTTGAGACCCCGGACGTTGCTGTTCGGTAGTTGATCCAACGTGGGAATCGCTGTAGCTGGGATTTCGGGATGTGAAAGGAAAGGAGGGCAGGGAGCATGCATGGGGAGGAGGGGGAGGCATGGAGGAGGATGGGGTGGTGCATCCATCAACCGTAGAGGAGGATCTGCTCCTTTCCCAGGAAGGAGGACGTGGGGTGAGGCCCCAGGGCTTCTGCCCAGGAGGCTGTGTGGCTCAGCTGGAGTTAGCTGGAGGAGCTGGGAAAACGAGGGGGTACGATGGGATGCAGCTGACAAACCCTCGGACACGGTGCAGTTGCCTGCTGGGAGCTGCTCCAGCCCTGGGGGGGGGGCCTGCCCACGCAGCCAGCCATACGGTGCTGGAGCTGGAGTCGCCTGGGAGCAGCGACCGGAGCAGGAATCGCTGTTTGGCTTTGGGTTTCTCAAAGCCGGAGGGGGTGGTGGATGTGGCAGGGAGGTGGGCAGGAGGATGGCAGTGTGGTGGAATGAAGGCATGACCGGGGAAGCGGCAGCTGGGTTTCCCCAAGGCATCTCTGCTTGTGCTTGGTGCAGCCCAGCTTTCTTGTACGGCAATGAGGAAGTTAAATGAGGGAATTAGAAAAAAAACAGTCTTGGATTTTAGCAGAGAAGGGTATCTAAGTCACCCGTCTTCTCCCTGTGCTGGGAACTACCTTCTCCCACCTGCGTACCACTGGAGCTAACCCCCCTTGGATAAAGCAATCAAGTACCTCCTCGCTGTGAGCATCTGAGTGTCGGTGAGCTGCTGGCAGCAAAGATGTCTGAGCATACTTCAAGGAGTGGGGCTGGGGAGACCTTTAATGTGGTCCCACATTAAAGGTGTGTGGAAATTGCTTCTTCGGGGAAATGAATCTTCCCTGTCCGTGTTGACCGTTCCTGGTGTGGGCAGGAGCCATGGCCACCTGGGTGGTGGAGGAGGGAGCACAACTCCTTACACAGAAAGAGGGAGGTTAGGAGAGGACTCAGAGTATATCTGGTTTAGCTCTGTGGAGTTTTCCGTGGTTTGGTGATGTTAAGGCACCCCGTGGTGTTGTTCTACACTTGTCTTTCGAGGCACAGGAGAAATTTAGTGATGAAGC
>JANHGO010000012.1:11664602-11683216 GCA_024606505.1 Aquila spilogaster
GAGATATTCAAGACCCGCCTGGACGCCTACCTGTGCAACCTGGTCTAGGGAGCCTGCTTTGGCAGGGGGATTGGACTCCATGATCTCTGGAGGTCCCTTCCAACCCCTACAATTCTGTGATTCTGTGATTCTGTGGTGGATCTGGGCAGGAGAAAGCAGTACTTCATCAGTGTGAAGCCTTCCGTTTCCACACTTCTTAACCCTAAACTGAAGTTCAGTAAGTGCTGGTTTCCTTTGAAGCTGTTGTTAGGAAAGAGGTGAATTTCAGTCCTGGATAACGTCCACAGATTCTCTATTACTATTGTATGTTGTTATTTTTATTTTTTTTATTATTGGTATTAATACTGTTTTGGAGGGAGCTCGTCTGCTGGTGATTGTATCACGGCATTCCACAGAAAGCCTCAGGTTTGCACATCACTGCATCCACACTGCTCGGTGCCTCAACAGCACTCTCCCATACCATGCTTAGGTCCTCACCTTGAGGAGGATGGATAAGAAAGGCATGAAATGTTTAGAGAAGAGATTAAACAAAATTATTAAGGAAGAAATGTAGCAATGAATAGTAGTGTTGCTGAAGCCTCTGCCAGCCTCCTCTAGTAGACGTCAGCATGCTGTTATTCCCCTGCACTAGTGCAGTAGCCTTGTGCAGTCGTTCTGCTCTTCAGCTCTAGAAACAGGCTCAGCCATGGCTGTAATGCCGTGGCACAGGTGGAAGGACCCTGCTGTAAGAGGAAATGCCAAGGAGAAGAGAGGGGACACCAGGGCTCTGTGTCTTTCTGTGACCCCAGAGCTCTTGGTTTTGCTTTCTGAAACATAATTGCCTTCCCCTTCTGTTATGTTTCTATTGTTTGTTGGAGGAATTATGCCATTAAATCAACAGAGAATGGTGGGAAAATGCTTTGATGTGAGGGGGTGTGTATGTGTGTATGCATGTCCTCCATCCCAGAAAAAAAAACACTAAAAAAGCCCTCTGTATATCTGGCAGCTTCCTTTAATTTGTGTCTTGCCTGTGAGAGAGAAGAGAGAAATCCATCTCCAAGTATTTTTGGCAGTTAACCTCCTTTACTTGCATTGATGTGGTACAAACCGCGGGGTGTTGTTCCAGGACTGTCGTTCACCATCACTGTGATAGCTAAACTCTTTAGGGCTTCACGTTTTTCCAGTCACTGCTTTGTGAACGTGGCATCCCAGGCTTCCTTTTCCTATGGGAAAGAAGGATCCCACGGCCATGGGCTCTGGATGGCAGTGTGCCTGCTGTTCTGTAGGGCAGGGATGAGGCGGTGCTTTCCTCTGAATATAGCCATGCAGAGTGACAGACAGGAATGATGCAAGGTCTGCTGCAGCACTTTGACAGCAGTCCATCTTCCCTAACCCAGAGTCCCTCCAAGACCATCTACTTTTCCTCCCATGAGCTAAAGCAGCCCTAACCCGGGGCTGCTCCTTCTGCAGGAGGAAGATGAGCACTTTTGGGAATCAGCTTCTGTCTGTGGTAGAGAGTTTTCCCCCAGCAAGGCCCTGAGCTGAGGTATGGGAGCATGTGTTGCCACCTCCATGGAACACACATTGCATCAAGGGAGAGAAGAACATGGCTGGGCTCGGTGGGCCACAAGATGCTCGTGTCGCCATGTTTGAGCAATGTCAAATTGAATTGCATAGTTGAGTTCTCGGTGCTTTATTTTTTTTCTTCTTGAAAACAGCTGTTCTATTTGATCAAACGCCTCTTAGTAGCCCCTTCCTGGATATAGCAATACATTACATTAGACAGCAAACAACGGAAGTCCTCTAAGTTATGGGTCAGGTGGTCACCAACCCCCAGAATGAAGTAGCTGTGCAGAGTCTGAGGACTGAGAGTGGGAGAGAGCCAAACTTCACGAGAAAGGGAAAAAAAAGCCTTAAATCTTAGCAGAAAAGCAAAGGAGTAGGGAGAAAATGCAGTGGGAAGGGCTGTGGGGAGAGAAGGGAATCAGTGGTGGCAGCTTTAGAGGAAGTTATGTCTCTGTCAGCTCTGGGGCTTGGCAGCAAACAAGAGTTCTGCTTTGCAAAAATTGTTGGGATTGTTTTCCTCCCTGCTGGGAAGGGAGCCTGCTCCAGCCTGCTCTCGGGGATATTTACCTTAGGAAGAGGACCTTCTTTAACATGCTGGCCTGCCTGACTTGCTCCATATTTTTCTAGCTGATGTCTGTCCTGATTCAGTTTGATCCGGCTTCTGTGCTGATATTTCCTTAGTTGTTTCCCTCTTGTTCCCTAGCTCGATCCTGCTCCAATGAGAGCTACTTGTTAGGCGGGCTATACGTGAACTGGTCCCCTGTATGCTGGGGATGCATCGCTTCTCACGGCGACAGCCCAAACAGCCTCACATCCCAGCACGGTTTGTTAGGACCCCGCACGCTGATGCTGCTGCCATTGCTGAGTGCTGGAGCACAGACATGCAGTCCACCGCCCAGTGACACTTCAGAGGCTTCTTGAGGTCGATGGGCACTCTGCTCACAGGGCAAGTTACAAAGGGAGGTGACACTGGCTCCTTTCAGCTGTCAGCCAAGCAATTTGTTTGCCAGTGTGAGAGCTCCAGTGACTCACCAGTTGGTCTGTCATGGAAAGGCCGAGATGCTTTGCAAAGAAAGATATCACGGTATCACCCTGAATTTCCATTCAGCTCCCCTTTATTGCACATAAAAAAAGCAACACGGCACTACAATACAAGACTGCTTAGAGCTCCTGATGACAGTTTTCATGTCTTGCTTCCCTCCTCTCTTCCTTCTTTTTTTTTTTTCTTAATTTTTCTTGGATGCCGTTCCTCATCTTCCAGCGGAGTGAAGAGAAGCCTGTTGTTTGCTCAGCAAACTGAAACGCTTTGTGTGCATTTTCTGCTGCCGTTTTGTTCAAGTTCAGAGTTCCTAGGTTAGAGCTGCCACTTCTCAATGCGAGACTTGTTCCAACTTCCAGAGCAGCCCACGCAGAGCTGGTGGGGTTCATCTGCGCAGTTCACAGCCCACAGCCCACCAGACACATTGTTTGCCTCTCTCCTTCTATGATTCATCCTTTGCAACAAAGACGAGCCCAGTGCACCCGGCTGGGGTGTGAAGCCAGGCAGTGCTGGATTTTAGGTGCATCAATAGGAGCAGTCTGGATTTTTTCTTTCTTTCTTCCTTATTAGCACTCATTATGTCTGGAAATCAGACAGCTTTGTGACAGCGGTCATAATTGGCTGACACAGGAGGCTTAATGGGGAAAATATGCTTGTTCTCTAATTTCCCTGTTTAGAGGGAATGTAGCTTGCCTTAATTTTGTGACTTTCACCTTTTTTTTCCCTAATCTAGCAATGATTCTTCAATGGGAAAGTTCACTGTTTATGGAGGCCTGGTGTTCTTTTTTTTTGTATTTGTTTTCCTTTCCTTTGCTAAACACAGCACTTCACATTTTGCTGTGGGGAGGTTTCTTTATTCTACAAATATTTATGAAATACTCTTTTGTGAAAAATGGAGGAGTTTCATCCGGCCTACGCTGGGTTGAGCATTTTCTTCTTTTTTTTTTTCTTCCCATGAAAAGCTAGAAGCAGAAAGGCTGGCCAGTGTGCGCAGATGCCAGCCTGGGCAATGGAACCTGGTTTGTGGCAATGAAAACCAAGTTGGCTGGCTTCTCGCCTGCCGTCCTGTGCTCATCAGCCTATTGAGCACTGCTGAGGCTTTGACCTAGTGGAACCGCGTGGTTCCCCTCTCCTCTCTGTGTCGGGATTCAGAGAAGAGTGATTTTGGGGTGAGAGCTGCGAGCTGGGACACAGGGAAGCCAGGTTGTGTTGGGGACGGGCCAGAGACCGGACCATGTCCTTTGCCATATCACTGTCACCTTTACAGAATGGCTTGAGATGGAAGGGAGCACCAAGATCATCTAGTTCCAACGCCCTGCTGCAGGCAGGGTTGCCCTAGTTTCCTGGTAGTAACAATACTCCTTATCTTCCACCTCCCATCCCGGGAGAGGAGAGTTCATCTTTTAGCATGTATCTTATCAGAGTCCTTTACCCAGTGGCTGGGGCCCCTCTACCTTGATAAAATAAATAATCAAATTTAGATTAAATGGCCTAATATAATCCTGACCACTGGTTACTAAAACGCTTGAGTGGAAGTTCATTCTGAGCCTGTCTTTCCATTTCCTCATAAGGTCAAGATATGAAGTAATTAGATGTAGACATAGGTTGTTATTGTAGCAAAATGACAAAGATCAGTGATTATTGGAAGGGAATGGCTTTTATAATCTAGTTTGATGGTCATTTACCTTTCAGTGACCTTGATGTCAGGCAAAATTGGCAGCTCTACTGCAAGGAATGTGCTTCCTCAATGGGGGCTTTGCAAGCTGCTGCATTTTTGGCTCTAGCTTTACATGAACTAGGACAGACACTGCTGCAGTGCAAGGCACTTTCTGTCTGCAAAGAAAGGCCATAGACTGGAGCCAAAATAAGTCCTTTTCAGTGCTCTCTTCTGCCACTGAATTGACATTGAAACAGATCAGTTGTGTTTCAAGCAATTCTTTGCTTATTGCTGCCACCAAAGTTGCAACCTTCATGCAGAGAGAT
This sequence comes from Aquila spilogaster, assembly GCA_024606505.1. NCBI lineage: Eukaryota > Metazoa > Chordata > Aves > Accipitriformes > Accipitridae > Aquila > Aquila spilogaster. The sequence goes on from JANHGO010000012.1 coordinate 11,669,170, forward strand.
CTGCTGTGGTCAGAGGGCTGCCCAGGAGTCTCTGCAAAAATGGTTTCATTGTCTTGGGCTGAAAAGGAGGGAAAACGGCCCTCTTCCTTCATTTAAGTGCAGGCAAGAGGAGCTGGTAGTTCTGGTTGTAGTCTGTGCCCTTTAAGTCCTTCCTACACCAGTAAAAAGTAAGATTTCTGTGTATTTTAAAGTTCTGTCTTTTCATTGACAATCATCACTTGGATCAGTCAAGTTCTGTGCATTGACAGTTACGCTCCCACACTTCTCTTCATCACTTACTGGGAAATCCTTATAGTTGTATCCATGACTGAGGCTTGAGGCCATGAAGAAGAGCATGATATGAGCTGTGTTGTGCTATCTAATGTAACCTATTTTTGTGGCCATACTTGGTGAGGAGATGGAGTATCCAGTCCTGGGGTAGAGGTTTCCACAGTGACCTTGGCTAAATCTTTTAATTCTTCTGGGCCTTGCTTTCCCCAGCCTTAACCTCAGAGGTAATCTGTTTTTCATAAGTAAGGCAGAACTTTTGCAAGTGCTTTGAAGATATTCATTTGAAGTAGTCCCTCTAATAGAAGTAGATAGGTAGAAAGATTACTTAAGTAACATTGTACCTGGGGCTTCACGAAGAAGAGGTGTGAGAGGAGAGCCGTACAGCTGTGGGAGGACATTTCACAAAAGCATCTTTGAGAACTGCGCTGCCTTGTGACTCTGGTTTCTGTCTACTGCTGATGTCTCATTCTGCTCCTTGTAGCTTTTGATTTTGCAGATGCATTCCTTGCATCTGTAGCTGCCACCCTGCAGAGCAAGCGTAGCTATGGGAATAATTGCTACACATGCTGCCAGGAGGGAGAGCCATTTGTTCCAGGCTGCTTTAGATAACCACCAGTGTGGTTTTGCCGTGAATATGTTCAGCATATCATCACTGCAGCACGAGAGGTCTTTAGCTGAGATCAAGCAGTAGTTTCCAGCATTCCAGATCCTGAGGTGGTTTGACAGACATGGGCTCATAACTGTTTTTAATTCTACTGACTTGCTGGGACCTGCTGTGATTCCTGTTTGTAGAGAGCATCTTGTGGAATCGCCTTGTACTCAGCCTTCTTCCTTCTCACATTCATCACTCTGATGAGTTTTAGATTGTTCTCCTCTGATATGGGAGAATGAATGGTCACATTCATTTCGATGGTGGCTTATTTTTGCAGGTATCAGGTTTGGATAGGGAATGTCCAGCTGAGATGAAAGTGATGCTTGCATAGAAGCAGATGGTTTATATGCTACTTCTTGCTGAAGAAGAGCAAAATTAATCTCTCTTGAGTCCTTAGAGTCTGAATCCCATGAAGTCTGACAAAGTCTTTCCACTGACCTCTGTGGCCCCAAGATCACATCCCAAATGAGCTGCTTTGAATCACTGCAAGCCTGAATGCAGCTTTGGTGGGCTGGAAAATGTAACCTACTGTAGTGTCATTCACAAGAGCCTGGCCCTGTGTGTAAGCTAGCTGTGGAAGCCTGGGAGAAGAATAAAGTCATTTTCTGCCGTTGTGGGGGTGGAGGGGGGAATTATCCTCCCTTCTCTGCAAAGGCAGGATCACAACTGCCATGTGAGCTGCTGGGGCAACTGACCACTTCTAAACCTTCTAATTGAGATTAGTTATTTCTTGTGCTGCGTTACTTCTGGTATCATCCCAGACACGCAGAAGTCCTGTCCTCTGGGATAAACTGATAAGAACATACGTTTAGGCCTGACTTCAGCACGAATTGACCTCAATTTGGATTTTCAGAAGGGCATATCTGCAGCAGAGGAGTGGGATTTGCCCCTGTGGAGCTTCCTCAGGCTGGGGAGAAGCAGGCTCCCTGACGCTTGAGAGCAGCAAGCACTGAGCACGCTTGACGCAAAGTGCTCACAGTTCATTGTTTAGCAACACTTATCAGTGCTATCTAATATTGTCCCCAGATACTACCTGTTTCCTTGTAGCTTATGAAAAATGCTATTGTTTCTTGGAATGATTCTAACTTTCTCTGGGTAACAGTGGGTTCTAGCCAGGCAAAACAGCAGCTAACAGAAACATTCAAGTTAGTGCAGCATGATGCAGACATTTTCAATTCCCTAGTGGTCCTAAATCAGACCAGAAAGAATTAATTGGGTGTAGAGGGTATAAGATGAAGGGTGAAGAGCTAGCAGTTAGTCGCTTCCTCTGGAGCCACTGCTGATTGATCTGGACTCATTAGACTGCTTAAGAGTCAAACTAGTGAAGATTAATACAGTGTGAGAGCAGCAGCATGATTTTGAATTAATAGCTAGCAACAGAACACTTTGCAGCTTACAGTAATTTACTTTTTTCCATCTTCTAACAAGCTGTCACCTGAGGAGCGGTCAGCAGCTAAAGATGGGCAAGTGAAAAGGTGATGGCTCTCCTGCACCGATGTTCCTCGTGACACTGAGGTGGTAGCACTTGATCATAGAATCACAGAGTTTCCCAAGTTGGATGAGACCTCTAAGGATCATTAAGTTCACTTAAACCCCGTACGCTTCAGATGCTTTGCCCTGTAGAGCTGACACATGGGTGCTTCTGTGGCTCACGGTTGTGCATTGTGACTCACGTGGCAGCCAGCAGCGTGGAGATGCTGTAAGTGAAGGGAAGGGCGTATTGCCCCAGTTCAGTTACCCAGACATCACAGCCGCTCGTTCTTGGGTGGTGTGCTAAGAGGTCCCAGCCTGGCAGTGGTAACCTCACTCTGCTGCCCTTCTTCTTCCCCAGGGTCCTTAGCATCAGGGAGGTACTGGGGGGAGCTTCTGACCAGTTGGGTTTTGCCTGCTTTTCCCACTCGCTGTCATTCCTGCGCTGTGCTTCCTCTCTCACATAACACCCTGTTATTTCTTTGCGGAATGTGTTCCTTCTACGGCTGCTAATTAGCCCGCGATACATCTCAGAGCAAACAAAAGCAAGCGATTAAACACCTGCTGTTCAGTGTGAGCCCTGTCAGCCCCATTGGTCAGTGGCAGAGCTGAGCAGCACCTCCTCGGAAGGAAAACGTGGCACGTGGATGTTGTCAAGTCATTGCAGAGAAATAAGGAATGAGCTTGGAAAGCGGAACCAAAAAGCAGGGTCGTTGATAGATAACAGTCCAGGTGACTTCTGATAGGGGTTTGAAGGGATGCAAGGTTCGAGAGACCTTGCTGGCTGCTTTTGTGTAGCCTAATGCTCAAAATCTTTCTAGATTTTTCTTCCCTTGAGCAAAAGGTCTATAGGAAGAAGAGGAGGTATTTACGTGGGATTTTAGCAGCCTGTGAACAGGCTAAATGCATTTAGAGCTTCCTTTTTAGTACCAGAGGGAGGGTTCAAGCTGGAAAAGCAAATATAAATTATTCCTGGGCAGAAAAAAATGCAGAAGAATGGAAAATAGCAGATTGGTGTATGTCCTCTATTGAAATGCCACCAAACTGCTTTGCCAACCATTGTCTCTGTTGCTTTCATAGCTCTTGAGCAGCTGCTCACAGAACTTGAAGACTTTCTGAGGATCCTGGACAAGGAGAACCTGAGCAGCACTGCTCTCGTGAAGAAGAGCTTCCTCTCTGACCTGCTGCGGGTCTACACCAAGTCCAGCGGTACAGGCCGGCATGGGGCGGTGGGCTTTCGTGGGAATGGCTCTGGGGTCTCTGCAGCATTTTCTTGGAGGTTGGCAGGGATGAGAGACATGGAAACTAAAAGGAGAAAATGAAATGGAGATTATTTTTGCAGTGACCTCTAATTGTTTATGTAAAATTACTACAGTTATGTGTCCAGCTTTACAAGCAGAGGATTCCCAAGATTCCTGATCCTTTCTGGTTTCCTTATTAAACCTTAGGTTTATTTAATCCACTTTGTAAGATACACAGGATGTGCTGTTTGGCCAAGTTAGTGTTTAAGTAGAAATTGTAACTTATGGAATTTCCTGACTGCACAGCATTTAATTTTTCTGCTTTGTATTATTGCTTGGGATTTCTTCTGTATGTTGTCTCAAGCAATGTGCTCTCCCCAGTGTGCAGAGACACTTTTTACATCTGTCTTTGCTTTCCCAGCGCTAAGTTTTTTTTTTCACGTAGGGTATATAAAGCCTTCACTTCTCCCTTTGTTTGCGTGCAGGTGGCGATGAAGAATATATTTACATGAACAAAGTGACTGTCAACAGACAGCAGGGTGACCAGGAGAAGCAAGACAAAGGTGAGGAATCAGTGCTTGCCTCATTCCTTACAGGGTGATGGAGGTGTATGTGGCCAGAACCTTGGTTTGTGAGACTGGTGGAGGCCTCTCTGGTGGCTCTGGGAACTGAAGCAGCTGACAGTGTGGAAGGACTGCCATTTTCATTGCATTCCTTTGGACACTGTGGTCCTTGCCAACACTAAGCAGTTATTCCTGGAAGTAGCACTTTGGAGAGCATTATTTTGGGATAAAAATGTTGCCTTCTAAGGCTTGCAGCTCCAGCGCCTGAAATATTTAAGGAAGCTGTCATGCTTCCTTTGGCCATGGAAGAAGTCACTTCACCTTTTCAAGACCCTGAAAGCCCGTCCCATTGGTGTGTTGTTTTGCATTAGCCCAGAGGGTCTGAGCTGCCACAGCCCTGCAAGGTGACCTCCCAGACACAGCCTGCACCATCTGTGTGGGCAGAGCACTGTTGTCCCCTGCGGGCTGTGAGAGGTCTGCAATGCACAAGCCAAGAAATCAAACCTACAACCAAGCTTCATTTCCAATTTAGATTTCCCGAGTTTCGAATTTATAACGTGGCAAAGAACATAACTCTTTAAACATACTTATGCTCTTCGAAGTTCAGTGCAAAAGCCACGTTTGATAATCGCATAGAGTGAGTTATTTCTTAATGCACACACAGTCAGAAGCAGACCCAACCCCAAAGTTTCCAGTCCAAACCAACAAGGGGATGCATTAGTGCAGCCTGCTGTTGACGTGCTGGTCCTGCACTAGTGAGGGCAGCACTGTTTCTGTGTTTGCAGAGTTGTTCGGTTTGGTTTCGTCATTTTGTGTTGTTGTTGTTTTGTTTTTTTTTTGGTTTGGTTTGTTTTTGAACTACCTGCAGCTGAATTTAGGTTAACTTCAAATACCCCTGAGGACAGGATGTCCTCCCACGTTATGCAGGCAGCCCCAGCACAGTCTGCAGGCAGGCTCCCCGGGGTCATGCTGTAATGCTCCGTAACAGGACTGCACAGCCACCCAGTAGCTCTCAGTGGCTGAGTCACAACAGATGCACCTCTTTATCTAAGTTGTCATTTGGGTGGATAAAGCAAGGCTTGCACTGATTGACCATGCTGAAACTCAGGGGTGTATTTCAGACAACTTATTTTTAGAGTTGCTTCTTCTATTTCAGACTTCTCCCCATCCAGGCTGTGAGCTGAACCACTCAGTCCCTCCCTGTGGGATCTGGTGCTTCTCTCTTTCTCTGTTTTCAGCCATCTCCCTATTCCAAGTAAAACTTCTGGGTTATCTGGAAATGCTGAAGTCAGTGAGACACATGTGGGATCTTGGCCCTAGCGGTATTGTGGTATACAGCCCTGAGCCTGTGTCTGTCACTGCATAGAGAGGTCTGTGCGTGTCTAGGCAGTGGTGGGACCTGCAGGTTTGGGGTTAGCAGGTGGAGAGGGCTGTGCCCACTGTGGCTGGGGGATGCGATACGGATCCCCCTGTGATTGCGCTGCTCCCTTTATCTCTTTTATCCACTGCAGCTTCGTGCACTTTGTGTCACCAAATTCTTTGGTGGGAGGTAGTGACTGCATTTCTGTGGCTGAGGTCAGTGGGACCTCTCATGCCCTGTGGGATTCTGTCATCACCATATCTGGGCTTGGGTGTACAGTAGTAACACAGCATGAAATGCTTCCTGAACTGATAATACTTCAGCTCCCAATGGAGGGGAACTGCATTTTCCTGTCGTGTTGAGGTTCAGTGAGATGATTTCTAGGTTTGCCAGAGAGCTGAGAACAGATGGGCACCACTTGCGAAGGTCGGGCAGTAGCAAGCACTGCTACAGTGACTGCTCTTCTGCAGAGCTGAGCGTGGGAGGTTCTGCCTGGCACAGGAGGGTGCAAGCTGGCCTGTCCATTTCTCTGCTAAAGAGGCACCCATGAGGTGTACTGTGTGGATGTCTGAGCGTGGAGATGATCCCCTTTCAGGGAGATATGCACTGAGGCTTTAGGAAATCCCAGCCTTGTTTCTGATGTTCCCAAAAGCAGCAATGGCGTCAGCAACTCCTTGGTCACTGGCATAAGGACTGACCTCCAGCAGCGATTGTTGGTATGACTTTAGTAGTGTAATCCTGGGGCATTTTGGTAGGTGCATCTCCCCGCTGGAACCTTATGAGACATCCAGCAGTTCTTCCTGTGTCATGCACTGGTGTCTGTCAGTCTTAGTCTCCGTGCAGTTAGCTCGTGCTGATGAGCAGGCAGCCTGTGCCAGAGGGAGCAGTCTGCCTCGAGAGATGTGCTTTGGTCTCTTGCACCGCCCAGCTGCGAGCTCGCTGCAGCCTGGAGCAGAGCTGTCGTTGTGGCTTCTGAGCCCCAGAGTGGAAGAAAGTAATGCGGTTTCCAACTTCTATTTTTAAGGCCCAGAAATATGCAACAGGGTTGATGCCAGCATCTTTTGAGCAGAGTGCTAACCACTGCTGGGCACTGCACCATGCCTTGGTGGTTTCTGTGTGTGCCCGAGGAGCGTGGCTGGAGCCTTAGCAGGTGACCGAGGGAGCCAGAGCATCAACTCAGTGCAGACTTCGGACCTACTTCCCTTGCTTAATCAGCTGAACCTGCAAGACGTGAATATCTCAGCCTCATTTCTCCCGAAGTATTTGCGAAGAGACACTGTGTAGAAGGGGACTTCTCCACTGCACAGAATAAAGCAGAACAACGTTCTTTTTTTTTTGTCTGCTTGATGCCTGACTCCCACTTGTTCCTGAGCATCACTGAATTTGCTGTCTTGGAGGTCGTGGGATTTGGGGACTTGCCTGAGGCCACCCAGGAGCTCTGAGCTGGGGAGGAGGACTGCACACAAGCTGTCTGAGCCTTCCATGTACCCCCCAGCTACTGAATCACTCTGCATTCATCTGCTTGGAAAATCTGACTTTCCAGAGGCTGAGACTGATCAGCTGGAGCAGTTCTGCTGCCATATGTCCTTTCACATGTTTGGCCTCTGCTGCTTCAAGAGCATCTCTTCCTCAGCTGGTAGATTCAATAGCAATTAAATTACTGTTCCTTGCTGGCTTTGAAGCATTGTGCAGCCCAGCCCAACCCAGTAGGTCTGGGCTTCACAGTTCTCTTCCAGAAGGAAAAACATGCCCCAAAAAATCAGAATCAGGTTCTTTTGCTCTGCCTCCTCATGCCACATTCCTGGACATAGCCTGAAGTGACATGGATACTTCAGTGCTGCCTCTAATTATCCTTCTGCTTCCTACCTAAATAGTACCTTACTGTTCCCGTACCTCCTGGGTAGCCAGTGCTTTGCTGGGAAATGCCACATGTCATTGAGATAATTGTGTTTCTGGCTTGCAGCGCTGGATGGGAAAAACTCCTTGACCAATGGAGACTTGGGACTGCATTCATCCCCACCCCAGAAGAGCCTTCCAGAGCTGCCCCCTCCAAAGGTAGGTGTTACAGAGCCTTTGCTTTTCACTGCCCAGCCCTCAGCCTGGGGACATCAACTTCTGCAGGCTTAACGGTCGCTTTTATTGCACAGTGTGCAGCACGGCTAAATGGACAGACCTCTGCCAGCAGTTTGCTCTTCAGGCAAGCAGGTCTGACGAGCTTTATTAATTCAGCTAGGGGCTCTCCGCTATATGGATTTTCTGCCCCAGGTCTGGGAGGGGAGTGGCTGGAGAAGGCAACATGGGGCTGTGCTGCCTTAAAGAGCCCATTTTCCTACTGCTTTCGATGCTCAGAGATGCAAGACCAAGGCACTGTGCTCCAGCTTACTGAGGGCTTGCTTCACAAAACTGCAAACAGTGTTCCTTTAGATTATTCCATAGGGACAGCCATAAATCCTAGTGAGGGTATAGTTCAATGTGGTCAGCTTCCAGTGGGATTTTGTCCTCGTGCCAAAAAGCCAGCCTAGCTGTCCTTGAGGGACGCACATGGGGGATGCTGCTGTTCTGTAGCTGATCTGATGTGGGAATCACAGCAGTTGGGATTTCGGGATGTGAAAGGAAAGGAGAGCAGGGAGTGTGTGCAAGGGCAGCGTGGGGGAGGACCACAGAGAACCTGCCCCTTCCCCAGGATGGGCTGTGTGCATTAGCAGAGCAACTAGTTACACAATGCAGAGACCTCTTTGGTAGGGAGACCCCAAGGAACCCAGCACCCAAAGCACTTTCCTCAAACATCTCAGCTCTTAGACACCCTTGTTCCAAGGTCAGCCCCTAGGATGCCTGCACCTGATCTGCTGTTGTTTCCTGACTCCTGTCCTGAAAATCTGGCTGTGCATCAGGTGTTACGGGATGGCTGTAAAGCATCTGTTGTATCTTTCTGATAGAGCAATTGGAAAGTTAAGTGAGGAAATCAGGAAAAACAGTCCTCAGTGATAGCTGAGAAGGTTATTCTTTGCTCCCAGGCCAAGTGCCTGTGCCAGAACTCCCTTCTCCCACTGCTTGCCAGTGGAGATAACCTCACTTGCATAAAGCAGTCGAGTACCTCCTCACTGGGAGCATCTGAGGACCTGTTGGCTGCAAAGGTATCTGAGCACTCAGAGATACTTCAGTATTTCAAGGAGTGTGGCTGGGGAAATCCTTAATGCGGTCCCAATTAGAAGGTGGAAATTGCTACTGTGGTGAAACAAACTGTCTGTGCTTGGTGCTCCTGGTGTGGGTGCGAGCGGTGGCTGCCCGGGTGAGGTTAGGAGAGGACCTCTGCATGTATTTATTTTACGTTTGGGGTTTTACGTTTGATGGTGATGAAGCATCCCATGCTGAGGCTTCAGACTTGCCTTTTGGGGCATAGGAGAAATATGGTGGTAAAGCTCTGCACAGAGGGCTGTGCCCAGTGCTCACTGACAACAACAGTCAGTGAGCTGCCCAAGAGAGAGTAGCCCAGCTGTCTCCTACTGATTTCTTTGGTTTTGTCCCAGAGGAGTCTTCAGGCAATAAGTCCCATGGGCTGTGGCTTGGATGTCAGTGCCCTTTCATCCTCTGGTGGCCCTGGCAGCTCTCCTTGCTCTGCTGCTTCCTGCAGCCATCTACTGGGGAAGTCACATGGTACAGATGCGGACTCCAAAGATGGATTTATATGCATGCTCCATTGTGCCAGAATGCAACAGGCACAATTCTGTGGGGGCCGAATCAGCTTAGATAACACAGCAGCTCTTTGACTTAAGATAGAGACAAAAATAACTCCGTGCATTTAGGAAAAGAAAAATGGGAAAAAAAAACAACTTCTGTGGCAGCTGAGGCGCAGTCCCACCTAGTCCCTGTTGGCTTCCATTGTTGGTAGGAAGCAAAACAGAGCAGCCCCTTTCCCCCACCCCTTCCCTGACACTAGTGGGATGGTGTCAGAAAACCCACAGCCTTTCTTTGTGTAGGCCATTTGTTTATGACATAACACAATGTGAGCTGGCTGCACACACAAGGCCACTGCATATGGCAATTGAAGACACATTCTCAGCCAGGGAAGGGATTAAGTGAAGCTTTGGAGTGGTTGGATTTGTTTTCATTTCTTTAATTTAACACGTTAGGACGAGTTCCTAAGTGCTTGGAGGCAAGTGTTTTCTGACCGCGTGTCCTACGTGGCTCTGGAAGCAAGCTCAGGGTCTGCTCGCAGCATCTGGCCACCCCACATTGGGAGGAGTTTTCATCCAAGACCATGTGCAGCTCACCCTCATGGGAGCAGCGGTTTTGCCTGGCATGGTCAGGCTACCTGGCTACCTAAGCATCCCCTATTGTGGGCAGCTGCTGGCCAGAAAATCTTTTCATTTAAAGCTTCCTATGCCAGGCAGTACCCCTTGGTGGAAATACCCAGGGCAGGATGAACAGCTTTAAACCTACATTTGATGGTGCTGGCATGAGCTGCAAAGGGAACAATCCTGCCTTAGACTGTGCCGTGGTGCTGGTGTCCAGCTGGGCCATAGAGTTCTCCACCCTGAGCAATCGTAAGGTCCAGCATGAAGGACTGTGCATGGTCTGTGACCGTCAGTGTTGTTGTATCTGCAGGAACAGACCTGCTCTTCTGCCTGTCCTGATGAGAGGAGTGGGGTTTTAGCCCTGCATACACTGAACATCCTATCCAGGACTTGCACAGGTGTCGGTCAGGAGCCAGTTGAAGTGGTGAGAGCTAGAGCATACTGCTGTCAGATAACCGAGGGTGGTTTGACCTGGGCGAGGAGAGGGGAAAGCACTGGGGAACAGGGAAGCACTGCTGGGGGGTTGTGATGGGAGAGGTGGGATGCCACATGCTATGGGGAGAGAGTAAGCTGTGGGCTCATCTGCCTGTTACTCCAGCTCTGCCATCCCACATTCAACAGTCATGTGAATTACTTGAGAAGTAAAAATGTGCTCCTTAGCTTCCCCCTTCTTTCTCATGTGTTGGTGTTTCTAAAGGATCAAGGCTGTTTTTCCTGCCAGCCCCTGCTTGTGTTTAGGGAGGGGTTTGGCGAGCACCACGGGGATTTTCCAGCACTTGAACTCCCTTCAAAGGCTTATTTTCCATCAGTGTTGTTTATCCATTTCCTTCACTTTTTGCTCAGAGCACAATTAAGGATTCCTGCTATTTCCTCAAAGCACTGTTGGTTTGCTATCCACCAGACTTCGAGAAATGACCAACAGCTTCTCAGGCTGCTCTTTTCAGGCCAAAGCCAGGGTTGTCCCTTTGCTGCCCCTCTGGTTTCCTGTTGGGATGATCAGCAGCGCAGGGGGCCATCCCGTTACAAAGAGGCTGGCAGGAGCCATAAAACAGGCAGAAGTGCCAGCTCGCAGTACGGCCTATGGGCTGGGACTGCTGCTGGTGGGGAAACATTCGAGCTCATCCTCCCAGAGCTTTCAGCAAAATTAAAGAAAGTAATATTTGTGACACAGTTACGTGGTAATCTCAAAGAACTCCTTTATGCTTCAGCTGCGCACTGGGAACCCTCAGCAGCCCCATACTTCTTCCCTGTCACCTCAGCTCGTTTATGTAACAACTCCAGAACGTATTATAGTCCTACAAAAAGGGCAACCTGCTGTTTTCAGGCATCTGTTTTTACGTCCCTTAAATCACGCTTCTGTTATCTATTTATTCTGCAGATTCCCGAAACAAAGCAGCCTTCGGTTCCCAAGATCGAGTCCCCAGAGGGATATTACGAAGAGGCTGAGCCATACGATGTCTCTATGAATGGTACATCTCGGGGGGTCACGTGTGGGATGCAGGACATGAGGTTTATGAGAATGAGGAGACTAAAGAATGTACAGCTCTTACAGCTTGTGTGTGACAGACGTTGTTTTCTGATGCTGGTCACACGTAAGATAGATCTAATGCTATGGCAGGAGAAGTCTGATGAATTACTCCAAGTTTTAGGCTTCCTGTAGGAACTTAAATAGTAGTGTGAGGTGTGCCTCGGTTAATACAGCTTGACTGAAATGTTCAAAGTCATTATGGATCCTCTTTGTCTGGATGGTTTTCTGGAAGATAGGCTGTAGGCCTATCTGTAGGCAAATGCTGGTTTCCATTCAGGAGTGAAGCTCCAGTGGCTTGCATTTCTGTCCTGCTGCTCCAGTTGTCCCTTTGGGGCTCACAGTCAATGACTGTTGATCTGCTAGATGCTGTAACAGGTTTTATCACTGACTGTTTATTCAGCTTTTGGTAGTTTAACCATCTGTAAACTTGTTTTAGAAGACACACATCATGTGAGAGGACAGCATGGCTTCACCCTGTGCATATTTGCTCACACCCATGTCCCACTTGTGTCCTCAGCAGTGCCACTAGTGTCTGTCACCCCTTTGGGAGGCTGCTGCCTGCAAGCAGAGCTCCCAGATTCTCACTTTATGCTATATTTGTGCCTCCTTCTCTGTGGGACTACCCTTGATGAGAGATTACCACCCTCAGATCTGATAGCAGAGCTAATCTTGTCATTGCTTTATAATCTGTTTAAGTCTGAATGAGAGAGATGATACCACACAGCAGGAGAGGCAATTCTGCTCAGCAGCCGTGACTGCAGCAGAGAAGGGTTCAATCACATATGTGGCGTGAGGCAGATCCGAGCGGGAAGAGAGAAGTGAGAGCTGAGGATAAATTGGGATTTGGCTCTGAGCTCTTGGCTGCTGAGCTTGAGTGGAGAGAAGGCGAGTCCTCTCCAACCCCAGTGCACAACACTGGCTCTGAAGCTCCCTGCAGCAATGCACTGGTGCCCTGCCCTGGTTTGTCTGTGCAGCCCTCACTGCAGCAGTGCACCTCGCACACCTGGATGGGCTGTAGCTCAGGAGGGGCCCTGTTCTCACCAAGGCTTAGGAGCTTCAGTGCTGAGCAGAAAGGGGGAATGCAAAGAGATTTTGATTGTTCTGAACTCTCCCATTTTGGCTGCAACTACGCTGTGGTGGGGAAGAAGATGATTCCCAGCTTGGCTTAGGAAAGGCCCAGGCTCGTCCTGGCCTGGTGAAGCACATTGTTTGGTGGGGAGGTGGGGTTTCCAGTTGCCTGCACTGGAAGATAGCTGGATAATTGTTTCCCTGCTGCACGTTGGGAAAAAGGATAATGCACTACGAGCATGTAAAGGCGTGCACCAGATTAGCATGAGTACAGTGATGGGTCTGTGTGCTGGGAGCCCAGGTTTTGTTATCCAGGCAGCAGCTCCATGAGCTCATGTTGCACTGCAACTGGCTGGCAGCAGCGATAAACACATGCCCAGCTTAAACCTCTGCTTTCCCTTGGTAAGCTGCTTCTCAAGGATGCAAATACTCCCAGCAGGTCCAGTTTAGATGGCTGAGGAACAGGAAGATCAGAGCCCTGCAAGTGTGATAGAGAGAGAAAAACCCAAGCCCCTGGTGGTGGGAGCACTGCCAGAATTAGGTGGTTGTGAGTTCTGACAGGAGCAGCAGAGGCAGCGTTCCTGGACTGCTGCAGTGGCTATTTCAAATGAGGGTGTCCTGAAAAAGCCAAACCTGGGCAGTCATAGGAAGGAAAGCAGCAGGAAGAGCAGAGTGTGGGTGCTGGTGCCCGGTCTGCCTGGTTTAGCTGTTCCCCATGGGGCTGTTGCAGGGGACTCTGAGTGCCGCAACAGCAGTGGTTTTTAGGATAAATCATTACCAAGCCGCTGGTGCCCTGGTTTGCCTCAGTGTCGGAGTTCCAATCCCACGGGGCAAAGCTGCAGCCTTGGCCCTGCCTTGCTCCTGTCCTGCGAGCTGGGAGGGCAGAGCAGGGGCTGCCCAGGTGATCTGAGCCCTGGAGGACACCCGCGTCCCTCCCAACTATGGGTGAGCAAAATTAAACAAAAACAGGGCCGCTAGTGAAATGAGCGAGCGCGCAGCCAAGGAAGGACATCAAAGAGAGCCTCCAGATGGGCTCAGGAGATAGAGGGATCTGTGCAGCACCAGAGGTGGGACTGCAGCGTAACAAACCGTGGGTGAATGAATTAAAGCGAAGCAGGCAGAGACCGCTGGGTGCTGGGGTCCCTCTTTCATCAGCAGCGCCGCCTCTCCGCTGGGGACCCGCTGCCTTTCGTGGCACAGCTTCGGCAAACGCTGCCGCTCCGTTCCCTCCTGGGCTGAGACGCGTTCAGCCGTTATCGTTCTCTTCCTTTGCTCTATTTGCATAATTGAAGGCTGCGATAAGAAACGGAGCGAAAATGCAAACGGCGACGAGACTGCCAAGGGAGCAGCCGCGATTCCAACCCAAGCAGCTCAGCTGCACTGGCGGATTTTAATTCCGATGGCGGTGACCCTTTTGTAAGGAGAACTGCCTTGTTCCGGGGGGAAGCTGAGCACACCCGGACCCGCTGTCCCTCTCCGAAGGCCGCGCACGGCACCCGGTGCTTGGCGTGGGGACACGGCACCCCTGTCCGTCTGACCCTGTCCCCACTGTCCCCATCCACGGGTCCCTGTCCCTCTGTGTCCGTCTGTCCCTGTCCCC
>JANHGO010000012.1:11683316-11713566 GCA_024606505.1 Aquila spilogaster
TTTGGTGATGTTAAGGCACCCCGTGGTGTTGTTCTACACTTGTCTTTCGAGGCACAGGAGAAATTTAGTGATGAAGCTCTACAGAGCAGATTGTTCCTGGTATTCACTGACACCAGCAGTCAGTGGGCAACCCAACAGGGGTGGCCCAGCTGGATCCCACTCATTTCTTTGGATTTGTCCCAAAGCAACCTTCAAACAATGAGTCCTGCAGGCTGTGGCTCAGACATCGATGACCCTTCCTCTGCGGTAGCCCTGGCAGCTCTGCCGCTTTCTGCAGCCATCCACTGAGAAAGTCACGGGGTGCGGATGCAGATGCCCAAGATGGTTTTATTTGCATGCTCCGTTGTGCCGTAATGCAACAGGCAAATGTTCTGCAAGGGCCAGCCTGGGTTAGATAACACAGTGTATATACTCTTCCACTTAAGCTAGAGACAAAACAACTCCACGCCTTTAAGGAAAGAGAAGAGAAAAAAATAGCTTTTGGGGCAGCTGAGGTGCAGTCCCACCTAGTCCCTGTTGGCTTCCATTGTCTGTAGGAAACAAAACAGAGCAGCCCCTTTCCCGCCCCGCTCCTTCCCTGACACTTGTGGGATGGTGTCAAATAAACCCACAGCGTTTCTTTGTGTAGGCAATTTGTTTATGGTCGTAGCACAACGTGAGCTGGCTCCAGGCAGGAGGCCACCACAGATGGCAATTGCAGACACATTCCCTGGTCAGGGAAGGGATTAAGTAAAGCTTTGGAGTGGCTGGGTTTGTTTTTGTTTCTTTAATTTAACACATTAGGACAAGTTCCTAAACCTTTAAGTGCTTGGAGGCAAGTGTTTTCCAGCAGTGTGTCCTACGTGGCTCTGGAAAGCAAGCTCAGAGTCTGCTCACAGCATCTGGCAGACCCACATAGGAAGGAGTTTTCGTCCAAGACGCTTGAGAAGTTTGCGAGGTTGGCAGAGCCACGGGCTGCTCACCCTTGTGGGAGTAGAGATGTGTGACTTTGGCCAGCGTGGTCAGGGTACCCAGCTCCCACAGGTTCAGCGGCATCCCCCTTCGTGGGCAGTTGCTGGCCAGAAAATCTTTTCCTTCAAAGCTTCCACTTCTGGGCAGCAGTACCTGTTGGTGGAAATATACAGGGCAGGATGGGCAGCTTCGCACCTGCATTGGATGATGCTGGCGTGTCCGGCAAAGGGACTGATCTTGCCTTAGACTGCTCTGCAATGCTCCTGCCCAGCTGGCCTCTCTTCTTCAGGCCACCAGGAGCAATCACGTGGGCTGGCATGAAGGATCTTGCATGATCCGTGACGTTCAACATTGCTGCCTCTACAGAGAGAGACCTGCTCTTCTGCCTGTCCTCCTGAGAGGAGTGGGGTTTTAGCCCTGCACGCACTGAACATCCTATCTAGGATTTGCACAGGTCTCGGTCAGAAGCCAGTTGAGGTATTGTGAGCCAGAGCATACCGTTGTCAGATGACCAGGGATGGTTTGACCTGGGCGAGGAGAGGGAACATCTCACTGGGGAACAGCGAGATGCTCCTGTCGGGTCATGATGGGAGATGGGATGCCACGTATTTTGGGAAGAGCATAAGCTGTGTGCTCATCCTACTGTGATCTCTGGCTCTGCTGTCTCACGTTCAACAGCTATGTGAATTACTTGAGAAGTAAAAAGGTTGTTTCTTAGCTCTCCCCCCCCCCTTTTTTTTTCCTCATGTGTTGGTATTTCTAAAGGATCGAGGCGCTGGTTTTCCTGCCAGCCCTTGCTTGTGTTTAGGGAGGGGTTTGGCAGGCACCACAGGGATTTTCCAGCACTTGGACTCTTTTCAAAGACTTATTTTCCATCTGTGTTGTTTATCCATTTACTTCATTTTTTGCTGAGAGCACAATTAAAGATTCCTGATATAGTTCCTGAAGCGGAGATTTTTAGCTGTTGGTTTGCTATCAGTCAGAGACTTGGAGACACAACCGGCGACCGCTCAGGCTATGCTTGTCAGTGTAAAGCCAGGATTGCACCAAATGTTGGCCCTTCTGGTTCCCTGTTACGATAATCAATAGCACAGCAGATCATCTCCAGTTACAATGAGCAGCTTGTGGGGGTTGGTGCAGCGGGCAGAAGTCCCAGTTCATGGTAAGGCCAATGGGTTGCAATTGCTGCTTTTGAGGAAACCTATGAGTTGATCTTCTCAGGGTTTTCAGCAATATTAAAGAAAATAACATTTATGACACAATTATACAGTAATTTTGAATAACTCCTTTATATTTGAGCTGACTGTACACTGGAAACCCTCAGCAGTCTCTCTCTTCCCCGTCATCTCAACAAGTTTACGTGAAAATCCTGGTGTACACATCTTTTAGATATCCACTAGGATACACTTTAGGCTAAAAAAAAAAAAAGGATGCCCCATTGTTTTCAAGGATCTGTTTTTACCTTAAATCATCCTTATTTTATTTATTTATTCTGCAGATTCCTGAAACAAAACAACCTCCGGTCCCCAAGATCGAATCCCCAGAGGGATATTATGAAGAGGCTGAGCCATATGATGTCTCTGTAAATGGTATATCACCGCTGACTCTCGGGGGGGGAGGTTCATGTGGGAGATGAAGGACTTGAGGTTTGTGAGAATGAGTAAACAAAAGTGTGGACACTTCTTACAGCTTGTGTGACAAATTTGTTTTCTGATGCTGGTCACACTGATATTTCAGATTTAATGCTAGTTGGAAAGAAAAGGCTACTGAATTACTCAATTTGTTAACTTTACTATAGAAATAAGTAGTATGCCTGGGTTAATATAACATCACTGTAAAATACTATAAACCATTGGGGGTTCTCTTTGTCTTGATGGTTTTCTGGCAGATAGGCTGTAGTCAAATGCGGGTTTCTATTCAGGAGTGAGTGGTGAAGCTGTGGTGGCTTGCATTCATGTCCTAGTGCTCTAATCATCCCTTTGGGGCTCAAAATCCATGACTGTTGGTCTGTTAGACGTGATAACCGTTTTTATAATTGGCGATTTATTCAGCTCTATTTCTTGTGGCAGTTTAACCATCTGTAAACTTGATTAAAAACCCACACTAAATGTGAGGGGATGGTGTGTGGGTTCCCTCCGCACACACTCGCTCGCTGCCTGGGTCGGCACCTCCCAGCAAGGTCCTCGGCAGTGCCACCGATACCTGTCACCTGTGGGCTCCCCACGCCTTCGGGAGGAGACCGCTGCACGCAGGCTGAGCTCCCACATTCCCGCTTTTTAAGATGTATTCCTGCATCCTCCTTTTGGTGAACACCCTTCGTGAGAGATTACCTTCCTCTGATCTGATAGCGGAGCTGATCTTGTCATCGCTTTATAATCCATTTAAGCCCAAATGAGACAGATTATATAGCTCTGCTGCAGAAGCAGATCTCTGCTCATCAGCCTTGAGTGCAGCACAGGTGGGTACAATAATGTATGTGGTGTGGGGCAGAGTCGAGGCAAGCAAAGAAGTGAGAGTTAAGGGTAAAAGATTTTGATCTCAACCCTTGGTTGTTGAATCTGAGCTGCTTATGAGAGAAGCCGAGTCCTCTCCCGCGCCAGTGTGCACCATGGGGCTTTGAAGCTCCCCGGCAGGGACGCGCCAGCGGTGCCACTGTTTGAAGCGGCCGGGGCTTGGTGTATCCGAACAGCCCTCGCTGCACGTGTGTACCTTGCACCCCTGGACAGCTCGTATCTCGGTGTGGGTCGCTGTTCTCACGAAGGCTTAGGATTTACAGTGCTAAGCAAAAAAGGGAGATGTAGAAAGACCTTCGTTTCCCTGAGCCATCCCACTTTGGCTGCAGCCGCATTACAGTGTTGAACAGGAAGATCGTGCCCAGCTCAGGTGGGAAGAGGTGCAGGCTCATCGTGGCTGGGGCAAAACATGCCATTTGGTGTGGAGGAGAGGTCCTCCTAGCTCTGCCATGTGTAGTTAGGTGCCGGCTTGGTTTTGCCAAAACGCTCTGGGCTGTTTGGCTGAGGTCAGGGCTGTGGTGTGCGAGGTGCAGGGGGGTGAAGCCCTCCTGCAGCTGGGGCAGCACAGGTCCCTGCAGCCTCCTCCCCACAGGGGATTTCCAGTTGCCTGCGCTGCAAGATAAATGAACTTTTTTTTTCCCCTGCTGCACGCTGGGAAAGTGGATAACATGCTAAGAGCCATGGCATGTAAAGGCATACACCGGATTAGCTGGAGTACGGCCACAGATCCGTGTGCTGGGAAACCCAGGTGATGTTGTCCAGGCAGCTCCATAAACTCACGTTGTATTCGGAGCCTTGGCTGGCAGGAGCGATAAGCACACACCCAGCTTAAACCTCTGCTTTTCCTTGGTAACCTGCTGCTCAAAGATGCAAATACACCATGCACTGAAATCCAGGCCAGTCAGATGCCTAAGGAAACGAGAGATCAGAGCCCTGCAAAAAAGAGAGGAAAAAACCCTGGTATGATTGGAGCACTGTCAAAACGAGGTAGTTCTGGGCGCCGATGGGGCAGTCTGTGGCTGCTATGAATAGCTGTTTGACTAGCAGGCTCGGTGTTTTACCGAGCAGTATCGCAGCTGTAAGCGGAGATAGGAGGCTGTGAAGCGAGCAGAGATGGGACGTGCAAGTCCAGGCAGTCCCTTGCCGCCGAGCTGTGCGGTGCCTTTGCCTCCTGTGACCGCTCAACCAGCGGTCCCCTCTGCAGGCCCCAGCAGGTCCCTTCTTCTACACGAACCACCTGGCGTGCTATAATGCCGACGGCTTTTAAGGTGGTTTGCGTGAGAAGGAAGGCAGCACCGTGTCACCGGGAATCTCTGTGCTTTTTGGCAACCTCATGTTTGAGGTGGTGCCTTGGGGTGAGCGAGGAGGAGGAGCAGGGAGAGTTGTGGAGCAGCAGGAGGCGGCTGCAGGGGCTCAGGGGAGGGTGAAGCGTGGCGTGCTGTGCAGAGGGGAGGTCGGGCAGTGATGCTGGGAAGATGCTGGGAAGCTGCTGGTGCCCCGGTTTGCCTTGAGATCAGGCTTCAAATCCCATGGGCACATGGACAAACCTGCAGGTCTCCGTCCTGCCTGTTGGTTGAACAAGTACAAAACTGGGGGTCCCCATCCCTTTTCCCCCCCGCCTCGCCTGATCAGATGGCAATAGTACCCTGTACCTGTCCTACGTGGAGTGATGCTCATTGCTAGTAACTGCCTTGAGACCTTGGTGTGACTGCTGTTGCTAAAGGGCAGTCTGGACATGCGTAGGTTTGCCCTGGCTAAAGATGCTAAAGCCTGACCCCAGTAACCCCCCAAACCCTCTGTGCTCACCCCCCTCTCCCCACAAGCTGGGTAGGGAAGGGGCCGGCGATCCAGGGAGCTGCTGGTGGTGTTTATGGCAGAATTGCAGCACGAGCCTTGGAAGACACCCATGTGTCTCCAAACAAATGGGTGTAGTGAAATCAAACAAAAATAGGAACACCACTAAAATTAGTGGGTGTACTGCCAAGAAAGGACATCAAAGCAAGCCTCCAGATGGGCTGAGGAGATAGAGGATTCGTGCGGCGTCAGAGGGGGGACTGCGAGGCACTGTAACAAACCATGGGTGAATTAATTAAAATGAAGCAGGCGGGCGAGACCGTGGGGTCTCAGGGGTCCCTCTTTCATCAGCAGGATTCCCACCCCTCTGGTGGGGATGCCTCTGCCTTTCATTTTACAGCCCTGGCAAATGCTGCTGCTTCCCTTTCCTCCTGGGCTGAAATGTGTTAAACCGTTATCATCCTCATCCTCGTCTGCATTTGCATAATTGAAGGGTGCGATAAGAAACAGAGTGAAAACGCAAGGGGCAACGTGACTGCCAACTGAGCAATAATTATTCTGGCTGAAACAGCTCATCTGCCCTGACTGATTTTAATTACGATGACGATGATTCTGTTTTAAAGGGAATTGCCTTGTTTGAGGGGATGGGTTGAAAACGTTGCCCCTGTTTGAAGTCTCACCGTATGGCATGCTCCTCCTTTGGCAGCAGGGATGGGGCAGCCTCGCCAGCCGAGGGGGGAGCGCGGGGCTGAGCTGGACTGACGCCCTTGTTCTCCACATTTGCTTATCTGTGGCTTTCTCTCTTTGTCTCCCTTTCTCTTTCCTTTTGACTGTGCAGGTCTTTTTGGTAGGCTTGCTGCGGCTGGACCCAGGCCAGGGTTGCAGGTTACTGAGGGCGTTATTTATGCCACAATAACGATGGGTATGGCATGCTTTCCAAACCTGAAGTGCCTTTTTTTTTTAAAACAAAACAAAACAAACAACTCGGTTTTAGCAAAGATGATCAGGTGCCTCCCCCTGGCATTGCCCATTACGTGCATAGAGGGTAACCACCTCTCCCCTCTCTCTGCCTGTGCTGGATATACGCAAGGCGGCGGTTTTTTGTGCTTTTCCCCATGCTCAAGATGACAATGAAGAGAACTTCCCTAGCCTTTATTCCCCTGGTTCTGGTCACTGATGTGGAGCTGATATGTGGTAACGCTGGCTGTATTGACGAGTAGCCGTTCAGCGAATGTTGAAGCTGCTCCGCTCAGGCAGAGGCAGCTCTGTCGTACAAGATGGTTGGGGCTTCCTGCATCATGGTATTGATTTAGCTCCCTGGGAGGTTGTGGGAAGACAAACAGGAGGTGGATTAAAGACATCCAAGAACGTGGCTGCCACTGATGTCACGGCAATGAGAGGATAAAACTGTGGTCTTAGCTGAAACTGCCAGTAGGTGGAAATGGAGACCTTGTACTGAAGTGCTTGAGCTGTGTGACTTGGGATTGAGTGTTGTCACAAGCCACCCAAGCAAGGTTTGTCCCAGTTTGCCAACTGCACAGCCTGGGAAATGCCCTTCCATCATGAGGCCGTAGCAGTGTCACTGGGCCAGCAACGGCTGCAGCTCTTCAGGTAGAGAAGAGCTCATCGCATGAGGCACTTGTGGTTGTGTTTGATGCACAAAAGAGCAGCTAGGGCCCCCCCTGAGAGCATGGAAGAAAAGTGTTACTCCCCCAGGAGAAAGGTGGCATCCTGAGACCTAATGCCTAGGTGAGGGACACCCAAAGGCGGCCAGAGGAGCAGTTAGCAATAGCCCTATGTTGGTAAGGAGTGGGATTTAGAAGATGAGGTTCACTTAGGCATCCTTGCTGCTGCATAAGGAAGGGTACCTAACAGTGCAGAGGTTCAGCTTCTTGGTATTTCTAGGGATGAGAAACCTCAACATTTTTATTCCATCTGAATATCTGCTCAGGGTGCCTGTGGAAAAGGTCTGTGTAATGATAATGCACCGGGGGGTAATGTTTTCCCATAAAAGATGGACAGTCCAATACGTTGAGGGTATGGAGATAGTGAGCCAGTAGTGTGCTGTCAGCACCATTCAGAGACTTTGAAAGGGAGTATTTGCTTTTTAATGAGTTTGTTTAATTGGCACAGCTTTGATCACTTGAGGGATGTTAGAGTGAGATTTCACTGGGGGTGAGGCTGTAGCTTGTTACTGCATCTCAGTTCCTTTATTTTAAATACAAATAAACCCAACTTAAGAAATGCTCTTCAGTGAAGCTCCTAATGCTTTTTTTTCCTCTTTTCTGGCTGCTTTTCCTCTTTTTATTTTGCACCAATCTGATAATGTTACTTTTATGTGGATATCAAGATTTGATGATGTGGTTTAACCTGGCAGGCAGCTAAACGCCACAGAGCAGTTCGCTTCCCCCCGCTCCTCCCCGCCCGCTGTGGGATCGGGGAGAGAATCAGGGGGAAAAAAAAGTAAAATTTGTGGGTTGAGATAAAGACAGTTTAATAGGACAGAAAAGGAAGGGAAAAAGAATAACGATAAAAGAATTAGAATATACAAAACGAGTGATGCACAATGCGATTGCTCACTGCTGGCCGACCGATGCCCAGCCAGTTCCCGAGTAGTGGCCCCTGGCCAGCTTTCGCCCCAGTTTATATACTGAGCATGACATGACATGGTATAGAATATCCCTTTGGCCAGTTGGGGTCAGCTGCCCTGGCTGTGTCCCCTCCCAGCTTCTTGTGCCCCTCCAGCCTTCTTGCTGGCAGGGCAGTATGAGAAGCTGAAGAGTCCTTGACCACTGCTTAGCAACAACTAAAACATCAGTGTGTTATCAACATTATTCTCATCCTAAATCCAAACCGCAGCACTATACCAGCTACTGGGAAGAAAATTAACTCTATCCTAGCTGAAACCAGGACAGATGAGAATCAAAATTAGATTAAATTCTGGTGAGAGAAACGTAACGATATTCCTCTGTGCTGTTTGGTAGGACAAGAATGCAAAACCCTACACAGATGCTGCCCAAATCTTACCATCTTGCTCTGTGAGCTTACCTTGTGAAGAAGAGCTGTCCTGTGAACACCAGCAGAGCATTGCAAATTCCCCTGCAGCCAGCGGGAACACTTCCATTGTTTCTGACAAGTCTGGTACCAATGACCAGCTGTTCCTGTCAGCTGAAAACTCCAACAACCTACAATACCTTAGGGTGGGGTGTTGAAAATCCCAACTCATCCTAATAACACAGCAATCCATTTAAAAATGAACACGAAAAATGTGATTACTGTGATTTACAGTTAAGCTTCCAGTTATGACTAATTTTTGCTGCTGCAACAGTGTATTACTTCAAAGCCCCTTGCTGTCCCTTAGATGCCGAGTAGAGAGAGAGACCTGTTAGCCCAGAGAGGGGAAGTGGAATGCCATCATCAATACAGTAGATCATTGCTTGCTGCATGGCCTTGCAAATACCATTTTTATTTCTGACATTCAGAGGGCAAGGGCTGATTGTAGCTTGCTGTTGCCTTAAAAATTGTGAGTGTTTGGTTTGAAGTGGAAAGTAGAAAAAGCATCTTTTGGGGGGGGGGGTGGGGAAGCAGCATACATCAGAAAACGCCTAATGGAATGTTTTCAAATTTGTGGTCAACTGAGAAGTGTCTTTTGAGTGTTTGCTAACTGAGACTATTAGGCACAAAACATTGCAATGAGATTAATATTGGGCTAGAAAGAAAAAGGATCTATGAGGGTTATTCTCCTATTGATTATCCTCTTGTAGCAGAGCCTCAAAAGACACGTCCCTCACTGGAAGGTTTTGCATGCGTGAGCATGGCTAAGGCAAGCAGTAGGCTTAGAGTTGTCCTAGAAATGTATTTAATAATAGAGCTTTGCTTTTGTTATAGAAGATGGTGAAGCCGTTAGTAGCTCCTATGAATCTTACGACGAAGAAGAGAGCAGCAAAGGCAAGTCAGCAACCCATCAGTGGCCATCCACAGAGGCCACCATTGAGCTGATGAAGGATGCCCGCATCTGTGCGTTCCTGTGGAGAAAGAAGTGGCTGGGACAGTGGGCAAAACAGCTGTGTGTTATCAAGGACACCAGGTTGCTGGTGGGTAGATCATCCACTCTCTGCCTAAAACAACCTATTTTCATGAGCTGGGGAGGGAAATGGCACCGCAGGCCTTGTAACTAGCTGGCAAAAACAAAGTACCTCTAGAAGCAATGCTTCAAAAACCACGTCCCAGAGATTTGGGAATTTCATTCCATTTTCAGAAGGCATGTGGGCATCGCGCTGCTGAGGGGGGCACAAGGGCACATTTGTGGCCAAAATCCCAAACTCCCAAGATGCCTAGACATGCTTTTTGGGGAAACTTTTTGAGGTGGTTAAGCAGAAGGAATGCTTATCCCACCGGCTAACCACATACTTGACCCTCTAGCACTACCTGTGAGAGGTATTTCAGACTATATATGCATGTATGTAGATGTACATGTATCTCTATACATATAGAGATGTCCTGTGTGTAGTCTGTGTAGACATTGCAGCCTTGTAGTACCTATAGCACCTTCTTGTGTTCAACGCACTTAATGCATGTGGTTGTGCTGAGCCACTTCTAGAGATGAGTTTGCACCAGCAAGGGAGAGGGAAGGCTCCTCCTCAGCCTCTTACCTGCCCTCCCATCTTCCTTCCCCAGTGCTACAAGAGCTCCAAAGACCACAGCCCTCAGCTCGACGTGAATTTGCTGGGCTGCACTGTCATTCACAAGGAAAAGCAAGTGAGGAAGAAAGAGCACAAGCTGAAGATCATCCCCATGAACGCCGACGTCATCGTGCTGGGGCTGCAGAGTAAAGACCAGGCAGAGCAGTGGCTCAGGGTCAGTGGCGCCTTCGGGGCTTGCCCTGCTGGTGCTCCCGTGCTTCTACCCTGGCTCTGCTGGGAGACCGTATCTTATCTCAGTCCCGTCCTTGTGTGCTCTGGCTCCCTTCCGCGCTGCAAGCCTGTATACAAATACACCGCTTTATTTTCATGTCCCGGGATAGCTTCTTCCTGCAGCTCCCTGACGCCTTCTGCACGCGGGAGGCCGTGGAGGGACCTCCCAGCCCCGCTGCTGCGGCAGGAGGGACGTCTGGGGTGGGTGCCCACCATGAATTGGCTGAGGACGGGGAGATACGGCCCTTTCCCTGAGATGGCAGCAGAAGAAGGAGCCTTCGCAGAGCCCGGGGCGGCAGCAGGGCTGCGAGGCGCCGGGGCTGCCTTTGCTGGCAGCCTCTCCGCGGCTGACTCGGATCCGGCCGTTTGTGCTGGCTGCCTGCTGCAACACCAGGAAAGTCCCCGGGGTCGCAGGGAGCCTAAACCGCGGCTCTCCCAGGCTCCTGCGGTTTTGCCTGTCCTGGGTGGGGAAGAAGTACTGATGCCATTACTGCAGCTGTCTCACAGACTGTGGCTTGCCCTTCTGCACAGGTAATCCAGGAGACCAGCGGTGTGCTGTGCGAAGGAGGCAGTGAAGGCAACCAGTACATCCCAGATTCGCAGCGTCTCAGTTACCCAAAGGTACACTTTGTCCCTACAGAGAGAACTAGCACTTAGGCTTTTCCACCCTGTTTCTTTAATAAATAGTTGTAGGTGCAGTAATTTTATCTGAGCAAAGACTGATAGGAGTGTAACCAGACCCCGTTCTGCCGAAAAGGAGCATTATTGGAAGAATCCTAACTTTTCCTTTGCAATCTTAATTTTGTTGCCCCATCTTCCCCCCAAAACTGACTCAGCGTTGGGCTCTCCTCCATAGAGGGCAGCAGCCACTACCTCATCAGATGGGACAGTTGTGCTGACCAAGAGCTTTGAAAGGGACACAGACCCTTGGATGCCAGGGCTTGGGCCAGCCTCTAGTCCAGGCTTAGGTGGCACTCCCCTGGGGGCAGCTTGTTCCAAAACCGTGGGAGGAGAAAGAAACCTTCGTAAGTCTCTGGTGGATACCAAAAATGGACCTTTTTGGGCACCTGGCCAGTTCCTGTGCCCGTGCCCTCCTCTGGGGACTGGCAAATGCCCCCACCAGCCAGGCTGCAGGGCAGGAGGCTATAGGGTGGCACCAGTGGTGCCACCGTGTCACGTCGGAGGCGAGCCCAGCCGGGGCGGTTCATGTGCTGGATCTGCCCATGCCAGGCTCGGAAACAATGGGGAAGGCACAGCGTGAGCGGGCAGCTGGGGGGATGTCTGCGTGAAAGCATCTGCTGCGGAGCGGGTGGAACCTCGTAATTTAGGAGGGGGGGGGGAAAAAGCACTTGTGGCGGGTGCTGGCTGGAGGAATGGGTCACGTGCATCTGCGGAGCTTGTGTCTGGTGCTCATTTACAGGTGGAGGTATCCGAGAGGTACTCCGCAGCCTCCGAGAGCGGGAGCAGCACAGACGGCCACCCGGAGACAGCCGAGACGAAAGATGGTAAAACCTCACCCTGGGAACAACAGGGAAACTGGGCCGTTGACCCTGCTTGTGGCGAGGGTTTCTGTAGCTTCTCCTGCCACCTCAAACTGACCTGATGCAGGGTGAAAGCTCTGTGTGAATTCACTGCCTGTGAATTTGATTTCAGTGCTTTTTCCTATAATGAAGTGACAGCTGGACGTTGGGATTTCTCAGCAGTTACAGAGTTAGGATAGGGCTTGAGAAACCTGGGTGTGATACCTGCCCTACCACAGAGATCCTGCGTGACTCTGGGCAAGTCACTTTGGGACAGTTTGAGATGGCATAAATGCAACCCAAGTGACTTTTCTCAGAGATGTCTGCAGAGAAACTTGGAGTGCTTGTGTGAAATGCTGAGCTGTCTCCAATGGCAGACTTACACCTTCACGCTAGGGCATCTGACTCTGGGCTTTAAGCTGCATTCCCCACCTATAAGATGGGGCAGGTAAGTACATTAAAACAGGAGATCTTCTTTAGAAGGGTGGTGGGACCCATCTGTGTAACGGAGACAGAGAAAGAGAAATCCATGCTGAGGACTCACTGGTGTCACCCAACAGATGGAGCTCGGCTGCTGAGTCCCTCTACACTAGGACTTCATCATTTTGTTATGATAGCAGGAAGGAAAATCTGGACTAGAAAAATCCAACTTGATTTCTTACCAGGACTACCTGATGATTACACAGCCATATTCACACACTGACTGATGTGCTCGGTAGCAAAGAGGCTCTTTGGGCATAAGCTTTCCCCCTCCCCACCTTGAGTCCCTCTTTTAGAAAGGAAAAGACTTGAATGCAGTAAATATTTATAGGTAAGGGGTTTTAATTCAATTCTTTGTAGTGTAAGAAAGCGAAGGGAGGTTGGCACCTGCAAGACCTGTGCAAACAGCCTTCCCACAGCTCCTGCTGCGACTGGTGTTTGGTCAGAACTAACCCAAGTTTAAAGCAATATAGATTAAGTATCTTCAGCAAATTACTTAACTGAGATTACTGGCGCCATCTCGCTCATCATCTCCCTGGGCTGTGGACTATTACAGCCTGTCCCCGAGTCACAGGTTTGCCCTCTGCAAGGGATGTGTGTGCCGCAGTGCTGTTGGGTGCAGGACGGCAGCGCAGGCAGCTTTGGGGCAGGACACCCAGCTGGGACAGCAGACTGTGTATGGCTGTGAGCTGGGAAAGCCACGTGTATGTCTCTTTCTTTTCCGGTAGTTAAGAAGAAGGGCACAACTGGCCTGAAACTGAGCAACCTGATGAACCTCGGGAGGAAAAAATCTAGCTCCCTGGATAGCCCAGAGAGATCCCTGGAGACTTCAAGTAAGTGGCAGCATGAGCCCCTCTGCAGGGACTTTTCTCGGGGCTGGATCTCCATGTGCAGGGCAGGATGAGCACCAGGCATCACCCTCCTCGAATGCACACGTGCCAGGCTGTCCTGCTGGGGGAGGCAAAGAGGCCACAGCCTGCTTGGCCCATGCCAGTGAATCCATGCAGATTGTGGTGCCTCCTACACGTTAAGGTGACTGCGTGGCTTACAAGGGCGGGCAATAGCTCGCAGGGTGACACAAGAGGAAGGGCAGGTAATACCAGACATGCACACAGAGGACATCTGTGGGAGTCAGCAGGGAGAGACTTGTGTGGGTCAGCTGGTATTCACCATCTGGGATCAACTTTGTCCAGCCGTCTGCAGCCAACTTGCTGCTCCAGACCTAACCTGAATTTCAAGGATCTCATTTTGAACAGATTTTTACCCTTTTCACCCTGTTTCATATGGATAGGGCAGCTTGTCGTTGTGCTCTTGCTCTTTGTCATTGCCTGTGGCTTTGTGTTGTGTGGTGATCTCGGAACTTACCCATCAGACATCCCCATGCACATAAGTAAGTTTGGATTCCCTCTCCCCCTGGGGTGGAAAATGTGCTTAAGTAACCTGTTCTTGCTTGCAGGTTACCTGAATGTGCTAGTGAACAGCCAGTGGAAGTCCCGTTGGTGTCAGATAAAAGACGGTCACCTCCATTTCTACCAGGACAAGAACCGAAGCAAACTGGCTCAGCAGCCCCTGAGTTTGGCAGGTTGTGAAATTATCCCAGAACCAAGCCCTGATCATCTCTACTCCTTCCGCATCCTGCACAACGGGGAAGAACGGGTCATTCTGGAGGTAGGGTGCATATCTCCAAGAAAGCTCTGCTTTAAGTCATCAGCTTGGGTGTCTTAGTAGGCCTAAATGCCATTGAGGGAGGTCCTCCAGAGGAAACCTCAGTCCAGCAAAACAGAACCTGAAGCGTGGGACTTTGGTTCATCTGCCTGTGGTCACCTAGAAGGTGTTCCACCTCGCTGGTAATCCAGGCTGTGTCTGATGCTGGTGCCTCCAGAGGACCATTCAGCCTTCATCTTAGGCACTCATCTTAGGATGGGATGAAGGGTCCTCTGGAGGTGCCCATCTCTCTCCACTGACTATAGGATAACCTTGGATGATTAAGTTATACAGGATGCATTTCAGATGGCTAATGTTAGATGAGAGGAATGCCACTTTAGGGATTTAAGTCTGTGGTTAGGAGGAACAGAGAACTTTGTCTTCTGAAAACAGTCCCAAAGCCATGGGTCATGCATCCCAAGTAAACTGATCACAGATCTGCCCCCGAAAGCGCAAGTGAATTCATCTCCATCTGTTACTTTCCTTTGCCTGCATCCAGAACTGTTTATCTCTAATCTTAGTTCTCTCTGACGACAGCATGATTACAGTAGGAGGTGGACAATGTGAGCAATTTCCTGTATTTTTCCAGTGTGTGGAGTATTTATAGCTAAACAACTGACTCCGAGGGCCTGCCATGAAGTTTGAAGGTGTTTTTGTTTAGCTTCTGATTCAGGGTATGTCTGTGTCTAAGAAATTGTGCCTAATTACAGATGTGAAGAAGAGGTGCTGGGAAAATTTACATTTTGTGAAAGGAAGAATCTGTATTTTGTTGGGATGTCAGACTCGACGTACAGGCTGGCTGGCGGGCTTCCCAGGGACTGAAGTCTCTGCTAAATAAAACAGATTGAAAGTTTAAAATATACTTTCCAGTTTGGGATTCACGTGCCCTGAATTTTACTTAGAGCAGTAAGCACAAACTTGTGCTTACTGCTCTAACTCCTTAAATCAAAGCAAAAGATGGCTGCATCAGCCAACTTCTTTTTGCTTCAGGTAGAAATCCCCCACTACTGGGAAGTGCACGTGCCTATTTGCTAGAGCTGACTTCAAGGCACCATATTTAACTCTTCATTTTGCAAAATGTCAGACTGTTCACTGCAGCTGGGAATTTGGTACTGACCATGTTAAAGTGAGGGGCTCTCTTTGATGATCTCTGATCCCACTTTAAAGACTTCCTTTCCCCTCTCCCCTGTGCAAACAGCCCTGGAAGGGGTTTGGGCTCTGGCATAAGGAACTCGCAGGCTCCCTGGTGTGCTTGGGTCTCCTTGCACATCTGCATTTGGCAATCCTATTGCTGCGCTCTGCTGGTGCAAAATAAAACCCGCATGCTTTCCTCGCCAAAGCCGGTTCCTGGCCAGCATCTCCAGCCCCAGAGACTTCTCTTACTCTTTGTAGACAGCTGAGTTGATCACCATTGAAAGGAAAATGGACACTGACTAGAAATTTTAGGAAGGACTTGGGTAAAGAAAGAGCTGCATTCATGTATCTGCCAAATTCGCAAAGCGGAGCGGTACTGCTTTCTTCTTTAATGCAGCCTTGCGTTTAATACAAATACCCAGCAGTTCATCTTTCCCCTTGCGAGCCCAGAGGACTGCCAGCATACTTCCCGACCCAAGACTAAGTCAGCACGAGCCTTGGGAGTGCAGAGAAACTGCTGTTGCAACCTGTCCTATCTGTCTGGTCACCTTGTAGGCAAAGTCCTCGGAGGAAATGGGCCACTGGCTGGGCCTCCTCTTGTCGGAGTCAGGTTCAAAAACAGACCCGGAGGAATTTACCTACGATTACGTGGATGCTGACAGGGTTTCCTGCATTGTGAGCGCGGCGAAGAACTCCTTCTTGTACGTCAGCGGTAACGGGTGGGACTACGCAAGGCTGGTAGAAGGGAAGCAAGCTGGAGCGGGGGTCCCTCTGCTTCCAGGAGGTTGGCTGCCATGGGAATAGGTGGTAAATTCACACCCGCAGCTCAGTCGCTTTCTTTGGAAGCTCGGTGCGGGGCAGGAGAGAACTTGTCATTGTCTCACCATGATGCCATCTAACCTGAGCTGCAGCTTGCCATGGGGCTAGGGACATGTGCCCAGGTGGCTTTTGCAAAGGCAGGTTGGTGGGGTGGGCTTGGCTGGGGGGGTGCAGGGCGGTGGGCACCCAGCCACGCGGTTCACCGTGCCAGCGGGGCAGGGTGGTTGTGCTGCTGCGGTGCTGTGCCCGAGGGCTGGGCGAGAAAGGACAGAGCCGAGGGGAAATGTAGCCCCGCTCTGGTGGGTGCCGCTTAATGGGCAGCGGCAGCAGTGATCACATTGCTGCACGGCTCTACCTTCTCGCCTCCTGCGTCTGGCCGTGTGGCCCTGGACCAGACCCCAGGACCACTATGCTCCGATGCCCCAAGACCGATCCCTCCTGATTGATGGGCTGTCCTGCTGCCTGTTCACAGCTTAATGCAGAGGAAGTACTCTGAGCCCAACGCCTACATCGACAACCTGCCGAAGGGCAAGGTGCAGCAGGAGGAGCTGTACGATGATGTGGATCTGCCAGACCTGCCTGCGGTAAGATGCCCAGTGTTGCAGGCAGCTGCCTTGCTGCAGAGAGCTCTTGTGGAGACCATGGGCAAACATTTGGCCAGGGGGAGTTTCCAGCAGTGATGGGGGAGGTTTTTCCAAAAACATCTGGCCAGGGGGAGTCTCAAGCAGTGATGGGGGAGGTTTTTCCAAAAACATCTGGCCAGGGGGAGTCTCCAGCAGTGATGGGGGAGGTTTTTCCAACAGCCGTAATGGGGATTCCCAGCCCCTGGGGCAATCCAGGCTTTTGCAATGGAGCAGAAGTGAGTGCTGGAGAGGAGTCGCTAAGGAAGGGAGGAGAGGTTTCCAGCAGGGTTCTGTAGGGATCCTCAGGCAGCTGGGATAAAATCTCACAGTTTCCATTAGCAAACAGCATGCATTATTTGGTGATAGGTAGCGGGTTGTTTGGAGCCTAATCTAATCACTATTAGATTGAATCTAATCAATTCCTTTTGATGCCTGTGAGAGCAAGTACGTCAAGTCCTGTGTGTAAGGACAAGAAAGATGGGCCATGCTGGGGATGGGACTGTTATCCTGGGAAAGGCAACGAATCCAGCAGGGATTGCTGGATGTACAACAGTATGAGATCCTTGTGTGGGGCTGCTGCTACCATTGGAAAGACCTATTGAAGGAGAGCAGGAGGAGCCTTTCCTTCAGTACACCAAAAAGCCCTGAATGGAGTGACTTAGGGAATGGGGTTTTAGTTCCTGTGAGGTTTATGGAAGATACTCCAGATTGACGAGTTGATGCTGCTCTGCGATGAGATGTTTCCTGTACTTCTGGCTGCAGCAGATGGTCCCTTTTCAGCAGAACATTCTCCTTTCGCAGGAAGAAGTACCCAAGAGTGAGAACAAACTGGAGGGGGACCAAGACAGAGTGTACCTGGATCTCACCCCAGTGAAGTCCTTCCTACATTGTGCTGGCAAGAAGTCATGCCAGCCTTCACCCCTCAGCTCACCGCCTTTAGAAAGGGCTGCCAACAAGGCTGTGGTGGAGAGCGCGGCCGAGACAGCCCTCGTGGCTAAGGAAGCCGAGCCCTGTAGTAAGGCGATGGAGACCTTGGAGCAGGTACTGTCCTGAACTGTGGTGTGGGGCCGGGCTTAATGAGTTCCCCCCCCCCCACCACATCATCCCACTTCATTTCCCCCCCCCACAGAAACACCCAGAGAAGCCAGAACCCGACGAGGCGCTGCCACGGATGCCCGCCGTCAAAATCCAGACGCAGCAGCAGAACATCGCCTTCCCGCAGCCGGCCCCCGAGCTGCCGGCGGGCCTGGTGACGGCGGGCAGTCCCCAGCTGGTGCCCGCGCACCGGCCCAAGATGCCACTGCCGGGTGAGCGGCCAGTGGGTCCCTGCGGCAGCTGGGGCTCGGAGGGAGCTGGTGCTCTGCGGGTGGGTGAGCTTTGCCCTGTGGTTCAGCTTGCCGCTGCCGTACAGTCGCTTTACAGGGCCCAAGGGGCTGGTTGGTGACTTCCCAGACCCTCATTCGTTTTGTTTCCAAGCGCCTGAAGAGGTTTTTCCCTCCTGGTTTTTTTTCCCTGGCTGAGCTTGGTTTGGTGGGTTGTGTTTCCAGCGGCAGCAGTGGAAACCAAGCTGGGCAAGAACCGGACGGAGGCAGAGGTGAAGCGGTTTACAGAGGAGAAGGAGCGGCTGGAGAAGGAGAAGGATGAAATCCGGGCTCAACTCACCCAGCTGCGCAAGGAGAGGCGGGAGCTGAAGGAAATGCTGGGGAGCAGCACAGGTAGAGCAGGGCGAGGGGTGATGTGTGGAAATGAGCCAAGGTGGGACCACAGGGAAGGAGGGGGCGATGAACCTGGTCCACCTGGGACCAGGAGGGAGACCTGGTTCTTTGAGCCGAAGGAGGCAGCCCAAATTGCACTAGAGCAAGAGCTTGCTCTGTCACAGTCCCTCTTGAGGCAAAATATAAGGAAAACGTACAGGACGTGCCCCAGTCCTTGCTCCCCTCACGAGCTCCCCAAGTTCCCAGCTGGCACCAAGTTACCCCTCCCTTCACAGACAAGAGCCTGGAGCAGAGGCTGAAGGAGGTGGAAGAAGAATGCAAAAGGAAGGAGAGCCGGAGAGTGGACCTGGAGCTGAGCCTAGTGGAGGTGAAGGAGAACCTGAAGAAAGCAGAGTCTGGCCCCGTGACGCTGGGCACCGCGGTGGACACCACGCACCTGGAGAACGCAGCTCCCCGGGTATGTGGGGGGGCACCCCGGGGATGCACAGTGGCTTTCTGGCAGCTGGGCAGTTGTGCTATTTCAGCCTGCTTAATAATATAATAATTAATAACTATTATATTATTACAATATGTAATCTTATACAAATGTATAGATTATATTTAACATAATACTTAAATAATTATCTATAATATACACATAATGAAGTAACAGCAGCAATGGGGAGGTGAAAGGGGGCTGGGGCTCAGGAGAGCGACTGTATTTCCCTGTGGGACCTTGAGCAACACCCGCTGGGGCCATGGAGGTCTGGACCCAGCTCCTTCTGCACTCAGCTGAGCCAAGGGATGTTTTTTGGAGGAGATTCAGGCATCTAAATTCCTTCTTGGGAACTTGGTTCCCATGAAATGGAGATGATCACCGCCTGAGCCCTGCTCAGTACCTCTGCTTGTATCCTCAACACCCAAACACACCACACACATCCTGGTGGTATTTTGAAATTGGCATGTCACTGAAAAAACGTGCCTCAGTGCAAGTGGGATGTGACTGTGACTAGGAGATGGTGGGCAATGGCAGCACTCTCTTGGTAGTCTTGAAGTCATCACCATTTCTATTATTTTTATTGCAGATTCAGGTAAAAAGTGCCAGTCCAGCAAATAGCGCAGAGAACTCACCAGTCAACTCGGCAACGGCTTTAAAAAACCGGCCTTTATCTGTCATGGTGACGGGGAAGGGAACAGTCCTACAGAAAGCTAAGGTAATGTGCAAAAAATCCATCTGGGACAGCCACTGCTTTTCCCTTCTGGCAGTGCAGCAGACTGGCTGTAGAGGGACAGGGTTGTGGGGGGTCTTATGTCTGGGAAGCACCCTTGACTGAGCACCACTCGGAGCAGGCCAGCCTGGTTTTCCTCTGGTCTTTTCACCTGGGTTTGCCCTGGCTGCAATTTAAATGAATAAATGTGTGTATTGCTTACAACAGCCAAAAAACCTCGGGTACCAGATGATCGCGTTGATCCTGTGCACATTATGGCTACTATGGCTTGGCACATTTGCCTTTTGACTAATTTGCCTTTATTCCTTGGCAGGAATGGGAGAAGAAGGGAGCTAGTTAGAACCATGTTTTTCAGAGATGGACTAAAGACTGGAATTGCCCATGCATGGCCAAGGGGATCCAATCACCTGTAGGTGGAGGTTGGGTGTGCAACACAACCACACACCAAGTGCCTCCTCCATGTCACGCCAACTGCTCAGATGCAGCAATGGAGTCAACGGCTGCCGATACGAGTTATCCCAAATGATCCTGCTCTTTCCAGACAAGTCCCAATCACATAGCTAAAACAATAACAACCAGTGGCAATCCTTGCATCAAATTCCTAACCCAGTTGATGTAAACAAGAATGTTACTGTACATAGGGGTGTTTTGTGTATTTCTACTCTGAAGGTTTATCAATGAGTTATTAAGGTTTCTATATTAGTGACAGTAGTGGGTTCAGAAGGGGCCTCCGTTATTCTTTATACCCCAGTGGTTTTCAACCTGTAGTGGCAAATTGCAGTCAACTGAAGTCTCACCTGTCTTGCTGCCAGTCATCGCTCAGCTGCATTTCATCCAGCCTTCAGTCAAGGGCAATAACCATGCCTGAGCAGTGCTTGAGACACAAATGAAAAGCACACAGCAGGCTGTCCAGGGGATTTTTTTAATTCAGTGTCCTGATGCATCCCAGCATGTGCTTACTCCTACCAGGCTGCTGCAGATTTGCCAGAATATTGAGGAAGATCCCTGCTCACCTTCTCGTGCTATAAGCTGTGTTACAGACTGATGTCACCAAGAGCTCTGGGCAGATTCAGTTAATTTTCTTGAAGATCTACTTCACCTGAGGACTTTGTTCTGAAAAAAAGAAAAAAAAAAAGAAAAAAAAAAAAATCATCATATTTGAAGGTTTGTTAATAATTTACTGAAGGCCCAGGCCTGCTCAGCTGTTGGATGGGGAAGCTGGATCCCAGTGTATCCTTCAGGGCTTGCCCTTTCCCAGGGGAGGGGAGGTAAAGCTGTCCCTGTGCTCCTGCCCCAGCTGTGAGCACCACTTTGCTGATGCTCTCTGGTCCTCACAGGGCTGCAGCTGTACAATCTGCTGAAGACATCCCCCTGCAAAAGGGGCCCCTCCACAGGGGCAGGGCTGATCTGCTCTCCTCCAGGCCTGGCAGGCAAGGGTGCACTGCCACATCTCTGGTGGGCTGCTGGCCATCTTGGTGCCATCACCCTTATTTTCAAATTATTAAACTTAATATAGCCTTTGGGCCCTGGCAGTGTGGCCCACAGAGCCCACCTGCCTCTCCCCTAGCCAAGCTTTCCAATGAAAGATGTTGGACTTTTGGGACCGCTAAACTTAAAAGACATTGAAATTTGAAGGGGGGTAGGGGGAGTTTCAGAAATCCATGCACCCTCTCCTCCCTGTACCCTGCTGTCACGTCTGATGGCCTGGAGGCTCCTCAGCCTGTCTCCTCTGATGGTCCTTCAGCCCTGGAGCCCAGGCTCAGTTGCTGGGTTGGCTGTGCCAGGGCTCCAGCTGTTTTCCAGCTGTGCAAAGCTAAAGCAGCACTGGTACCCTGGTTGGGTTGCTCCTGGGCTCCTGCGGCTACACCAATGAGCAGCACCCAGAGCCAGGGTAAAGACAGACAGGCAAAATGTTGTACCTTCCTAACCCTTGAAATCCTTTGACGGGCCCGAGACCACCTCTGAAGGGGTGTTCCTTCTTCGCACAAAGGCCCAACAGCCAGGGAGGAGTGCAGGGCTGTGACACCCAGAGCTGGCAGTGGCACTGGGGTGAGTGAGGATGTGCTGACAAGGGGCTCTGGGGTTGCTTACCACTGCCGCGGAGCCAGGGTGCAACAAAGAGCTTGGTCACGGTATCCTGGAGGCAAGAAAGGTGACCTCGCTCCCATTTTTTTTTAATTTGAAAGTCTCTGCTGCAACGCAGATTGAAGAATTGCTAATCCCAGGCCTCAGGAGGAGTACATCAGCCCCAGCTGTCAGGCTTGTCCCTGTGCAAGGTTTGCACATAGGAAAAACTCATGCAAATAAACCACTGAAACTTCTGGTTCAGGACCCAGGGGCCTTTCCTCTCCAAAGCACAGGGAGGCTATGGGCACCATGAAGCTTTTGTTTTCACCCATGATGAGCTGGCAGGAGAGCCTCTCTACACCCTAAATATGTGTGTCAAACATGCCCTTACCGTACACACTCTGCTGTCATCCTCCAGGAGTTGTCTAGACATTTCACAGTGGTACTGAGACAGCGATGGATGAGAGCAGCTCTGCTTTCCCCACCACAGCCCAGTCAGCTTCAGTGGTCCCACTGGGCTATCTCCATCAGGGGATGGTAAACATAGGCAAGTCCTGAGCAACACACATTCCCCAGACAAGAAATGTTAAACAATGTCTCTGCATCCCCATTGTTTTCCTAACTCAAGGCATTTCCTTTGTTGTAACTGTGACCTATAAAGTGGCGCTTTAGAGGGTTTTATAATAAAAT
Source organism: Aquila spilogaster (assembly GCA_024606505.1). Taxonomy (NCBI): domain Eukaryota; kingdom Metazoa; phylum Chordata; class Aves; order Accipitriformes; family Accipitridae; genus Aquila; species Aquila spilogaster. The sequence goes on from JANHGO010000012.1 coordinate 11,705,448, forward strand.
GTTGAGTATATTATGTTACCAGTGTTTTTTCTTTGTAATGGGGCTTGTCCCTGCTCTACTTGCCAGTAGATTTAAAGTACATGAAACCCCCAACACTGTTTGTTAGTTACTACAAAGTTCCTTAGCTATGCACTCTACAACTGCAACAGACTACAGCTTAAAAAATTTAGTCCTCTATAGTGACTGCACCATCTACCAAAAAAAGTTTTGGACAGCTAACCCACTGAAAAACAGCAATAACCCTGAGAATTTGCATGAATACATGTAACAGATTCCTACCTGTATCTCCGTAGCACAGTCCTCTTGCACAAAACCAGCAGAGAAAAATGCATCCACTACCTTCCTCTGGCCACTAGATAGCAACTGTGTGCAATGCTTAGTGCCTGCTGCAGTCACGAAAGGGAAAACCAGGATGGGGTTTAGCTGGAAAGGAATAGAGTTACTAAAGAAAGTGGTTGAGGCCAGTCTTTACAGAACAGACACCCAGCCAGACACGTCTGTGAAATATCTTTTGGTGGCTGTACCACTACTCGCTCCACTCCCGCAGAAAGCTTGGGAAGGCACTGTAGCTACAGCACAAAATCCTGGGGAATGTCCTGCTCCCCCGCCTTTCCTAGTCCACCCATTGACACCAACCTGCCAACAAGCCCATCGGTGTCCTGGCAGCCTCTGAGCCCAGGAATCCCAAAATAATAACTCGATTTGGGATTGCTGTTTTGTGAGCTGAAGGGGCAGCAGCAGTTGCTTTTATCCTTCCTCAACAGCACTGCCCATCACCTACGGCTGCTTTGTAACACCGCAGTGTCAGCTCTGGCTATCCCCAGCACACCTCTTGCCTTTTGATCCCCATGGAGCATTGTGGTAGCAAACACAGCTGCCAAGGGGCACAGCTGCACCCAGACTGAAGAACTTGCTCACCCGAGCACCACAAAGCCCTCGTGCCTGACACAAGTCAGTCTCATCCTACAAAATACCCCGTTGAAGGATTGGGCCCAAAGACACAGCTGCGTAGGGGAGGCAGAGCTCCTACTGGATATCTAACACACAATTTAATGCTTATTGTGATTGCTTTGTTAGTTATTCCCAGCATAATTCTCACCTGTGCACAATGCAGCCAGGCCACTATGGGCCCTGCAGCGTGTCGCAAGCAGAAGCCCATAATCTTCCAGAAGGAAATTTGCTGCTACAAACCATTTTTCTTAGCAAGTTTCTCACACCTAAGTACACTCAGTTCTTGCTTTGGATACAACAGCTACTGGGGCGCCCTGCCTAGCACATCAGGAGAGCTAGCGGGCACTTTGATTTTCAACTAAGACACAAGTGCCAGATTTTAAAGGAAAAAAACTACCTCTTATTGGTGGAGAAGTTGACCTAAATGTTTATAAAAGTTGTCTTGGGTATGAATCAAATTACTTCTACCGAAGAGAGTAAGATTGCAGGTGTTTTGCAAGCTGAAGAAGCCAGCTGGCTTTAAGGGGAGTGTCAGCAGACTCGGTGCCAGTGCTACGGTACCTCCCTCAGGCTGGCTCCGGCTGTTGGTGCCCAGGCAGAGTGGCACAGTGGGGTCCAAAGCCCTGCTCCCCAGCTGCAGCCTTTACAGTACAGGCACCAAACACGTATACGCATCACAAAGAGGCACGGTTTTGCTCGCTGAGGGAAGGTAAGACTAAAGAGGGTGAAATTCACGGTACTTACTTAAATCCCAGTTTCTTAAAGGAGAAACAGGCTCTCCCCTGAAGTCAGCACACGGCCCGCGACCAGCCACGGCTCATCCAGCGATCCTACGGAGTGAGAATAATTCACAGCTCCCTTAGTAACGGCAGCCCAGACATCTAATGACAACCTGGCACAGACGGCATCCCTGATGCCAGACAGGATTAGCGCTGGCTTCGCGGGGACCCCACCTCCTCGGTGGCTGTGCCAGCCTCAAACATCGACCCAGCCTTAAGGGAATGAGCTCCCATCAGGTAAGTTCTCATTAAGTATTTCCGATTGAATCAAAGCAAGTCTGTGAGAGTGAATTGAATAAGGGATCATGTCAGAGACCCAAGCCCCTTACTTACTCTCTCTTTTTAAATTAAAATTTGCAGGAGAAAGGGCCTAGAAATTAGCCAGGATCTTCAACTCAAATTTTTAAAAAGAAAAAGAAAACAGCTCCAACAACTGCTCAACGGTGTCCTGCTTGCCTGTGGGATCAGCAGGTCTCTCCAAGAGCATCCCATATATCCTGATCTTTGTTATAAGCTTGGCTTTTCCCATCTCCTCCCAATGCCCCAACACCTCCTTACCTCGCAAAGTGCTTTGTCTCGTACAAAAGGAGAGCTGGTGGGTGCTGCCACTGCCAGAGCACATCTGAGCAACAATCCAAGGCTTCAGCAATCAGCCACATTTAGGAGGAAGGTCATAGTCACAGCACACGTAGATCCCTGACTCACGGGGATCCCTGGGGCATTTTGGGCACTGAGACCTCAGTCAGACGCACCCAGAGGCTAAGGGCTGGGTTTAAGAGCCAGTTTTCCTGAAACTCCTTCATGAGTTTCCAATCTTTCATACCGTCTCTACTTGAGAAACTGATGCACAGGGCTAGATGTATCCCATCCAGCATTAAAATGTTGCCTCCAGCATGAGATTTCACCGTCTGCAATTCCTGAATTCCACCGAGAGGTTTGTCTGTCTGTGCTTAAAACCAGCAGGATGGTACAAACGCAGCGTTTGCCCCTCGTTCAGGACCCGGGCAAGCATCTTTTGTCCCAGTCAAGCCCATGCACTCTAAAAACGTACTTACTAGCTATGCGTTAAAACAAAGAGAACTTACAAACAAAGATTACACCAAACCACATTTGCCACAAGGCAAAGTCCTCAGCAGCACTGTACAAACTGTCCTGCAGGCAACAGGGATACAAAGAAAAGGCTTTAAGCACCTGTACAAGGCTAGGAAAGCACGCCCCAGCTCCACAGCTGTGTGCCCGACGAGGTAAATACGCTTCCATCTGAGAGGGAAGACTGATCGTGCAGAGGACAAATGCCTGCGAGGAGTGAACTAACGATGCTGTTAGACCAACTATAGCAGAGAAGCCACCAGGGAGCTGCAAACCCAACAGGGCAGTGAGGGTGAGAAGTCACGGTCTCTCTGACTCTTCACGCAACAGAGGATGCACAGGGAGGCCAGGGAGAGTTTTCAGAGCAGTCTGGCTGGAATCCAGCCAGCTCCATGGGCACTTCTGCACCATAAAACACGAACCACATCTTTGGTGTCAGCTGTGAGTCTGATCTAGCCCATTCTCCCTACAAGAGATGACTGACAGTTTTACAGCAGAGGCAATGCTTAGCTACAGCCATGCCTAAATAAGTAACTTTAATAGATTAGTTTCTCTTTCTATCCCAAATGTTAGCCCTTCAACTAAGCCTCTATTTTGCTGTGCCTTAGGACACAAACAATCTACTAAAGCGACAGTGAAAAGAAAGAGGAAATTCTCTTTTCTCCTAGCCTTGTTTGTCCCACAAGGTACAACAGTGCTGCTCCTGTCTCAGTGCCAGCTTTCATCCCCAAGAGTGCTTTTAGACCATTCTTCTTTTGACAACAAACCTGCAGAGTAATTTGTGTCTCTCTTTGTACATCTAATGTTACTATTCAAACATGGGGCCAGGACATCTGGGTGAAGGGGTTTTTCTTCTTCTGGGAACAATAGACGCTATTTTCACGAGTGCTGGCAGTCACAGTTAATGTCTCTGCCTCAGCCCTGTCCAGAGCTGCTCCTGCTCTCCCAAGGTGATGGACGCCATGGGAAAGGCAGCAGAGAAAAACCCGACAGTGTGAACCATGGGCCCTGGGGGAGCAATTATGTAAATTTTACAGCTTCATGGGCAAACTGATCTAGTGATCCATCGACGCTGATGCTGTGAAGGATGCAGGCATGTGGCCAAACTGTCTTTGGAGACACATGAACCATCACAGCCCAGCAGAGGCCCAGCCTGTGCTGCAGAGACCACTGCTGCGCCGGGGACAAGATCAGCTTAAAACAACGAGGGGAGGCAGAAATGCCATTCAGCTCACCCGTCCAGGTTCAGGCCAGGACAAGCACACTGCTCTCCCCAGCCAGCTCCAGAAGGAGAGCAAAGCAAAATGGCAAAGCTCCGAGCCACGGAAACAGCACCAAAAAGAAGAGGTGAGACTTGACCTGGAATGGGCAAAAAAGAAGGAACAAGAGAAAAATACGCACTGGCAAAGGAGAGAGCAAAGATGTGGCCAGCAGGAGGAGAAAGGAAAGGGTGAATGAGATCTGGGAGGAGAGGTCCAGGCCTTCTCCTCCTCTGACCTGCACGTTGCCTGCCGTGCTTTGCTCCCAGCACCCGTGTGAAGCCGCTCAGGAGGCTGCCCGGGTCCTGTCCCCTCCAGGTCAGACTGTGGCTGGCAGGTAAGAGTGAGGCTGGCAGGGGACGAATGGAGTTAAACCTGAAAGCAGACAGACCAAGGTCCAAAGACCAGCGGGACAGTACAAACCATGGCTCCGTCCAGAGCCTACAACAGACGGGGACCTTTGTTTGCAAATGGCTGGGGGATTGTGCCCTTACTCGGCGTCCTTGCAGCATAGGTAACTGGATTTGACCTGGGTCAAATCTAGGAAAAAAATAGTCAACACACCTACTAAAAACAGCAACACACACTGACTGTCACAGCTTTGATTTGGAGTTGCACAAATCAATAAATGCTCTTGCGAAACCAATCCTTTTCAAACCTCTCCTTATCAAAAATAGGCAGCTACCAAATGCCTATGAAGCTAAACCATATTCAATCACTCCAAATAAATTCAGAGAAGAAAGTGGCATGGATGACTTACAAAACAGAATAGAAGCTCGTAATCAGTTCTCCTTCCTCTTCCTCTCGTCTTTCTGCATGTAACAAGCCATTCACTCCAGCACCTGGCTGCCAGTGCGTAATCTATGTTATACCACTTCAGCAGGAGCTCCAGAATTGTTCAGACTTCTACATATTTTTAGGTTAACTCAAAGATCTCTCAAGAAGTCTGTTTAAAAAAAATAATCACACACCACTAGAATCTGGATGAGGAAATGCAAAATGCCAGTAATAAATACTTAAACGCAAATATTTACTTCAAATAAAAAAGAAAGAGAGCTCTGGGAAGCCCAGTTTGTGCAATGCAGGAACTGGGAATGGCTTCAGCACAGTCCCTGTGCTGGAGCAACTCAATCACTGTCAAGGACAGTGGAGGCTTCCTGGATTGTGCCTGCGAGTGGCAGTAAGCGTTCCTGGACAGAGAACCGGAGCACTCAGCACATCTGTGTCAGTGTCTCCGATCCACATGTCTTTTGGTGTGCCGGGGGGCTCTGGAGAAGCGCTGCAAACCACTTGAACTCCGCTGCACACGGGAGTGTGGAGGAAGGACCAGGGATCTCGGAGAATCGCCCCGAAGAACTCCTGTTGCAGAACAGAAACACAGATGTGGGATAGGGGCTTTAGGACCAAGGTGTAAGTTCACGCTCAGTCCGTTACAACGCAACAAGCATCCACCTGGCCTTAGCTGACAGACATTAGAGGCCATGGGGTGGAAGTCAGAACTCCTGGACTCAGGTAAAGAGCACAAAACTAGGGGGGAAAAAACACTTAATTGAGAACTACTCACTGTGGGCACAGGACCACCTCTGGGGAGCCAGAGGTTCACCACCTCCTGGCCATTGCTCCCCTGCTGAAGAGGAGGAAGGCAATGAGGAGGCTTTTGCGCCATGGGAAATGCTGAAAGTGATAGAGGGTCACACTCCAACAGAGACAGCTCCCTCCCATTAAAAGGGAGCCAGAGCTTTCCACCCCGGGGGTCAAAGAGGGTTTGCTTCTTCTAGCAAGGCAGAGGGAAAAGAAGAACAGAACAGAGTGGAGGAAGATTACCAAAATTATTACACCTTCTTGGGGTCCCCTCACAGTCAACTCGCTTAGTGAATGTGTAAAACAGGGCACAGCTTCTTGAGAGAAGCCCTTGTTCCCCTCAGCCGCCCAAACCTCTCCACTTTCCATGTGACAAAGGCCATGCCAGCACCAAGACCCAGCCACCAAACAGCTGTCCAAGAGTTACAGCCACATCTCTGCTGGAGGGAGAGGTGGAGATGTGGGATCCGTTCAGAGGGGCTGGGCAGAATGGATGACATCTGCCGTGGTTGCCACCTGCTGATCCTTACTGCTCTCACAGTGGGGTCCTTCCCAGCCGTGGCATTTGCACCGGTAGCTCCCAGGCCCGAGGATGCATACGCCCTGGTTCATGCACGGGTTGGGTTTGCACAGGTTCACGGGGCTTTTTGCTTCTGCAACAAACACAAACAGAACAGCAGGCTCAGGCACATCTACAGAGCATTAATAGCTAGGACCCACATCCATCAGGAATGCTGCAAAAATAACAGCAACTATATATTCCAGACATCAAAAAATGTCATCTAGGGCTAATGGGATTGGAAAGCCACATTAACATGGCAGAGGGCGCAAGCTCACAACCCTGTCTTGACACACAGGACAAACTCCTCTGTGTTTAACCTAGAGAAGAGGAAGAAGAACGGCTTTGCTAGATGTTCTAATCTGGAGGAGAATATTCATAATAAAGCTTAAAAGAGTGGCATCATGTTAGGCTGCATATCAAAGAAAAGCAAAATGGAGCATCTTCAGAGCTGTGCACTGAACACATGAGCACCTCTAAGCCCCCCACATCCAGACACTCCCAATGCAGAGCAAGACACATGCCCTGCTCCAAGCAGTTTACAACCCCAAACACCACTGGAGTTCAAACCCCTTTGGCCTGGAGAGGACCTGAGTTTCCACCAGAGAGGAGCAAGGACGAGAAGTCAGCTGGGAAGCAGGAATGGCATGAATGGAAAACAACACAGGAAAAATTTCTGGGCTTCTTTTCTAGGAGGTTTGAGAGAAAACCCTGCAACCACAGCCCAAGCTGTTATTAGCCCTGTTCTTTGCGCAGTATGTGACAGCTTTCCCAACCCTCTTAACACAGCAGAGCCCAGCTGTCAGCAGGGCTGGCAGTGTTTCATGCTGCCTTGCTGTGAATACATTAGGTTAAGTAGCAGCATCCCAGAGGGATTTGCTTCCAGTCTGCTGGCAACACCACCGCAGTGTTGGTAAGGGCGTGAAATTCCTCTGCTGAACAACTACGTGGTGTAGAGTCTGGAGCTGCTAGCCTTGCCCTTTGCTCTGCGGTAGAAAAAGCACAGAGGGAGTAGAAAAAGGGGGAGAAGGAAATAATATAAATTCTATCCCCTATCCATCAGGACGGTTGCTCCAGCTTACCACACATTGTGCTCATTCTCCCTGTACAGATAACGATATGTGCACATCAACTCTCAAACTACACCCAAGATTGGCAAAATTCTCATTGAAATTCAGTTTTTTGACAGTCAAATCCTAGATCTGAGACATCTCAATCTTTAGTTCCTGTTGATTTTATATGGAGCCAAGTTGGGTTCAACACCATTTTTCTCATCATGGGACATCTCAGATGGGGTCCTGCCTGACAGTATATCCCCAGGGATGGCCACTTCCACTTTCATTGTAGTTTGGTAGAGCTGCTGGCTATCAAAGCCGGATCTCTTGGACACACCGCTCATCTTCCAGGTGCTGGCTGCTCCCCAGAGAACTTTTCCATGGTGCTCTGCTCCACATGCCATGCATCCACCACCTCCCTCCACGGCTGCTCCACAGCATAACCTCACGGTCCCTGTTTGGGGGAATCATGCTATTCCACCCAGATGCTGTTTCTCTGAACTCAAGCCTACTGTTAACACAGTATCAACTTAAACAAGCTTCTTACACTTCAGGGATTATACCCTTTGATGATCACAAGAGCTTGTATTTCCATTAATCAGATTCACATATATTTAATGGTTGGGATCTTTTCTCCTAGACCCTGGATTGTCCCTTTCAAGTCTCTTTTCAGCTGAGCCTCAGAATAAATATGATATTCCAGGTGTCCAGAGGCAGGGTCTGTTTCTCAAATACTTGTATCATGAGTCATAAATTTTTTAAAGTCCTTTCACAGACAATGATTCTGTTATTGAGCCTTGGACTTGGGAGTAGAAGACTGAATGAAGGGCTTATCTTTACATCGCC
>JANHGO010000012.1:11713666-11748869 GCA_024606505.1 Aquila spilogaster
GCAGGTCTTTTTGGTAGGCTTGCTGCGGCTGGACCCAGGCCAGGGTTGCAGGTTACTGAGGGCGTTATTTATGCCACGATAACAATGGGTATGGCATGCGTTCAAACCTGAAGTGCTTTTCCATTTCGTTATTCTTTATTATTATTTTTTAAAACCTCGTTTTTAGCAAAGAAGACCAGGTGCTCTCCCCCTGGCACTGCCCAGTGCATGCGTGGAGGATGATCACCTGGCCCCTCACTCACCCATGCTGGTTACACATCATGCAGCACTGTTGACCTGGGAAGCTCTGACATTGTGGGATGGATGGGGCTTCCTGTGTCGCTGCCACACAGGGAAGGGTCCCTAGCGGGGCACCCAGCTCCCCTGGCTTCCCAGGGACAGTGAACTTCTGCTCCATCTGTGTTGCTGACCCGAGTGTCTGTGGACGTGGTCTAAATATGGATAAGGCACTGGAGGTCAACATTTTCCCCTAAAAGATGAACTGATACACTGTGGGTATGGAGATACTGAGCCAGCAGCGTGCTGTATTCAGACTTTGAAAGGCAGTGTTGGTTTTTTAATGTTTGTTTATGTGGTGCAGTTTTGTGCTGATCACTTAAGGGATGGGACTGGGGATAGGGCTGCAGCTTTGTTACCACTTCTCAGTTCCTTCTGTTTTAAAAGCACCCAAGTTAAGCAATGTCCTTCAGTGAAGATCTTAATGCTTTTTATCTCTTTTTCTGGCTGCTTTTCCTCTTTTTTTTTTCCCACCAATCTGACAGTATTACCTTCTATAGATATTAAGATTTGATGAGTGTCATTAAATTCTGATAAGGGAAACATAATGATATGTCTTGGTGCTGTTTGATAGGGTAAGACTGCAGAACTACACAGGCAGTGCCTGAATCTTACTGTCTTGCTGAGTGAGCTTAAGTAGCAGTGATAGGCATCCAAGAGCTGCACTGTAAACACCAGCAAAGCGTTGCAAATACCCTTGCAGCCAATGGGACCATTTTTGCTGTTTCTGATGAATCTGGTGCCAATGACCAGCTGTTCCTATCAGCTGCTATAACCTACCATTAGAGCTGAGCATTGAAAATCTCAGCTCATCCCGATAAAGGAGCAATCAGTTTGAGAATGAACATGGAAAAATGTGATTGCTATTGTTTACAGCTGCCACTTATGACTCATTCTTGCTGCTGCAGCAGTGCGTTACTTCAAAGCCCCTTGCTGTCCCCTCGATGCTGAGTGGAGGTTTGTTAGCCCAGTGAGGGAAAGTGGAATGACATCTCAAATACAATAGATCCTTGCTTGCTGCATGGCTTTGCAAATACCATTTTTACTTCTGACATTCAGAGGACAAGGGATGATTGTAGCTTGCTATTGCCTTAAAATTGCATTTGGCTTGCAGTGGAAAGTAGAGAAAGCATCTTGGCAGGAAAAAAGCAGCAAGCATCAGAAAACATCTAAGGGAATGTTCCCAAACTTGTGGCCAACTGAGACGTGTCTTTTGAGTGTTTGCTGACCGAGACTGTCAGGCTCAAAACACTGTAATGAGATTGGTATCGGTCTAGAGGAAAAAAAAACCACACAACAACAACAAAAAACGAATCTATGAGGGTTGTTTCCCTATTGATTCTTCTCCTGTAGGATATCCTCAAAAAACACGTTCCTATGCTTGAAGCTTTTGCATGTCTGAGTGTGGCTGAGGCAAGCAACAGGCCCAGGGTTGTCTTAGGGGTGTATTAGTGATAAAGCTTTGCTTCTGTTATAGAAGATGGTGAAGCTGTTAGCAGCTCATACGAATCTTATGATGAAGAAGAGAGCAGCAAAGGCAAGTCAGCAACCCATCAGTGGCCATCCACGGAAGCCACCATTGAGCTGATGAAGGACACCCGCATCTGTGCGTTCCTGTGGAGAAAGAAGTGGCTGGGACAGTGGGCAAAACAGCTGTGTGTCATCAAGGACACCAGGCTGCTGGTGGGTAAATCCTCATTGCCTACAACAACCTATTTTTTTGAGCCGGGGAGGGGAGTGATGCCGTAGGCCATGCTGGCAAAGCACCTCTAGAAGTAACACTTCGAAAAAATCCTGGGAATGTAGGGATGCTGTTCCATTTTCAGAAGTGATGTGAGCACGGGGTTGCACAGGAGAGCTGAGGGTTGTGGAAATCCCAAACTCCCAAAATACCTAGAGTTCTGTTTGGGAAAACTTTCTCAAGTGATTAAGCAGAAGGGATACTAAAGCCACTGATTTAACTTCATCCTTGGCCAACTAGCAATACTTGTAAGAAGTTATTCAAACTATTTGTATGTGTATATAGGAATGTGTTCGCACGTACATGTAGAGGTGACGTGTGTAGACTGCATGGCTAGAAGATGTCATCCTTACAGGACCTAAACCTTTGGTGCACTTCATGCGTGTGGTTGTATTAAGCCCTTTCCAGCGGTCAGTTCATGCCAGCAAGCAGAAGGGAAGGCTCCTCTTGTCTCTTACCTGACTTCCATCTTCCCTTCCCAGTGCTACAAGAGCTCCAAAGACCACAGCCCTCAGCTGGACGTGAATTTGCTGGGCTGTACTGTCATTCACAAGGAAAAGCAAGTGAGGAAGAAAGAGCACAAGCTGAAGATCGTCCCCATGAATGCCGATGTCATTGTGCTGGGACTGCAGAGTAAAGATCAGGCAGAGCAGTGGCTCAGGGTCAGTGACATCTCTGGGGTTTGCCCAGGCCTTCACCTGCCAGGGAAGGCAGGTCCCTGAGCTGCGTTTCCTTCAGTTGTACCAGCCCATCAGCAGCCTTATGTGCATGGAGAGAAGATGCTGACTTCCATCCTGCTGCCTCCATGCATGGGGAGGTGGCTCAGCCCCTGCTTCTCCCTGTGCCAGTGGCAGTGCGGGCATTGAAAGTATACCCACATGTGCAGGGAGGAATAGGTAATTAGAGGACCTTCCAGAAGGCTCTCTCTAGGGTTGCTGCCTTGACTTCTTGGTGATGCAGAGGGAATATAAGAATGAGGGGAGACATGGGAGGACTACATGCCTCATGGTCCTGTGTGGGACTGTATAACTCCAAGAGATGTTCCTCTTGCTGAATCCCAACAAGAACATATTTCCATCCTGTCCTTGTATGCTCCAACTCCTTCCTCACTAGAAGCCCATATACAAATACAGTGCCTCATTTTCACGTCTGGGTTACTGCAGCTCTACTCACATGTTTTTTTTAATTCTGTGCAGGTAATCCAGGAGACCAGCGGTCTGCAGTGTGAAGGAGGCAGCGAAGGCAACCAGTACATCCCAGACTCACAGCGTCTCAATTACCCAAAGGTACACCTGGTCTCTACAGAAAGGAGAAACAGCGCTGTAGGGATGATGTTCCCACCCTATCCCTTTAAGTAACAGTTCTAAGTGCATTAATTTTGTTTGAGCTGTGCTAAAGAAGGAGCATTATTGGAACAATCTTACTTTCCTTTGAAATCTTAAATTTCTTGCCCCAAATTTCCCCCTGGATTGATTCAACACTGGGCTCCCTTTTATACAGGGAAACAGCTGCTATCTTATCCCAAAGGGCAGTTGTGCTCAGCGAGAGTTTTGTAAGGAACTTAAAGCCCTGAATGACAGGGCTAGAGACCATCTCTAGTCCATCTGAAGGTGGTGCTGCCCTGATGGCAGCTTGTTCCAAAACAGTGGAAGGAGAAACCTTCATAAGAGTCTGTTGGACACCCAGAATGGGCTTGTTTGGGCATCTGGCCATTTCCTCTGCCCATGTCCTCTTATAGGGACTTAGAAATGTGCGATCTCAAATCTGTGACATGTCTGGTTTACTGGCATTGAATCCTAAGCTGTGGGTTTCGTACCTGAGCGTTCCCTGCCAGAAAAGAAATTCCCTGGGGTGAGTGCTTGCTGGAGGGGCAGGCTGCGTGCGTCTGCAGAGCTGACGTCCTGTGCTTGTTGGCAGGTGGACCTCTCCGAGAGGTACTCTGCGGCCTCAGAGAGCGGGAGCAGCACAGATGGGCACCCTGAGACGGTTGAGACAAAGGATGGTAAAAACTCCCCCCTGGGAGCACGGGGAAAGCATGCCACTAACCCTGCGTGCAGCAGGCTTCTGTAGCTTCTGATACCTGCTGCTGCCACCCCACACTGACCTGATGCGGGGTGAAAACTGCCTGTGAACTTGATTACATTGCATTTTTTTGTCTAATGAATTAGCAGCTCAGCAGCTATGGAGTTTCTGCGGGTGTGTGCCGCAGTGCTGTGTTGCACAGCTGCAGCGCAGGGAGCTTTGGGGCAGGACACCCAGCTGGGACAGTGGGCTGTGTGTGTCTGTGAGTTTGAAAAGCCATGCAGGTTTTGTTTCTTTTTTTGGTAGTTAAGAAGAAGGGCACAACTGGCCTAAAACTAAGCAACCTGATGAACCTCGGGAGGAAAAAATCCAGCTCTCTGGATAGCCCGGAGAGATCCCTGGAGACTTCAAGTAAGTGACGTGAGTGGTGCGCGCTGTGGGGCAAGCACCTGGCTGCACACACGCATCAAGTCACCCCACTGCAGGAGGCAAAAGGGCCCCTACCGACTTGATCCGTGCCAGTAATTCCATGCACTTTATGGTGCCTTTTACATGTGAAGGTGACTGTGTTGATTACGAGGGCAGGCTAGAGCTCACAGGGTAACTCAAGAATAAGGGCAGATAATGCCAGACATGTACACAGAGGGCATCTTGTGCTGCTCTGCCTAGACATCAGCCAGGACATGGGATTCAGGTAGGAGGAGGTTGTGTAGGTCAACTAGAATTCATCACGTGGGACTAGTTTTGTCTGTCTGCAGCCAGCTTGCTGCTCCAAACCTAACTTGAATGTCAAGTGTCCCATTTTGAACAGATTTTCACCCTTTCAACCTGCCTTGTGTGGTTCAGGACCCCTCACCTTCGTGTTTTGCTCTTTATCATTGCTTGTGGCTTTTTTCTCAGAACCTGCCTGTAGGGTGCAAAATACGACTAGGTGACCTGTGCTTGCTTGCAGGTTACCTGAACGTGCTAGTGAACAGCCAGTGGAAATCCCGTTGGTGTCAGATAAAGGATGGTCACCTCCATTTCTACCAGGACAAGAACCGAAGCAAACTGGCTCAGCAGCCCCTAAGTTTGGCAGGTTGTGAAGTTATCCCAGAGCCAAGCCCTGATCATCTCTATTCCTTCCGTATCCTGCACAATGGGGAAGAACGGGTCGTTCTGGAGGTAAGGTGTACATCTCCATACATGTTCTGCTTTGGCTTGGGTGTCATGGCAGGCCTAAAACATCTGACTGCAAGCTAAATGCTTTCAAGGTCCTTTAGAGGAACCTTCAGTCCAGCAAAACTGAGCCTGAAGCATCCAATTTTGGTTCACCAGCCCACGGTCACTTACTTAGAAGGCGTCCTGCCAGGCTAGCAATCCAGGCTGCCTCTGATGCTGGCATCTCCAGAGGACCATTCAGCCTTCATCTTAGGCACTCATCTTAGGATGGGATGAAGGGTCCTCTGGAGGTGCCCATCTCCTTCTGCTGGCTATAAGCTAAGCCAGGATGATTAAGTTATATGGGACGCATCTTAGATTGTTAATGTTTGATGTGAGGAGTGTCACTTCAGGGATTTAGTTCTGTGATTAAGAGGAATAGAGAACTCATTCTCCTGAAAACAAGTTTTCAGCCATGGGTTATGAGTGCATTCCAAGTAAACTGATGGCAGATCTGCTCCTGAAAGTGAATTCATCTCCATCTGTTACTTTCCTTTGCCCGAATCCAGGGCTGCTTATCTCTAATCTTAGTTCTCTCTGACGACAACAGCATGATTATGGCAGGAGGTGGAAAAATACAGGAAATGGCTCACATTGTCCAGTTGGTGGAATATTTATAGCTAAACAACTGACTTCCGAGTGCCTGCCAGGACGTTTTTAGGTGTTTTTGTTCAGCCTCTGGTTCAGAGTATGTCTGTGTCCAAGAAACTTTGCCTAATTACAGATGGTAAGAGGTACTGAGAAAATGTATATTTTGTGAATGGAAGAAACTGTATTTTGTTGGGATGTCAGACTCAATGTACAGCCTGCTGGCTGGCTTCCCTGGCACTGAAGTCTATGCTAAATAAAACAGATTGGAGGCTTAAAATATACTTTCCAGTTTGGGATTCACTTATCCTGAATTTTACTTGGTACGTGCTGCTCTAACGCTTCAAATCAAAGCAGAAGATGTCTGCATCAGCCCACTTCTTGCTTCAGGTGGAAATCATCCGCTACTGGAAAGTACGTGTGGCTACAGCTAAATCTGACTTCCAGGCACAATATGTAACGTTTAATTTTGCAAGATGTCAGGCTGTTCACTGCACTGGGAATTTGGCGCTGTGTTGTAGCTAGGGGGCTCTCTTTGAAGTTCTTCTCTGACCATACTTTAATCTCTCTCCTTCTCTTCTCAGACCCCGGGGAGGGTTTGGGGCTCTGGTGTGAGGAACGCACAGGATTTGCTGTGCTTGGGTCTCCTCACAGGTCTGGTGTTTGGAAATCGTGTTACTGCACTCTGCTGGTTCCAAACAGAAAATGCACTCTTCTCCTCCCCATCAGCTCCGTGAAAGTATCTTCAGCCCGAGACATTTTCACTTTCATCTGCAGCTCAGTTGCTCGCCATTGAAAGAGAAATGCAGACTGACTACACATTCTCGTGGAGAGTTAAGCGAGGAGCTGCATTTATATATCTATGTCCCCAAATCTGTGAATCAGTCCATGTGCAGAGCAGTGCTTTTCTATTTTTTTTAATGTGGTCTCAGGTTTAAAATGAATACGCTGCTGCTCATCTTCCTCCTTGCAAGGCCAAAGGGCTGCCAGTGCACTCCGCTACCGAGGCTAGCTTGGCGCTAGCCATGGGAGCCCAGGGACGCTGCTGTAGCCACCAGTAATGTGTGTAACATCTGTCTGGTCACCTCACAGGCGAAGTCCTCGGAGGAAATGGGCCACTGGCTTGGGCTCCTCTTGTCCGAGTCAGGCTCAAAAACAGACCCAGAGGAATTTACCTATGATTACGTGGACGCTGACAGGGTCTCCTGCATCGTGAGCGCTGCAAAGAACTCTTTCTTGTATGTATGGGTGGCACAGGGCTCCTGGCAGCTAGGGGAGTGGGGATCAAGCTGGACAGGGGGCCCTGGATGCTGGCAGCAGGGCTTGGGTGCTTTAGCCATGGGTGCAGCTTGGTTGTTCTCTCTGAAAGTCAGTAGAAGACAGGAGAGCAATTGTTCCCATGTGATGCATTCACCCTGGGCATTGCTGCCATGGGGGCAGGGCTGTGCGCCCAGGTTGGTTGGGCTGGGTGTGCAGTGCTTTAAGCACAGGTGCCCCAAAATTGAGCACAGTGTGAGGATGCAGCAAGAGCCACCCCTCCTGATAGGATGTCCTGCTGTCTGTTCACAGCCTAATGCAGAGGAAATACTCTGAGCCCAATGCCTACATTGACAACCTGCCCAAGGGGAGGGTACAGCAGGAAGAGCTCTACGATGATGTGGATCTGCCGGACATGGCAGTGGTAAGGTGCCCCACATGCTCGCGACACCCAGTTCCAGTGAGTCCTAAGACTGAATTTGGCTTGTGCTGCTGCAGTAACTGTTGGTGGCTTGAATCAGGGGGCACCCGTAATTCGTAGGGAAGGATCTCCCAGCCAGGACCCATCTCCAGCAGGGAAGTGGGGGGTTTGCCATAGCCACGTGCAGCTGGTAACAGCACTCTGGGAAGGGGAGACCCAGCCCTTGGGGGAAATCCAGGCTTTTGCAAGGAGCACAGAAGTGGGCAGTGGTGAGGAGTTGCCAAGAAACGTGGGAGGTTTCCAGCGGGGTGCACTTAGATCCGCAGTTACTCACAATGAAAGCCCACAGTTTCTGTCTGCTAACAGCACAGATCATTTGGTGGCCGTGGGTTCTTCGGACCCCATTCTACCAAAACTCCTCCTGATGAATGAGAGCCATCCCATAAGGACAGGACATTCACTGCTGGGGTCAAGGGCTGTGTTCCTACATCTAAAAAAGGTTGAGATGCCCACATGAGGCTGCTTCAACCACTGCAGAGACTTAATGAAGGAGAGCAGGGGTGACTTTCTGTACACTTAAATATCCCTTAAGGAATGACTTAGAAGATGAGGTTGTGACTCCATTCTATCGCAGAAGAGTTTATAGAAAATATCTCAGATTGCCTGACGTGCTCTCCTCTTTAGTGAGACTTGGCCTGTGCTTCTGGCTGCAGCAGATGGTCCCCTTTCAGGCGAACGTTCACCTTTTGCAGGAAGAAGTACCCAAGAGCGAGAGCAAGCTGGAGGGGGACCAAGACAGGGTGTACCTGGATCTCACTCCAGTGAAGTCCTTCCTGCACTGTGCTGGCAAGAAGCCAAGTCAGCCTTCATCCCTGAGCTCACCAGCTCTAGAGAGGGCTGGCAATAAGGCTGCAACAGACAGTGCAGCTGAGACAGCCCCAGTGGATAAGGATGCTGAGCCCTGCAAGAAGGAGGAAATCTCAGAGCAGGTATTTCAGTGTGGTTTGGGGCCAGGATTCAGCAGAGATCTGATTCCCCACCACATCATCCCACCTCCTTTCTTTTATCTTCTGCCTCAGAAACACCCGGAAAAGCCAGAACCTGTAGAGCCGCCACCACAGATACCCACTGTGAAAATCCAGACACAGCAGCAGAACATCGCCTTCCCGCACACCGCCCCTGAGCCACCAGCAGCCTCCGTACCAGTGGGCAGCCCACAGCTGGTGCCCGCACACAGACCCAAGATGCCACTGCCTGGTGAGTGGGGAGCAGGGCTCAGAGGGGGGGGGGGGGGTCCTCCAGCCACAAGCTCTGCCCAGCCCCGCGGTATGCAGGCAGCCTGCTGAGCCTCCTAAGGCTTTCACAAGTCTCATTCATTTTTGGTTGTACGCACCTGAAAATGTTTTCCCTTCTGCTTTTTCCCTGTCTGAGCCGGTCTTGATGGCTTGCATTTTCAGTGGCAGCGGTGGAAACCAAGCTGGGCAAGAACAGGACAGAAGCAGAGGTGAAGCGGTTTACAGAGGAGAAGGAGCGGCTGGAGAAGGAGAAGGATGAAATCCGGGCTCAGCTCACCCAGCTACGCAAGGAGAGGCGGGAGTTGAAGGAGATGCTTGCAGGCTGCACAGGTAGAGCCAGGCAAGAGGCAATATGCAGAAACAAGCCAAGGCAGGGACTGTGGAGGTGAAAGAGGTGACAAACCCGGGACCAGAAGGGTCTCTGCACCTCCAGCATCAACTTCAGGACCATAGGCACACTAACATGAGACCTGTTGCCAGGGGAATCAGTGCTGAAATACTAGAAAAGAACAGACCCTGAGCCACCCTGTTTCCATCTCGTGGCATGGGAGGGACAGGCAGGCTCTGCCATGATGGCATGATTTGTCTTGGCTCTGTGGCAGCCAGGATGGCACCCTGAGCTAGACCACTTAGCCCACATCACACTGAACAGGACCTGGCTCTGCTACGGTCCATCTTGGGGCAAAATATAAGTAATACGTAGAGGAGTGATGCATACTCCTGTAGCTGATCCCTGCTCCCCCATTCACCCCAAACTCCCCAGATTTCCTGTAGCTATCAGCACCTTACCTCCCTTTGCAGACAAGAACCTGGAGCAGAGGCTGAAGGAGATAGATGAAGACTGTAAGAGGAAGGAGAGCCGAAGGGTAGACCTGGAGCTGAGCCTGGTAGAGGTGAAGGAGAACCTCAAGAAGGCAGAGTCTGGTCCTGTGACGCTGGGCACCACTGTGGACACCACACACTTGGAGAATGCAGCCCCCCGGGTAGGTTTCATAGTCAGTATTTCACTGGAAAACAACTGGGCTGGGACTGTGAAGCTTTTCTACAAGATAATGCTGAAAGGCAGCGGTCTTTCTTCATAGAATGAAGTAAGTCATCATGATTTCCATTATTTTTGTTGCAGATTCAAACAAAACCTGCCAGTCCAGCAACTAGCGCAGAGAGCTCACCAGTCAACTCAGCAACAGCTTTGAAAAACAGGCCTTTGTCTGTCATGGTGACAGGGAAGGGGACAGTACTACAGAAAGCTAAGGTGACGTGTCAGTGGGTGTGTGGGGGTAGCCACTGCTCCCTGTCCTGGCAGCAAGGCAGGCCAGCAGGGATGGCAGAGGTCAGGCTGGGTGTTTGGGAAGCATGCTGACCCATGACTCACAGCAGCCTGGTTTTCCTCTGGTCTTTTCACTCGGGTTTGTTCTGATTTAAATTAATCACTGCGTGTTCCTGTAACGGGAGCTGAGCCACACTGCTTGTGTTGGCAGCAACTGGAGTAAATGAGTGGTTTACTCTCACTGAAACTGTGCTGATATACATTTGAGGCTTATTAGGAGGCAGTGTAAGTAGGCGGTCTGCTCCTGGGAGGGCCCCAGCTGGCATCTCATGGGGTTTGAGACCACTTCTCCAGTGACTGGCTGGAAACAGCAGCCCAACATGGACAGGAGCAGCTTCAGTTTCTCCACTGCTCCATATGGAGTTCTCTTTACTATGGTCTATCTTTGTAACGAAAGAAAGACACTGGCTGAGCTTTTCTTTGCCTCTCCCTTAATTGTCTCACGCTATCTCCATCCTGCTCATGTGCAGCAGTGCCACTGCTGTCTGGAATGAGAAGTCTGTAATGAAAGAAGACTTTCCTGACCTGCCCTGTAGCCAAAGCCACTTGGGTAACAGATGTTCAGGCTTCTCCTGAGCTTATTAGAGCTACTGCAGCTTGCCAGGTTTTCCATTTTGACTAATACACCTTTGTTCTTTGGCAGGAATGGGAGAAAAAAGGCGCTAGTTAGAAGTACATTTTTCAGAGATGGACTAAAGACTGGAACTGCCCATGCATGGAAAGGGGGATTCGAACACCAGTAGGTGGATGTTGGGTGTGCAACACAACCCACACCAAGCGTCTCCTCTGCCTCGCGCCACCTGCTTGGATGCAGCGGTGGAGTCAGCAGCTGCCGCTACCAATTATCCCAAACAATCTTGCTCTTTCCAGACAAGTCCCATCACATAGCTAAAACAATAACAACCAGTGGCAATCCTTGCATCAGATTCCTAACCCAGTTACTGTAAACAAGAATGTTACTGTACATAGGGGTGTTTTGTGTATTTCTACTCTGAAGGTTTATCGATGAGTTATTAAGTTTCTGTATTAGTGACAGTAGTGAGTTCAGGACAGGCCTCTGCTATTCTTCATACTCCCATGGTTTTCAACCTGCTGTGGCAAACTGCAGCCAGTTCAAGTCTCACCTCCCTTGCTGCTGGCTGTCCCTTGGCTGTAGATCATCCAGATGCCCAGACCCGAGTGATCAGCAAGACACAGATGAGAAGCACACAGCCACTTGCCCAGCAGGAAGGACCCTCTCAACATAACAGGGAACTAACGGTATGTACGCATGCAGCAAGGATTTTCAGTGACCAAATGCATCATGCCACAGGCTTAACGCCTAATGCTACCAGCCTGCGGCAGGGTTGATTTGCCAGAATATGGAGGAGGATCCCCACTCAACTTCTTATGCTACGTTACAGCCTGGTGGAACCAAGGGCTCTGGGCATAAAAGATCTCCCAGGCAGTCACTAGAGGTTCTTGAGGATCTTGATCTCCTCTACCTGAGCAGTTTGTTCTAAAAAAGAATAATCACAGTTGAAAACTTGTTAACAGTGTACCAAAGTCCCAGGCCTGCTTACCTGCTGGATGAGGATGCTGGATCCTGATGCCCTTTCTGAGAGGAGATAAAGATGTCTCCACGCTCCTGCCCTGCCACTGAGCACCACATTGCTGATGCTCTCTGGTCCCTGCAGCAGCTGTACATTGCTAAACACCATCCCTGTGGGAAAGAGCCCCTCTGCATGGGTTCAGGTGGGTGCTAGACCTGCTCTCCTCCCTTCCTCTGGATGGCTGCTGGCTGTCCTGGTGCTATCACTGTTATTTCTAGATCATTAAAACTTAACATAGCCTTTGGATGCTGTGGCTCTGCTCCCTGGCCAAGCTGTTCAACGAGAGAGATTGTGTGCCTGGGACTGCTAAAACTTAAGAGACATTACAATTCAAAGAGAGGCACAAAGAAATCCATCCCCATAGAGTTTCCTTTCCAAAGCACAGGGAGACCATAGCTACCGAGCAGCTTTTGTTTTGCCCCCTCATAAGCTGGCTGGAGCTCCTGTCCCCCACCCTAAGCACACACACAGTACCACCCTCTCCCCCTGCACTCTGCTGTTTGCAGCTTGTCCAGTTATCTCACAGCTGTACCCAACTACCATGGATGAGAGCAGCCATGCTTTCTGCACCTCATCCCTGTTGGCTCTACTGGGTGGTAAACACATTTCCCAGACAAGAATTGTTAAATAATGTCTCTGTATCCCCCTTGTTTACTTAACTCAAGGCATTTCCTTTGTTGTAACTGTGACCTATAAAAAGTGGCGCTTTAGAGGGTTTTATAATAAAAAGTTGAGTATATTACGTTACCAGTGTATTCTATTTTAGTGAGGCTTGTCCCTGATCTGCCTTCTGGTACCTTTCATGCACTTCAAACCACCAGCACTTACTGTGAAGTTCCTTGGCTAGGCCATCCACAAGGACTAAGTCTTAAACAAATAATTTAGTATTCTAGAGTGACAGCAATAGAGATCAAAAACCTTTCTGGCAGCTAAGCAGCTAACTTACTGAAAAGAGCAAGATCCCTGCTAGCTTGCACAAACAACACAGAGCAGGCTCCTGCCAGTAGCTCAATAGCACAATCAGCAGAGGAAAAAAATGTGTGAGAAGTCCCTTACCTCCTACTTGCCGCCAGGTAGCAACTGTGTGCAGTGCTTGGTGCCCATTCCCATCGCCAATGGGAAAAGCGGGAAGGGGGTTAGCTGGAAAGGAAGGATAAGGGTTAGCAAGGAGAGTTCCCCAGCAGCTGTCTGTCTGTCATTATCAGCTCCAGCCTTTCCTAACACAATCCTGCCTTGATCCCCATGGAGCTACCTGCTAACAAACACAGCTTCCAAGGATCTCAGCCACGTTTTAAAAGATGAAAAAGCACATTTCTTGTTAAGGTGTAGAAGTTAGCTTAAGTGGCTGGGGTATTAACGAATTTGCTTGTACTGAAAAGAACAAGATCTACATGTTTGTTGTGAGCTGAAGAAGACAGCTGGCTTTAAGGAGAGCTCACGTGACATTTACTAGTCACAACATGCATGATTTGGCTTGCTTTGCACAGAAACACAAGAGCATAGAGAAGGTAAGACCTAAGAGTGTGAAATTCACGGCACTTACCTAAATCCCAGTTTCTTGCAGGAGAAACAGGTTCTCCCCTGCAGTCAGCACCTGGCCCACAACCAGTGAAGGTTCCTTCAGGAATCCTACGGAGTAAGAGGAATTCACAGTTCTGTTTACAGCTGCCCTGACACCCAGTGACAAGCTGGCCCAGCCCGTGGGCTCTATGCCCCACTAACCCAGACAGGATTAGTGCTGGCTCACATGAACCCCCTGCATGGCTGTGCCAGGCTCAGGCACTGCCCAGCCTTTGGGGCACGAGCTCCCTTCAGACACATTCTCATTAAATATTCTGATGGAATTCAAAGCAAGTCTGCAGGGATGAATTTAATAAGGGGTTATGTCAGAGCCCCGAGGCACTTACCCTTTTTTAATTAAGATTTGCAGGAGAAAGGGCCAAGAAATTAGCCAGGATTTTCAACTCTGATTTTTAAAGTGAGAAACAAAACCAAAGGCAAACTCCAACAACTGCTCAGCCACGTCCTGCCGTGCATATCCAGCATTCCCCAACCTGTGTTACCACATTGGCTGTTCCCCCTCCTCCTACTGCCCTGACACCTCCTTACCTCACAGAGTGCTTCACCCGCTACGAGCAGGGCTGATGAGCTTGTGCTCTCCTTTGGTAAAACCCTGCAGAAAGGGAGGACTGCAAACGGGACAGCAAGGGGAAGTCACGATCTTGGAGCCACCATGCAGTGGGGGATGCACAGAGAGATTGGGAAGAGTCTCCTGTGCAGCTCAGCTGGAATCCAGCCAGCTCCACAAACACAAATCAGGGCTTCTGAGGTAAGTTGTGAACCTGGTATTGCCCATTCTCTGCTCAGATGACACTTTTACAGTGGAGACGATCCATCTGCAGCCCTGCCAATACAAATGATCTTGGCAGAATCATTTCTCTTTCTAGCTAAACATCAGCCCTTCTGCAGCTAAGCCCATTTTGCTGTGCCTTAGGAACTAAAGGACACGGACCACGTACTGAAAAGAGGAAATTCTCACTCCTCCCAGCCTGCTTCTCCCACATAGTATTGTTTTGTCTGTCTTGGCACCAGCTTTCAGTCTCAAGAGAGCCTCAGACAATTGTCCTCCTGACAATGAAACTGCATAATAATTTGTCTCTTTTTATACATCTGATGTTACCATTCAGACACCGAGCCAGGACATCTGGGTGAAAGGGTTTTTCTCCTCCTCTGAACAGTAGGTGCTATTTTCATCGGGACTGGCATCCACTGCTCTTGTCCCTGCCCAGGGCTGCCCTTGCTGTGCCCAGGGGATGGATGCCATGAGAAAGGAGCAGAGAACAACACAACTGTGTGAATCACAGCCCTGGGGAGCACAGTTCACAGGCAAACTGACCTGGTGATCCAATGATGCTCTGGAGGATACAAGCATGAGGCCAAACTGTCTCTTGGAGACGCACATACTATCAGAGCCCAGGAGAGGCTCAGCTCCAGCTACAGAGGCTGCTGCTGTGCTGGCGACCAGGTCAGCTTGAAACACCAAGGGGAGGCAGAATCAACACAGCAACCATCACAGCTCTGCTTTGGAGTCACACAATCCATTGACTGTTTTGTAAAACCAACCATTTTCAAACCTGAACAAAATAGGCAGCTACAAAATTTCTATGAAGATAAACCTTATTAGACTGGTCCACACAGAACAAAAAAGCAGCACGGATAACGGAGACTCATAACCAGTTCCTCTTATCCGTCCACCTGTGTGTAGAACACCATTCACTCCATCACTTGCTGCCTAACTTGTTCACCAGGGAGTGTATTTGATTTCATTCTGCAGTTTTTGCACTGAAAGGATCACTTCTGGCCAAGATCAAGTATCAGCTTAGAAATACAATCAAATCTTTAGGCCAGTGCAAAAGCCAACATCAAGACGACAGCTGGCTCAGAGTCTGACCCAGCCTATGGCTTCTACACGTCCCTTAAAAACCCCTATGCACTGGGAGCTGCCATCTCCATAATCCACCGTCAGCAGGAGCTCCAGAATTGCTCAGATATCTACATGCTTTTAGACTAACTCGAAGACCTGCCAAAAAGTCTACTAAAAATATAACAATTACACATAAAAATGCCAAAAATAAATACTTAATCTCAAACATTTACTTGATTCCAAAAGAAAGAGAGCACCGGAAAGCCCAGTTTGTGCAGCAAAGGAACTGGGAATGGCCCAGTCACTCAACCAAGGGTAACAGTGGCTTGCTGGGTCGTGCCTGCGAGCAGCAGTAAGCTCTCATGGGAGGAGAACTGAAGCTCAGCACATCTGGGTCAGCATCTCTCAGGTCCTTTTGGGGTGCTGGTGGGCTCCAGAGAAGTGCTGCAAAATGCTTGGATTCTGCTGCACACGGGAGTCTGCAGGGAGGACTGAGGACCTTGGAGAATCACCTCGGGGAACTCCTGTTGTAGAGGAAGAGAAACAAACGTGGGGTAAGGACTCTAGGAACATGCTCAGTCCCTTACAGCCCAGCAAACACCTTCTGAGCCTTAGATGTTAGAAGCAAACACCTGCTGGGCCCAATGTCTAAAATCTCACAGTCATTACAAGCCAGAAGAAAGATTTCTTCTAGCAGGGCCCAGGGTAAGAGGAACAGAATGGAGGGGAGGGCTACCAAAATTATTAAACCTTCTCAAGCTTTAACTCTCTTACAGAACGTGTAAAACGGTGCAGCTCAGCATCCCAAACCTCTTTGCTCTCCATGTGACTTCATGCCCTCTAAGCACCAAGACCCAGCCACCAAACAGCTGCCAGGGAAATACAGCCAGCTCTCTGCTGAGGAAGAGGTGGAGATTTGGGATGGGTTCGGTGGGGCTGGGCAGGTGCTGCAGCTGTCATTCCCTGAGCCTTACTGCTCTCACAGTGGGGTCCTTCCCATCCATGGCATTCACACCAGTAGCCACCTGGCCTGAGGATGCACACACCCTGGTTCATGCACGGGTTGGGTTTGCACAGGTTCACAGGGCTTTTTGCTTCTGCAACAAACACAAGCAGAACAGTGGGGTCAGGCACATTGACAGAGTATTAATTGTTAAATGCACATCCATCAGCAATGCTTCAGAGAACAGTGACAGCACATTAATATCCCAAACCCCAGAAAATGTCACCTGGGGCTAGCGGAACACAGAACACACAAACTTGGCAGAGGGCGTAAGCCTGCAACAAACTCCTCTGTGTTTAATCTATGGAAGAGAAAGGCTGGGTTTGCTGTATGTTCTGATCCTAAAATGAGCATCTTTAGAGCTCTGTGCTGAACACACGAGCACCTCTAACCCCCAGAAGGTCCAGCAGAGCAAGACGCATGCTCCAAGCAGTTTACAACCCCAAATACCACTGGAGTTCAAATCCTGCTGTGCTCTGGAAAGGAGCTGAGTTTATACCTGAGAGGAGCAAGAACAAGAAATCGTCCACAAATGAGTGGAAAACAACAAAAGAAATATTTCAGGGCATTTTTTTCTCGGAGATTAGAGAGAAAAGCCCGCAACCATAGCCTAAGCTGTTATTAGTTCTGTTCTTTTGAAGTATGTGACAGATTTCCCAGCCCCCTTAAGAGAGCAGAGCTCAGCTGTCAGCAGGGCTGGCAGGGCTCCATGCTGTGAATGCGCTGGGTTAAGTAGCGGCATCCCAGAGGAATTTGCTTCCAGCCTTCTGGCATCGCTGCTGCAGAGCTGGGAAGGGTGCGAAATTCCTTCACTGAACCACCGTGTGGTGTAGTCTGGACGTGTATTCTCGCCCTTTGCTCCACAGTAGGAAAAATAGACAAAGGGAATAGGAAAGGAGGGAGAAGGAAAGAATATAAACTCTACCCCAGATCCATCAGAATGCTTATTATACATTACAGCACGTAACAGTCATTCTCCCCATACAGGTATGCTGATACTCATCCATACTCAAACACATACCTAAGGATAGGCAGTTATCTACTGATACCTACAGAGATCTGAACAATCTTAGTCTTCAGTTCCTGTTGACGCTACATGGACTCAAACAGCCTTTTTGTCGCTGTGGGGCATCCCAGATAGGGTTCTGCATCACAGCGCGTCCCCGAGGGAACACCTTTGCATTTAGCACTGGTGGCAGAGCCACGGGCAGCGCAGGCAGGGGGACCTCAGACCCACACGCATCTTCCATGCCCTTGCTGCTGCCCAGAGAGCCTTCCTGCTCTCTGCTCTGCAGGCCACATGCCCACAGTGTGTAACCCAGGGGTCACTGCTGGGAGAAGCAGGCCGTTCTGCCCAGACACCATCACTCTGCACTTAAGCCTACTGTTAACACTGCATCACCCTAAATAAGCATCTTTCACTTCACCCCGCGATGACCCCAGGAGGCTGCACTTTCATCAGTCAGATATTACATATAATTATTGCTTTGGATTTTTTCTCCTAGAGCCCAGGACATTTTCCCTCGCCTCTTTTCAGCCGTGCCTCAGAACAAAAGCGATACTCCACTCCAGGCGTGCAGAGGCAGGGGCTGTTTTTCACATGCTTTTATCAGGAATCATGTTTATTTTTTTTCCAGTCCTTTCACAGACAGTGATTCTGTTATTAAGCCTTGGACTTGGAGCAGAAGACTGAATGAAGGGCTTATCTTACCATAGACCTTGGCCCCAGCCTAAAGGTACAGTGATTACCTGCACATGAAATGAAAGCAACAATTCAGTCTCAGGAAACAATATGTTATTACCCAGAATCACCGAACCCTGCCATCTCTTCCCCTTCACCTGTGACCTTGTGGTTAATTTCATGGTACAGTAGATTGTTTTGATAATAACACAGCTGAAAATACCATAGCAGTAGAAGCAGACTGAAAAGCTCTAGGTAGAAACTGCCTACAGAAGCCTGCCAGGAGACAGGCTCCTCGGCCCACAGAGACAGCTCTGCTGCCTTTTCTAACCCTGCAAGAGCCACAGCACGCCAACACATTAAGACAACCTTTGATTATGCTGCTAATCACAGCATTGCTCTAATTGCTTCTTCATTTGATCTTACATAGGGGTTAAAACGTGACAAGACCACAGAGCTAGATTAGACTATTCTGAATGTGAAACAGGGTGGATCAGCTGGAGCAGCAAGGAACTAGAAGCATTTCTCCACCAGTAACGCCTAAAAACCCAGCTTGCTTTCCTTTCTGAAAAGCTCATTCCAATCAAACAGAAGCACTCACACTCAGCACATCAGCGTTTCAAACTTGTTTTTGGAGTTCATTTTTCCCAGCTGGGGACTGGCCCTCAGGATGTGAAATTGTGAAGAAAGTACTTCTTTTTTTTTTTGCACAGACGTGATCTTTTACATGAATATTTGAAAGTTACGCCCTCCTGAATGCCTTGGAGACAAGGAATTTGGCCCTGCAAACAGTTGTCCAAAAGACCTCCATTTATCAGCATGCAAGCTTCAAAACCAGACAGATCCTGATTTAGGATTAAATGCTGCGCAACGCCAACAAAACCTGTTTTACAAAGTTTACCACGAGCTGCTGGCAGCAGCATAAATAGTGGTTTAGGATGTTCTCACCTTCACAGATTCTTTCAGTGATGAGGTCTTGGTAATGCTGCAGGTCTTCATAAGAAGAGATGCGCACCAGGTAATTGGGAGACCCAGCAACCCTCAGCAGTGCATCCCTCTCTGTGTCCCCAACAACAACCACAAACACCATGACACCATTGTCTCTCAGCCGTTGAGCTGGGGCAGCTGCCTCCTCCATGCCACCTCCATTCGTGAGCATCACCACCGCCTTGCTGACACCAGGCCTTGCTCCTTTCTGCACCGTCATCACATCACTGTGAACGTGGAGTAAGGCACTGCCGGCAGAGGCCACCTCCCCAAGGAAAGGCACCTGGTCGATGGCTTGGACGAGAGCTGAATTGCTCGTGTGGGTGTCCAGTGCAAACACAGTGTGAGCTCTGCTGCCATAAGCCACAAGGGCAATTTGGGTGACATCCCGGTTGATGGTGAAGTGCCAAGAGCTGCTCCTGACAAAGTCCCTCAGCTGCAGAAAATTCACCAGGCCAACTCCAGCTGAGGCATCCACTGCAAACACCAAATCAAGAGACTGCAGCTGGCAGCCTGGATAAAAGAATGCAAACACTGTATTTTTCAGTACACAGATGTATTCCGAAAAAAGCAGTGGGAACAAACTGTGGGCCAAATTCATTACTGCCAACCACTGACTGTGAAAGGTGATTTAAGACCTTTCAACATCAATAGACACAGTTCTGCCATAAAAGCACTGATGGAAGCTTAGCGCCTCAACCTGTGACCGACACAAGCAAAACAAGGACATTCATCCTTCTGTCTTCCCTTACATACCCCAATGGAGGTCAGAAGACATCTTGGTTTGACAAACTTCTCCTGCATCCCCCACATCACTCTCTTACCTTCAGGATTGTTCACACTGCAAATTCTTCTCTGTAGCTCTGGGATCCTGTTGAACAAATCCTGGGGGTCTGAATAGACAATAGTCTGCTTTGGGTTGCCAGTCACTTCAGCCAGCTCCGCCCTCACAAAGCTGCTGCCTACACCGATCAAGAAGAGATCTCTGTCCCTTGCATACTTGGCAGCTTCTGCCACTGGGTCTTGGGACTTGGAGTCAGTGAGCAAGACAACCACGCGTGGGAGGTCATCCAGCACATCTGCAAAGACTGGGGTGCTCCTAAAACCATGCTGTGCAACGTACCGCAGAGCTCTGCCTGTCAGGGTTCCTCCCCCGCTGAAATTCAAAGCATCAATGCTCTTCATGAGACCAAGTATGTCCTTGTGTTGTCCTACTTCAATGGGTATCCTGACGTTGGTATCGTATTGGGCCACCCCCACGTTTGCTGGCGAGTCCCAGCCCATTACTGCTTGAAGGAACCTCTTGAGGAATGCCTTGTAGCGCAGGAATCCCTCCAGCGTGACTCCTGCTGAGCTGTCCATCAGGAAAAGGAGATCCACACCACACTCAAGGCTCAGCTTTGGTGCTGAAAAGAGACAGCAACTTGTTGTATGCATGGCAGAAACAAGCATGCTGGGCACCCTGCTGGAAGCTTGGTGGTGTAGAAAGGTCTGTTGTGTCCAGCAACCTAAATGGTTTGTCAGATACGGCATGAACTGCAGGGCAGCTCTGCCAAGAGTGATATTTGTTTTGGTTGGGTGCCACATAAGCCTCTAAAGGCTTACACTGAACTCCCCAAACAAGGAGTCCCCCCTGGGCCCATGTGAGCAGGGACAAACACTTCAGTGTCCCCAAGTTTTTCTGTTTTCCTGTTCATGACCTACCTATATTTAAGGTAGCTGTGCCAGGGTGACATTATCTGTACTGGTGAGACACAGTCACTGGGCCTAATTTAGTCATATTAAAATGGCATGAGAGAAAACTCAGTTGATCCCCGGGAGTACAGCCCAAAGGCTGCAGCCCAAGCCCAGCCATTCCCATGGCCGTGCCACGGGCACTACCAAGGCAAGACACAGTTGAGAAGGAAGGAGGGAGAAGTCAGGTTGACACCTACCACAGTGTATGCCTCCTCCATACCCCGCTGGGCACAGGCAGTGGTACTTGTCCAGTCCCTCTGGGACACATGTACCCCCATTCTGGCATGGCTGGGAGTCACAAGGGTCTAAATGGAACCAAACAAGAAGAAGACAGTGTCAGCAGGAAGCCTTCACTTTCCCATCCTGAGACAGCACAAGCACAGCCATTACTGTGGAAAAGGGATCAAACTTCAGCCCATCTTCCTGCAGTATGAACTGATGCAGGGCCATGTGTATCTTTGCACAGATGCAACAGTTGCCAGCAGCAAAAACAGCAAAGCCTCACTGCGTTTGCTCTGCAATAATACCAGTGAACTCACACCTGTGTAAATATGTTCTTTGTTACATTCTTCTCTGCCCATGCCTCCAGTCTGTCAAGGTCTCTCTGAATGGTAGTGTAGTATTTGGTATCAACAAACTTGCTGAGAGTGCACTCTGTGCCTTCATCCAGGTCATTGATGAGTACGCTGAATGAGACTGGATTCAGCACAGAGCCCTGGGGGACACCACCAGCTACAGGCCTCCAACCAGTCTCAGTGTCTCAAACTCTCACTCAGAACAAAAGTTTTAGGAGTGAGGGTAAAAACTGCCTCTTCATATTTTTTAATACAATTTCAAAAAAGATAACAGCCCTACCTGTACATACGGTTCGGAAGCATCTGGATGGGTGCTTTCTTGAGACTCTTTTCAATCTGAAATAGGAAGCTTATTATTAAACAGGAGAATAAAATCCATTGTAACTTCAAGGCTGATAATACTTTGTTTTCAATGGAACAAATTTTCCTTTGAAAAGGCAATTTGTCAAGACAAATATTTCAAAGAAAAACGTCTATTCTGAGTGGAGCAGCAAAATTAAAAGATTCCATTCTATCAGGTCTGCTCTTTTGCTTTTGAACTCTACCATAACATCGCTGGAGTTCAAAATGCGCTTGGACAACGCTCTCAGACGTACAGTTTGATTTTTGGGTGGTCCTGTGTGGAGCCAGAATTCGGACTCGATCCTTTTAAGTTCATTCCAATTCAGGATATTCTGTGCATCCATCATTCTAGAATTAAGGACTATGGACGTATTTTGAAGGCTTCAAATGATTTTTGTTTTTAAGTTGCTACAGAAGATATGTTCACATTTTTGCTCTAAATTGGACTGAAAATTTTGTAGCAGTGAGAATTTCTTATTCAACATTAATTTTGGCATCTAGCTTATCCGGCTGTAATGGGTACCAGAAAAACAAAGTTCAGACTAGGAAACCTCAGCCCTCAACTATGCCTCCCTGTAGGATTTTTCAACTCGCTCCAATACTTCCTTAATCTAAGGAGACATGATTTTTGGACTCGATCTTAGAGGTCATTTTCAACCTAAATGATTCTGCAAAATAAAGGCCTCAAGCACAGGTATGTATTTGCCATACTGAAGAAGGCACTGTCTTCATCCCAGGAAAACCATGGTGAGATGTGGGTGTCAGACTCACCTGTAAAAAGGGCACAGTGAAGCAAGCACTGTGTTCTGCTGCTTTGAGCCTTTCCAGCAGACATAGCTCCCGGCCAGTTCTTTCTCAGACTCCAGAGTCCTGCGTTCACATGGGAAGGATTCAACTTTGCAGCCTGTAGCAAAAAGCAAACCAAATTGGGGATAACTGCCTAAAAATACAGAGTCTGTGTAGACATGGAGCACCACTTCGAAGCAAATTAGCTTTCTTCATCTACCTGTCAACAGCATAGTAGGCAGAGCTTTAAAGAGCCCTCCATGAGATCCCAGAAGAGAAATTCTCTGTGGTCAATCTCACCAGCAGCTCTTAAGGTACTCACTCGTCTGCCTCCTTTGCTCTGCTACAGAACTGACAATGTTGAGTTCAACAGCACTTTTTAGCCCCTCTGGTGCCTTAATTACTCACAAGTTTAGTTTACTTCTACCTATGGACCACTCTAGTCCCCACACAGTTATCCCTTCCATCTCTTGTGAGCCCCTGGCTGACTTACCACACAGCCAAGTCTAACAGAAGATTTAGCACAGCTGTGTGCCTACTCAAGAAATGGATCCATGCTCTACATACCATGAAATGTCATAAAAAATGATCTGAGAAATGACAGTCTCCAGAAGGAAGAACCCCTCTGTTAACCATTACATGAGCAAGGACCAGCATCCCCATTTTCTGAGGTGGATGCCACAGAAAGATTTAGGATCCTGCAACCTACAGCTATCTGAAGAGGCATCCGACAAGTCTGGGCACCAGAAACAGGTTATCTCAAAGTGCTGTAGACCACATGCCTCCTCAACATGACTCCAAGGCAGGGGCTTCAGACACCCTGGCTCTAAACAACATTTCTGACACCACCTCATCTTTCCTTGCTCAGTGACACAGCCAAAGCTCAAACTAGAGGTGTAAGGTGGGGCCAGGACTGGGGTTACCTGGTGTGGTGACACTGCAGACGGAGCCGCTCAGGGCACTGTACAGGCCATTGGCCGCATCGCTGGCATCGCCGGCAAAGAGCACGTGTTGCTCAGTGGGCTCACTGGCCAGAGCATGCAGCTCCTCCCACCTGCAGAGCAAGGGGTTCAGACACTCGTATAACCAGGCCCTACAACACCCCCAAAGAACTGAGTACAAAACAATCCCCATGCTTGGCATTTGGGGACCTGGGCCTTCATTTCCAAACCTGTGGAAGGTTTCCTACCTTGGAAACTTGATTCCCACTGCAAAAACTGTGGTCCCTTTCTCCTTCACCTGCATGGCAGGCATTGCAGTACTGCCCTGGGACTTTCCATCCGAAATGATGATCAGAATCTTCGGGACAGACGAGTTCCTGCCACCAGGAAACCCCTTACGGAGAATGTATTTCAGAGCACGACCAGTTTCTGTGCTGCCACCTCTAGAGAGGAGGGAGATAACGTTGGAAAAGCAGAAATCAAACCTCTCCTATTGCTATTGAATTTACCTTTTGATTTTCAAATTTCCATTCTCTGATAGTGAGGAACTTTGCACGTTTCTGTCTGTTGCCACAGCAGTTTGTGGACATGTGCCAGCCACCTCAATATTTTGGCAGCCTTTGAATTCAGCTCTGGAGAAGGGAATGTTTCTGGGTAGAAGTAATTAGCTCAATACTTGTTGATCTTCACAGTAACAAAGCACCAAGACTCAGGTGCCAAGGGACAACATTCCAGCAGTGATACAAATGAGCTTGGTAAAATGGGCTGCTGCTAAGTGTTAGGGAATGGCAGACATCAAGCCCTGCAGCTGGGTAGTAACTCCCAAGCAAAGCAACCTTAAATGCCACTTTAGAAAACAAGGTACAGCTTGCCAAAGAATCCTTCTTTTTCCAAAGGTGCTATTTATTGCTGTTGTGCTCTGTTGCTATAGAGGACAATAAAAAGGGGACTGCTGTACATACACAAGGGGGAATACAAGATGTGGGTGTTTTTATAGGCTGCATTTCTACTCTAGTAGTACTTGATAGCAAGCTCCGTGGCGCACAGACTGTTCTCCTTTGCTTACAAGACTTAACTTGAGAAGGCTGGTTCAGATGCTTACTCAAGGGTGGGCTCCATGTTCCACATACCATTAAACATCATCAAAAATGATACATGAAATGACAGTCTCTAGCAGGAATATACACAATCAAAACAACAAAGACTTCAGCAAAAGCCATGGGTAACCTAACATGGAGCTTGGAGAGGAGGCAGGGAATGGCTCATAGAACCCTTAGAATTGGAAGAGACCTTCAAAAGCAACGTGGTCCAACTCCCCTGCAATGAACAGGGACACCTACATCTTGATCAGGTGCTTAGAACCCGATCCAGCCTGACCTTGAGTATCTCCAGGGATGGGGCATCTACCACCTCTCTGGGCAAAGACAGGCAGGAGAGTCTCATTCTTTCTTGGTAGTTCTCCACTGGCACAACACAAGAGCTCTGTAGCACACTGCCCCTGACTGGACTTGCAATATCAGACAAAGCCCACCTCTCTAGGAATACACTCCAGACCTGCTGATAACTAAGCTGCTAGATGAGAGGAGACACTTCCAGCTGTCATTTAGTTCTGTCCAAGAAGCTGTGGTATAAATCTCTTCCTGTGATGGCCTTAAAGGGTTGTTTTTATTTCCAGCCAGAGCAAGCAAGGAGAGCCAAAGTGTCACCAGTCTCCTGGAGGCTCCTCCTCCAGCTGTGCTGAGACACTCACTCTCATTTGCTTTCTGAACATCCTTCTTTTGCTTTACTACCTAGTTTGCTTGTTCTAGAAGAGCATGCGATCATGCCCAAGTTCACGCTTTTCTGTCTACTCTGATTTTCACAGAGACTTCCTAATCCAGTACCTACCAGGCCCTTTCACTTCAAACTTCTCTCTGCTGTCCACCATCTCAAAGCACACACAGCGACTGTGTGCTCATGGTATGTCCACATCAGCCTTCTCCTGAGCAGATGTCAGCAGCTGTCAGATGCTTCAGTGAGAAGTGCTATGCATGAGGGAAAATACATCGTGCTCATTCAGTTTGGTGACTGCATCCCGATGGACACAGTGAACTGTGCCTGCGGGAGCACCAACGATTAGAAAAAGTTAATAAAGAGTCTCTGTGCATCAAAGCTCATTAAGTTTGCTTTTTTCTTTTTAATTTGCATTTGGAGTTTCACTGGCACAGCGGATGACGGCCTTAAACACACATCCAGTACAGACTTCTTGAAGCCAAAGTTGATGTGGACTTCACCTGCTGCCTTTCCTCAGCAAGAGCACTCAGGTTTCTGCAAGTTTGGTCACAGTAGAGAAAACAAATTGATAAGAGATTGAGCTTCTGCCAAATTTAGTTGACGTGGGCCAATGTGTTCAAAAGCTGTTCGGATGAAATTCACTGAAAGAGACCGTCTGTCTCAGAATAAACCAACAACTGCCTCTCCACAGCCTGGGGCTGCCTCTCTCAGCACCGCACCAGGCGCGGGGGCTGAGGCTGGGAAACGCCTTGCTGGCCAAAGGCTCATCAGGAAGGCCCTCAAACAAGACATCAAACACCCTGCTTTTTCAGAAGCCAACTGAAATCCATTTGTAGCTATTTTATCTCCTTTGAAACATCAGTTTTTCATTTAAACCAAATGAAATGGCCAAGCACAAGGTCATTATTTCTGTTTGATCCGTCAGCATCCATCTGTTGTCATCAAGGAATTTCAGTGCCAGATACTGAACACTGCTGCTCTTTCTCTGCTCTCACAGACCTTTAAGCCATAGCCAAGAATGAGAAATGTGCCTTGCTTTCTGCTAAGTTTTCTCCGTAACGTTACGCAAGAGGTTTTCTTGATTTAATAAGCTTATCAAAAGTAGCGCAACAAAACACAGCCAACTGATCCTGTCTGAAAGTCAGAACTGATCAGTTTGCTTGTGGTATGCACACTGTGCTGAGAGCAGCAGATGGCCGTGAGAAACGTCAAGCCAGCCTTCAGCACTAGCACAGATCAACAAAAGAAGGAGCAGGCACTTGCAGGCTGTACCAATACTCATATCATCAGAACAAGAGTTATTTGGGGTGGGTGTCAGATCCCTTCTAGATCCAAGCATATTTCTCAGAGATTAAAAGTTTGGATTTTAAGAGCCTCTGAGAGTTTCTGGGCTTCCGGCTCCATTTCCTGAGGTCATGGGAACACATCCAAGTCTTAGCATTCAGGAAGAAAAAGGCTTCTATCTGAAAACCAGATCCTCTTGAATTCAGCAGGTGCATGTGCACAGATTTCAAGGGACTAGCAATTCATCTCAGGACAAAGAAAATCATAACCACCAGAAATGCAAGCTGCACACTGTGCTGCCAGTGCTCAGCTGGACAGGAAGACCACACTCGCTGCTGCCTCTACAAGCCATGGCTGTGGATATGCGAGCACATCCCTGCAGCAGCCCCACAGATGATGGCAGGGTGCCCCAACCCAGCACCTCCTGCCTGAGGAAGGACATAACTCATTGCTCAGCACAGAAATGCTCCCCCCTATTTACCACCTTATGGAGGGACACTGAAAGCCTTCTTCCCTATCAGCCTACACTGACAAGGACAGGCTATGCATCATGGACCACAGACACTGGTCATTCATCCCCTTTCATGAGTGCACTGCACTGGTATACACACAGCCAAGGTGCTAACACCTAGACTTCAGTAAATTCTCAGTCCAGAAATCATTCATAGCACAGAAAAAGAAAAGAGCTGTAGAACAAGCTGACCTGAACACCGTCCTCTTGATTCTCTCTTTCACTTCTTGTTTGGTTCGGTAGGAATCCAGTGGGAACTCGAGGTGGGGAGTTGAACTAAACTGTACCATTCCAACGCGGACCTAAAAGGAAAGGTTAGAGTATGAAAGAAAGGTGTCTGTGCAGTTGTTACCCTTCTGAACAATTTACAGATTAGAGAACACTGTTTTGCACGTCAAACTCCTGGCACTCTAAATGAACTTCAGAAAAGAGCATAAACCATAGTAATACCTATACAGATTACAAACAAGGCAAAAAAAGCTCTGCTGCAAACAACATGGGAGCCTCTGCTATAGCTGCAGGCAGCTCAAGATCTGTATTTATCTCTCTCAGAGCAGCTTAGAGCCTCAAAAACACAATAAGTTTATAAGTAACAGCTTTTATACCAAAACAATTAGACACCGTAGGGGCAGCCTTTCCATTACTAACAGCAGCTCCTTCTTGCATTGGGCACAGTAGGCAATTTTTGCACTGTCTGCTCTAAAGCCATTCACTATAGTTGAAAACGCCTGGAAACATAAACAGGCAAAATTATCTGTATTGTCCAGAATATCGCACTGAAGCCTTACAAGAAGTTTTACAGAACGTGACATCTTCAAAGCTAAACTGATTCTTCAAAGCTAGACTGATCTTCAGTCCTATTTAAGGATTAACAGAAAGACTAGAAAAAATATAGTATTTAAGAAAGCAGTCCCCAAAATCTGCAAAAATATTGCAGGGATGAAAGAATAGGGCATCCAGCCAGAACCTGCTCTTACCCATGCAGCTGCTAGGCTGAATTCTGCCATTTCAACTCAGTAAGTTTTCAATGGCCTTCTCACACTTCATCAAGCTGCTTGAAACCAAAAGGAGGCATTCCCAACACTCACCCTGCCTGGATGGATGTCCAGGCCATCACAGAGCTTGCCTGCAAAGTGCTTGGATCTTTCAAAGCTGCCTCTGCCAACACTGTAGGAGCCATCCAAGAGGAAAAGGATATCAACAGAAGCTGAGCACCACATCACTAGGAGAGAACGAGATAAATGCTTGGGTCACAGGTGACTGCAGAAGGTGGGTGGGCAGATTTTGTAGAAAATAATGAAAAAAAATAATGAAAAGAAATAGGAGCACCTGAATTTATTTGTCTCATCTGCTAGAAGCAAATGGAAAAAATGAAGACAGTCGGTCCTGCAGAGCACACACTGGAGCAGTTCCATGCTCCCAGCCCAAGCCCTGCATGCTCCCCTCTTCCTGTTCTGTTCAGCGACTGCTCAGTGCTCACAGTCTGCAAGACTTTCCCTGAGATTTCAGGTTCCTAGCCTGGCTCTGGGAGTTCAAGGAAAGCAAGGGAGTCAGCAGCTCTGATAAGTGGATGTAGTGAGACTACAAGCGCAGAGTAAGCCCCAGCCTGAAGCACAGGAGAAAACTGCAAGGTGTTCACAGGGTGCACCACATCCCGCTGAGCCAGATGTGCTCCATCTACAGCACACCTTCCAAAGCACACTCTGGTTTTCTAAACACAAACTCTCTGAGCAGTTCCAAGGCACTGACAGAGACACACCTCCCAAAGATCTGCCCATTATCTCACTTTCAGAGACTTGTCCTTGCATCACCCCTGCTTGCAGAAGCATGCCAGCTCCCCAGCATCTCTGACAGAGCACACCGGCAGCCTGCCCACTCTGGAGAGACTTTTTCAATGCACTGACATAGAATTCAGAAGGTAGAAGACTTGCTTTATAAAAACAAACTTACACTGGCCAGCAGCTGAGATCTTGCCAATCGTCTCCTGGTCCGCATGAATTTCCTGTATGCCCGATGCCAACCAAACTGTGGGACCAATCAGATAATCACCCATCAACACTAGAAACTGCCTTAAGAAAAATAACAAGAGAATTGCAAGAATGAGAGCT
Organism: Aquila spilogaster; assembly: GCA_024606505.1. Lineage (NCBI taxonomy): Eukaryota > Metazoa > Chordata > Aves > Accipitriformes > Accipitridae > Aquila > Aquila spilogaster. The sequence goes on from JANHGO010000012.1 coordinate 11,742,538, forward strand.
GGGGCAGGTTTGGCTCTGGAGATCACAATCAGAGACACAGACACACCAAGCAGCTGCAGCTAGAGACATCTATGAACTTTGAATATCAAAATAATCAGCTTTTGTTTCAAATAGACTCTTCACATACCAATTTGTCACATGTTTGAAAAGCTGCTTCTGCAGGTATTGCTTTCCCCTCACTTCAGAGCTTTACCCAAACTCTCCTGGGGATGCATTGGTTCAACTCTCATCCTTCCAACAAAAAACTCCATCTGGAGACAGGGAAACATCTTCCATAGAAACCCCTGATGCAAAAAGATGGCTTTAAATACCTTGGGGAAGCAGGAAAACACAGAGGGACTCGAATGGTGAGAGGCTCATGGTGACAAATCTGAAAGAAAAGGAAGAAAAAAAGAAAGGGATATTAACCCAAATCCTAAAGCAGGTTTCTTTACCTGCAGCTAGCAGCTCCTTGCTGGCTATCTCACGTGAGGAGTTCTGAAACGTGCTCTGAGCAAAATCAATAGAGAAATGGGTAGGAAAATAGGGGAAAAGCATCCCAATAGATAGAATGATAGGTAAGAAAGTTCCTCCTGTGTGCTCATCCCAAAACAGAGAAAGCAGCTTTGCAAGGAAGGAGGGACTGCCATCCCCCAGCAACACTCAGCCACAGGCTCTTCCACATCATCTGTTTTCTGAGGACTGGCTTTCTGCAGAGATGCTTTTACGTGCAAACATCCAGCAAAGTCAATTTTCTGCTTATTTTGTTCCTTGGAAATCAGAAAGGCTGCCATCGCATGCTGCAGCAGCACTTCCAAGCAGGCTCAGATTTAGACAAGTGTGTCTGGCGGAGGCCTTGGCTTTCCATTTGCAATACGTATATTTATTTTTTCTCCAGATAAAGAGGGCTGCACGCACTCTCTAGAGCGTTCTGGGCACTCACCCTGGCCTCCTGGTCAGGGCCCAGGCTGCACAGCCTGCAGGTTCCTTCTCTCACACCAGGCCTGAGGCAACGTGGCTGCAGCAGGCTGTACCCCATTGCCTGCATGGCTCCACAGCCAGCAGATCACAGATGTGTTGCTAGGGATTGCAGACACCATAACACTCTGTATCTTACACTTTGCCCAGTTACTGGTGCTTCACAAGCATCACCTGGCCAAATTAACACAAACCACAACTCCATCAAGGCAGCCCCTGCACTCCTCAGTAGCTCCAGCATGTGCCCAGGAGGGAAGGTCGTGCTCCTGCCATGCCCCCAGGACAGCTTTTTGGGAGCTAATCCCAGAGCAAACAACACCAAAGGAATGGCAAGCCTCCACCTGCAGCCAGATGGGACAGCTGTGGGGGATCTGGGGTTGTTTTCATGCAATACAATGAGGGCTTGAGAAGTTTCTTTGATTTCCAAAGTAAGGCTCTGGTTGGAATGCACGCAGTTAGGGTTGCTTCATCTTCCCAGCGGGCAGCTAAGAGGCAGGTGGGACACATCTATGGGGAACCACTCTGCCCTGGCTGAGGATAGATACTTCATCCAGAACACCTAGTTTTGCATCAAGTAACAGCTTCAACAGGCTTTTTCCCTTTCTTTTTCCTCCAGACAAAGTACAATCCATTAATGTCTCATCATCTTGATCCTTTGCTGGATGTGCCACCCAAGGGCACCCCAGGGAGCAAGAGCCTGCCCAAGCAGTTCAGGCATGGAGCACTTGCTTCCAGCAGTGAGTGTGGATATAGGAGGACATGCTTTGTGGGGTGGCTGGGTAGAGGGGGACCTGTGCAAACCCAGTGTCCCCCCAGTGTCCCAAGATAAATTAGCTGCAGTGTAAGGTAAAGAAAAACACATTTAATTACACCAAGGTCATGAAATAACGCAGACGACTTGGTGGCGTACCAGGTTGGGAGCTAATTCAAGACAGCGGGTACATGTGTGAGTCCTATAATCATCCCCTGCAGCTCTGGAACAGCTGCAGCTGGTGCCCGCTCTGCACGTCCCAACCAGGAGCAGCCACAGCTGAGGCAAATCAGTGACTGATGGACCTGCACCATGGGCAGGTGCAAGTAGTTCCCTAAACAGGTGGGTGAGGATCAGCACCCTACACCTCGGCAAGCCTTCCTCGTGAGGAAAGAGCTCTGCTTCGTTCTTCCCCATGCACCCAAAATTGATGGAGTTGTAGTTTTCCAAACCTTAAATCGTGTTGACTGCCTACAGCACAGGTTAGAAAAGACCTCTAAGATCACCCAGTCCAACCATCAACCCACCCCCACCGTGCCCACTGACTGTGTCCCACAGCTCCACATTCCTGGAACACTGCAGGGACAGTGACCTGCACGCACTTCGGGGCAGAGCCTTTCTAAAGGAGCTCCACAGTGCAGGTATCTTCCACGGTTAATTCTTCTATAGGATCGGGAGATTTTTTTTCTTTCCTTATTTCACCCAGTTGCACCTGCAGCCATCACACCACGCCAGGAAAGGCCCCCACCGCACACACCCGAAGGCAGAAAGCATTCTCGTCTCTCTGCCTAGGCACACTCCAGACACCGCTTCAGGTCCTCCGGTCTTCGCGGAGCCTTAATAAAGCCTTCTTTGTGTCTGCTGCAGACAGTTTTAACTCAGGACGCGAGGCGCAGCCCGTCTGGGAGCTGCCCTGGCACGCTCAGCACCTCTCCCCCGCCGCACCCCACAGAAACGAGGCAGCCGAGAGCAGCAAAGCAGCACTAGGTCTGGCTGCCCGCTGCTCCATACACCCGGGACTTCAGGGCGATGCCTTCCCCTCCCTCCGTCCCGGCGGCTCCACGCCCGCCCCGCGTACCCCCATCCCGAAGCGGGGCTCACCGGGCTCCGCGCAACCCTCGGCGGCTCCGCGGGGAGGAGGAGGAGGAGCCGGGAGCGGAGCCCTGCCCCTGCCAGGACCGCCCCGCAGGTGGCCGTGGGGCAGAGGCGTGCGGCAGTCGGGCGCTGAGCTCGCAGCCGTCTTATAGAGCAGGAAGGAGAAAGAGCTACTCTTCAGGTACTCTGAGGGTGTAATCTAAAAAGTGGGGATCGAGGGGCATTGTGTCCTTATATTGCACGGTGTAGGCACACCTGGCGGGTTTAGGACCGGCCCCTTTCACACTCAGTGTGTGCACGCGCTCCTCCCCATCCATCGCGCCCTGCCCACCCACAAACGTGCGCGACGAGCTCCGGGATTTGGAGGAAAAGAGAAGAAAGCAGCAGTGCTCTGAGTGCCACTTCTGACTCGTTCTGCTGCAGAGCGGGCAGCCCCCGCACACAGCTCACAGCCCAGCAACGGCAGAGCCAGGCCGCGGGCTGCGCTGCACTGCCGCTGATGCACACACTGCGAGCGATGCTCTTCTAAGTAAAAATACCTTCAGAATGACTAAAAACTTAAGAGAGAAGGCAGCAGAAGGTGTCTTTTAGTTGAAGAGTATCATACACCTTCACCTACACGCTACAAAATGTTAAGGTTAGGAATCTGCATAACAAAACACACTCCCTCACCTGTAGTTACACCACAATACCAAAGACACAAAAAAACATTAAGCCACATAAAGCATACTGCAGCTCCTCCAACGCTGCACTCATTTATGAAACTCTGTTGTTTTGCAGTGCTATGTAATGTTTATTACTCCTATTCAAGAAGCTCAACGTTATTTCAGTGTTTCAGTCCATTTTTGTTTTTGAGAACAGTGAAGTTTGTAAATAAAATTTAAGAGCTATGTAAACTTCTAGCATCCAGTCTCTTATTACATCCTTCATTCAGACATCACCCCACAAGGAAATTTACTTCAAAAGAAGTTTCTATCGCAGTATTTATATCATATAGTAGGTACATCATCCAGAGGTGATAGAAAGCACAGCAATAACAGCAGAATAGCAAGGGCCTCAGAATAGCAAGGTCCGAGGCTGCAGCAAGTGAGGGTTTGCTCAAACGTAACAGCCATAGGCACAGAAATAAAGGAAAGAAGCTGCTTACCTTCAGAAGGCCTCAGGTAGGCAGGGATCTCCAGCAAGATACTCTTGTTCCCACTGCCAACCCTTAAATGAGGTCTGGGAAGGGGTGGATCCTGGCTCCACCCCTTCCAGTCATTAAGGGTATTGCATGCACCTGAGCTCCCCTAGGTTGGCCCTGCCTTCCCACCAGGTGCTCAATCACCGCTTCAAGCAGTGGTGACATGAGGTTGAAGTCTTTCCTCTAGATGATGATAATCACAGATTAAAAGGAGCACGGCAGAACAGAGCAGGAGGTCAGCCAACACTACATAAGGAAAGTTTCCACGTTTCTTGTGTGATTTGTCCTTACATTGACGTTCTGTAAGATTTCATCTGAAATTGAGTGAAATAAGTTGCTGACTCATTTAATGTCTGTCTTTTTCTTCTACTGTCTAGAAGGGTTTACTGCCAACAACTTCTTCTGTATGTGTCTAAGTAAAACACCAACCACTTCTTCCCTTCTTTAATTATGCCAGATTAGAATAAGCCAAGATTCATTCTTCATCTTCTTCCAGCTTTTAAAATGTAGACAGAGTGACAATGTTTGACTACTGCGAAATCATCTTCCAACCCTAATGTCAGTAGCTAGGAGAGGTCGTATGGTGGAAAAATGAATAAAAGCTGTAGGAGGACTAACGCAGCACAGAGTTGTGACCTTTACAGGCATTTATTTGCAAGCAAAACACTTGTCCCATGAAGTCAAAAGGACACGAGATAGACACAGGCTTGGTTCAAAACTGGGGCACTCTGGAGTGACAACAGCTTTAAGTGCAAAAGTCAGCCTAATTTCTAGACACTGCAAGATATGATGTAACTAACCCTAACAGACAGAAAATATGAGGCAATTTAACTGTAATGAAACATTAAGTCATGCAAATATTTTACTTTCACAAAAGAAATTGGTATCAACATTTTTCTGTTTTGATCAGAGCCAGAACTTAACCTATTTACTTCAAGAGAAGAAACAAGGTATCCCTGCAGCTTTAATAAGCAAGTATCTACTGCACTCTGTGAACAATGATTTGTCATCCCTTATTAACAGTCTCTGGATTAGTCAGGAATGACAACAAGGGATCCGCTACATTAGAGAAATACTGAATCAAATTCTTAATGGATTGTCTTATCCCAGAATAGGACTTCTCTATTTGTGTGAAAAAACTGACAAGGTAGAAACTGCCAAGGCAGCCTTTAACAATGCTGAAAAGAAGTTTGTAAAGAAAACCTTCAGTCTAACTTTACACAGGCATGAAATTAAGTGGAAAGACTAGTAAGGCTAAGATCTAGCTTTTAAAGTAAAATCGATCGTACCAAAGTTGATGACAGCTTTATGATTACAATCATTTTAAATTTAAGTTAATAGGATATTCTCAAGATGTAGTGACAATTCCATAAACTTATGTGCATTCAACAGCAAAATAAAAACAAAGAAAGTTTACCAACACTGAGGTATCAAACGAAAACAGAACAGAAAATTCAGCTTCCAGCTTTGAAATCATTAACATTATACATTTGATAATTTAACAGTCTAAACGTGCAGATTGATACAGTTATTTAAACAGCAGAATTGCTAGGAAGCAACTCTCATTTTCAGTACGATGAATACAACTGCTCTTCCAGAAAAGGAACTGCAGTATCCCGGTATACATACAAATGGAACAGCACTTCAGACTTAGCTTTCCAACAGTTTCTTCATTTCTTTGTATCCATCTGGATTCTCATATTTGTTTAAAAGGAAGAGGAGAACCTGTTCATGTTTTTTAAGCTGTGGGAGAAACAAAGTATTAGAAATAACAATAAAACAATCCGTGTGATTTCAGATTAAGGTAGATCCTGAAACTACAAACTCAGCCAAATTCCACATTAGCTCATTGAATATGCAGTTCCTTTCTATAATGAAATCTTCAAAGAACACACCAGAATTCTGATTTTTACTTTTTAACTATAGATTTACGATCAGAATAGAAGGAATACTTGAAGCTGAGACTGGGATCAGGATGTTTAGTCATTTACCAAGAGGAAAAGCTCTTGAAACTATCAAACAGCTACAAGTTCCAATATTCTTCTGAACACAAATTCTCATCCATGACAGAACGTGGCATGCATTTATATTTATCTGTGCTACCTGAAACACACATCTCAAGTTTCCTTACACATACCGCTGTCTGCCAAGCTGCATCCACAGCAAAAAACAGCTTTGTTACTGAAAAAAATATCCAGTTGCTACTGTCTACATGCTGCAGTTTATGCAAATACTACATCTACCCTTACACAGCAGACATAAAAGGTAACATCCCTAAGCCCTTATACTCTAGGAGGGAAAACAAAACAAAAATCAGGTCTTTACTTCTGATTTTGAGACAGATGA
>JANHGO010000012.1:11748969-11776383 GCA_024606505.1 Aquila spilogaster
TCACAGACAATGATTCTGTTATTGAGCCTTGGACTTGGGAGTAGAAGACTGAATGAAGGGCTTATCTTTACATCGCCCTTGGTCTCAGCCCATCTACTACAAACAGCGATCACCTGCACATGAAATGAAAGCAGCAATTCAGTCTCAGGAAATTATATGTTATTACCCTGACTCATTGAACCTTGCCGTCTCTTCCCCTTCATCCGTGGCATTGTAGTCAATTTCATGGTACAGTAGATTGTTTTTATAACAACACAGCTGAAAATACCACTGCAATAGGAGCACATTGAAAAAGCTCCAGATAGAAACCGTCTGCAGAGCCTGCCAGGAGACCAGCTCCTCACCCAAAGAGACGGCACTGTAGTTCTTTCTAACCCTGAAGGAGCCACGGGCATGCCCAGAGATGAAAAGGACCTTTGATTGTGCTGAAACTCAATATGCTGCTTCATTTGATCTTACAAATGGGTTAAAACATAACAAAAGCAAATAGCTAGATGTTAAACTCGGACTATTTTGAATGAGAAACAAGGCATGGCATTTTAACTAGAAGAACTTTCGTCACCACTAATCCCTGCAAACCAGGGCTGCTATCCTTTCTGAAAAGCTGACTTCCATCAAACGCAAGCAGTCACACTCAGCATGCAAATGTTTCAAACTTGGTATCAAGGTCAATTTTTTCCCAGCTGGAGACTGGCTCTCAGGACTCAAAGTTTTGAAGAAAGTGCACTTTTTTTTTTTCTTTTGCACAAACGTGAGCTTTTACATGAATATTTGAAAAGTGTTCCCTCCCACTTTGGAGATAAGCATTTGGTCCTGCAAACAAAATTAACTACAAGTTGTCTGAAGGCCTCAGTTTAACTGCCTGTCTGCAGGCTTCAAAATGGGCAGATTCTGATTTTAGGATTAAATCTTGCGCAACACAAATAAAATCTTGAAAGCCAACATGATAACTTCAGTAGCGGGACACTAAGGAGGAACAGGATTGATAAGGTTTCAGACCCACCACTTTGCAAACAGCTGGGCACAAACCTGTTGAACAAGACAGCAGAGACCTCACTTGGGAACCAACACTGTTGGCTGCAGAAACGTGCCCCATTAAGCCCCCCCAGCAACACTGCAGGGGGTACAGTAATGCACAGCAAATTCTACAGGTTTAAAGCAACATCAGAAAAAGAGTAAACTTCTGTTTCTTTCAGGGAAGGCAGAACCTAGACCTGGCAGGGCTAGAAAGAGCCAGTCACACTAAGCCCAATCTCACCCACTCGACTGAATCTTAGGAAAGTTGGTTCCTATTCCTATAGGATTGCTTTGGACAGTCACCAGATCTCTATGCCATAGTTTCCCCCTCTGTAAAATGTGAAAGATAGTATCGAGCTTACTCGGTAAAGCATCAGAAAACCTACGATAACAACAGCTGGTGGCACCAGCATAAAGAACGAGGATGGGACATTCTCTCACCTTCACAGATTCTTTCAATGATAAGGTCTTGGTAATACTGCAGGTCTTCATAGGAGGAGATGTGGACCAGGTAGTTGGGAGACCCAGCAACCCTCAGCAGCGTGTCCTTCCGCGCGTCCCCAATGACAACCACAAACACCAAGATGCCGTTGTGCCTCAGCTGCTGAGCTGGGGCAGCTGCCTCCTCCATGCCGCCTCCGTTTGTGAGCACCACCACCACCTTGTTGACACCAGGTCTTGCTCCTTTCTGCACTGTCATCACGTCACCATAAATATGCAGCAAGGCACTGCCAGCAGAGGCCGAGTCCCCAAGGAAAGGCACCTGGTCGATGGCTTGGAGGACAGCTGAATTGCTTGTGTGGGTGTCCAAAGCGAACACAGTGTGAGCTTTGCTGCCATAGATCACAAGGGCAATTTGGGTGACATCGCGGTTGATGCTGAAATGCAAAGAGCTGCTCCTGACAAAGGCCCTCAGCCGCAGAAAATTCTCCAGGCCAACTCCAGATGAGGCATCCACTGCAAATGCTAAATCAAGAGACTGTGCCTGGCAGCCTGGATAAAAGAGTGCAAACACAGTATTTTTCAGAATATGTATGTAATCCTTTCTGACCAAAAAAAAGCAGGAGGCGGAAATGGTGGGCAAAATTCATCTCTGCTGATCACTGACTGTGAAGGGTGATCTACGACCCTTTCACACCAAGAGAGATCCATCATAAAAAGCAGTGATGGAAGGTTAGTCCCTGGATTTGTGACTGACACAAACAAAACAAGCACAGTCATACTTCTGTCCTTCCCTCCTCCCCAGTAGAGTTCAGAAGAACTCCTCATGGCTTGACAAAGTCGTCCCACAATGACCGTCTCACAGCCTTACCTTCAGGATTGTCCACACTGCAGATTCTTCTCTGCAGCTCTGGGATCCTGTTGAACAAGTCCTGGGGGTCCGAGTAGACAATTGTCTGCTTCGGACTGCCAGTCACTTTGGTCAGCTCTACTCTCATGAAGCTGCTGCCTACACCGATCAAGAAGAGATCTCGGTCCCTCGCGTACTTAGCGGCTTCTGTCACCGGATCCTGGGACTTGGAGTCAGTGAGCAAGACAACCACGCGTGGGAGATCATCCTGTATGTCTGCAAAGACTGGGGTGCTCCTAAAACCATGCTGTGCAATGTACTGCAGGGCTCTGCCTGTCAGAGTTCCTCCTCCACTGAAATTCAAAGCATCAATGCGCTTCATGAGACTGAATGCATCCTTGTGCTGGCCCACTTCAATGGGTATCCTGACATCATTATCGTACTGGGCCACCCCCACGTTCATTGGCGAGTCCTGGCCCATCACTGCTTGGAGGAACCTCTTGAGGAACGCCTTGTAGCGCAGGAACCCTTCCAGCGTGACCCCCGCCGAGCTGTCCATCAGGAAAAGGAGATCCACACCGCACTCGAGGCTCAGCTTTGGTGCTGAAAAGGGAGACAGCAATTTGTCCTTTGCAGGACAACAAGACAAGCATGCTAGGCACCTCAGCTGGGGCCTGCTGGAAGCCCTGTGGTGTGGAGAAGGAACATCGTGTCCAGTAACCTAAATGGTTTGCCAGACATGTCATGAGCTGGAGGACAACTGTGCCAGGAGCACGCTTTATTTTGGTTGGATGCCACATAAGCCTTTAGAGACAGGAAATATCTATGGAAGTCTGGGGGGATTCCTGAACTTTTGGATGGCAAACTTCAAATTAGAAATGACAACTCCACTCTCTTAGTACTCTGGGGAAAACACTCTGAGTTTCAGTATATCGCTAGGTTTACGGTTGGACTTGATGATCTTAAAGGTCTTTTCCAACCTAAAGAATTCTATGATGCTATATCATTTATCGGCAAAGGGAGGGAGTCCAAGCACCAGACCCTCTTCTGTAACACCCTGAGACACTTTAAAGTGGGAGCCTTGATTCTTGGGGAAGTAAGTACAAAGCATTTTCTGAAGATCAGGACCTTCTCGGGTTTCCTACACTGAACCCCCAAAATCAGGAGTCCCTCACAGGCCCATGTGTGCAGGGAGGAGACCAACAGACATACCTACGTGTCTTTCCCAGTTTCTCTATTCTGCTGCTCACATGGCACCTGCATTTAGAAACAAAGGCAGCCACACCAGGGTGAGACTGTCAGTATTGGTGCTCTCCATATCCACAAGGTTTCTGAGCAGCAAGACTCAGTCACTGGGCCTGACACAGTCATAACCAGCACAACACAAAACTCAGCCTGTCTTCTAGAGAAAAGCCCAAAGGCTGCAGCCCAAGCCCAGTCATCCCTATGGCTGTGCAACAGGCACCACAGAGGCAGGACACAGCCAAGAAAGGAGGAGGGAGAGCACAGGTTCACACCTACCGCAGTGGACGTCTCCTCCGTACCCCAGTGGGCAGAGGCAGTGGTATTTGTCCAGTCCCTCTGGGACACACGTGCCCCCGTTCTGGCATGGCTGGGAGTCACAAGGGTCTAAACGGGACCAGGGAAGGGAAAGACAGGGAGTCAGCAGGGAGCCTGGCCCTTCCCATCCTGTGCCAGTGTGAGGATCCCCGTTAGTGGAAAAGGGGCCACACCGCTGCCCCTCCTGCTGTGGAGTATGAACTAATGCAGGGCCACGTGCACCCTCACCTCCATGGCAATTCCATTTTGGGAGGGCTCTCCAACAGGCAGCGGTGAAGAAAGCAAACCAGGCTGTGACCTCAGTTCATTTGCTTTGGAATAACGCCAATGAAATTACATTCATGTAAATACAGAATTGCTAATGGTCATGCAGCCCTGCCAGATTTACACCATCAATAAAGGGATCAGAGTCTGGCCTGCTGCTTGGACAATGTTGTACTGACAAAGAAAATAAAGCCACTGTCTCCTGAACCAGCAAAAAGGTGGGGTTAAGGGCAGAAGTGAAGGGCCATAGCTACTTCCACAGTCACAAACCCAGGCTGGCAATCAGCAAGTGTCAGGTTCCCTGCTAAACTGATCATGTTCATGGTACCAAGTGAATGAGTGGAGGCATCTCACTGCATACTCCCCTAGCTGGAGAGCAGCGACTCCCCGCAGGCATCGGGAAGCAGTGCAAGCCTCTGCCCCAAGAACACGAGCGGTTGAGGATTAACTGGCTCCTCAAATGGAAGGAGAAATGATGGGGAAATATTTTAATCCAAAAGAACTCTGGTCATGGATACCCCTGAGACAAAAAAACTGAACATAGTATCAACTTCTTGTTAAGGATCACAGTCTCTCACTCAGAACAAAGTTTTTAGAAGTGAAAGTAAAACCCCATCTTTTTATTCTTTACTTATTACCTTTCCTGCTATGTAAATCAAATTTTTAAAAAAGCTAAGTCCTACCTGGACATACAGTTCGGAAGCATCTGGATGAGTGTTTTATCAAGACGCTCTTCCACCTGAAACAGGAAGAATAAAACCTATCATGAATGTAAAGATTAAGAAGGTATCTTCAAGGCTGACTTTACTGTCTTTTCAATGGAACAAATTTTCCTTTGAAAACGCAATTTTTCAAAACCAGCATTTCAAAAGAAAATGTCCATTCTGAGCGGGGTGGCAAAAGAAAAAACATCATTTCATCAAATCTACTCTTTTGGTTTTTAATTCTACTTTAACGTTTTACATTTAAAGATTATGGATGTATTTTTAAGGCTACAAATTATTATTTTTTTTAGTTGCTACAGAAAAGATGTTAAACTTTTTGCTCTAAATCGGAATGAAAATTCTACAGCAGTGAGAATTTCTTATTCAATATTAATTCTAGCATGTGACTTATCCAGCTGTAACTAGTTGACAACCAAGGTTTAGACTGGGAAGAAATCCTCAGCCCTCAGCTGTGCCTGCCAGGGGGATTTTTCAACTTCCTCCCTCATTTCCCTGCCCTAAGGTGACATGAAAAAAACCCACCAAACCCTAGAGCAGAAGTGTATATTTGCCACACGTAAGGTGGCAGGTAACATTGGTTCCTGACAGTGAGACGATTTCTGCATTTTTTCATCCCTGTTAATGAGGTTTCTATTTCTCTAATACCTGCAGCTTCACTATGCCACTGATTTTTCCAGTGCTCTGCATTAGGGCTGCTCAAACTTGCAGCAACTGTGGCCAAATCCATCACTTTGGGGATGCCATAAGCAAGCCACAAGCTGCTCTGCTTTCCCATGTTGGCTCTGAGGTACAAGTATCTGGAAACACTCACAGACATTAGGACATGTCTGAAATTATCCATACAATCATTCCCATTATATCTATGCAGCAGGCTGTCAAGGCACAGTCCAGATCTGGGGTGATTTTCAAACATTAATCTGAATGCCTGGTATTAAAACAAACACATGAAGCATCTCTTCAAAGGAAAAACAATGCCCCCTACCAATTTCTGTATGACACCACTTTCACTCGGCTATTTTTATCAGAAAAGAGCATGAAGCTGCCTTGCCCTTCACAGCTCATTTTTAAAGCATTTCTCCCACTGTACCGACTGCAGTGACAATATTATTTGATGGACCTGACAAGCTTTATGGGTTTTCAGCTCCAGCCTCCTTTCCCTGAGCAAGAGGAGATATCCCTCATGTAACTCACTGCCATCGACCTGACAAGGCAGCTCTTTGTGTGCATCCTAGTTTTGGCACTGCTGCACTACGACTGGGGGGTATTTTCTGCCAGTCACTGAAGCCTTGCCATAGAAAAAAGTCCTTCCTAAGCCCCCCAGGGCAGCCAAGCAAAGGAAAAAAAGGAAAAGGGGCTTCTCTAAAAGAAAGCAAGCCTGAGTGGCAAAAACAGAACTAGCATCAACACAGGGAGCCAAACCTAGAAACCCTCTGCAGCGCAGAGCTGGTACAGAGATGTAAACTTCAAAGCATCTCTGTTCAACAGGTAGGAAACTAATCCCAGTTCCATTTATAGTATTTATGGCGCTCTTGGTCTAATCATCTTCTGCTTCTTTGTCTCAGCAACTCCTCCTATCCTTGGCTTCTCAGATCAGCCAATGGTCAGAGCAGGGAGAGCCTCCTGCTAGGTCTAGAGGCTATGTTTGTATCAGTCTTCCGAAGGATCTTCATCCCAGTAAGAAGTCAAGGTCAGATAAAAGCCTCTTTACCGTGTCTCTCATCTTCTCTCAGCCCCACACACTTTTAGAGATGCGGGTGTCCAAGTTACCTGTAGAAAGGGCACAGTGACACACGCACTGCATTTGGCTGCTTTGAGCCTTTCCAACACATATAGTTTCCAGCTAGCTCTTTCACAGTCTCCAGGGTCCTGCGTTCACAAGGGTGGGATTCAACTTTGCAGCCTGTAGCAAAGAACAAATGCAAACTAGGATCAATTGCCTGAAAGTACAAAGTCTGTGTGGGAGTGGAGCACCATTCTGGAATGGGTTAGTCTTCCTCAACCACCTGCCAACAGCAGACCAGATGGTACTTCAAAGACCCTCCATGAGACCCCAGAAGAGAATTTTTTGTCAACAAGCTCACCAACCTACCCACTTTCTGGGCTGCTCACTATTCATCCTCCTTTGCTTTGCTATGGAACTCGCACTGCTGAGTTCAGGGTTCAGTGAAAACTTTTCAGCCCCTCTGGTGCCTTCATCATTCATGTACTTGATTTTCTGCTACCTCTGGACAACTCCAGTTCTATCTTTTCTATCTCTTGCAAGCCCCTGGTGGCCCCCTCTTAACACACAGCCAAGTCCATTAGAAGATTTAACACAACTGTGTTGATCCCTCTATCCCCCACGACATGAACAAGGACCATTATTCCCATTTTCAGAGGTGAACTGAGGCACAGAAAGATTTAGGATCCTGCAGCTTACAGATATTTGGCGAGGTAGCTGGCAAGCATGCCATCCAGTCTGGGCACCAGCAGCAGGTTACTTCAAAGTGCAACTCCTGCTAATTCCCCTGTACGCTTTCTGACACTGCCTCACCTTTCTCACTCAGTGACACAGTCCAAGATCAAAGCATGGGCATGAAGGTGAAGCTAGGACGGGGGTTACCTGGAGCGGTGGCACTGCAGACAGAGCCGGTGAGGGTGCTGTACAGGCCGTTGGCAGCATCGTCGGCATCTCCAGCAAAGAGCACGTGCTGCTCGGTGGGCTCACTAGCCAGCACGTGCAGCTCCTCCCACCTGCCGAGCAAGGCAGGGGTTCAACCGCTTAGTCAACCCCAAAGAACTGAGTATCAAAACACACCCTGCGCAGCAAATGAGAGAGGCTGATGCAAAACCATGACACCCTTCAACAGTTTTCAAGATCCTGGCGCGTTTAGTCTCAGGCAGTAGCATACCTCTACTCAGTGGAAGAGCCTCCTTCACCAACTCTGGTCCTCCTTCTACACCAGCCACCAAATCAGTGTTTCCTCCATGCCTGTGTTATGCCACAGATTCCCCTTTTCTCTTTCCAAAACTCATATCTAGCACAAGACCATCCCTCGCTCACTAGGACTTGCCATTTGCCTAGCTGGGCCTCCATTTCCCACTCCGTGGAAAGTTTCCTACCTTGGAAACTTGATTCCCACTGCAAAAACTGTGATGCGTCTCTCCTTCACCTGCATTGCAGGCATTGCGGTACTGCCCTGGGACTTTCCATCCGAAATGATGATCAGGACTTCAGGGACGCTCGAGTTTCTGCCACCAGGGAATCCCTTGCGGAGAATGTACTTCAGAGCCTGACCTGTCTCTGTGCTCCCACCTCTAGAAAGAAGGGAGAGAAAACCAGAAAAGCAGAAATCAGACCTTCTCCTGCTATTGAATTTACCATTTGATTTTCAAATTTCCACCCTCTGTTAACAGGGAACTTAGCATATTTCTGCCTGTTACCACACAACACATCCACAGAGATGTCTAGTCCTGTCATTCTTGTCATCTTTCTATCCATAGGTCCCATCTACTCACGCTTACCTCCCTCCAACCCAGAGTGGTCTCCAGAAGACTTCTAACACACAGCAGAGTGCTTCTGCAATTAGAGCAAGAACCAGAGCTCTTGGATATTTGAGTTTTATTTCCAGCTTCAACAAATGTCTCAACTGCTTCTGTTTTTCCATCTGAAAATTGCAGTCCCTTCTTTAAGAGTTCCGTGGAAAAGCTGTTTTACAACAACCTCTTGTATTCCAGTCAGAAACACAGTACAAGTGGGCAAAATGAACAAAGACCAGCATTTCATAGAATCATAGAATCATTTAGGTTGGAAAAGACCTTCAAGATCATTGAGTCCAACCATCAACCATGCCCACTAAACCATGTCCTGAAGTACCCCATCTACTTGCTTTTTTAATACCTCCAGGGATGGTGTCTCAACCACTTCCCTGGGCAGCCTATTCCAATGTCTGACAACCCTCTCAGTAGAAAAATTTTTCCTAATATCTAACCTAAATCTCCCTTGCCTCAACTTGATGCCATTTCCTCTTGTCCTATCTCCAGCTACCTGACAGAAGAGACCAGCACTCACCTCACTACAACCCCCCTTCAGGTAGTTGTAGAGAGCGATAAGGTCTCCCCTCAGCCTCCTTTTCTCCAGACTAAACATCCCCAGCTCCCTCAGCCGCTCCTCATAAGACTTATGCTCCAGGCCCCTCACCAACTTGGTTGCCCTAAAAAGTGGTTTCAAAGTGGTTTCCTTTCTCTTGATGCATAAACGTGCTATAAATTCTTGTCATGTATCATCCCTTTTCCTCCATGGGACCCTCTGCCATTCTTAGACCAAGAGCTGAGGCAGGGAGCCACGCGTCTCAGCTTGCAACTGAGAGTCTGCAGTCCAACAGTGTGCAGAGAGTCCTTGCCTTTTTCTACCTGGTTGATCTGCAGGTTAATCTGATTTTCTACAAAAAGTCATTTGTCCATCCTGTAGTAAAGCTCCTGAAAATACAAATGCTGAAAGCTTCTTAGTGTATCCCTGGAAACTCAGAAGGACTGAACACAAGGCATGCTTTCTTCAGGGTTTCACCCGTACCTTTTACATGAGTAAACATTAAGAAAAGCCACCTGGTGCTCCCATTGTCTAAACCCATGCTAAACTCAGTTAAAAGCAATACTTTCATCTGCTAGGTTGCTTGCCAGCAGCACTGGTACGATAGAGAAGGTGCACCAGCCACTGATGTTCACACAAGCTGTACCCGTCACTTCTCATTTTGGAGACAGGATCACCTGGAAGCAGCACAAGGCCATTTAAAATGTGGCACAAGTTATCCACCTCAGCTCATTTGCGGCTCAGATGCCAAAGCTGCCTTATTCCTCAAACTGCCTGCACTGCAGTAGCGTCCTGAAGTCCTGGCAGGGCCTGGGAGCCCTCGGGGCTGGGGTTTGTGCCATCATGGAGCTTGCCTGGGGGTCTCTCCTGTCAAAAATTTCTTATAATACACGTAACTCAAAGAGTGGGATGAAGACAGTCCTGCCATCTTTTGCTTATGAATGAATGGGATATCACAAGATGAAGGGCCAGACTTGTAAAAGCATCAGATGATCCCATCTGAAAACCTGCACATATCCATCTGCTCCAAAGAGCTGACTGATAGGATGCTCCTGATGAGAAGTGGGCCTGGGGAGCAGGACGGAGGGGTGCGCAAGCTGACCTCCGAAGGAATGAAAACTAAGTGTCATCTTGGACAAAGATGAGAGAGGCAGATCTGAGTGCTGATCCCGGGTCCTTTCCCAAAAAAACATCTACTCCCTCTTGTCTGGCCTCACAAAAGCAGTTTCTGGTGGTGCAAGGAACCAGCCACCTCTGTATTTTGTCAGCCCTTGAATTCTGCCCTGGAGAAGGGAATGTTTCTGAGGCAGAAAGAGATTAGTTCAATACTCAGCAATCCTCTCAGTAGCAAAGTACTAAACCCACACCCTGCCTCAGATGCCAAAGGGGGCACTTTCCAGCGGTGACACATGCCAATGGTGACATAAATCGGCAGGTAAAATTGGCTGCTGCTAAGCATTAGGGAATGGCAGACATCAAGCCTTGCAGCTATGCAGTAGCTCCCAAGGAAAAGCAACCTTGAATGCAATATTAGTAGAAAATAAGCTACGGCTTGCCAGAACAGCTTTAGTCAAAGATGCCTTAGAAATCCTGAGACTCATTTCTTGTGAGATTATTAAAGAATAAGATTTGCTGACTGCTGGATGCCTCCTCAACCTAAGAGCCTGATTGCCCTGGGTTATGGCCAGTGTCTTCACAGTGCTAGGGTCTCTTTGGTGATGGCATACTGGATGTGAACTGGGAAGGAGCCCCTCATTGCAGAGGGTGCTGAAAATAAAGCAGAAGGGAAAAAAAGGGGAGTGCTATACATACAGAGAGGTCTAGGAGGGGAAGGACAAGGTGTGGTTATTTTTATGGGCTGCACATTTACTCTAGTTGTTATTTCTTGCTAGTGAGCTCTGTGGGGCAGGGACTGTACTCCTCTGCTTCCAACACTTAACTTTAAATGACTGTTAGAGATGCCTACTCAAGACTGGGCTCCATGTTCTGTGAACCATAAAACATCATCAAAACTACACATAAAATCATCATCTCTGTCAGGCTGAGGCAGGAATGATTACACCGTGAGCCAAACACTGAAGTTTTATTTAAGTAAAAGCCATGGGTAACCTACGAGAGACCTTGGAGAGGAGGTAGGAGATGTTCTCACCACTGTCTCGCAGGGTGAGGTTTGGTGGACTGTGCAGCTGGATCCCAAGGTGGCTGGGTGAAATCAGCTCCAGCTGCCCCAACTCCCTATCTGCCTCCCACACTCAGAGACTTAGCCTACCCAGGCGCACCGGCCCCTGCTGCTGGCCACCTAACACAACCAACTCAAGCTTCACATCAACCACCTACGTTCCCCACCCAGTCATCACCAGGCTAAGACCTTGCTACAACACAACACACTGAACAAAAGCCTTTTGTCCCCTGGGCAACCTACACCGCAAATTCTTCAGCTGTTGTCGCCAGCTTTGATCCCTGCCTACAACACATTATCTCTTGTTGTTGTTGGAGGCCTAAACATTTGCTTATCTCAAAGGGATAAATCCTGCATGGACATAACTCTCCCTTTCCTTTCTTGGTAGTTCTCCATCTGCACAATGCGAGAGGTCTGTAATGTGCCGTCCCCAACTGGACATTTGATACCAGGGAGAGCCCAGCTCACCAGGAACATGCTCCAGACCTGTTGATAATTAAGCCACTAGATCAGAGAAGACATTTCCAGCTGTCTTCTAATTCTTCCAAGGAGCTGTGCTACAAATCACTTCCTTTGATTGCCTTTTAGGGATGCTTTTATTGCCATCCAGAGCAAGCAAAGGGAAACAAACCATAAGTGTTACTCCTTTCTTAGAGGCATCATGTTCTCCTTCGGCTGTGTTGACAGAAACATACCCCATTTACTTTCTGAACATCCATCCTTTGCTTTAGTACCCGATTCCTGATTTGCTTGTTCTAGAAAAGCATTTGATCATGCCCAAAGTCATTATTTTCCATCTACCCTCTGATTTTCACAGAGACTTTTTAATTCAGTACCTGCCAGGCCTTTTTGCTTTGAACTTCTTTCTTTAGGTACTTCCTCCTCTGCACTCCACCATTTCAAAACATACTCAATGACTGTGTGTTCATAGCATGTCCAAATCTGCCTTTTCCTGACCAGATGTCACTACATGTCAGATGCTTCAGTGAAAAGTGCTGTGCATGAGGGAAAATATATTGTGCATAGTCAGTCTGATGACTAAATCTTGATGAACTCAGTAAGTTGTGCCCACGTGAGCCCTGAGTATTAGAAAAAGTTAATAAAGAGTCTCTGCACCAAAGCTCATTAAATTCAGTTTCTTATCAATTTGCATTTTGAGGTTCACCGGTTTTTGACACAGCAGATGTGTGTTTAAGGCATTACTCCAGTAAGGATTTTCTGAAGCCGAAAGAGATCTGGACTTTACCTGCTGCCTTTCCTCAGGAACAGCACTAAGCAGGTTTCTCTCCTGCAACCAGCCAATGACTTGTATGAAAGAAATTAATAAGAAATGTAGCTTCTGAGATTACCGCCAAATTTGGTTGAAATTGGCCAATGAATTCAAAAGCTATTTAAGTGGGATTCACAGAAAGAGACCACAGTCTCCGAATAAATCACAAAAGCTTCACTTCAGTCTGGTGCTGCCTCCTTCCAAGTGCTCTCAGCTCCGTGCCCGGAGCACAGGGCTGAAGTCAGGAAATGCCTCGCTGGCCAAAGGCTCATCAGAAGCACATCAAGGAGCCTCTCAACCAAGATGTTAAACACCAAGTTTTTTCAGAAGCCAACTGGAATCCATTTGTAACTATTTTATCTACTTGGAAATGTCAGCTTTTCATTTAAACTAGATGAAACGGCCAAGCACAAGGTCATTACTTCTGTTTGATCTGTCAGCATCCATGTGTTGTCATCAAAGAATTTCAGTGCCAGACACCAAACACTGTTTCACTTTCTCTGCTCCCACAGACTTTCAAGCAACAGCCAAAGAGGAGGACTGTATCTTGTTTTCTGGCAAGTTTTTCCTGTAACTTTACATGAGAGGTTTTCTTGATTTGATAAACTTATCAAAAGCAATACAACAAAACTCAGGCAATTGATCTTGCTTGAACAAGTCAAAAGTGATCACATTTGCTTGCAATATGTACGGCATGCTGAGAGCAGCAGACATTCATGAGAAATACTGAGCTAACCTTTAGCCCTAATGCAGATCACCTAAAGAAAGAGTAGATACCCGCAGGCCATACCAGTACCTCATCTATCATCAAAACAAGTGTTATTTTGGGGTGGTTGTCGGATCCTTTGTAGATCTAAATGTATTTCTCCGAGATGAAAAGTTTGGATTTTGAGAGGCTCTAAGGACAGTGCTTCTTTGGGCTTCTGGCTCCATTTCCTGAGGTCGTGGGAAGACATCCAAGTCTCAACATTCAAGAATAAAAAAGGTTTCTGTCTGAAAGCCTAATCCTCCTCTTGAATTCAGCAGACACACATGCACAGATATCTAGGGACCAGCAATTCATCACTACCTCATAGGACAAAGTACGCTGTAACCACCAAAAAATGAAGATGCAGAATGTCCTGCCTTTTCACAGCCATGTGGGAATGCCACACTTGCTCTTCCCTGGAAGGATGTAACCCACCGCCTGGCACAAATGGCCAGAAAAGCCTGCCAGGAGGGTCATGGAAAACTCTCCCCTATTTACCACATTACAGTGGGACACTGACAACTTTCTCCCCTATCAACTTTCACTGACAAACAGACCAGGCTGCATGTTTTTAGCAGACTGTGGATTATGGACCACAGACAGTGTTCGTCCGCCCCCTCCCTGGGGGTGACATGTTGGTGTATCACAGCAGAGGCGGAGATGTCTGGACCTAAAAAACCTCTCAGTCCAGAGATCATTCATAGCCCAGAAAAAGAGAAGAGCTGTAAAATAAGCTGACCTGAACACAATCCTCTTGATTCTCTCTTTCACTTCTTGTTTGGTTAGATACGAATCCAGCGGGAATTCAAGATGGGGAGTTGAGCTAAACTGTATCATTCCCACGCGGACCTAAAAGAAAAGGTTAAAGGTTATGAAAGGGGCCTGTCAGAGTTTTAGTCTTTTGATCAATTTACAGATTTGGGAAGACTAAATTGTATCGAGACAAACTCTGTTTTCCATGTTGAGCCACTGGCACTCTAAATGAACTTCAAAAAAGAGCACAAACCACAGCATTACCTATACAGGCTATAAACCAGGCAAAAAAGTTCATCTGCAAACAACGGGAGCCTCTGCTGCAGTTACAGGCAGCTCAAGATCTATATTTATCCATTCAGAGCAGCTAGTAGCCTCAAGGACAGTAAGTTTATAAATAACACCTTTTATACCAAGCCATTTATACCCTGTGCAGGCAATCTTTCCATTACTAAAAGCAGCTCCCTCTGGCATTAAGCACAGTAGGCAACACAAACCAATTATTTTTCCACTACCTCCTCTAAAACCATTTTCTATAGTTGAAAATGCTTGAAAATGCAAACAGACTAAATTGTCTGTATTGGGCAATACATCCAGAATATTTCACTGAAGTCATACAAGAAGTCTTATGGAATGTGACAGCTTCGAAGGTGAAAAGGCTACTGATTTTCAGTCCAGTCTATGTGAGGATTAAGAGGAAGACTAGGGGAAGGACGGTATTTAAAAAAAAAAAAAAAAAACAAAAAAAACCCCCACACAAACCAGCCCACCAAATCTGCAAATATTAAATGTTCAAATTCTTTTGCATAAGCCTACATTGCAGTTGGTTCCTAGATGCAAGTCTCTACTTTCAGTCACTTTAGTACGAGCGACGAAAAGGGGATGCCCATTTAACCTGAGCCACCTAGCACCTCTCAAAGCCTTGCACACACACTGTGACTCCTTACCGTCACTGCCCAGGCTGTGGAAAGCTTCCTGTGCTGTGTGGCTGTAAGCTGAGATCTGAAGGGTGAAAGATTGCTTAGATGAGAAAATGATGGAGAGGAATGGTGATTTCAGCTTCCAAAGGACCCTGCAACAGGGGCAGAGCAGCAGCTTTCGATTTTAGGGCCTGGAACAGTGGTCATGGTTGATCTGGAGGAGGTTTTCAGGTGCCTCTAAGCATCCCTGCTGTAGGAACCAGGAGCAAACACAAGACCTGCCTCTGTTCCTTTGCTCCCAGACCTCTATGGAGAATCAGACATGGACCAGGAGTCCTCAAAGCCACAGCAGTGGCCCAGACCCACTCTCTGTCCTGCCTCAGGTTCCTCTTCCTGCTACACAGAGACCTTGCATCCCTACCACAACCTTCCCAAAGACCTGACATTCCATTATTTGGAAAGGCTCTGGCAGGCAATCAAGTACAGCAACCATCCCAGCCTGCTCCAAGGCCCCCCGGCTAGGATAGCGTGATGTGGGACGGGATGCGCAGCTCGAACTGCAGCTGGGTCTGGCTTGAAATCCCCTCAGATGAACCCTGGGATGTGTCGTTCAGGGCCAGAGGTGCCTCAAGGATGGCTCCAGGAGCAGGTAAGACCTGAGGGAGCCCGGACTGTGGCTACAGTGGCACAGCTCCCCTCACTCCTTGCAGACACATGGCACTCAAAATTAGACTTTGATTTGAGCCAAGGTCCAGAATAGGAGTGGACAAGAACTTGGCATAGCCACACCTGTCCATTTATCTTAGTGTGTTTTATACTAGGTATCTGTAAATACCAGCTGCGTGGACTCCAGCTGGCCAGTTCTGTGCTCTCTGGTGAGTACCAGCATTAAGCGCACTGCACCACTAGCAGATGGGGAGCGCGGTGATATCTTGGAGATCTACAGCAGCTTACAGATCCCCAAACGCCTCAGTATACAGCTAGTGCCTTGCAATGAACTCCTTCCCTTCTGCCCTTTTGGCTTATTTTGGAACAGACACCTTCTAGGAGAAGCAGAGCAAGCAGACTGTATCACTTACCTCTGTACAGAATGGTGATTAACTTCCCAGAGACTAATTCTGCAACTTTCCAGGGAAAAACAACAAAAAGATCCAACTATTTTAATCTATGAGCATCCAAACTAAAATAAAAATTGATAAAAAAAACCCCAAATCATAATCTTTAACCTGACAGGTTGTGTCTTTTCTCAAGACCAAATAGAACCACTTAAAATCTGTGAAGAATCAAGAAGTATCCTCCAACGCCACTGCTTCACAAACCTCCACTGCATCTTTCTGAATAGATACTGTGACCCCATGGTAGCTGCTAGGCTGAATTTTGCAATTTCACTCAGCACATTATCACTAGCCTTTCCACACATTGCCAACCTGCTTGCAACTAAAATGAGACATTCCTGACACTCACCCTGTCTGGATGGATATCCAAGGCATCGCAGAGCTTGCCTGCGAAATGCTTAGACCTTTCAAAGCTTCCTTTGCCAATGCTGTAGGAGCCGTCCAAGAGGAAAAGGACATCTAACGAAGCAGAGCACTGCATCACTAGGAGAAAAAGATACATGCTGTGAAACTGCACTTTATTAGTCTCAATCTCTGGAAGCAGACAGCCAAGAGCAGAAAATCCAGAAAAACGGACTTGCTGAGGACAGACCGGGGCAGCCCGGTGTTCACAGCCCAAAGCCCACATGCACTCCTGCTCTGGCCTGCAGCACTGCCAGTTCAGCCCTCACCGCCTGCAAGACTTTCACCTTAGATTTCAGGTCCCCAGCCTGGATTTGGCAGTTCAGTGAAAGCATGGGAGCAACGACTCCATGAGCCGATAGAGACATATCATTAACCGCAGAGAGAGCTACTCTCCCAGCGAGGACACGGAGGGGTGAGCAGTGGGGAGAGGCGGCCGTGCCTGGCAGGACCTGCAGCCTCTCCCAGCCCAAGGCACGGACACGAATCCGGGAGGCGTTTGCAAAGTGAAGAGTCCCGCAGAGCCAGATGTGTTTCATCTGCAGCACATCTTTCAAAACACGCTCTTATTTTTCTAAACACAAACTCTCTAAACAGCTCCAAGGCTCTGACAGAAAGACTTTTCACAAAAATCTGCCTTTTATCCCATCTTCAGAGATGCGTCCTTGTATCACCTCTGGCTGCATGAACATGACTGCTCCCAAGTACAAGTTTCCGAGATGTTTACGCTACAGTGGAAACCCATAATTTCACTGACAAAAATTAAAAAAAAAAAAACCAAAACAAACAAAAAAGGTAGTCTGCAGACTCTGAAGAGACATTTTCAAAGCATTTACACAGAAATTTTAAAGTCACCTCTGCAGCATTTACCAGAACCAACTTCACGGGAAAATGAATCCAAAAGCTCAATACAGGCAGCAAGCACACCAACCTTTTAAGAGCCCTTTTGACCCATGCCCTTTCTCTATCCCCATTATCATCATCATCATTTTATTATCACTACTTTTTTCTGAATCAGTCCTGCTAGCAAAACTCTGTATTTATAAATAGGGTTTTCTACTACCAGATTATGAGGGATTGAAAGTTGTAAAGCATTCCCTTCTGGGTCACTGGGTTTTCTAATAGGGCAACCAGCCTTGCCCTGGAGCACTGTATTGGGGACGAACTGGAGCACAGCCTCTCTGCCAGCGCCACCCCAGCTTGTCAGCCTTGCCCTCACAGACCATTCGAATGTGGAGATGCAACAACCCGGGTACTCGCCCACAGTCACTGACCCCAGCTGCCTGCCCAAGCACGCACAGAGA
Source organism: Aquila spilogaster (assembly GCA_024606505.1). Lineage (NCBI taxonomy): Eukaryota > Metazoa > Chordata > Aves > Accipitriformes > Accipitridae > Aquila > Aquila spilogaster. The sequence continues at coordinate 11,766,587 of JANHGO010000012.1, forward strand.
AAACTCCTGTGCCCCCATCCCAGTATGGGCTTGGCACGGAGAAATGGTCTTCAGGTTGCTCTGGAGTTCAGCGGTACAAGGAGCGGGGATCTCCGTGTTGCAGCTACAGCAATGCAGCTCTTACAGAGACTCATAAGCTGGATGTCTGCAGCCCACCAAAGGGCTCTTGGTGACGTGCATCAGTGAGAAACGTCCAAATACAGCACATCAGGATGGAAAGTCTGAGCTGAACACATGGTGCTATGGGATGGGGCTGGTGGGCAGGCCTGGCATGGGAAAAAAATGTAATTTATCACTTGACATGCAGACAATAGAAAATAATGGCTAGCAGGAGAATGCGTGATACAGTTTGTAAGTAACCGACTGCATGTACGTCATCAAGGCATCTTTAGGTGAACATAGTCTGCTGGCCAACCGGAGCCCAGTCGTCCCTACTCACCACACCGTGGCTGGTGCTGGCTTTACAGCGTGAACGAATCAGCCACGTGAGAGGTCTGATCGCAAATCAAGTCTGTAATTAAACACGGCTCCTTAAATCAGGATCGCTTGAAACATGCTCTGAAGGAATTGACAGAAACACCGGCTGGTTGGCAAATACACAATTTAGGAAAAGCAGAGTAGGTCGGCATCCCAGAAGAGCTAAAAACCAATGAGGGGAAAAGCCAGGCTAGGGCAGAAGCAGCCACATTGCTGTGCTTGCCAGAGCATTGCTGGGGACTTCGTGTACTGAATGGGGTCCAGTAAACAAAAATATAAATTAAAAAAAAAAAAACAAAAACTGAGAAAAACAAAGAAAGAAGGAATTCAGAAAGTAGATGACTTGCTTTAAAAAACAAACTTACACTGGCCAGCAGCTGAGATCTTGCCAATCATCTCCTGGTCAGCATGGATTTCTTGTACACTCAACGCCAGCAAAACTGTGGGATCAAACAGATAATCGCGCATCAACACCAGAAACTGCCTTTAAAAAAAGAAAAATAATTACACACAGGCTGTAATCTATAGCAGCAAAAATGCTGTTTTGCTGTGTAGATTTCACACTCGCAAAAAATAATTTGTTGACACAGCACAGCAGCGTATCATCTATGGGAGGAAATTCCTTCTAGCAGGGACACACAGAGCACGAAAAATGCCAGGGACCTGACTCCAGCACATGGGAGGACAGTCCCTCTGCTCACCACATGCAGGGATGCAGCACGGGAACAAGAGGCTAGGCTGGGCTTAGGCTCCAAAAATTACAGTCATAAGCACTGGAGACACCAAATAATTGCACTGGAAAAATTTATGAACTTTTAATATCATAGTAACAACATCAGCTTTTCCCATATCTATTAGACACTTCACATACATATCAGTCACATGTGTTTAGATTCTCAGAAAAGCTGTTTCCCCAGGTATTATCTTCTCCCCTTCTACATGAAACTATGTTTCAGAGGTTTATCGGTAAACCTCCTGGAGAGGCACTGATTCGGCTCTCATTCCTGGGATCGAAGAACTCCAGCCAGAGACGGGGAAGCATCTGAGACACAAAACGCTGATGCAAAATGACAACTTGAAACGTACTTTGGGGAAGCAGGAAAATGCAGATGGACACAAACGACAAGAAGCTCATGGTGACAAATCTGAAAAGGGAAAAAAAAAAAAAGAAAAAAAAGAAGACTATTAATCCAATTCCTAAAGCTGGTTTCTTTACCTGCAGCTGATAATCTCTCCTCACTGGTTGTCTGATGTGAAGAGTTCAGAAACATTTGGGACAAAAGCAACTCCTACCCTGGGGAGAAGGGTGTGAAACAGATAGAAGGAAAAAAACGTGAAAACGAGGGAACGATAGAAAAGAAAGTCTCCCTATGTACTCAACTCCTTTCCTACCAAAACCGGAGAGAGCAGGCTTCGCAGGGGAGGGAAGGATTGCCCAGCCTCCCCTCCTCTCCTTCCCTCCATGGCCACCTGGACCTCTACTCTCCTCCCTCCACCTCCTTCCCCTCCACCGCATCTCCCTCTCAAAGCCAAGTCCCACCAGGGCCCCCGCCACCCTTCGGCAGCCAGTGGAGAGCCGAACTCCGGGGGTTCATGGAGCACAGGGCAGAGCCGTGTCCCCCCAACCCCACCATCGCTGGGGGCTCCGGCAGAGACGTCCCTGCTGTGGACCACAGCAGAGAGGGACCTGTCCTGCGGGGCCTGCCTCGGCCAGCGCTGCTGCCCATCCTCATCGCTGGTCTTCAACAACACCCAACCACAGGCTCTTCCATGCCTTACATTTTCCGAGGACTGGCTTTCTGGGGAGACGTTTTTATGTATAACTGTCCAGCAAAGTCAATTTTCTGCTCATTTTTCCTTTAAAATCAGCAAGACTGCCATCACATTGTAGCTGGACTTCAGTAACGCTTTCAAGCACACCCAGATGTAGACCAAGCATGTCTGGCAGAGGCCATGGCCTTCTATTTAAAACACGTATATTTATTTTTTCTCCAGATTAAAAGCACTGAGTGCACTCACTAGAGCAAATTTGACCAGATTCACGCTGGGTCTCTGCCTCTCTCATTGCAAAAGCAGACTTTCTTCATGTAGTTAAAGACAAATAAGTGCATTTCTTGAAAACCAGCTCTATTAACCAATTGTTTTTCCACGAAAATAGAGAGGGCTTTTGCTCAGGAAAGACTCGTCTCCACAGCAAATGATATATTTAATAAGCAGCCAGGAAGAACTGATGCTTGTTAGCGAAATTGCCAAAACAGGCCCATTCCCATCACTCCAGGTGCCAATTCTTTGCAAGCGTAATCTGGCAAACCTCACAAGTCAGGGCAGCAGGAGTCGGGAAACAGCTTCCCAGGGTGCCCCATGGGGCCCCCGCGCTGCCTGTCCCAGTCCAACCTTGGACTGCGATCGCCCTCGGACACATCTCTGTATATTAGCTCCTGCAGGAAGGAACATTTTTAAACAGAGGAAGGAGCCAAGAGGTGGTTCCGCTCTGTCTTATTGTTTGACCTTGGACTTAATGTTCAGTGCTGGCGTCTCGCTTTCTCAGTTTCCCCAATTTTTGAGACTGGCTGCCAGCACCCCCTGTGTTTCCATAGGTGGGAAGACCCTATCAAAACACGGGTGTACTCCCAGGAACACATAAAACTTTAAACCCCAGGACACAAGCCAAGCTTTAAGCAACAGAAACTTCTCCTCTGGGCAAGCTTTTCTCTTCAGAAGAGCGGGTGAGACACCTGAAGTGATGGGCTTGTCTTGTACTAAAGCATCGGTCTCCCACCCTTCCCTCTGCCAGGGGAACCTCTAGCACCCATCCCAGACCCATTTGGTCACAGCAGGGGCCCATTAAGCCCATGCAGCTGCCTGCACTTCAACACCCCTCGCGTCAGACAAGGCAAGGTACCTGTGGCAGGCCATGCTCAGTTACCTGCATGGGTCCATAATGAAGAGGGGATTAAGGAAGTGTCATTAGGGATTATAGACACAAGAACACTCTGTGTCTTGCAGTTCTTTACCCAGCTCCAGGTGCTTTACAAGCATCACCCTTCAATGCATCCTCCCAACACCCCCACCAGACTGCCACTGCCAAATTAACAGATCCCAAGCTTGCTTAAGTAAAGGGAGGTAAACACAAAACATGACCTCATCAAGGAAGCCCTTGCGTCCCTCAGTAGCTTCAAGCCCTGGCACATGCCACAGAGGTAAGGTCATCCTTTTGCCATGCCCTGAGGATAGTCTTTCTAGGAGCTAATTCCAGAGCACACAACACCCAAAGGAGGACAAGCCTCTGCTTGCAACCAGATGTGAGAGGTAGGGTTGGATTTCAGGTTGTTTTCATACAAAACATTGACAGGTCGAGATGTTTCTACAACTTGGGTCTTATCTTGGACTTAAATCAACTAATTCACAGGATGAATTCTTTGCCTTTCAGCACAGCTAGACTCTCAGCAGCAAAAGTTAAAAGAAAGCTTCATTGTCACCTGCTGCTCATCAGCATTAGCCCAGGATTAGCAGCAGCCTAGGAACTTTAGACAGCAGCTTTGCTGGGGGATGGGGTGGTGAGTGAAGGACCTTTTCATTTTATCTTCCTGGCCATTAGGAAAGGGAATTTAAAAAATGTCTGCATTAGTACCGAGTCAAAAATAATCTTTTGTTTTTTTAACCTCACTCAGTCAAAACTCGTATTGTTTGCACCCAGATTCTCACTTGGCTACGCAAACATGATGATAATTTATGCAAAGCTAAGTAAGAGTGTAACCACGTGTACCTTATTTGGAGGAGACAAGAGACGGGAGAGAGAGGCAGAGGGGGGAAAAGCTCTTCTTGACAAGTATCTTCCCAACATGTCCCTCACCATCTGCAAAATATCTGAGCTTGCTTATTCTTACTAATGAGACAGAACCAAACTGTGATTTGAAAACACAGTGAACCCAACACCACTGGCCACCGTGGTCACCTGGATGTGGAACCAGGTCTGACAGCACAGCTGTGCCTACAATGGGGCAAGCACCTGGCTGAGAAGGGATCCAAAAAAATACTGTGGGCTGGTGTCTCTGTAAGAAGGGGAAAGGCTCGCAGCTGATGTCATGTACCTTGCTAAACTTGCCTGGCACGCAACACCACCATGAGATGCTATCCTGTGTATACCCATACGAACACACCCCATTTTTACAGACTGTTACCACAACAGTTAATATCACGTACACTACTTTGGGGCAAATGTTCCTCTTGTACTGGGACAAGTAGAAGATACTTAAAAGTGCCAGTCAGCTGCTTTAATTAATTACCACTTCTTCTCATCTCAGAGACCTGGCTTGCAACAAAAGGCATTTCCAGCTCATTTTTCAAACTGTCCCCCTTTTATTTAACAGTAGGGGAGAAAGCAGAAAAGATTATGCTGCATATTCAGTAAAGCATATTCTTAACAAGCCAAGTGACCCCATCACTACAGTTGTAACTCTGTGGTTCCCTTCAGCGCTGCTCTGTCTGCTGGGGAGGACGTGGCATCGGCTTGCTGAGGGGTGTCCCTGCTAGGGCCTTGTCTGACGTTTAAGCGTAGGGAGGGAAGAGAGGAGGCCAGTTTTGCTGCCCCCTCTTTCAGTCTCCCTCAGGCTGTTTTCCATAAGTAAATTTTACTTTTTTCTTCTTGCCCAGGTCTGGAGGCAGTGGGCCACCTCTACTGGGAACTCCAGGAGTCCCCTCTGCCCAGCCACCGGCACTGCCCCGGCTGGGGGCAGGTAACTGTAGGAGCCAAAACTGAAGGGGGGGAGGAGGAAGACGCCAGGGAAATGTTTAACTTCTCTTCAAAACAAACATCACAAATTTCAGTCTAAAACTTTTGACAATATTTTTCTCCAAGTGATAAACAAGATTAAAATTCCATAAGGTGTTCTGCAAAAGCAGCTTGTTTATTCAACCCCGCTGGTTCTGCAGCAAGGCACAGTTTTGACAGGCTCTTTTTCGCTGTGCAATAAAGGCTCCTGTATATAAAGAGACCTTGATCTTGCAGCACTGCTCACATGGGGTACCGTCAAAATTGACATACTACAGATCAGGTCCTGTATGACCCACAAGTTATGGAATAAAAGACACTTTTCTGACCCAAGAGCTTGTGCTAAACTTATTGTGTAGTTTGTTCTGACAAAAGCACTCATGCTACTGACTTTGCCTGTGGCTAGAGCAGCGGGAGTGTCTCCATAAACGCCTCATCTTTTTTATCTTTTGCTGGATGCCACATGCAAGACCACCCAAGGGAGCCAGAGCCCACCTCAGCATTGCAAGCACTCAGCACTTGCTCGCAGCAGCAGGCAGCTAGTGCAGATGCTGGGAAGAAACATTTTACAGAGTGGCTGAGAGAAGTGGTACAGTGATCTGCAGGAACTTGGTGTCTTAAGAGAAACCAATGGCAGCATAAGAAAATAAATATGCAAACAATGTAATTATATTGAGATTACAAAAGAATGCAGATAACTTGGTCACATACCCTGCCGAGAACTACTAATTCGAGGCTATGGGTTCCGGTGCAATTACTGTAATTGTCCCCTGTTGCCCCTCTGTCCTCAGCTGTGCAAATCTGGAAAGCCTACAGCTGGGTGCCTGGCTCAGGGCCTGACCTGCATTGCCTTGTACCAGACAGAAACATCCACACCTGAGGTGGATCAACTACTGATCTACCTACACCATCAGTAGGTGTGAATGGTTCCCAAAGAATGAGGTGGGTGAGGATCATGCTCCTTGCACCAGGCAGCTTTCTTGTGCATATCAGCGAGACAACATCTCTCTGCTTTATTCCTTAGATATACCACCATACCACACAGATGCCTTCGTCCAAAAGCTTCCCAGAGGGACAGGAAAACCTTAGGTTTGTCACCTCATCTTACAAGACAAAAAACCTCCGTTATTTCACTTGGTGGTATCGCTGTCCTGAGCGCCTCCCCTGCAGGTGTCCTCAGCAGTGCTACAAGGGGTGCTTGCTGTCTGCAGCAGAAGCAAACCACTGGCCAAAGAGCATCAAGCGGGTTGCTAACAATGCCAGGCCTCAACCATAGGCACCTGCTAGATGGCTTAGGACAAGCCTCATAGTACCAAAAGCAGAAATAAGGACTTAAAGATTGCTATGACAAACCTCCCTCGTGAGGAAACAAAATTCTCATCTGTCTTCCCCATTCACCCCATACTGCAGAAGAGGAGGAATTCTACCTTTCCAAGCCAGTCAGTTGCAGTGATTACCTACAGCAGAGCTGGAAGGAGAGAGGAAAATTCCTTTTTTGCTATCTCTGGTATTCAATTTAGCTCTCAGAACATGAGATAATCTGTCCTCATCTCAGCACACATGATGCCAAGATGTTCCTGATCATCTCATACCCAGCCCCTTTTAAAAAACAAACTCCAATTCACACCTTATCCTCCTGCTGCATCTCTGTGAGCCCCAGGAACAAGCCACAGCCTGATAATTTTCTCCATGGCATCACCCTGCAAATATACACAAGCTGTTACCTGCATGCATTTTTAGAACAGTGGTCCATGGGCCCTTCCTAAAGGAGCTTTAGAAAGTGGGAATCTTCCACATGTTTGGGTTTTGGGTTTTTTTTGTTTTGTTTTGGTTGGTTTTTTTTTTTTTTCTCAGAACTGGGGCTGGGTCAAAAGAGATTTGTTTAAGTCATTCCATCTATTTATTCCTCTTAGAGTCCTCCTAGAAGACCCAGAGATCTTTAGGAGGAGACGCTGAAGATGATGTGGTTAACTTCCCCAGCACACAGTACATGAGGAGTGGGTCAGCACACCAACAGCCTCTCCAGCACAGCCCTCTCTGAAGAAAATGGGAAAATGTGGTTGTATGTGGGACTTGTCTCCTGGTAATGTGTCATCTTCACTATGCAAAATAAACAAAATAGAAGTCAACTTAGCAGAAGTCCCCGTGAAATCATTTTCACAATTTCCAGGTCACGTTTTCCCACATAACTTGGAAGCAGGGTCCTGCTATCCCTGTTTCCTTTCCACACCAGGCCATGGGGGAAAGCATCTTCACTTCTCTCTAATGTACACTGAAACCAAGATACAGAGAGACAAAATGACTTGCTCACAGGAGCATGAATTTATAGCACAACTGGGAACCAGCCAGAGTCCTCCTCTAGCAATTACACCACATTAGGAAAAGCTGCTATTGTGTGTACTCAAAGAGAAGAGCTACTCTCGTTTCTTTAATGAAGTACAAGTGTCTGGGCATATTACAGATATCATTCCAGGTCCTTCAGTCCTTGCTTGATCAAGACTTGATCAAGTTGTCTTTGTGTCTTCTACAGAAAGGTTTTCATTAAGGACATGAGACACAACCCGTCTGAAAGCCTGCCCTGGCAAGTTCAGCACTTTCACCTGGCCGCACCCCAAAACTGCTAGAAACAAGTCAATGAAAGCATTACAGCATGGGCTAGGTCTGGTTTTCTGGGTGGTGGTTTTTTTGTGATTTTAAAAACCCAGCATGGCACTATTTATTCGTTACGGTGAATGAATTCCTCCCTTGTTCAAGGCGAGTCTGACCCAATCCCCGTTACTGAGTACGGCAGCAAAGCTTGTGCTCTCGGGGGCACCGTGCAACTGGACCAAAGGCAAAACACACAGAGGCTGGGGCTCAACTCACCTCCTCTCCTCACCCGGGACGGGACCTCGGCTGAGTAACGGGCCTTTTGGGTGCCTTCTACCACCCCCTCCCTTCACCCTGACCGGCACCCGGGCTTCCAGTTACCTGCCGCAGTAATCGGTCTCCCGCCGCATCCCCCCGCCCCGCAGGAGCCAGGACGGCTTCACCGACCCGGCGCTTCCCCCGAGGACCGCCCGCCGGGGGCCGGGACCCCCCCCGAGCCGCCCCGGCAAGACTCACCCAGGCACAGTCACCTACTCGTCCCGCTCGCCAGCCGCCCCCCCACCGTCTCCCGGCCGTGCGCTTACCCGGGCTCCGCGCACCCCGCCGGGCTGGGAGGAGGCCGGCAGAGCCGGGGCGGCCGGAGGAGGAGCCGGGCGGGGGCTGCCCGCCCCCCGCTGCCCCCCTCCTCTCAGCCGCAGGGCCGGGACGGAGCCGCAGCCCCCGCCGCACACCCGGCGCCGCTGCTTTCCAACGCGGTCCCGAACCTCCAAGTCAGGGGTTTAAGATGTGAGCAACTAAAAAGGGGAGGGGGAAGGGGGGAAAAGCGGTTCGAGTTGCGTTTTACCTTTTCTCTGCAAGACTTGCGTAGCCCTCGTGCACCTGATGGGCTTGTGAGCAGCCTCCTTCACGCTTGGATTTATATCGTGTTCAGCTGCGACAGCCTCTCCGCCTCCTCCATCACGTCCTGCCATCTACAGTTACGATCTGGGGGAAAAAACCAAACCCAAGAACACCCAGATTGCTCTAGGTTACATTTAAGAGGGACACGGTTGTACCGGCTCATCCAATAAAGTACAGCTGAAAGTGTCAGCACCCCTGGAGCGCTCTTTCTGATGCGAAGCTAACAGGCCTGGCAGCAACACAGAGCAGAAGTAAACCCACGAGCTGCAGGTTACTTTGCACCAGCAGCCGTAAAGTAACTTCATTTAGGAGTCAACTTTTTTTGGACAGTATTTTCCCTAATGCTTGTTTTTCCACAGAAAACTATTCTCCACCTGTGAGTGAAATGTACCATATACACACCTACTACACCTAGAGGAATTATTTAGGGGGCCCGTTTTAAAAGTTACAGGGGGTGGTGTTGGTTTGGTTTGTTGGTTTTTTTATATCTGAAGATGTGCAGCTGTAGGAGCAGAAAAGAACTCTACAAGTTAATATTTTTTGAAAAGTGTTTACTTCATATATTTTAGAGTTATAAATAGCTACATTTTCTAAGAATAAACTGGAATTTAATTATGCAATAAGATTATTCTGCTAACAGAAGCTATACTAAAGCAGCAGACCCCATTGCTACGTCAGATTTCCTTATTCTGCTTTTTACTTCTTTTCTCCAGCAGGACATGCAGTGCCTACCATACTCGCCCTGTAAACAGTCCTTACCCTTGAAAGCTGAGCAATGCAAGAACTCCACAGCAAGAATCATAGAATAGAATCATAGAATTGTTTGGGTTGGAAAAGACCTTTAAGATCATCGAGTCCAACCGTCAACCCAACACCACCGTGCCCACTAAACCATGTCCCGAAGTGCCTCGTCTACATGTTTTTTGAACACCTCCAGGGATGGTGACACCACCACTTCCCTGAGCAGCCTGTTCCAATGCCTGGCAACCCTTTCAGTAAAGAAATTTTTTCTAATATCCAATCTAAACCTCCCCTGGCACAACTTGAGGCCATTTCCTCT
>JANHGO010000012.1:11776483-11805377 GCA_024606505.1 Aquila spilogaster
TTTCAGTAAAGAAATTTTTTCTAATATCCAATCTAAACCTCCCCTGGCACAACTTGAGGCCATTTCCTCTTGTCCTAGAATAAGGACGCAAGATGAGCTGTGCCATGGGCATGCAGCACCCAGACCTTGCTCAGCTGTTCTCTGTCCTGCAACCGTCTGACTCGGAGTGAAAGGATATGTAATCCAGCTAGGTTCCACCCCACCACACACCCACCACCAAAAAGCAGCTCCCACAATAAAAGCCAAGGAAGAAAGCAGCACCAGAGCAATTAATTTTAAATACAGTGGCACTACAGGACGGTCAAGCCTTAGAGAGAGCATTTCTGTGTTACATGATAGGGTTATCACAACACAGCTGTTAAAAACTTGTAATTCTAAAACATTAAGAGGATCACCGTTACTGTACTTTCAGCCCTTCCCTACCAGGTAAATTTTAAGAGATTACAGTACTAACTAATCTAAATCAACTCCCTAGCTGTTACCTTGAATTTCTTTTTAGATGGTAACGCAGTTCTCGTGAGGGAACAGTAACCTGGCTGGAGCTACCAAACAGGGCCTGGCATAGCCGCAGGTGCTGAATCCCACTTGGAATTTCTCCCTGACCCATCCCAAGGGTCAGCTGTACTGCAGGCAGAAGGAGCAGCTGACCACTGTGATGCACACAGTGTGATTGAGCAATGCTCTTGTAAATAAAAAAGTACTTTCAGAAAAAGTAGAGATATATTTAGGAGGGGAGAAAGTGTCCGACCCACTTGTAGTAAGAGTTTGAAAGTAGACAGCAAGACCTCAAGAGTCCAAGCCTCAAGACAGCATTGACTTTCAAAAGCATTGTACTGCCTTAACCTGACAGGTTTAACCAGCATCTAACATGCAAGTACTGGTACTTGCACAAGACTGAGCACATGTAGTTGAAGAATATCTTACACATCTCTTCCCACACAAAACTAAACACAGATCAATAATTTTGTAATATGTACAGACAAAACACTCCCTTGCGCCTACCTCACAGTGTGTAGTTAGGAATGGAACACAATACCAAGTGCTGAACAATAAATAAATAAAAAATTTCAGTTGAACTCAACGAACAAAGTATAGCCTAGTTCCTCCAACAGTGATTCATAAATTAAAATGATCTTTTAAGGCTTAAGAAAACCTGTTGCTTTTCAGTGCTATATAGTTTTTATTAAATTTATATTACTTCCCTTTCAGAAGCGCTATGTTATTCTGGAGTTCCAGTTCACTTTTGTTTTTCTTCTCCAGAGAGGACGGAGAAGAACTAAGAAATTTTATTTACCAAGGACATGGATGTTATAGTTTAAGTGTTTCATATAATAACCTTTGTTCAGATATAAATCACACATGAAAATTTACTTTGAAATTAGATTTTGTAATAGCATTTAGATAAATATAATCCATAGCTGATACTTTATCACTTCAAGAACAGATTTCTATTACAGATCAAAAGTAGCAGAGAAAAACAAAGCAAGAGGAACCCAAGGCTACATCAAGAAGTCCAAAAGGTTTCCATATTTCTTGCTTGATTTGTCCCTACATCAATGTTCCCAAAGATCTCATATGAAATTAAGGAGTGGACTGTCTTTGAACCATATGAAGTCTCTTACTTCCCCTTTCCTTCCACTGTCTAGAAGGATTACTGCCAGATACCTTTGTGCTGCACCATACGTACATCTCTAAGTGAAACACCAGACACTGCTTTCCAGGGGTTTTTGCCCAAGCAGAACAAGCAAAGATTCACTTTTCCTTTCTCTGGCTTATAAAGCACAGGCAAAGTGACTGCCTTTGACTACTGCAGTCCAGTCAAAGTCATCTTCTGAAATGCAATGGCTAGTTGCTAGGAGAGGTGGTATGTGAAAGTGAACAAAAGCTTTGGGAGGACTAAAGCATCAGCGAGTTGCTTTGCCTGTGGGCAAATGCTTGTGAAAGTCACACTTGTCCTAGGAAGTCAAAGGACACTTGAGATGGCCACAATCTTGGCTGAGAACCCGGGCCACAAAAAGAACCCTAGAGACCCAAGTGCAAGAGTTCATCTAATTATTACATACTGCAAGAATATGATGCAACAAAAACTAAGAGGCAGGAAAAAAATCTGAGACAATTTAAGTGTAATAAATCATTAAGTCAAACAAAAATATTTCTCTTTCACAACAAGTTTACTCTCAAGATCCTTCCAATTTGCACAAAGCCCAAACTTAAAATAGATACTTCAAGTGGACAAAAAAAGCTGACCCTGAGTTTCAATAACCAAATACCCACTGTGCTCTATGAACAGTAATGTGGCTCCTTAGTAACACTGCCACTGCATTAGTCAGAAACGACAATTAAGTATCAACTACATTTTAGAGAAATACTGAAAATCCGTTAATAATTTGATTCAGTACTTTTGTCATATCTCAGAACAGGACTTTTCTATTATGATGTGAAAAAACTTGATGGGGTAGAAATCCTGACAATGTAGCTACAGACAAAACAGCTGTAATACAATTTACTTCAAAACAATATTCACAGATGCGTATTACACAGTGTAAGTGTATATAAAGAACGGTGCACATTTAAGTGTTTACTGATTTTAGAGAGAACTACCTATATGCAGTCCAAGATTCAGCCTTTAATGATACTGAAACCAAGTTTATGAAGAACAATTTTCAGTCTAACTTCAGACCAGAAATTAAGTTGAAAGAAGACTAATCAAGATAAGATACAGTTTTTCCAGTAAAATTAATGGCACCAAAGTTGAAGTAAGCTTTACGATCACAATAATTTCAAATGTAAATTTGCAGAATAGACCCGCAATGCAATGGCCATTCCATAAAGTTATGTGCGTTCAACAGCAAAATAAAAGCAAAAAAGCTTAGCAGCACACAGTGGTATAACACAATAACAGAACAGAAAATTTAGCTTGCAGCTTTGAAATTCTTCGAGTTACATACTCATTTCACAGTTACAATCCAAGCATGCAGACAAATACAGCTACGTAAACAGCAGAATTTCTACAAAGCGACTCTCATTTTTAAGCTGATGAATACACTTGGTCTTCCAAAAAAGGAACGGCAGCAACCTGGTATACATACAAATGAAACTGTACATGTCAGAGACTTAGTGGTCCAACAGTTTTTTCATTTCAGTGAATCCATCTGCATTGCCATACTTGTTTAAAAGGAAGAGTAGGATCTGTTCATGCTTTTTAAGCTGTGGAATAAGAATAAAGAATTAGAAATATACAATTCTTTTTAAATTGCTGATTTCAGATTAGGGTAGATCCTAAAACCACAGACTCGGCCAAGTCCCATGTTAGTTCAAAGAACATGCAGATCCTTTCTGCTGTAAAGTCTTCTGGAGGGGCAAAAAGCCAGCAGAACTGTAGCTGACCTCCCCCTGCCCCCGCCCCCTTTTTTTTTCCCTGAAGAAGAAACAAACTTCCTTGTCCTGAATTGATGAAATACTCAAACTAGGACTGAGATCAGGATCTTAAATTTGGTTATTCACAATGTCCATTTCCTGATGTTTTCAGTTATATTGAAATCTTCTGTCTTCTCTTCCTCCATTAGGAGACTTTAAGCCGAACTCACCCAAGTAAGGAAGGATGACAGAAAACGGAAAGTGACCAAATTGAAGTCAGAAAAAACATTAGCTAGATCAAACCAAGAGATCACAGAAATATAGAGGGGGAAGGGAAAACAAGGTTCAACAGCCTACAGTGGGACAGAGAAATCAACTACATTCAGGAACAGCATAGTTTTACTGCCTTTCTGCCACTAAACTGCTGGTAACTATGCTTACTCTGAAGCAGTAAAGGTCTAAATGACCTTGCACAGCAATGCTCTTTTCCTACCTCTAAAATATCATAGTGCATATTTTTGCTTTTGACCTTGCTGCCTCTGGCTGGGGAGAGAGGGGGAAGTTTGAACCACCCTTGAAAGGGGTTTGTCTTTAAAATTCAAAATTTTGCTCATTCCTCTGACAAAGATCCTCACTTTGAGAAAGGCTGATGCATCTTTTCTGGTATACTAGATTAGTATAGTAATATTAGTATACTAATACTATAGTATACTAAGTTAGTATAGTAACTTCTAAAGTTCTAATTTTTCCATAATTAGCCTAAGTTAAAATAAAAAATGAGAAAGCTTAAAACCAGAAAGCTTTCAAAGATTACAGGAATATGCCATATCTGTAAGAGACACTTTATTTTTTTTTCAAAAGAAGGAAAAAAAAAACCTTGCAATTGGCAAACGCTGTACAAACTCAGGTTCTCAGCCCTAGCTCCCATGACTGAAGCTGTGGCAGATATTAATTTCTGCTACCTGGAATACACATGAAACAATTTTCTTACATGTGCAGCTCTATCAAGTTGTAACCACAGCAAAACATAGCCATATTACTGAAAAAAAAATCCAACTGCCCTTTGTCCACATAACACAGTTTATGCAAAACACTGCAACTACCTTTACACAAAAGTAGCACTCCTGAGGCTTCATGCTCTACCAAAAAAAAAAAAACAAAAAAAAAAAACAAAAACCAGCTGTATGTGTGTCAAAACAGACTAATGAAGTCTGTGTGATCTATACACTATCCTCTCCCAGTTTCAGGGTGCTCTAATTATTACCATGTATAAAACAACTAAGAAAAAGTGTTGGGATATTCACTTTGCTATCTTCAATGTTTTGGTTAGCTATTACCTCCCTACTCCCATTTGCTTCCCACATAGGGTTTCTTTTAAATTCTGGAAATGTAAAAAAGCAAGTATTGCTTAGACTGATTCTTACTTGCATTTTTAATTCTGTGCAGCAGCATTTGGTCTCACCTCCATTGCCTACAAAAAACAAAGCAAGTAAATGAGCAAAATACACAAGGACACTGCTTGCCTAATTTAAGAGGTGACATGTGGAATTCTCTAAGATTTTTAAAAGGAAAAGTCACTTAGGCATCCCACATGCCCACAGTTCTTCAAATTAACTATGTACGTACCTTGATGTTCAGCATGTAATTTTTCAGCATTGCAGGATTTGACCAAACCTTCCATTACCAGTTTGTCAGCTACATTCAGACTACTATTTTCACAAAGTTTCTCCACTGTTACTAAAGTAACATTTCCATTAATCCCTTTCACTGTAATTGTGACATATTTATTCAATAACATTTCTTTCAACTTGTCAAGGAACAATGGAGACCACTCAGCTTTCTCTATTCCTGCAGGGGGAAAAAAAAAAAAATTACTATGAAGTTTGTTCTACAAAGAATTCCTTTATGATATGACTTGAAGCTTACATGTAATGCTGTTATTGTTTTTGAAAATATGATGCTAAAGTTTCCAGTATAAATACCTTAGATCTACAGACAATTATTTCTAAAACAGCTTTCACAGTGTTAACCAGTATACTATTTCAGCAGATCATCATGTTGTTTATCGGTATTAAGGAATGAACATTATCATCAGAATAGGTACAGATCTATAATATTCAAGAAAACCAATTGGCGTTTTTGGGGGTTTGGTGTTTTTTTTTTTTTTTACCTGCAAGTGAACATATAATTGTCTGAAAAGGCAGCTTTAGGTAGGAATCAGTGATTGGCAGCACCTCTGAAAGCGGTAAAGTTTCTGTGTTCCCATAGTCTGCATATAGTACTTTCACTACAGACTGAGAAGCTTTTAGAACAAGAGCTCTGTACCAATGGCCATCACCTGAAAAGATTGGGACAAGAATAATCACATGTAAAGTACCATCTTATAGATACAGCTTATCCCGAGAGCAAGAACCTGTATAGTTTTCCAGGAATTTTTAAATACTCTAGTATATACAAAAGGCCACTTGACAAGAAGCAACCCCACAGAACAAGGGAATAGTTTCTGATTGCTGTATTCATAAAGATGTAAGTGTTGCTTTCAGAATTTTGCTCGAATTATACAGATAAGATTTTTACTACAATACCATTTTAAAGATGTCTGCACACTGTGTTTCTAGCTCCTTATCTTTGTTTTCCAATGCATATTCCCTCACAAAACATAACCAAAATTAAAAAGAAAAAAAAATAATCCTTTTTCCTCAATTATCCTGAAGAGCCATAAAAAAATAAAGTTAAAAATAAAAAAATCAGTGGAAGTTAAAAACAACTGTCAAACACTTAGGTATACTCTTGTGGTCTGCTAGGTTTTTTTTTTTTAATTAATCTATCCTGTTTTCCATGAGCTGTTATCTGATCTAGCACCCAAGTTCATTTTCAGCACTTAGCCAGATCTCCTGTAACTATCCACATGCAGTCAACATTTAATATTTATGAGTCAACACTACTTTTTTTTTTTTTTAAATACTGAGCTAATATATCAGCAGAGTATCCCTTCTTCTGAAAGTTTAAGACAACAAATTAAGTTCCCTCACTGTTAAGAATACTTTTGACTTGAAATAACAGTTCACTAAGCCTGGACAGCCTGTTAGGCTAACAAGACTGAATGATCAGTTGTCATAGCCAGTGTCACCTCTCCATGCTCACACAAAGCAACAACAAAAAAACACCCAGGCACCCACAAACCAGAAGTGGTTCTGTAGAGATACAAGTGCACTATTGCTCTGCCATGAATTTCATGCCCGTGTAACTCAAACAGAAACAAATTTCAGTTTAAACAGTAACTAGCTTGCTTTCCTCTTAAAGCTCCATATATTTTGCAGGGCACAACCTATTCCTTATTTTCTTTCCCAGACTGTCAGACAGTTTCTTTGCCCTAAAGATGCATCCAGGCTATTTTTTGTAACAGAATTAAGAGATCTATAAGCACTTTAAAGTTGGTGGTTTTACTTTTTCTAAAGCAAAAAATGAAAGTTGGCTATTACACTCATCAAGGAAATGCAAGAACAAATGAATGCCTCACCTGAAAACCTTGCACAACAGGCTTCACCCAGTTTTGGTTTGAAGGGCTGGTTCTTACAAGATTTACAATAGCCTTCTAGTTCAATCAACTGCCTATGTAGCTTCTCTCGATCTACAGAAAAAAAAAAACGTTTGATAACTAGCCACATTTGGGTATAATGAAGAGCATACTTACTTTTAAGCTCCCCTGCTCCCACCTTTGGCATTTTTTTAATATTTTTCTACTGTCCAACCTACATTTCCACATGGTTCAGTTAGCTATAGGCATTCATTTTATTAACTAGCTTGCAAGAGTGACTTCCCACTGATGCTAGGAACAGTGAATGCTTTTTCTTACCTTTAGTTTGAACTGGTACAGCATAGAACAAGTCTGGGCTTACAACTTCTGTTACACAGACAGATACGGTTTCATCTATAGCCAATTCAATCAACTTCCAGTGCCCAAGTGACATTTCTAACAGAAATAGAAAATTCAGTGTACCACTTCCATCCAAGCACATACATATAAGTAACTGTTATGGAATATCTTTTTGAATTTGAGAGACAACTGCATGTCTTCACTTCAAGAAGAGAAATCTAAACCAAGATAATTCTTGCTTAATTTGCTGTTCATAAACTATTAGCATATAAAAGTAGCTAAAGTAAAAAACACCTCAGGAAAATAAGATACTGGAAAGTAAACATGTGAAAAGTTTCAGTTGTAGCAAATTTGTAATTTTCTACTATCAAATATTCAAATAGCATTCATTTAAGACAAACCCAGCGATTTTTATCTTTCTCTTTTTGTCTATAATGCCACCTGCAGGGCAGCTTGTGTTTAACTGTAAAAACTGACAATATAATCAAAACTATGCATGTTTATTACTGATATTAACTAAACAGCAAGATCATGGTTAAAGGCTGGAATACTGAAAATTCTTGTTCAATCTAGAAGTTAACATTTTTTTAATTACCTTTTTTGTCAACAGACTTGTTTGGAAAGTTATTTTTATCTTGCAGAACTTGCTTTACAGCCAATTTTTCAGAAGTCAGTATCTCATTGATCACTTTTGGATGACCGGTGGAATTGTCAATAAGCTCTACACCAGCCCCATCTCTGGAAAGGGAAGTTACTCTGGCTTGAAGCTTTATTCCTGCAGTGTACATACGAAATCTTGCTGTAGCTTCTGGAATCCATTTGCTCTTACCAGGCTTTATACCTGCGAAGTAGGAGAACTGTTCAAAATACCTCCATTAAGTGACTTTCTTCAACATTATACTTTCCTAAAAAAAAAAAAACAAAAAACCAACCAAAAAAACCCCCAAAAAACCAACTTTTTTTTTTTTTTTTTTTTCTCTAAAAGCACAACTTGAAATACCAGGGCTACTTTTACTGCCTTAGGGATACACATTGTACTTCATCCTGTTAACTGGTCTCCCTCTTCCTCCTTTCTTCTGAAGTAACACATTTCCTCAGCACTCCCAAGTTGTTTTCTACGTTTTATGATATTCTACCAAGTAAATCCTTGTGCCTTAGCACAAATAACACTGTTAAGACTGTTTATGAATCAGTTTAATACAGCCTTTTTATTAAAGGAGCAGAAAAACAAAAAAACCCAGCAGAAGACACCTGTTTCCACAGTTTTTATTTTTAAACCAAGTAGTCTACATTAGAAAGAAAGAGTAATTCTGTAGAATTGAGTGATTTGGTGTGGAAAAGGAAGAGGCAGAGAATTGGTAGAAGACTGAGAAACAGCAGTACGGTGCCAAATTCTATAGGAATCAAGTGAAACATCCCTACAGAGAACTGAAAGGCCAACTTGCTTCATAAAAACAGCTGAGCTCCTTTACCTGCAAAGATTTTGAGAAATAATTAAGTTGCACAAAAGCATGTTTATTCCTAGCAAGGCAGCAACCAAAAGCTAGTAAGCACTACAGATGAAGCAGAACTAAACAACAAGTTCCTTTTGACTGATAAATCAGTAAGTAACCTCCAAACAGATGACTCCACAACACTGTCAGGAGCTCAGGAAAGAGGCACCATCTTTCTGTTAAATGCCAGTCTGCTGTGTAGTAGGGCTAAAACAATGGCTCCCACAATTTCCAGAGGCTGGAAGGAACACAGATGTTTTTATAATAAACACCCCCACCCCCAAAAAAACCCACTCCCCCAAAAAACAGAGTTCTGTGAAATATACCCTGTCATTACCTCCTTCCCCCAAAGCAACAAATCTCTAAATGCAATAGCTCTTTTAAGAGAAAGAAGCCATAAGAAGATTCACCTGAGAGCCAGCATTTAATTCCTTGAAATGGAAGTTTTAGGAATGAGGATGAGATCTGCCGTATTTTATCCAGTGGTACTTCCTCAACATTTCCATAGTCCACAAAGTACACTTTAACAGTTCCATCTGAAGTAATGTTTTGCACCAAAGCACGGTACCAGTTACCATCATCTAATTTTAAAAAGGTTTTTTTAAAAAGATTACTTCACACATTTAATAAAAATTTACCAGCATTTATTTTTTAGTAAATAATTCCAATTCTTTGCTATTCTCTTCCAATGCAAACTATCTGCTAATTTTCTTTTTCTTTATGTTCACTCTGTAAAAACAAAAAAAATTTTAGTCTATTACTTACCAGAGAAAAAAGCACAACAAGGTTCTCCATTCTCAGGCTTAAAAACATTTGGTGGAGTTTTCTGACAGTATTCAGACAATGATTTGTTAAGTAAGTTTAGAGCTAGTAACTCTGAAAATTAGAAAGAAAAAAAACCAAAGACAAGATAAACAAAATAAGCTAACTTGAACTCTATCAATACTGTTTGCTGTATAGCTTACTTATAAAAGATTTGATGAGAGATTTCTGTGAATTTTAGAATTTCACAAAAAAAAGAACTGTTAACACTGAGTTAACTATTTATCTTACTAGACAGACTTATTAGCAGGAAGAGGCAAGATAGCCAATATTTACTGACAAATTAGTTCAGTGTAGATAGCAAAATGACCGGCAAGTCTTCCTGCTAACCCAACAAGCACCCTTCACTCCAAAGTCTAAAGTATATTTTACAGCCAGATAACACCACGGGAATTACCTAGTTCAGCCAGTGCATATGACACATTACGGGATCTCACCCTGCTTGCTTATTTATTTTTTTTTTATATCAAGTCCTTTAGCCTGCTCTATAACATCACTTTTAAGGAAGAATTTAGTCATGTTTTAAAGGCAATAAAAGCCATGAAGAATCTATACTATCCCTAGATAACTCAAGGAATAAACTTCCCTCACTTTTTAAAATGTGCCCTGTATTTTTTGTTTGAATACGTTTAGTTTCCACTTCCAACCACTGAATTTCATCATGATCTTTTTCTAGCAGGTTAAAAAGCCAGTGGCTATCAGAAGTCTTTATACATGCAAATAGAAGATATTTTTTTTTTTTTTTTTTTAGCTTATCCAAGAGGAACTCAAGTCTCAAAACCTGCTTTTTCTCATTTTCATGTTATTTTATCTCTTTTGAATCTTTGTAAGTTTTTATAAATTAGAACAGGACAGACTACTCGAGGAGAGCTCCAGTAAATATTGTATGGGCACAGGGAACATGTCTCTTATTTGCTATCTTTTGTTTAGATATCCTTTGCCTAGGTTATGGTAGCTTTTTTCACTTTTCTCTACATTCTTAGATTAGGTTTTATTCAACTGCTTAGCTTCAACATTTTCAGATTTCAAATCTCAGAGTCACTACATACCAGGATCCAATTTCTTCATCATTCCACTTATATTCTTAGATCAAAAAACCTCAGAGGTAAGCCTTGGTGCTATAAGCTCACTTGAAACACTAATGCGTTAAAACTATAATAAATGACAAATCAGGAAGCAAAGAAACTATCAGCAAGAAAAAAGGTGAATAAACTTACCACTGTTATTTGAAATCTGACAGTAGAATTCTCCAGGATTGTACAGCGTACACACTATGACATCTACTGTTTGTTTAAGACTTAATTTACTCCACTTGCAAATTCTTTTGTTTGTCGTGTCCTCTAGAGAGAACAGAGAAGTAAAGGAAGGAAGAGAAATTAAAATAATTTTTACAGGAAAAACAGTTACACATCCTGAACGCTCATTTCTTGTTATAAATAATCCAACAGACTAATTACCACTGAGAGCCTCTTTGCAGAATAAAAGCAAGTAAGAGAAATGTGCCAGTTGGTTAATGTATTTGATCATTACTGAGAACAGCAAGCCATAGATAAACAGGGAAGAGTAGTTACAAAGAAGTACAGACTAAGTGGCAATAACCTGAGCAAGAGGCACTCTGAGGAGCCTTGGTTCCTGGGAAACATGGTAGGGGGCATAGAAGAGGAAAACAGCTGTCACCGAGAGTACTGGAAAGAACAAAAAGATTAAGAACAAAAAGATTAAGAGAAAGAATGGTGGCAGAAATTACCACAGTATATTATACTGAAGTACCTGAAAGAAGCTTATTATTTAACACAAGTTGTAGAATAGATCATGTGAAAACTACATTATGGCACATTGGAGAAGCCATCATTTCCTCCATTGGTGTATTATTAAATCTTCCTGTAGTTTTCATAGCTGCTAAGTTTGTTACAGCTTGTGGTAGGCAGCAGCATGCAGAAATACTGTCAGCCTTTTAAAGACTTGAGTCCAAGTGGCTGGCTTCTGACTTTGGTAGACCTTTCCAGTTTTAAGTGTTTGGTTTTGTTCCTGAAAATGAAGCTCAAGAAAGTTTTGAGCTTCAGGGGTGGCCATGCTGAGATGCTGTTCCATCTGCTCAGTATCGTGTCTGACAGTAGACTACTTTAGGAAGTCATATTGCCTACAGGCAAAGAAAAAACCCACAACACAACATCCCCTGACCCCGGGGAGGGGGAATCAAAACAGGGCCTCAAATCTTCTTTATTTTCAGTGGAATACAAGACTGTCCTCCACACTGTAAGCAACTGCCAGATCCCTACTGGCAGGGAAAAAGCACAGTTGGCATATTTTGAGAAATACACTCCAATAAGTAGAAGCTGGTTGAATTCTCCACTCCAGAAGGAAGAAAGATTCACAAGAAAAATAAAAATTAACAAATGGCTCAAAGTTTAGAGGAAGCCTTAGGATGCTTAACAACTGTGAAATATAATGGTTTACTCTTTCATGTGATGGTGAGATTTCTTCTAAGTAGTTCTCTAAACCAAAAAAATGCATTGTTTCTTAATTTCTGGCTAGTAACTAAAATCTACTCTTATACTATGCTGGATCCAGCAGTCACAGATTTAGTCACTAAGTTTAAATAAAGCAAACAAGTTAATGAGGAATTATTTTGCAAGCTGACAGAGAAATGTATCTGTTGAAATTTCAATATAGAAAGCACAAGTTTTAAAACATGTACGACAAAAGTTGATAATCTGTTTAGAACCTGCACTCAAAAGCCTGCACTCAGTGTGAGAAATTAAAAAAAAAAAGGTGAGAAGTAACCAAGAAACCCAGGAAGTAATACAGAACAGGTCCAGGATGATGGCCATAGATCAAAGCATGTTTGGTTCTAACCATGAAAGTTACTGTTCAACTGAATTTTATACAAGATTCCTTATCCTTCTGAACAAAGGTAAGCAATAACCATGTTCTGGCCACAAAGCATCTAGTGAGGAAGATCAAAATTAAGGGATTTGGACATAGGCTTGACAAAAAGACTGACCCATTTTTCAGTACAGACAGATCAGGAGAGAATATATAGTTTTACCAGACACAGGATGGACAAGAGAGGCTTAACATGCTTCATATGAGAGAAGCTAGGAACCTTCCCGCAATACAAAGAAATCTGACGTAAAATTTGAAAATCTCTCAAATTGAAGCTTTGGTCACTAAAAATGCAAAAAAAGGGAATTTAGGCATAGCCTTTAAGTTGTATAGGCTACTGGAATCAAACAACTTTTCAAGGAGCAAATATGTGGGTTTAGGTGTAAAATACAGGACAGTGAAGTTGAAATACTATTTGAGCTAAAGGACAAGGGCATAAGAACAAGCAGGTACTAACTAGTCATATTCTACTTCAACTGGAAATTGTAAGACTTCTAACCAGAGAAGGTGAAATACCAGTATGGTCTTCCAAAAGTAACCAATTGCAACTTTGTTATGTATGCACACATATATATATATACACACACATACAGACACACAAGCAAACACACAATTTCTTCATGGCAAAGTTGCCATGGCTAAACTTCAGAACTGTGAAGAAGGCCAGACTTCATGAGCCAGACTAGAAAGGTCTTAGCAGTTAAGAACTTGCATTCTTTGTACACACTCTAGCAGGAGGTTAAATAAAGCCACTTCAGCAGGATGTGCTCGTACTCACCATTTGCTTGTTTAACATTACTCATTCCGATTGCTGGTAGGGCCATCCTCAATTCCTGAACTGCACAGCCTTTCTCTATGAAATGGCTTGATATATTTATTACTGGAGTAACTGATGCATCTACAAGCTCCACCACAGATTTGTAACTCTCTTTATCCACTACTTTCACTGTGAACACTTTGTCTCTCACCAGTTGCTTCATAAAACAAATAGCTTTTGAGGTCCAGGCTCCTACTGGTGGCTTTACACCTAAAAAGTCACATAGTATGGAAAGGTTCCGAGGACAGTCCAAGTCTCAACAATATGTGGCAAGGTACAACAACACTGTTTAAAACAATAGATTAAGCAGCAGATCTACCAAGTAACTCACCCCCCCCTCCTTATGCTTGTAGCAAGATTCCAACCCCAATTATTTAGATTCTGAACTTTTGTAGTACTTGGATTTAATAAAAATCTGAAAAATAGCATGTATAACTAGTCTATTATACAAAGAGAAGCATAAATTCAGACTTAATACTTCCTTAGCATGAACGTCTGTAAGAACTGTCAGTCTTTGCATCTCATGACTACAACTTACAGTTTTGAACATTAACATTGGCTGTGAGATGGTATCTGCTACTATAAGCTTCTTCCTCCTTAAACATTTACTCTATGCTACTAAATTTATTTCTAAAAGGCAAATTATAACCAGAACTTTATAGTAACAGATTGGCAGAAGTTGCCTTCCAGAAAGATATTTTATGCAGTAGTAATCCTTGACTCTTATCATGAAACGTCTTATCTGATCACTTTTTTGTGTCCACGTTGTGTTTCGGACCTTTCTTAGTCTTAGAATACTCATTATCAGCTATAGGCATCATTATTTGCCCCAGAAAAGAGATTTCTTTAGGTCACATTCCATATGCATTGGTTCCATCTCTACACACAAGTTTCATGTTTTCCTCCAAAGTAAGAAGCTAGAACACTGCTCTGAACTTTACCAAAAATTTGAAAATCAGGTTAAATATCAAGTATTGTAAAGGAAAGATAGACATCAAGTATTCTAAAGGATGGGTACTGAAGCAAAGTGGGGGGACTATCTTGCATAGTGATAGAAACAGAGAAAATAAACAGTTTCCAACAGCAGGTTAAACAAGTCAGTCAAAAAACCAGATTATGATCCTGGCTGGAGACAGAAGGATGAACTAGGAAGCATCAACATCCTTTCCAACTTCACAGATTTCACAAGTGTATGGAGAGAAGTCTACTAGTAGTTTCACTAGATTTGCCCCAGGGGAGAGGAACAGATACAGTTCTGAATTTCAAGATGTAAAATGAAAATTTACTTTCCCCTGCATTGTTAGAACCACAACAGATTTAAGAATTCCACAAATCCAGTAGGTGACTGAATTTTGCTTAGAACAAAAGCACAGGAAAGACCTAACAGGTATGTTAATATAACACAGTTTTCCAAACATACAACTGCAGGTCACCAGGTACATTAGGAAAGATTTGTCATGTTTTGTAGATATGCTACAACAATTAAGAATTCTGGAAATATCTCCATCCTTCCCCATATTTCAATATAAGATACTACAGGTGTGATTGTTACCTAACCCCACTTATTTTGCCTCTATCCCGTTTGAAATAGCTTATTTATTTCATACCTGCCAAGGTACATCTTATGGCTTGAGCTGGCAAGTCCATTAATCTTGGAATCATAGGACGAAGTCTAGTCAGTGGAAGGACTTCAAAATTACCATAATCTATGTAGCCCGCCAAAACAGTATCTTCAGAAACATACGCTATAACAGCAGCACGATACCAAAGATTGTCTTCTACAAAGGAAGATACAGATGTTCATTGTACTTGCTTTTAACTTCTGAGAACAGAATCATTTTTGGGGCAGACCAATATAAAAATATAACACTAATTTCAACATAAAACAGCAGCACTACAGTTCACACAAACCTTCACAAAACACTTACGGACACAACATCTACCACCATCATCCCTGGTATGAGTTGAGTGTTGCAAACTTACTCTTTCTGTAAAGAACATCCCCCTGCCCCCAACACATATTGCAACAAAGAACTGACTACATTATGTGGCTGTAGTGCTTGAGTTAAATACATTTAAACAAACAGCAAACAGTATGTCAGCTGACCATGATGACATGCAATTCAAAGGCCACACAGCAGATCTAAGTATTTTAATTCAATTAAAATATTTGAGAAATAGAAATACAATCTTACTCAAGTTTATCAAGACATCTGAGGTACTAACTGATAGCTTTCCCTAGCTAGGCACCTGGAACCAGTGCCCACTCAAATGCCAAGAGAGCTCACTGACAGTAATAGCTTTTTCTGAACATGCAAAAAGACATTTATTTCAGCTTATCTGTTCAGTCCCACAGCTAATTTATTCAAAGTAGCAAAACCACAGGAAATTGAAAGAAATAAATGACCAAAAATGTTTATCAATCACATGAAGTTACAGCAGCAACATTTCTGACCAGAAAAAAGGCTTAAGAACAGCAATATGTGGAGGTTTTTTTCTTGTTAAAAGCTGGATGAAAAGGAGAACGACCTGTGAGGAAGAGACATTCATCTTCCTACTGCACTCAGGCAAATAGGACTTCAGATTCTAATAAATAAAAAGTATTTCTTTCATATTGACTTACCAATTCCTAGCACAAAACACTGCTTTATGCAGAATAGTAGCCTATGTTTAGGCAAGATTCAATTTTGTCATGAGACTTGTAGAAACCTGAGATCAGGGATAACTGTCAGGTGCAAACTAAGTTATGAACATACAGTTCAGGAATACCAGGTCCTGGTTAAATAACATTTTGAGAAGTCTATCAGAGCAGCACCGTTACATATAATCCCATTTCTTCTGTCCCTTTATTGGGGTCTAAAATTTCAAGCCTGTATTTATTTCCAGCCACAGGAAATAGTGCTCACCAACCTATAAAAAAAACCAAATTTCTTCATAGTGTCTTAAAAAGCTCCTTTATACAAAAATGAACCCAGTGTCAAGAGTTTGCTCAATGAAGGGACCATTTTATGGTCTTTTTTTAAACCAGTATTTTATAGATGTCACCATCTGCTATTAATAATTTTTTAAAATCACTACCAAATGCTATCCACAGCTAAAGCCAGACACAAATAAAATAAACTCTATATGAAACATTCCTAAACATTATTACAAAATATAAACACATTTTATAATTAAGTGACATAAATTAAGAGCCATATTTTCACTCCATTTTTACCTGTGAACTGGGCACAGCACACATTTCCAGCAGCAGGACGGAAAGCTGGACTACTGGGAAATCTGTCACAATGTTCATTAAGAGACACCTGAAGTTCAGCAAGTTGACCTGATGTTAAAATATATAGGTTTTGGAACATATGCTATCTTGTAATTATTACAAAAGTACACAAATCTTAAGTTCAAAGCATGGAAGAACATCTTGTAGTACAATGGAGATTATTTCACATAATGTTTAACATAATACCAAATAGCGATGAGACTAGAAGTCTTCAATCAGTAAGATCGAAGAGAGTCCTCAAGCGAGTCTGAGGAATCACAGTGGTAAAGAGAACAGACAGGGAAAACCAGTCACAGACTTTTTCAACACAGGAACAAAACTAAATCCAGTAGGAATTAAAACCAAGCTAGGAGAGGCATGCTAGAACGAAACCAAGGAAGACAGCTCCTAAACAACAGGCAGATGACGAGTGTCACTTCTTGCCAAAGGACACGCTTATGCTATGAGTCTACCCAGAATTAAAAGGCTGCAGAAGTACACAGAGAAATCCACTGTAGGAGATACGCCAGACCAGATCCAGCTGCAAAAGCCCTTTTAGCTGGGGGAAAAAAAAAAAAAAAGAAAGAAAGAAAAAAAGACTGGCTCAGACAGCTCTAGGAAGACACAACCCACAAACTTACTCTGCTCTTATTCTCCCCAGACTTCTATCTATGGGCGCTGTGGGAGATGCACCAAAAGTCCATGCAGCCTAGCACTCTGGCCCGCTGTAGCGTTACTTACGGTCTTATGTTTTACTGTATTAGAAGACACCAAAGCAGTGTTTAGGCGCTATTATCTGCCCTTCTCACACTCAGATGTTCTCCCCATACTATGTAACGAAGAAGTTCAGTCCATGCACCCAGCCTATAAGGAAACACTTCCCTCCAGTGGTAAAGCAACAAGGCATCATAGAAATAAACAAAGTAATTACAAACTCACACACATTTCTGGAACACATGAAAGAACATATTTAACATTAAATATTTGTGATACAAATTGACTTCAGATTGCTAAAATCTATGCCACACCATCTTTCTACTTTGCACTACTTGGACTGCCCACAAATTATCACCTTACAGGTTCATAAGCAATATTAACAGGTAATGCTGCCAAAAACATCCTCTACAACACCATAGCTCTTAACTGACTGAGGCATGGCCTAATGCTACCGGGAATCACCATTTCAGGTCAAACTACAAGACCAGCAACACCTCCCTCCAGCCACTCTCTACTGAAGACAAAAATGTCATATCTTACAACCCATTTTCAATGCATCACTTACGGGCACTGTGTATCTGCTGACAGAAAAATTCTTCTGGATTTTGAACACAGGAAACCACACCAGAAAATGCATCGCCGATACGTACAGAGACACACTCTGCAACTGAATTAGCACAGTGAAGAAATTCTTCATCTTCAGGTATTTTTTGTTTACTTCCCTTAGAATGGTTGTCTGACATTGTACATTTAAAAAAACACAAAAATCAAACCACCACAATAAAAACAAGAGGTTACTGATCAAAAGCTAGATGACTTTGAAATGTGCAACCTCACCAGCCAGTATTCAGACACTTAAAAACTGTGCTAAATTAAACTACAAAATTTAAATATGCTGAAGCAGTTTATTCTTTTTGCTGACTCTTTGGACTTTGAAGGCTCCTGTTATTATCCATTAAATTAATGCTCATATAATCATCACTAAACAAGTACTTTATACTATTAAAAAGCATGTGCTGTCACTAGTGAACCAAAGGAAGCTCCACTAGCCAATGTTTTTAAGTAGGAGGTGATGCTAGTGAACAGCTAGAGTATTTACTACATGCAGAATATCATGCAACACGGGAAGACTTAAAATTCCCCAAGTTTTTTCCACCTCTTACTAAGAACTTTGATTGGCTTGCTTACCTCTTGGAGTGTCTGCCCCTTTGACATTACTTCCTGGAGTTAAATCAGACCTCATTTCTAAAGGCACTTTATCTAGGCAGTCTCCTAAAACACAGATGTAAGAAACTAAGTAATCTACTATACAAGACAGTCACAATTTAGTTTTATTTCAGAACCATCTTCTGAGCCTGACCTATATTCCTATCACAAGGTGCGAATGTTCTACTTATTTGTTGAGCACTTAATATGCTTAGAATGTAAAATAAAAGCAGTTTCAGAATAATTCAACTGCTTGAGTTTTCTGAAGACATTCACAGCTCCAAGACTGACTAAATAAAATGAGCAAAGCAGTAACAATCAACATTTACTCATAGTCACTAAAGACTGTTGGCTGAAAAACTGGTTACAGCTTTTCACACAAGGTCTCACAACTTACCTCCATATTTACAACACTGAGTATGCAATGAGTTA
Organism: Aquila spilogaster; assembly: GCA_024606505.1. Lineage (NCBI taxonomy): Eukaryota > Metazoa > Chordata > Aves > Accipitriformes > Accipitridae > Aquila > Aquila spilogaster. The sequence continues at coordinate 11,795,347 of JANHGO010000012.1, forward strand.
CCAAGATTTACAGAGAAATCTTGAGTTTCTTAGCTACTACATATTCCATTTCTGATACATGAAGCAGTATTCCAAGCTTTCAATACAATTATTTCAACTGAAAATCTGAATACAGATGTTTAAGTTGCTTGTAAGGTCATGGAATAGATGTGTGCAACACTTCATGAATGCAGTAAGATTTTTGTGATTTTTCTCTCCAAGACGTTGGCAAGTTACATTGCTTTGCCATTAGTGTACTGTAAAGCAACCAAATATGAAACGTACCCAGCACAACCCTGTATCAACTGAATTTACACAGGACTAAGGTGAACCATCGTTTTATAGATTGCAGGGACTATGATGTGGAGATAAGTTTCCTGCATATCAGGAATTTTAGCAAGCTAAAAGGATCAACCATCACTTCCTTCAAAGTCTCTGTGGGCTGCGTATCAATGAAAAGAGTATGCTCGTAGCACTATATTGTTCTTGCTTTGCAGCCAGAAAAAAAAACCACAAACAAACCAGCCCTCCAAATAATGATAACAGGCACACCTTCTGTGTATTGATCTGGTTCCACAATCAAAGCCACACCCCCAGCTCAACTGAAAAATTTGAATTCAGACTCCTCAAAGGTCAGGTGCTCTGCTTGTCTATTCACTGAGGCTTGCTAAATTAGAAATATAAACATGCTTAGAGTTCTCCAACTAGATACAACAATATCCAGTGGTTGCGCTTTCTTTGGGATACCTTTTTAGTGAGCATGTACAAAATATAACAAAAGCTGGTAAAATCCTTAGGGGAACTAGAAACTGATACTATCATTTTTAAAGAGTTAAAAATGCATGAGATAAAAGGAACAATGTGGTCCCAAATTTGCATTCATCTATTAAAACAGAAAAATAAACAAGATAATCCAGAAAATGCCAAATTTATTACAACTCTACTGGAAAAGTAACCTTACTAAAATTTAAGTTTATTAAGCATAACAAGATATTTCAGGTACAGACATTTTAGATGACCTCTATATGGAAAGGTGAAACAAAAGAAAATTAAAAAAAAAAAGAAAAAAAATCAAGGGGCAGGTTGGGAGAGTGACAAGAGAGAGGAGAGCAAAAGAAAAAAATCTCTTCTTTTAAAGATATTGGGCAGGGGGAGGGGGAGGGAAAGCGAACACGTAAGACTTATCAATGGTGGTGGGTTTTTTTTACCCACACTACCAAGTACGTACCACAATCTGGAAGAACAACATCTACAGCAAAACTCAACATCATTTCTTCCTCAAATACATCAACAACAGTTACTGAACAGTGCTTTCCCACGAGTTGGGAAGAAAAGCGGGCGATGTCTTCATTCCATCCTTTTTCTTTTGGATCATAATTCGCAAGGGAACACTTAATGGCCTAGAAAGAATTACAGTTAGAACAAGAGGCAATAAGGCGTTGTTTGCCCTGTAGAAGAAGTGACTAAATAATTAAGGCCCTCAGAAATATCACCTTGCATATTAAAGTTAAAGCTGCTGTTGGAATCTGAAGCGCTACCAATTCAACTAACTTCTTTACAAGAGAGTTAAGAATTAGGAAATTAAGTTCAAACTGTAAACTACCTTTCCCTTGATTCTCCCACTATTTATGATGTCTTATGTAAGGCATGGTTTTATCACACATCACATATGACCACAGGTGCATGTCCTAACTTGCCCTCAGCAGACACCAAGGGCTTTAAGCCAAGATTCAAAGAGCTCTCAAAGTCTTCTATGGATCCAGCAGAGTCATGTGAACAAGCTATGAAAGACTACTCCAATAGCGGCTAGTCATTGTTGTCACTGGTTGGAAAAACGCTTCCCTGTTCTTCTTTGTGCATAGTTAAACATACTAGTCTAACTCACAGATTAAAGCGAGACCATCTATTTTGTAATGGAAGAAATCACACAGTGTGGCAATGAACTCAGACCAACAGCTGTCTTTATGCCAAACAAAGTCTGCCCAAACTACAAGTGATTTTTCATTACTGCATGAGACCAGATTAGAATACACAGGCAGAATGTTTCCCCTGCTGTCCTCTAGCATATAAGGGACATGTGGACCTAACCGCCCTGCAGGGTTTATCAGCTCAGAACCCAAGAATTCTGGGACTAGGAAGAAAAAAAGCCAGGCAGCCTTCCTGACTCCTACGAAATAGCTAGGAAACATTTCAGAAGGTGAACTTAGTGTAGTATAGCAGTTTTTATGCATTGCTTTCACTGACCACAAGATACTGTAATCATGACAATTACACTGAGACATGAGTTAAACTCATTTCAGAGCTATTCATTTAAAATACCTCAGCTATTGTTAGGAAAATAGAACTCACACATGGAGGAAGCAACAGTTCAATGTCTTCGTGCAGAGCTTTAATCCAGGAGAGTGGAATGTTTTCTTCATTTCCATAATCTATATAGAATACTTGTGCTTTCTTTTGCAGTATATCCACATCTTTTACCAGTGCTCTATTCCAGGTCTGTGCAGGAATAAACGATAATCTTAGTAAAAACACAATGTATTTTGCTTTATTTCATCAGGTTTGTTTATGAACAAAGGCACTGACCAATTCTGAAGCAACTCAGATGAACACAATTCACTGTAGTGTTGACTGCTGCGAAGATAAAATTCTACTCTTACGGATCTTGGCTACCGTACAGTAAATCAAGAATCTGCTAACAATGGAGGAGAAAAAGGGGAAGAAATACAAGAAAGGGGTGGGAAGGGAAGCAGGAACTAGATGTGGCTATAGAAATGCATCCAGAAAACTCAGGTCAGAAATGAAGTAAGAGTAACTTCCTTAATTAAGCAGAGTTGTATTCCAAACTGTTCTAACTACAGTAGTTTAAATTCGCTAGGAACACACACAGCCTTCAAGCAACAGTAGGACAAACAGCACCTACAGGGCTCAAGTACATAAACACAGAAGTGAACTTTTTAGAGGGGAGAAAAAAAAAAAAGTCAGTACCTTAAAAATTGAGTTCCAGGTGTTACAAAACTAGTTACTACCACAATTCCACCACAACAAACTGATCTCTAATTAGCAGCCTTCACTGGCAGAGACATAAAAGCAAAACATAAGCTCAACTTAAAATGGTTTATTTATGGACATTCAGATGTTACCTGATCCAAAGAACACCTTGCAACGCAGACCTCCCCTTTGATAGCAATATGTTGCTCTTGAATAACTGTATTAGCGTAACAGTCTTGTAGTTTCACAGAAAGTTTACTGATCTGGTCTAAAACTTCTGGAGAACTCATCTGTATATAAAATTCACTTGGACTCTTGAACTTTGTTACTATACCCTAAAGAGAAAAGCCATAGCAGATGATAATTAAGCAAGAAGAACCTACAGTACATTATTCAGGACCAGTGTTCATTTCAATAAATGCATGTACCTGATTTTGTTCTTTTGTTTTGAATCTAGCAGTAGTTAACTGCAGGGAACAAAACCAGTGATGTTCACCTGCACCGAAATAATCTTCCTTACTTACTCCTCCCCAGTCCCACTTGCATTTACTCATCTTTATAAAAATAAAGGAATTTTACACATGAGCAAAATAAGACAAAGAGCTAAGGTGACACAGAGCTATTATGCTTAACAAGGCTTCAAATGCAACCTAACAAAGCATTGTAGGAAACTTCCAAAATAAAGTACCTGTACTTCCATAGCTTTTTTGATCCCTAGAGTCTGGAGATCTGAAAGCATTATCTTCTTCATGCGCGCTTCTGTCTTGAGAGAATCCACAGAAATTGAATTACCCTATTTAAAACAGGTACAAGTTAAGTTTAAAATGGAGTTGTTCCGCTGTAGCTCCTTGTAGTAACAAACAAAGAACTTTACCATTTCAAGAAACATGTAAAAAGTGCTTTTGTTGACTTTCAATAAGAAGTCTTACAGACTTTGTATGACTCTTGAAAATAAACATTATCACAGAGAAACACTGAACAGACAATGAAAAACAAGTGCTGAAGTCTCACACGTTCACCTTTTCCTTCCACATCTGTTTTACAGGACAACTCAACTATATTTCCTGCTTATGATGCTCTCATAAATAAGAGCAATTGAATTCTACCTGCTTCCTTGTAGCCTTAACACCATAGACTAGGTTATAGCTGCTGCTTTAACTGTTGGCATCCATTTTTTAAAAAAAGTCTAAACATTTAGTACCTAATGCACACCATTTGTGACTGTGACATGCTAAAAACATCAGAAAAATAACCTCATACACATCCTTACCGAAAACCTCGTTTCCATTTGGACCAACATACTGCAGACAACGCATGATGAGCGAGACTACTGTTGCAACTGCCAAATTAATTGTTTACTTGCAACAAAGATCCTTCTAGAAGATTCTCCATAAAAACACCTCTCTCAGTACTATAGCAAAATACATTAAATATTGTTCAATATGCAATACAAGTTCTTACTTCTGCAGAACTTACTTGAGTTTCAGAAGATGAACCAGGGAAAAATAAAACCCTCTATTATTTAAAAATAAATTGGCTACAAATTCTTTATTCATATTGTACATCCTCCTGATATAAAGGTCCCTCACTATCAGTTGATCAGTTTTATTAGAACACAGTCACAAGTACACACACAGCAGAAACTTATCAGAATGAACTAGCATAAGTCTCATGATGCAAGATGAAGCCTCCTTTCTAAATTCCTTCAGAAAGTTAAACAGATGAATGAGCTACTTCAAAGTAGTACATGACAAAGGAGTTTTCTTGTACAGTGCAAACATGAGGCTAGTTGGAGGTTTGCACACTTACTCGCTTTCATAAGTATCATCCTAAGAAACCACGAAGACAGCAAAACGATCTCCTGCAGAAGAGTTCATAGGAAGCCTACAGGAAATGTTTGGCTGAAAGTAGACCAAGAGAGGCTTCAAAACATTACAAAGGAGAACTGCATCATGTTTAATTCCTGCTACAGCAAAGAAACAAAAGCTTATCTGCATCTGTTACTGTACAATACTACATTGAATGTATTTCTCAGATAATTTACAAGGCTCCAAGCATCAGCTCATGACCTATGCAGAAAACAAGACACCAGAAATTTTCTGAATTGGACGAGCTACATCTACAAGCTAAAATATTTCTCTAGCAACATCATACATGTTTTGATTTTTAACTTTTTCACAAGTGTTTTTTCAAACAAAAACGAATTGTCTGATAGTGTTGCTAAGGACTCTAGAAGTAACACATTCTTTAATGCTTCTCCCAGTAACTTTTTCTTTGAAGCACTGATCTTTCTAAAAGGAGTAGATTGTGATCTTTGGAACTTGTTCTTTTCCTGCACAGGTTAAATTAAGCATATTGCAACTAGCTCACAGCAGATCCATGCAAGACGTAGTGAAAATTGTATTCTATACCTTAAGATAAACTCCCTTCTCAGTTTCAGCAGGTAACTTGCCTCCATTGTTACTACTTACACTGTAATCAAAGAAAAAGATATTAGTTTTGAAGAATCAAAGAGAGACAAGTAGCATTCGTAACACCTACTTGCAAATAGAACAAAAAGGCTGTGTTCATAGTATGTGGGTTTTGTCAACCCTTATTCGTCCTCCAAGAAAATGAAGGATTGCAAATTTTTTAGTTCCCTGTCATGCAACACCTGGTGTGTTTTTCCTGATGCCATCAACAAAAAATACATTAATTTTGATTAAAATGGAGAAGAAATTTTACACTGTTGTTGTAGAGTTCTCCTAACACTGTATTTCCAAGCCAACCTTAAGAACTATAAAATCACAAAAAAAAAAAAAACTTGCTGTATCAGTTGAATACATAAGCAATATCCAGATAACATACATGACAGATTGTCCCTGTGTCCCCCCATTCAGTCACTGTCACAAAACTTGTGGGGAAAAAAAAAATCTCTCATAAATTTCGATTAAGGACACCTGGTTGCAGATTCACTGAACTGCAGTCATCACTCCTTGCTAGAAATTGTCAGCTTAAACACTCAGTCACTCCCCTAAACTGTTCCAAAGCCAGCCAGTCAATTTGTACCATGTCACAACCTAATGGTGCTTACTTTAACTAAAACAGATCAGAGTGATCTCTTGAACTTCTAAACTGGCATGTCAAAAAGCAATACTGAGCAGCTAGAGAATGGCCTGGCTCAGACAACTTCTTCTAATTGGAGCTGTACTCATCAAAGATAAAACATCCATGAAGTTCACTGAGGCTACAGTTAGATTCAAAGGGTGCCACTTCAGAGCCTGTTAAATGCAATCCATTAACCATGCCACTGCTGAAAAGTACAGTCTCATTTCTCCTCCCTTCCCTATGTCATCGACAGCAGTAACAAAGTCATGTGACAAGCTGGTATTCTTCCTGCATCCTCACATAGCTCTGACACAAGTAAAAATAATGCTTTTGGTTTAAGTCACACTACAGAACACCTTAAGTACTCCAACAATACCTTTCAAGTCACCCTTCTAAAGCAGCAGAGCTGAGTTTTCTGACAAGTATGAGATAATGCAGTACTAGCCCAAGAATAAGCAGCATATTTTACTGTAATAGTGTCTTTACATGGTCATTTAAGTTGTATTGGGAGGGACATTGTCTTTCCGTAACGATTATTTGGCAGAACTTTTAACAAACTTACTTCTCTTTAATTGGCTCGCATACAACACTATGTGCTGGCCAATCCTTTTTCTGACAATCTGCAGAGCAATAGTATATTTGCTTGCATTGTGAACATCTGAGGGATCCTAAAAAATAAAAAAAAGTCAGAGAGAAACATCTATATCAGAAGAGACAACAGCTCTTAAGATACAGGCTCCATGTATTATTTAATAACTGCTTTACAAGACGGTTCCACTACAGTACTAAGCACATACAAATAAGTGTTTGTATTCACATATAGCTATCAGACATTACTGCCCCAGATGTCTCAAATTCCTTCTGTATTTAAGAAGAAAAAAAAATTTTTTTTGATTAAGAAGATGCTCTCTTCTGTTTATCAGCTCCATAACTCCAACTATGTTCTGAATAGTCACTATACTTGCATCTGAAAGATAAAAATATACATCCATTTTAAGACATGTCTGAGCAAACCTTCTGATCTGGTTTCACTGATAAATATACTATGCATCATAGACTACAGGACAATAGGCACTTACCAAACAGACCGCAATAATGGCAAGTCCTCATTTGAGGGGGTAATAGTAATGAACTGAAGAGACTCTTATCATAGCCAATAGAGAAAACATTCTCAGAAGAATATTGCAATTTCTTCGGCTTCTCATGAATCAAATCAGAATGTGACACCTGTGGAAGAAAAATCTTAAGTGATCCTTACTAGATAAAAAGCTGCCCATTAAGGTAAAATATTATAATATACCAAAACGTAACAAAGAGAATCAAAATTTCAAAGTTCTATAAAGAGCAATACATGCTGATCATTTCTGCTATCTAGAAATGCTCAAGAGTATTTGGGGCAATTATAAAGTCCAGTAACTCACGGTATTTCCTTTATCAGCTGCAGTTGTCAACAGCAAGTTCCCTCTACCAGTTATGCCTTCCATGGAACTTCCTAGAAGCAGAAGTATTTGCAAAGGGATCCGATTAACAATGCTAATGCATGCCTGTGTTATGGATTATTTGCAGTAAGACACAAGGCTCTTATCTAGTCCTACTATTCTGCTACCATGTTTGAGCAAACGGAGATGCTAGGACCATGACACCCTCTGGAAATCACTTCTTGTTATAACTCTGATTCTACGTTATTCAAACTTACCATCAGTGGTACTATGAAAGCAGCAGTTTCACCGCTCTGTGCTTATCACTCGATAAGTCTTAATGTCCTCCATCTATAAATTTGTTTCAATTAGTGCTGTTCAGCATGTACAAAAAAAATTTACAGAATTTCCAATATCCATAGGGCAAAAAATCAGAATAGGCAATTTTACAGTAGCTGAAACAGTACAAGTTTCTTTCAGTACTATTGAACATGTGGCCTATGTTAAGTTTATACTTATGCATAGTTTTGTCACATCAGCAAGTATTCAGAAACAAAACACACTGAAACAAGAGATTTTGACTTTCCAATGACTGCCTCGTAAGCCTTGTGGTCTTCCCAGTGAGTTTATTCTTTAGCAAACAACTCTTACAAGACAAACATTCAGCTAAGCCTGCATACCAATATACTAGGAACTATGTTTTTATAAGCATGCAACTCATTTACCTACAAAAAATTTGTTTCAGTTGTAGGCTACACATGCCATTCGGGACTTTTTTCAGTCTGGAAGGCTTATCAGCCCAAGATCTCCACCGAGCCAACATAAAGCTTACATGGCCTTTTTTTCTCACCTGAAAGCAAGTTAATCTTGTAAAATTTGCCTAAGCTAAAACTCTTGCCTAACATGAAATCAAATTTCATGAACTCTCCAAACCCAAGATGGCTGCATACCAAGCTATCTCAGATCTCCCAGAATCATCTCCCCTCCCCCACAATTTGGAGTGAAAGAGAGAACATGGATCAGACAGTCCCAAGGCACTGATGAAGGCAAGAAACATTGCCGAGGGAACTCCCAACTCCCATTGCACATATCTGTGCCAAATTCCCTGGTACTCCAATTATCCTGTTTTTTCAATTATCTGAAACATTCCAGCCCACACAAGTTTGGATAATTAGGAGTTAGCTGTATTTTTAAGCCACACTCATACTGATTATGTTTATTGATAATCAAACATACACACAATTACAGAAGAACAAAGTCAAGATACCTTTGTCAAGCTTTGGACAAAGGCTCTCTTTTGTTGCACCTGTGATGCAATTAAAACTTTCTGTACTGTTTCTACACTTGGCAAAAAATACCCTGTATTGTTTGTTCACAAAATGCTGGTTTTTGTTAGATGTTTCAGAAACTCAGCCTCGAAATTGAGAGCTTTTACACTGGAAGTTGGCACCTGTGATTCTGCTGCTTTAACCTCCACGACAACTTTATTACATTTGTTCTTCATCTGAAGCAGTTCCACCATCATGTAAATGTTCACATCAGAGTATGAAGAAAGCATGGATTTAAAGATTAATTCAGGCAGGCACACAAATTAAACTATTTTTAAATCATGTTCTGAAGGTATATTTAAGCATCCATTTTGGAAGGCTAATTCTCGACTGTCTATTTCTATAATCTGCACAGTAAAAAGTAAACTACTTTCTGCATTGAAGATCTCAACAACAAACACTCCAGATGAAATGACAAGAACTCCTTCAGGAGATAAACGTGCTGACGAGCGGCAGTGGCTGTCACCACCTGCACATTAAGTTTGCCGGATTCACACAAGATGTGTCTCACTCTAGATAAATGGCCCCTCCACTGAAGCATAAGCTGCACACACCAGCTCCTCCTGACCAGGAGCACAGCCACAGGCCAAGCAGGCCCAAAGCCCCGGGACAACCACCAGCTTCTGAGTGGGCAGAGCCGATGCCCGAGGGGAAACTACAGCACCAAATTCTGCCAAAATGAACTTTTGGCACCTGCTTTCCAAACGTTAACAAGCAATACAATCACCTTAGACATAAAAATACTCTCTTGCTACACAATACAGGTGAAATCAAATTAAAATGAACTTGCAAATAAAGCAGAGCAGTCTTTGAATTGACATTGCAGTCAACTCCACCACAAATGAGCTTTCGCAACCGCAACTGAGTAGTGCCAGTACGTGCTATTTTCATTAACCCAGATTAAAATTAAACATCCCCACCTCACAGCCCCCAACCACGGCTCGGCGGGCGCAGGCCCCTGCCGCCCCCAGCGCCCTTCCTCCCTCAGAGCAGACCTCTCCCCCGGCTCGCTCGCTCGCCCTCCGCCGCCCGAGCTGTGCCACACGGGAGGCCGGGCCGGCACCTCGCTCGAAGGCCGACGGTGGCTGGAGAGGAAGCACCGGCCCTCACAGGAGACAGGCGGCCCTCACAGAAGGAGAGAGACGGCTCCCGCCGCCTTCCCGCCGCCGGCGCCACACTCGCCCCGCCCAGCAGGGAGCCCGCTCAGCGCGCGGCGGCCCGCAGGCGGGGC
>JANHGO010000012.1:11805477-11868261 GCA_024606505.1 Aquila spilogaster
CTACCTGTGCAACCTGGTCTAGGGAGCCTGCTTTGGCAGGGGGGTTGGACTCCATGATCTCTGGAGGTCCCTTCCAACCCCTACAATTCTGTGATTCTGTAATTCTGAAGTACATCAAATTCACTGTAGTGAATTGTTAACATAGTTATACTCCTATCAATATTGGCTTTCCTACAGCAAAACAGGAATCTGTTAACAATGACAGAGAAAAAAGTGGGATTAAACAAACAAACAAACAAAAAGGATGGGACCGGAAATGGGAAGCAGGGGAGACTACAGAAAAGCAATCAGAAAAGTCAGGTAAGAAATGAGAAATAACTTAAGTAGAGTCACACTCCAAACTAACAACAGTAATTCAGACTTGCTATGAATTCCTACATCATTCAATAAAGAGAAGGACAAACTGCTCCTACCAATTTTGAGTACATATAAACACTTAGAAGTAAATGCTTTTTTAGAGGAGAAAAAAATCAGTACACTGAGTTCCATATTTATAAAGTTAGTTGTTACCACAACAAACAAACCTCTAAAACTAGCAATCTCAACTGGTAGAGACATAAAAGCAAAATATCCAAAAGCATAATGAACTCAACATAAAACTTATTCTAGGGACAGTCAGATGTTACCTGATCCAGAGAATTCCTTGCCACACAGATTTCCCCTCTGACTGCAATATATTCCTCTTGAATAACTGCGTTAGCGTAACAGTCTCGCAGTTTTACAGAAAGTTTGCTAATCTGCTCTAAAACTTCAGGAGAATTCATCTGTATATAAAATTCACTTGGACTCTTGAATTCTGTTACTGTACCCTGAAGAGAAAAGGTGAAGTAGTTAAGGATTATGCAATAACAAGCTACAGTCAGTACCAGTGTGCTTTCCAGTAAGTGCATTTCACCCTATACCTGACACTGTTCTTTTGTTTTGAATCCAGTAGTGGTATCTGATGAGAACAAAGACTGTTATGTTCACTGTCACAGAAACAAATCTTTCTCTATTATTCCCCATCTCCTCACCTTGCATTTACCCCTCTTTATAAATAAAGAAATTTTACAGGCAAGTAAAACATGACAGAGCTGTGGTAATACACAGCTACACATGCTTAACTGAGCTTCAAACGCAACGTGAAAAACAACTTGCATTATTCCTAAATTAAAGTACCTGTACTTCCATAGCTTTTTTGAGTCCTAGAGTCTGGAGATCTGAAAGCATTATCTTCTTGATATGCTCTTCTGCCTTGAAGGAATCCACAGCCGTTAAATTATCCTAATTAAAAGAGCTTCAAGTTATGTTTAGGCTGTAGTTGTTCTGCTGTGTCTGCTTATATTAAAAAACACAGAAAGAACATTGTATCATCTCGAGCAATATCTCTCAAGTGCTTTTGTTGAGTTTCAATGATTATGTCTTAAAGATTTTCCATTACTCTTGAAAATAACAGATCAAACACTTTTGGAGATGGACTGAACAGACAATGAAAAAACAAGCATGAAAGCAGTCTTGGAGCACAGCAGCAGTCATGGGTTGGCCTGTTCCTTTCACACCTGCCTTTACAATACCAACTCAGCCAATACTTTCTGCTAACAATGCTTTCCCAAGAGGAACTGAATTTTGCTTGCTTCCTTGTAGCTTTAACACCAGAGCAGATTACAGCTACTGCTTTAACAATATGCATCTTTTTTTTCCTTTTCAAAGTAACATTACACATCAGTGTGATCTGATTTGCCTAATGCATACCATCCACATATGTACCACCCTAAAAACACTTAACCTCATACGCATTCTGAAGAAATACCTCATATTTGGAGCAATATACTTCAAATAAAGTAAGACAACAAAACATTGTTGCAAATGCCAAATTAATTATTTTCAACACAGATATTTCAGAACATTTCCCATAAAAGCACATTTCACAGGAAATATAAAGTCTTCATTATTTCAAAATAAGTTTTTAGAAATTGTTACGGTCTCTTGATTTAGGTCCCTTGCTATCAGTTGATCAGTTTTACCAGAACAGTCACAAGCACATACACACACACCAGAAAGCTATCCAAACTAACAGGAATCTCATGACAAAAGTGAAACCTTCTTTCTTTATCACTTCAAGAAGTTAAATACATGAATTAACTACTTCTTATAAGTGTATAACAAGGTAGTTTTCTTGTACTGTGCAAACATGGATCTAATTGGAGGCATGCACGTTTACTTGCTTTTATAAATATCATCCCAAGAAACCAAGAACATAGCAAAACTATTTCCAGCAGAACTGTTCACAGGAATTCTACAAGAAGAAACGTTTGGTTATAAAGAGGTTCAAAATGCTGCAAAGAAGAACTGCATCATGTTTCACTCCTGCTACAGCAAGGAAGAAAGATCTGAATCTGTTAATATAAAACGCTACGTTAAATGCATTTCTCAAGCAAGTTACAAGGCTCCCAGCATTAGCTCTAGGCAGAAAAAAAACCACCAGACTTTCTTCTAAACTTGACAAGCTACTTCTGTATCCTTCCAAAAATATTTCTCTAGCAACATCACATTTTTTAGCTTTTTTTATTTATCACAAATGTTTTATTCTCCAAACAAAAATCAAACTTACTGACAGCCTTGTTAATAGCTCTAAAAGTAACATACTTTTGAATGCTTCTCCAGTAACTTTTGATTAGAAGCACTGATCTTTTCAAAATGAACAGATGATTATCTTTGGAATTTGCACTTTTCCTGTGCAGAAGAAGTTACATATACTGTAACTAGCTTACACTAAGTCCATTCAAGACATAATAAAAATCATATTCTATACCTTAACATAAAATCCTGTCTCGGTTTTAGCAGGTAACTTGCCTCCGCTGTTATTACTTAAACTGTAATCAAAAAAAAAAGATTAATTTTGAAGAGCCAGATAAGTAACATCCGTAACATTCACTTGCAATTAAAACAGGAAAGCTGTGTTCATAATACAAGATTTGTGTAAAACCTTCCTTATCCCTCCCCCAAGAAACGCTGAATTGATGCCATCAACAAGAACTGTTTAGTTTTGTTTAAACAGGAGAAGAAATCTCAGCATTGTAGCATGGTGCTAACACTGTAATCCCAAACGTCAAAAACTGTAAAATTAAAAAAAGGATAAGTGTTGGTGTTTCAGTTGAACAGTTAGGTAGAATTCAGATAACATGCCAGTCTCCTCCTACAATCAGTGGAGCAAAATTAGTGAAAAAACACATCCCCTATAAACTTTGATGATGGATAACTGACTGCAGACTCAGTGATCAAGTGCTATCATCAGTCCTTGATGAAGATTGTCAGCTTAAATGCTCAGATCACTCCCCAAAACTTTTCCAAATCCAGCTAATTTGTACAGTGTCATAACCTAATGGAGCTTACTTTAGATGAAACAGATTAGATAGTGATCTCTGTAGCATCTCAACTGGCAAGTCAAAGAGATAATGAGCTGACAGAGAATGGTCTGGCTGAAACAACTTCTAATCACAACTGAGCTACTCAAAAATAAAATACCCATTAAGTTCACTGACGCTACAGTTAGATTTAAAGTGTGCCTCTACAGAGTCTGAGAAATACAATCCATTTAATTGTGCCACTGCTGAAAAGTACAGTCTCATTTGTCCTCCCTTCCCTACATCATCAACAGTGATGACAGACAGGCAATAAACTGGTATTCTTAGTGCAAGCTCATGTAATTCCTATACTAACACAATGCAAGACATTTTCATTTACTTAATCCACAATTAAGAAATCACAGATATCTTTCAAATCATGCTGAGATAATACAATACTAGACTAAAAATAAGCAACATTTTTTTCTGTAATAGTACAACTTAATTTACCATGCAAGGGCACTAAGAGTGACCTTGTCATTCTGTAAAAACTACTAAGCGGAGTTTTAAGAAGCTTACTTCTGTTTAACTGGCTCACACACGATGCTATGTACTGGCCAATCTCTCTTCTGGCAATCCACAGAGCAATAGTGTATTTGCTTACATTGTGAACATCTGAGGGAGCCTAAAAAAAAAAAAAAAAAAGAAAAATTAAGTCAGAGAGAAACATCTACACAGGAAGAGACAACAGCTGTCTGCTTGTATACAAACTCCACGCACAATTTAGTAACTGCTTTATGAGCTTTACAGCTTAAGCAGATAGAAATAGTTGTTTTCATTCCTCTGTAGTTAGCTACCAGACATTGCAGCCCATAGCCCTGAATTCCTTCTGTACTTAAGACAAAACATTTTTGAATAAAAAAGAGATGCTGTCTTCAGTTTTGTCAATTCCATGACCCCAACTATGTTCTGAATTGTCACTACACTTGCATCTGACACAAAATACACATCCATTTTAAGGCATTTCTGAATAATCCTTCTGATCCAATTCCACTGGCAAATACACTATACATCACAGAGTAGACAATATCAGAGCTTACCAGACAGGCCACAATGATGGCAAGTTCTCATCTGAGGAGGTGATGTCAGCGTACTAAAGAGACTCTTATCATAGCCAATAGAAAAAGCATTCTCAAAAGAATATTGCAACTTCTTTGGCTTCCCAACTGAACCAGAGTGTGATATCTGTAAAAAAAATAAATCTCAGGTGCTTCTTACCAGAAAAAGCAGCCCAGTTGAATGTAAGTATTCTAATGTACCAAAACTTGACAATAGAAAAAGATTTCAAAGTTCTAGAAAGAGACAATCACTTCTACTGATTAGTTATGCTGACCATTTATGCTATCTAGAAATGCTCAGATTACTTGAGGCAAATATAAAGAGCAATAACTCACCGTTTCTCCATTATCAGTTGTAGCTGTTGACAGCAACTTTCTTCTAGTGGCTGTGTTTTCCATGGAACGTTCTAGGAACAGAAGCATTTGCAAAGTGATCTAACAACATAAACGCATGCCTGTGTTATGGAGTATTTACATGAAGACAAAACTATTCTCTAGTCTTACTATTCTGCTAGTGCATTTGAGCAGAGATACTACAGGAACATTACTCACTCTAAAGCCATTTTTCTTGTTACCACACTTACTCAAATATTACCACCAGTGGTATTAATAGAGCAACAGTTTCACTGCTAATTCTCCACCAAACCAACATAAAGCTTGCTTGGCCTTCTTTCCACCCAGAAGCAAATTAGTCACTCTTGCCTAACACAGAACCATACATAACAAACCCTCCAGATGGCTGCTTACCAAGCTAGCTCAGACCTCCCAGAATTAACTTATCTCTGCCACTTCGAATGGCTGAGAGCATTGATCAGAGGATGGTGAAGGCAAAAAAAAAATACAGCTGAAAAAACTCCAACTCCACTGCATGCAGAGTATACTCCCCAGTACTCCAAATATTGGTTTTTTGGTTTTTGTTTTTTTCCAATTATCTAAAGCATCCCTGGTGACTCAAGTCTAGAACAATACAAAGAATCACAGACTTGTAGGGGATGGAAGGAGCTCTAGAGATCACAGGGTCCAACCTCTCCTGCTAAAGCAGGTTCCCTACAGATGGTCACACAGGAAGGCACTCAGACAAGTCTTAAATACCTCCAGAGAATGAGACTCTACAATGTCTCCAGGCAGCTTGTTCTATCTGTAACTTAGGAGTTAGTTGTATTTACAGGCCACATTCATACTGGTAACCTGTATAACGACCAAGCCTATACACAACTACAGAAGAACAAAATTAAAACACATATGGATAAAACCTATTTTTTATTGCAGTTGTCCATTCCCAGGCCACAGTACAGGGTAACAAAGGTGACCCAATACCTCATTACCTGTGTCCTTTGCATGCAGCGCCTGGGCCATGCTGGTGACGGTCACCTCGGCGTAGGACAAAAGGGGGCTGTACACCAGGCAGCTGCAGGAGCACAGATTTAAATAGCAAATAAATAAATCCAGGCACGCATTAAAGTCATATTCTAAAGCTACGACTAAATATCACTGTGGAGAGGACAACCTGAAGGTTAAGCCTGTGGAACTGGAGCTCACTCCAACCAGCGACAACCGCGACGGCCCTGAGGGCACAGGCAATGCCGCTATATGCGGGCCGCCCCCACCCTCCGCGTTCCTTCCCTCCCTCAGGGCTGCACAAACCGCGCTTCCTCGCACACCGCCTCTACGCCGCTCACCGTCGTGCACCTCGCACCACGCACCACGCCTCCCCCGGAAGGAAGGGCGCTCCGCGGGGCGGGACGCGCGCTGCCCGGGCGGGTGTTGTAGCAGCGCGGGAGGTGGCTGCGAGGTCTGCGAAAGAGGCGTGAAATTCGGCCCGTGGGATCAATAAGTATTTATTATCGGGTGTTTGAATTTCAGGTAAAGGGAGGGCAGCAAAGGCTGGCGATCTCTGTGACTTAAAATATCCGCGTGTTTTTCTTCGCTGACCGCTTCCATCCCCGAGGATGAATCAAAACACCACCAGCAGTGCGCGCAGTCTTTGGGAATGATGCTAATTAACGTTATAGAGTATTGGCAGGATGCAACAAAATGAGAATGGAGCATCCTGCTGGGAACGACTTCATCAGCACGTGAGCTGGCAGGAAGCTTTCTTGCTATGAAGTTTCAGAGGATGACAGCAAATGTTAATTTCCTTGGTTTTGTTCCTTAAATGTTACCTGGTCACGTGGGACTTCCCATGCCGTAGCATACTGTGACCAGAAAGGGCAGGAACTGACAGCAATAAGAACTATTTCTAAACGGAGAAACATTAGGCCTGGCTTCTACACTGGGAAAAGGTTATGCTGTTAGTGGAGGCCGGTCGGGAGCTGCAGGAGGTCAATGCAGCTTAGCTACAGCTTCTCGTCAGGGCCTGCGTGAAGGTTTTGTAATATGGTACCAGGTGTAATTAGCTGTAATGTATAGTGTCCAAGTGCTTTGCATGCTTAGCTGCATGCTGAACAAAGGACAGTCTAAACAACGTGTAATGAAAATAGCTTTTTCCTGTTATGAGTTACTCAGAGTAGTTGTGTAATTAGGGTCACGCTCGGGAGTGAATGATACCTGTGTAAGTCAGACACACCAGAAGGAGCCGTGCCACAGCACCAGTGCTGTGCCCACCTCCTGGTACACCCCAAAGACTCACAGCAAGCCACACTTACTGCAAATGGAATAGTTAATTAATGAAAGCGATTCTTGATGAACAAAATAACAACTCTTTATGTAACCTTGC
The DNA here is from genome assembly GCA_024606505.1 of Aquila spilogaster. Taxonomy (NCBI): domain Eukaryota; kingdom Metazoa; phylum Chordata; class Aves; order Accipitriformes; family Accipitridae; genus Aquila; species Aquila spilogaster. The sequence goes on from JANHGO010000012.1 coordinate 11,812,635, forward strand.
CATTATGTGGAATTACATCAGCTTGAAGCAATGACATTACAACAGCCTGGCCTGCTGATAGATGCAGAGGATGGGAGTCAGGCAGCAGTGCCAGCTGAGCCTTCCGCACGTTTTTTAGCATCCTTTTTCTTTGTGTACCCCCTCCCTTCTATCCCATCTGTGCATGCCGAGCAGGAGCTGCTGCTGGCTCACCGGGAGGGAATTCAATCCCTCCCATTTAATTTGCAGCAGTTCAGGGAGGGGCTCACTGCGCTGCTGGCGTTATCTTTCCCTGAGTACTCGCAGCTGCCTCCTGGGGGTATGGCAGTGTTCAGACGGAAACGCGGCACAAGTTTGGTGTTCGGAGAGAGGTAGAACTGCCTGAGGCGCAGCGCTGGGGCTGCGGGGAGCTGAGGGGAAAAGCCCTTCTCTCCTGCCCGAGGGAAAGCCCTGCCGAGGAGCCACGCGAGTAACACTGGTGGGGCTGCGGGCAAAGCGAAGAACATTTTAACTTCCTTTCCACCTGCCCCCTGCGCTCCCCCGCGCGTCCCCGCCCCCCGTGGCCCCGCCCCCCTCAGGTCCGTCCGTCGCGCCGCCCGCCGCCGCCGCCATCTTTGTTGATGTGTCAGGCGGCAGTGCTGCGCGACCATGGGGCGGCTGCCGTCTTCTCCGCCCGCTTCGTAGCGAGCGGTGAGGGCCCTGCGCGGGGCGGGCCGCGGCGGAGGGCGGGTGAGTGGGAGCGTGGGAGCTCGCGTGCTGCCGGCTCTCGGCCCCGCTGGGTTCTGTGAGGGAGGGGGTGGTCGAGAGGGCCGGGGTGAGGCGGCGCGGCTCAGGGCTCGGAGGCCGGGGCGGGGGGAGCTTCCCGGGGGCACTGCGGGAGGCCGCAGCCCGGCGGGCGGGGAGGTGACAGCGGTGTGGGGCAGTTAGCGCGGCGCCTGCTGCGCCGGGACTTGCCTGTCCTCCTACTGCGCGGGCCGGGAGCCGCTTTGTCTCTTGACAGCTTTCTTCGTGCTGCTAATTAGGTCGGCCCGTCTGGTCGGTGGTGCGCTGTGATTTCGCTGTGCGGTTACAAAGATTAGCAACTGGTGTGTGCTAGTAGGAAGGTTATGTTCTGGAGCCTGCTGCAGCGCTGCGGTAGTGTCCTTGTTTCTGCAGGTAGCATTTGCAGGAGCTGCTTGCCCTTCTGGGTTTGGAAGCTGGAAGCTTTGCTGCGAATTCAGCAGTTATGGTGTTGGAATGTGGGCTTGGGCTTATGTCCTGGCAAATGGTCTGCCAGAGTGGGCTTGATACAGGTGTGCTTCCAGGGAGGTTGTGCAGAGCAGGAGAGGATCTCACATAGGACTGAAATGTGTATGTAAGATAGGGAACGTGATAATCTGTCTCTATTGTTGGTTTGCTTTGTGTGTAAACTTGGTTTTCAGGAGTTAAAATGTGCCAAACGGAGCACGCTGAAAAATCCACATGTGACCTCTCTGTTTTGCTGTGTAAGGTTGCAGTTGAAGCAGCTTGAAAGACAACTGCTTTTTTATACTGAAAAGGAAATGCAATGCTTCTAATTACTGACTTCTGGGAATGCTTACATTGCTGTTCACTTTAGGAAGAGAGGGTTGAGCTCTAAAAGCAAAAGAAACTGAAATTCTGAAGGTGCTTCAAGAGTCAGTCCAGCCCATTTATAATACCATCCATTTCATTAAAAAAAAAAAAGTAAACTTGATCTGTATTGCCTTTGAGTCCTTCTCTTTCTGAAATCCTTCAGTTGTCCTTTCTTGCCTTGGCTTTAAAACAATATTTTCTATTGTTTTGAAAGGCTTACTTGATTTGGTGTTATTGACAGATGTTTATTGGTATGGTGAGGTTTACTCTTTCAAAGTGCTGAGAGGAGGACTGAGGAGTCAAATACAGAGAATGGTTTCTTTGGCCCTAGTAGCTATGTTGTTTATCACTACCCTAGGCTGAACTTCCTGAAGTTGACTTTTTAAAGAGCTATGGAAAAATAGGATTTTTTTTTTTTAAGGATACCCTATTGTTATTAAGCAAAAGGCAATATGCTAAATGACTAGTCTGCAACTTTTGTTAGTATTTGGGCTCCAGTACTTGGTGACATCCTATACTTCATTCTGTTTTGGCTTGCTCCAAACTTATTTTTCTCTGCAAAAAAACAGTATTGGAAAGCCTTCTGGATAACTTAATCTTCAAGCCATAGACTGAGACTCTGCTGCCTCAAAAGAAAGCAAAAAAAAATCCCCTTGGAAACAGATGAACCTCTAAAGAGAAGAAATGCAGATGGAAGTCATGATCCTAACTTCAAGAAGTGCTTGAAATACTGTAGATAATAGTTTAGCTCATATTAATTAGCAAAAGTTCATCCTCTTTAGAGCTTACAGTTGACTCATTCAGATCTTTTAAAGACTTTTTTTTCTGCCTGTTTGTTTATTTTTCCCTCAGGGACACTGGAGAAACTCCACAAGGAGATCAGGTTTGGAAACAGTATTGCCTTACCATCCTCATGAGTGGTGTTTTTCAGTATATGGACGTCAAGCAGATGGTAATGCTGCGGTTGGAATTTTTCAGCTGTGTTGTGTGTTCTGGAAATGCCATTTGAAAATAGCCATGGGTTGCATACGTGTTGGCATCTTTCATGGCCAACAAGCTAAGACCAGTGTCTCATGTGACACTGCAGTTTTGTGAGGTCTGTCAGTGCTCTAATTTGTGTCTTATAGATGGCACTAATTACTCAGTTAACAAAAGGGAAGACCTGTCATAGTATGTGTGCTTTGTCCACATTTTGATCTCAGTCATAATTTGTGTTAAGGGAAGGAAAGAAATGCATTCTGTTTTGCACAAGTAACGATATCAGTGTCAGAATGTGAATGCAGACATGATAGGCATAATGACTAGCTGACTGCTGCCTAGCCTTGTTCTGAAGAGAGCTGAAGGCGTGATGCTAAACCTCCTGCAAGGTTATAGTAGTGCTGTTCCTGGTACTGCACGTGTTGCTGAGCATTGTAGGTGAGACCAGTTGGCTTAGAAGAGTTATGTACTGAAGAAATTCTACCAACAGAGGATTACAAGTCTGCGTAATCCCTTTATCATTGAAGTTTTGTTTGAAGTTTAGAGTGAGAGGACCACGTAAATAAATGTTTTTTTCCCTGAGACAGGGTCTTCTAACCTTGTCTCTGGTATGAAAAACAAGCAAACAAAAACCCCAACCTCTCAGGGTACCCAGTGACTTGTGTTAAAATGGAACAAATCCAATCCCACTTGTTAAACCTTAGCAGGTAAACTTTATTTTGGAGTTGTGCTGTTACTTGTCTCTGTTTGTGGAGTTAATATGACCACAGTATTAACCACTTGAAAGAGATCAGTGGGGGAAAACCTAGTGATACCTTGAAGGAATTCATTCAGTGATCAACTACTTAACTTGTGACTTAAGCTGAGTTGAAATATGAGTGATCCTTGTCTTCTGAAGTACTTGACTCATGCTAAAAGAATTGGTGGTGCTACTGAGCTTTGTACCTTGACACTGCCACGGGGCCACACAGTCAGCATTTATATATAAAAAAAAAAATAATAATTGAGCTTAAGTATTAAACTGATAAAAGCAAGGAAGTCTAGAGAGTATCTACTGTGTATACACACATCTGCTTCTCTCTCCAAGAATCTAAATCAAAGCAAGTCTTTGTGTGAGCTGAAGCAGGCAGCTGTGTCAAGTTATGCCTGGGCTGGAGAACTCAGTGTCCCAGCATGCAGTCAGCTTTACTGCTTGTACTGTGAATCACACAAATCCTATCTGCACTGGAGTCCTCTAGCTTTTCAGTGTAGATGGGACAGCATCATGTTGCATCTTCCCTCTCAGCACTACTGGCTGATATCTCATTAAGTCCTGTGTATTTTGCTTAATTTAGAACCAGTATCTTGTAATTGGTCTGGGGTGAAAGTGAATTAATGGTGGGAGAGTTCAGTGCAGGTGAGACTCGAGCGCTTTTCTTCTGTTTCCTGCATGGTACACTGATGGCCTTCCTGTATTTCAGTTGCACAAGACCTCATGGCCATCCTTCAGCAGTTTTGTATGGGAAGCAGGCAGTATTGGTGAACATCATCTCTTCTGAAGCTGTTCGGTTTCTGGATCTCTTGAATGTTTTTATGTTTTTCAACTCTGTTCCTTATTCTGTTGTTTCTTCACTTCTAAAACTGGGTAGCATGCTGCTTTGCTTATGTAACCAAGAGAACAGGTGGCTTTTTTTTTTGCTTTGAGTTTATATGTCACATGCTAGTTTATGTGAAATGTCTGGCTTTGTGCACCTTTCTATCCCTGTCCCTTTTAATTTAGCTGAATTGCACAGTGAAGGAGGTAAGTTTCTCTTGCTTTAGTTTGCTGTGAGTTCAGAAACCAGCACAGATAGGGAAGGTTAGTGAGTTTTACAGGCTGTTCAACGAGATTGCTACTTAAGGGTGTTTACTTTAATTTTTATGATGAATCTCCAGTGGAGATTACTTTGGTGTGATGCCGTCTAGAAAAGCAAAATAAATAACAGCAGCAATTGATCCAGTACAGAGCTTGAGAAAGGACTGAGAAATAATGATTTCAAATTACAATATAGAGATAATTGCTGTGAAGCAAGTTCAGGGCGCCAGTTCTATAGGTAGGTGTTTTCCTTTGAATATACTGGCTTTGTACAGAGGTATGCAGTGTTTATTTAGTTTACAGTACAAGCTACAGTGGCACTGTGACTAATATAAATGTTGAGGTGACATCCATCCTGAGATCCCTAGCTCTGGCAACGTGGACTTCTTGTGTCAGTGGCACCAGATTTTTTTGTTACTTATCCATTTACCCGGCCTGATTGTAGTACTTCATACCCTGCTGACTCTTGGCATCATCTGCTCATGAGCCATGGAATGCTGCATCACTTCTCCCCTTGTTCCCCACCTACTCTCTGAAATGTACCATTCCAGCTTTGGGTCATTAGACTTCAGTCCATTGCTTAAAGGAAGTTTGAGTAGTCTGTTGTGACAGATAGGAAAGGAAGATGGCTTTGTAAATTTAGGTTATACTTCTGCTTAAAAATAAGCTTAATTTAAATACTATAAAACTTTTGTCTGGATACTTTTCACATTTCCGGAAGTGGAGAGCACACGCGGTCATGGCTAGTGATGTTGAGAACTGTGGTTTCGTGATTTTTTATTTTTTGGATTGCGTGCATGCTCATTTGGTGGAGGGTACGTGATGCTCTCTTTGCCAGTGGCTCTGCTACAAGGTCTCATAGCGCAGCTATGGGGGAAAGCATCTGTCCAAACATAATGCGAAGCCTTTATTGTTGAAAGGAGCTGACATAACTGATTGCAGCTGACCATTACATTGTCTAATGGGTGGTTGGGTATGCCTGGTGTTCAGTGAACTACACTTGTCATATTAACTTATTGTTAACAATTATGTTTACTCCTCTTTCAGAAACTTGTGCACCTCAGTCACTTATCTCAATACTCTTCACTCTTAAAATCAATTCTGGTTTGAACAAGTCTTCGTTGTATGTGTGCACTCCAGAAACATTACTCCCTTCCTCCCTCCCTTTCTTGTCCCCCTTTCTCTACTGTGTAGCTGCGCTATGCAGCTTAAATGTGTTCTTTTTTTGTTCCAGAAGTGATTTTTATCTCACGAGACCTTAACAGCCAGTCTGTTTGCTCACCATTACCACCCTAGGCACACACTTTTGTCCTTCTTTGCTCTATTTCTGGTAAAAGTCCAAATGTGATAGATCATAGGTGACAAGATACAGTTTTTTTTTTCCCTTATTGTCAATAAATTTTCTTGACAGCTGTACTTCAGAAGATACTTTCTGTAGTTCTGGCATTTAGTTTCCTTTAGAAATGTTTTGAAATTGGCTGAAAATAAAGCCTCTTTGTTCTCCATTGTTTACAAGGTAAGAATGGCATGGCTTGGTCCAAACTGTGGTTTATGAAATGTAACGTTAACAGTGCATCTGCTTAGGAAGTTTTTTGTAGTCTGGGATTTAAAAGAGTTATGTTCATGTTTCCTAAGGAGGCTGAAAAGACAGACAGTTTGAGATGGCGTGGTATTGAATTAAAGTGTACGAAGTTCTCAGTGCGTGTCTGTAGTATTAGGCCAGCAGCCTGTAGAAGGTTGTGTTCCCCCTTAGCATTGTGCAGGCAGTGCAAGCACATGGGGAATTACTTTAATTGTGAGTTACCTTTTGGTGGCTGGGAAATACATAGCAGAGAGTGAAGATTTCTACTGATATAGTGGATTACCTGATAGACAGCCAAAGGCAGAATGCATCGAGAACATCTTTAATAAGTAGAGTGTATGTACTTGTCAGCAGAGGAAAAGGGAGGATTGAATGTTATAGAAACAACTTTTTTTCCATGGTCAGTGGATGGACTCTGAATTGAGAATTTGTTTTCACTTTATGATTGATAATAGGCAGAATGAAGCAGAAGAGGAGAGCAGGAAGGAGAACGTGCTTAAACTTTGTGAAAAGATAGATCTTAACTCTCTGTTAATACAAAAAAATTACGGAATTCTTAAATTTTTAAGCAGTATTCTTCTAGTTAAGTTGAATAGAGAAATTAGAATGGTGGCTCAATGTAGGTATCGTATAAAATATTTTTTATTCATAATCTTGTTGCTAAAGTTGTACCTGTAGAAGCTCTCCATTGCTAGTATGTGTTCTGTTATCTATACATTTAGTAATAGGAACATCTGATCACATATTACACAATTGTTTTATGTAGACTAATAGATCTTGGATTAATAAACAGTCAAATAAATGTTCAGAGATATCATCACTGACTCTGCTGGTAATTCTTTTTCTATTTTCCTGTAAAAATATGAAGAAGTACCTATCTGGCATAATACATCATCATAGCAAGGATACTGTACTGTAATTATATATGCACATTATTTCAGAAATCGAACTAATGTGGTGTAGCACAGAATATGCTCAGGTTGCAAAAGTGAGAGCAAATCTTGTCTAAGAAAAAGAGCTGCTTGACTTGTCTGTTTAGCAGCTGGATTTAGTGGAACAAGTTAAGACCTTTACCTTACTTGCTGGTAATTTACAGATCAGGTCTGTACTGTTAAAGTAGCTAAAAATTAAACGTTATTTGGCTTGATTTTGAAGTCATTTTAAACCTTGAGATAATTACTTGCAGACAGTGGAATGTAGATGGTCATAATCCAAATGAATTCCAGTAGATTCTAAGTTTTGACTTCTTACATGCAGTAGTTTTGCAAGCATTTTTGTACATTCAGATCTTATCTATGAGTAGCCCTGAGGCTTAACAGTAGCTTACAATGCCTGCTACTGAAGGGACCTAGAAGAATTGTTCTCTTTTTGTCACTTTACAGCATTGTGTGTCAGGGTATTTGATGTTCATCCTAGATCGTGAATACTTATCTTGTATCAGATGCTTAACTGAAGAGCTTCAATGACTGTCACATTAGGGCTTTTTATCACTTGATTAGCGGTGTATGGAGGATGCTTCTCTGTTCTAAGGACAGTGAGTGAAAAAAATACTGCTCATTTCCTGAGTCTTTGCTTTCTTTCATATAAGGCATGTCTTCCTTTAGAAGTTGCTGTGTTGTTCATTCATTGTATCTGCAGGCTATCAAAATCTTCCTGATTTTAATCCCAGTAAATTTTGCTATCGGCAATTTGGCAGACAAGTACACCTCAGTTAAAGTAGAATGAGAGAAGGTTGCAAGCCTTACAGTGATAGCCATTATTGTTCTGTGTGCTGTGACAGAAGTTAAACTGCTGCTCCAAGTACTACTGTAATATTTAAGCTGGATATAATGTGCTGGTGCAGATTTAAACTTAATTATTGCAAATACTATGAGATAATGGAGGAAGGCTGCGTGCTTCTTTGGAGAACACATCTGTGAGGATCAAAACAGTCTATACAAAAGAAGAAAAACCAACCAACCAAAGTTTTGCTTTTTGTGAATATGACAATATTGTAGTGTAGAAATGCAGTGAGACATTTGGGTGGGTTGTGCTCAGTTCGTGGGCCCACCAGTGCTGCAGGGGAGGCTGGCTGGGTGGGTATTCCTTCTTCTCGTATCACTAAGTTTTGAATTGGGCGTTACTGCTTGCCTTGCTTTCTGTTTCTGCGCTGCAGGAAGACACAGACAGCTGCCTTCTTGCTTTGTGGAGTACAGCAGGAACCTGATACAGATGTGTGCGGGTAGTGAGGTGTGAAGACCAACTGGCAGCTGTGGAGCTGGGTGGGAGGATGGCTGCTCAGACCTGCTGTGTGAGTGCCAGACCTGGCACAGCAGCAGGGAACCTTGCAGCCAGGGCAACTTGACACGTGTTGCACCAAATGTGCGGCACTCTCCGGAGGTGACTGGGTATTCCAGGTATGTAGGCAGGCATGCTGGGGCTGGGCTAATCTCAGAATGGTAACTGGAGAAGTTCCTGCCCTGGGCATTTCAAAGAGACTGGGTGGTGGTTATGTCCTGCTGCAATGTGGGCAGCAGAGGGGTGGTGTGCTGGTGTCAGATCTCATAGGGAAGTCTTGGAAGAGCAGGATGTTTCTGCTGTGTTGCTTAGGTGTTGAGTCACTGAGGAAGGAGCAGAGCAACTGGTTGAAGCGGGAGATTGCACCTGGCAGCACTTGGCTTTCATTGACTTCTGGGTGCAGGCCTGGCCTCATGCATAAATAACGTAGTGCTAAGCGAAGCAGTTGATTTGCTTTTTTGATTGTTCATGACACCTTCTGAAGATAGTGTAAAATACACTAAGATCACTAAGATATCTTCTTTTCTCAGTGCAGTTATGTAAGAAAGTGATACCACAACTTTATTTCCCTAAATTTTGGAAGAGTCATTTATAGCTTTGTGTAAGATAGTAGAAGGTGGATACAAAACATGGAAAAGCCACCAGCTACTGTCCTATTAGGTACCTGGCTTGGGATCTGCTATATTAGCATGTTTGATGTGAATTGGTAACATTTCATTTCAGCTGGCTCAGCTAGGCTGGTGGTGGTGATGTTCTTAAGCTACTTTAGCATGAAGAGTTTTGTGTACAAAGCAGGAGCCTTTTCTTGACAATTGTTACTGCAGCTTTCTGTCTGGTTATATCTATTTTGGTGCTTGGAGTGGATGTGCCAAATTTGGGTTATGCAGGAGACCTATTTGACTGTCAAGGTGAACTGGCATTGGCAGTTCAATATGAAGGTAAATTCTGATCCTATGATTAAGTTTTATTTCTGTTTAGAAGATAGTCATTCAAATATGAAAACTAGTCCTATTCAGTGGCAATAGGAGGAAGAGAATTGTTTAGGGCATGAACAGCTTCCCATAGATTGGAGCGGATGATTATGAAATCCAGTATTTTGGCATTGGAAAGGCTGGGAACACTTTTAATGTAGTAACTTGTATGCTAGGCAGCACTGTAATGTAGAGCAAGTCTGGAAACACTGAATCCTCATAATTTACTCTTCATGCTTTAACAGATTAGTGTAGTCACTGCTTGAATTCCCGATGAGTTAATTCAAAACCTACACTTTGTTTACAGTTGATAATAGTCCATCATACATGGAGTCAGTGGCGTTTTATTGCTCTGTAATTACTTTAATTATGCAAATAATTTTATTTCTGCTTCCAGAGAGATTAGTCTTAGTCTCTGATATTAATTCACCGTCATATTTGCTGAAGGAAATAACACAACAAGATGAAAAATTAGTGTTCTTTCTAATATGCGGTCTCTATTTTTCACTTGTTGTTGTCATATGAAGAGAAATGCCCTCTCGTTTGCTGACTGGACTGGAAATTTTAGGTATGACAAGCAACCTGGAAGTTCTCATGCCTGATTTTACCACTTCTTTTCTTGTGGGAGTTAACTGCAGCAGCTGGGCAGCGATGAACAGCTTTGAGGCAGTAACACATCAAACAGCTACACATTTTGGAGATTAGATAAAACTTTAGAAAGTACTTTAGAAAAGACTTAAAATAAGCCAAAAATTCTCTCTGATCATTCCAGAGAAAGTGCCAGCAAGGACTTAGACTAGAGTAACTGCCATAGAAAAAAAATGTGCCTTGGCTTTATACTAATGCAGTGCCTTTCTACAACCAGGTCTGTGGAGTTTGGGAACTGCAAGCTGCCTGTGACAAGAATGTGAACAACTGCATTATTTGCACGTTATTTCATGGTTATTGACTGTTAAATCCGCCGGTCTCAAATCATTATTTTTAACAGCTTTTTAATTAAGTAGAAGCTAGTTCTGTTCTGCTACTGTCAAGCTGAATAATTTTTCTTCTGGCTGCATTCGTTTTCTTTGCTGATACAGGTTGTTCGTGGGTTTTGTTTGTTTTTAGAATAACAGTAGCACACTGTGATTTCATTACTGGGAGAAGTTATCAAAAAGTATATAGATACCAAAAGACCAATTGTTTTGGCTGCACAAACACAGTGGATGGATTTGTTGGCTCCAGTACTGACTGAAGTGTAAATATTTGGAAGCAAAGGAGAGGGGTCATGGATTTTACTGATATCAGAGGATGGTTTGTTGTGTAAAAACACCCACGTTCTCACCTCTGTTTTCATTTGTTCCTTCATTTGTTGTTCCTATTGATTCGTCCTGTTCTAGAGGATGTATCATTTAGATTCGTTTTGAAACCAAAAAGAAGTTTTCTGCTTGTTACTTTAAGGTGTAGAATTGTCATTTGATGATCTGTGACTGTTATCACAGCACGGTCCCTTTTATACCCTCAGTCCTGCATTCAATGTACACTTTCCTTTTGTTGATTAACAGGTGGTGGGTTTGGGTACTATTGGTGGGGCTTGTTTGTTAGGATTTCCTGGTAGAAACAGCTCAGCTGAGGCTCCTGCTTTTTACCTTGTCTGATTTTCTTCTTAATAGTGGAAGATGACAGCAGTAGCGATAAGTCACAGATATAATGGATCCCTCTGTCTTAATGGTATAAGACGCAGTACTTAGTGTTGGTTAGTAAGGCAGGGACTCTGGAGAAGCCAAGTGGTACAAAGGGTTTCCTTTCAGACTGTGTCCAAGTGCAGTCTGGAGCATGTAGCTGAACAACTCTGGTTGTGTGAAATATGAGAGAGAAAGCAGGTTTGAAAACATGCCTCATGTTGCAAGATGGCAAAGTTGCTTTTGATATGACTGTTGGAAAAGCAATGTTGAATTTGTAAATGAAAGAAAAAATGCTTCTTTTTATACATAGACTAGCTTATCCAGTGTTAGCGGGACAAAATTGCATCTGAAAGTTATGAGTGCTTTAATGAATTTCTGCTGATGGGAATAGTATGTTAAGAGCTTCATGTGCTTGTTAAAAATGCCAGCAGTCTTTCCAGACACCTGACCATCTGGGATGCTGAAAAGATGCAGCATCATACCCAGGCTCTTCCAAAAACATTCTGGCTATCTGGATCATGATATGGTGTCCTTCTAAATTGAACACTTCCTACATAGCTTTTCAACTCCTCAAGTTTTTGCTCTGAAAGCTACTTTTTGAGAGCGCAGATCTGCCGCAGACCATCTGTGCTCATTCAGAGGCATTTCTGTTGCTTGCAAGTGGAAGGGGAAAAGAGAATCTCACCCTCAGCCTGTTCCTTCTTCTGAGTTATTGGGTACAGATACATTTTACTGTATGAGTAAGTAGGTGAGGATGTGACAGTAAGGAAATGTATTCTTTCGGCCTGGATGAGGGAGTTGCCCTGTTTTGTTTAAAACAAAGAGTGAGTGAGGGCATATTACTGCTTTCAAATCACACACAGGAAAATGAAAGCTAGGTCTCTAGAGTTTTTTGTTCTTTTTTAATGTCTGATTTTTTTTTCAGGAATGATTACTTGGACTCTTTCTGGATTAAAATAGTTATTAATTCTAGAAACATTTGTCTAAATATTTTTGCCTGTTGAGTTTTACCTTCCAGTAGCCTTTCTTTCTCCTTTTTCAATTTTAATTTTGATTTGGATCATAATATGTTGTCTAATATGAGTTCTTCTTCTAGATTTCTGAAGGAATATGATGGAGGAGTATTCATCAGGAATGCAGAGCACTCTGGAGCCAGTTGATCTGTCAGAGGAGGCCTCTTACCAGTCCCCAGATAACAAGAAGTGTGGTGAAACATCTGGAATGAAGGGCTGCTCAAGCATCAGTTGCACTGGAAATGATGGTGGTGTCTTGGGAGCGGAACCGAGGTTGTTGCCCTCAGACCAGGATTCAGCAGCTGCTGACATGAGTGGTGGTGGCCTCACGGAAAGGCAGGAGCAGCAGTGTACTGCTCTCGACCACAGTGGAGGGCAGGACTGCGGTGCCAGTACCTGCTCTGAAAGAAGGTTAGAAGGTTCCATGGAAGCAGGGTGTTTATCTAGTGAAGAATTTGGACAAGATCCAAAAACTAATCAGACAGAACAGTCATTAATAGAGTTACTGCAGGAGCTAAGGGAGGAATCGGACTTTGTGAGAAAATCTAGTGATAAAATCTATTCAGAAAGCCCTTATGACACAGACTGCACAAAGAAGCTTATTTCTACAATACAACAGACTTCTTCACAGGAAGATTTGCTGAAGGAAATAGAATCTGAACTCTTATCTACAGATTTTTCCAAAGAATGCAAATGCCCTAATGGTGTGAGGAAGGGTGAACATGCCTTGGCTGTGTTTGATAAATGTGTGCAAGATAAATACCTGGAGCAGGAGCAAACTATAAAAAAGTGAGTGTTTCAGTATTCTCGTCACAAATATTGATATATATACCAAACAATTCCAGTTGTGTGAATATGGCATTTTGTTAGGAAACAACTAGTGTTTTATGAGTTGTTCTAGGTACAGTTAATGACTTTTTAAAGAATTTTATTTAAGTGAGAAATTATTTTTACCTGTTGTATATATACTTGTAAGGAAAAATATGTGCTTAGATCAAACTTTTATTCCTGCTTACGGAACTGGAAATGAGTGTAATGTTCTTCAGAAGAGACATTCTTGTAGTGTAGTAGAGGAGGGCATCAAAGGGAGTGAAAGACAGGCAGAGACTCCCAAAAAGTAGAGACAGTGTTCTCTTGTACCTTACCAGTTAACCTCTGGCATAAAATGTGAGTGTGAGGAAAGTCAATTAATGTCAGGAAGGCTTGAATACGTGTGGTTAGACAGTCAGTAATTGCTGAGGAGGAATGGGATTCTGAACTGTTGGGTGTGTAGATGGTTCTAACTCCAGAAGATAAGTGAACAAGTTAGTTAGGTTTTACGTTTGTTTACAGTAAACTCAAAGGCAGGCCAGAATTTTACACAGCAGTGGATCAACTACTTACAGACAAATTTATATGTAGATATATGTATTTATTGCATATATACACAGGTTTTCTTTATGTAAATGTATCTTCAGTTTCTCTTTTTTTGCCAGCTGATATCCCTGAAGTAATGACTTCTGGGGACTCACCTCAAGAGTGCAGAGCAGCTGTGGAACATATTATATTTCACCCGAAGGACATTCGGAGTGGTTGATTTTTGTCCCTTCACTTAGGATCAGCAGAATTTCCTGTAACATTGTTCTGGAAATAGCTCAGCTGTCTTCTGTGATCAGAAATAGGATATATAAGTGAGCAGTGGTTGTGTGAATCCCAGTCTGCTGTGAGAATCTGTAATCTTGGATTAGTTGTTACTTCTGAACTGTTTTTTAATCTAAGCTTTCTTTCACTGTGAGTGGTTTTGAAGTCTTTGTAATGCTGAGGCCTTATTTGTTTAAAGATTTTTCTTGAAAGAGAAGCTGAAGATGAAAGTATGTATCTAAAGGGATGTTTAAGTATCTTGTTTGTGTAAATGTATGCCTCTCACAGATTCATGCAATTAGTGGCCTAATTTGCTTGGGTGCTTCTGAAAATATCCACTGTCTACCTGCATCTTTAAGCATTAAATTCATTTTGAGATCTCATTCAGCAATTCTGACAATACTACTTCTGAGTTTTGTATGTAACTACCTTATTCAGCAGTGCTAGAACATCAAGTTAAGTATGTTACTGTTGAGGTGTTAGCTTCAACTCAGGCTTCAAACAGCTGCAAAGAAGCAAATCGTAGCTAAAAAAAATTAACTTTTATTTGAGAGTATGAACATGGACACTGTTGTTGTAACATAGGACTTAGAAAATCAGGGTTCCATTTCTTACCAGCTTCTGAACTTCAAGGGTCACTCTGAATAATAGTTTATGCCAGTTCATGAAGGAATACAGTACTTGTGTTATCAGACCTTTGACTAGGGGGGAGCTATACGGTTGGAAGTTAGTGTCTATGAGTACCTTAAAACTATTAACTTTTCAGAGCTTGCTGCTGCTTCTGTTAGCTGCGTAGAGGCAAGAATGTCTTGCTTCATTATGGAAATTAGCAGCCCCAAAATGCTGGAAGCAAGTAGTTTTCTCACAAGGTGCTGGTTTAGGATTGAGCTTTGTAGGTACAATGTACTTTCCTTTTTGTAAGGCTTTGGTGGATTTAATTCATGTTTTTGGCTGTAATTGCAACACATTTGCAAATCAGGAAGAAAAAGTATGTGTCTCAGGATGAAAAAAAGACAAGTAGCGTATTTTATTTCTTTTTCCTTTACAGATTGATTAAAGAAAATAAAAAACATCAAGAACTGATTTTAGAAATCTGCTCAGAAAAGGACAACTTGAAAGATGAATTGAAAAAACGAACAGAAACAGAAAAGCAGCATCTTAACATTATTAAACAGGTACAGATAACAAAAGAGAAGTGGCAGATTGTATCTTACCTGTGTATGGTGTCAGTGTTTAATAGGATGTACTCTGTAACACAGGGAGGAAGGAGGAAATGCCCGTGTTCAGGTATCCTGAATGTTTTATGAGGATAAAGCCATTCTTCCACCCATTAAGTATTTACTGGCTAAAAATGCTTTGCATCTTTAGTTGAATGATCTGAGTCCAGAAACTTAGTTTACATGTTCAGTATCTGGAAGTCTTTTAGATACAAGAGAGTTCCAGTTTCACGAGTTGCTTTGTTAAGTAAGTTATGCATACCTTGGCTTTCTGCTGATATCAGTGTATGTATGCTAAAGGCATCTTGTGCGCTTTGGCAGAATGGCAAATTCAGTCTCTTATCCTAATATCCCTTACCCTTATTTTTTGCATGTAAACATAAAGGGGTCTTATGCAAGTGTTTTATCATGCCTAATTTCTTCTTAACTACTGCATCTGTTAATAGAAGTGAATGAGTGTATTTTCTGTAGTAAATGCTAATGATATGTGGAATATCTATGGAGATTTGAGCATTTTAACTGATCTTACACATTATTTTGGTATTAGCAGTTAATACATACAGGCATTTGTTAAGTGAGAGGTTCAGAACCATGACAGGCCAAAGAAGTAGACAGATGTTGCATTGATATAGGCTGGTTTCAGTGAGGGAAAGAAAAGTATGTCATCAGGTGTCACTGCTCCTTTATAGTAAAATTTATGAAGGAGTTAAACTTTGGTTTCT
The DNA here is from genome assembly GCA_024606505.1 of Aquila spilogaster. Classification (NCBI taxonomy): domain Eukaryota; kingdom Metazoa; phylum Chordata; class Aves; order Accipitriformes; family Accipitridae; genus Aquila; species Aquila spilogaster. The sequence goes on from JANHGO010000012.1 coordinate 11,828,085, forward strand.
AGTCAGATGAGTAGGATCTGTGATGCTACTTGTTTGGAAGTGATGTTAGAAAGTAATGGTTTGGATTGTAATACTTTTATGTTGTAGTTGAATTGTGACAAGTTGTGTGATGTATTGGTGTAAGGTACACTTGAGCTTTTTCTTCTCATGAATGAATTGTGTTTTTAATGTGATAATTTCTGTTTTAAGTGTTTCCTGGTAGCTTTCAAGTAAATGAAAATTTGTCAGTACTCACAACTGCAGGCAAAACGTATATGCTTGAAGATGTGAAATGTTTTCTTGTGCTAGGGAATGATCCACTTGCAAAACCGAGGATTGTATGATCACGTTCATTGTGTGGTAACAAGTATTGTAGTTTGTTCTTGCCTTTTGTCATAGCTTGGAATTGCACAAAAATACAGTACTAGCACTGACATCTTTACTTTTTTACACCCCACTCCCCCACAAAAATAATAAAAAAGGCAGGCTTCACTGAATTGGTTCTCCCTGGAGCAAGAGGGTAATCATTAAGGAACAATCAGAGCAACCTTTGGACAATGCTACAGTTTATGTAGCCACCACTTACCCTTGTGCTAGTGCTATGCTACTTCCTGTCATACTGCACTTGTGTGGCCATGCAGTGGATGTGTTCTGGGAAGTGTTCCAGTTGGCTGTCAGTAATTATTCTTCAGCTGGATCTGGACTCTGATCTAGTTTGCTGGGTGGCTAAAAATATGTGCCAGCACAATGGCTAAATGCCACCTTTGTATTTGCTGAGTTATTTTTCAATGAATTAATTGCTGGTCCAGTTCAGTTTGAGTGCGTGACTTCTTTGCTGGCACAGTGGAGATTATGGCACAGGGATATCAACCAAAGAATGGAAGGTGAAGTAACTTCATACAGCAGCTGTTTCTGCTGCGTTTGCTGTCAATCTTAATTTTTCTGTACTAAATCACCATGCCTCTTGTTTTTCTTCATTTGATGCCATTGACCCATGGAGGATGAATACATACAGCTTTCACACTTGTACTTTAATATAAAGCTAGATGTTAGTATGGTTTGTTGCAGCTTGATGAGTTTAAAGCACAGGTAAAGATCTGTTGTAGCATATAATTTTCTGTGAAATGTTCCTGCCTGTACAAAACACGATCAAAGTGTTATTTTCCCTATAATTATTTCATACTATTGTCTTTTAGCTAGAAGCAAGAATAGAAGAGCTTAATAAAGAAGTGAAAGCTAATAAAGACAAACTTTTAACTCAAGATGCAGCAGCCAAAAATGCTATTCAACAGTTGCATAAAGAGATGGCCTTTCGAATGGAACAGGTAATAACTTTTAATTACTGAACATCTCATGAGCGACCTTGATCTTTTGTAGGAAACTTGCAGCCTTGGTTGTTAGATCAAGTGGGTAAGTCAAAAATTTCCAAAATAGGAACTACTACCATGCAGTTGTGTATATATATATATATATATCTGTGTATGTGTTTATTTTATAATTAGCACTAATGAATTTCTAAATAGCTGTTAACGTGAAGGATGAGTGAATGATGCCATCTTACGAATGCACATAGGTGTATGCAATTCAGCCCTTTAGGAAATCTCATTTTTCTTGCCTGAAAGATGATCTTGACTCAAGAGGGGAGGAAAAAGATCCAAGTGGCTCTTATTTATTAGATAAGTTAGCATGAAGTGCTTTTCTCACAGCACGAAGCTATTATTTCTGTCTCATGACTTACTGAGAGCTTGGAATTTTTCTCTCCTTAATACTACGCCAGGTATTTATTGTATGTTCTCTACAGCTCAGTTCCTGATTTTTTTTTTATATGAAGCAAAATTTATTAATGCTGGGGCAAAAGGGAAACCATCTGAAAAATAAGCCACTGAACTGTTGGCATCTGACAGAAAGACAGAGGACTGAAACTGTGTTTTTGCAGAAATATCTTTTTATTACTAAAACTTAAAATATACTACTCAAATATACTACTTTCCTTCTGAAATAACCAATTAAATTAAAAATTACTAAAATAGTGGTAATTTGCTTGAGATGTTTAGCTATGAAGCTGCAACTGCTTAGATAGGTATTGTTATGAGTAATTCCAGTTGAACTGGTTGAACTCTTTTCATACTGAAGTGAGAATGTAATGTTAATCTTTGCAAAATTGGAGTCTTTGCAATATTGAGTTCTACTTTGTTACGCCAGTCTATTGGATATTTTAGGTATTGCAGTAGTGTCTTACAAAAGCAAAATGGAATGAATCAACCTTTTGTTTCATATTTAAATATTTTTCAAGGCAAATAAGAAATGTGAAGAAGCACGCCATGAGAAGGAAACAATGGTGATGAAATACGTCCGAGGGGAAAAGGAGTCACTTGACCTCCGAAAGGAAAAGGAGATACTTGAGAGAAGAGTGAGAGATGCAAACAAAGAAATTGAAAAGCACACTAACAAAATTAAGCAGCTTTCTCAGGAAAAAGGAAGATTGCACCAGCTCTATGAAACTAAGGTGCTCCCAGTGTTGCTGTGTGACTTGAGTGAATGATTAAAAGTACTATCACAACAACCTTATGAACACTAGTTTGCTATTATACCTGGTAAAATAAGCCTGTTTTCACTTGATTTTGCTGTGAAAACACCTTTCCTCTGTAGGAAGGGGAAGAAGTAACTAATTTCTCACTGTCATCTTTTTGCTTGTTTGGATCTTTTTAAAGGCTGTAATGAGATTAAATTATTGCAGACTTTATTGCAGTTTTTCTGTCTGGGCTCTGTATTCTCTCTCATACTACAAAAAATTGGTGATAAAGCAGTAGGATTTTTTTCAGTCTTGTTTCCAAAATATTGCCATTCCTTTTTTAGAAGCCAGTAAGATTCCCATCAGCCTCCTAAATTATCCAGATCTTTATTTATTTGGATTCACAGCTTTGTTTCACAACTCTATATCATGTGAAAGAGCCTCATGTTGCTAAATCAGTAGAGTTCATACTGATTTGGGTCTTTTTTGAGCAATTTTACTAAGCACAATTGTTGAGAAAAGAAGAATCAGAAAATTGCAACATAAAAGTCATAAACACATTTCTGAAGCAAAAACTCATTTATTGTTTCTCACTTGAGTAGGAACTGAGAGCATGGCTTCAGGTTTGCAAAACAGAACTTAACATACTAAGTATGCTTATAATACCTCATAATTACAGTAGAGCCTTACAGGAATTGTACTGCCCTCACATGGCACTTCTGTAAACCTTTTTTTGGTAGATGAGCCTGTCACTTCAGAAACAGTTTGAAAGTTTGGCTTAATGGCAGATACGTGGATAACTGGTGCAGTAGTTTGGATCAACAGTGTGCTTCTGTTGAGGTCTTACTTCATGCTGACTTACGTATTGATGGTTTGACCTGCATACACATTGCTGCCAGTGCTCACACTGGTCTGCACCTTGGTAGTTGGTAATATCATTCCATTCTCTGTCTCCAGCCTTGTGTAATACATAACGTACACTGTGTGGCTGTTTCCTCATTTTGTTGCCAAAAAGAACAACAACAAAGAAACAAAACAGCTTAAGGAGAGGCTTATTTCGTGCTTTGTCTTTAAACAGAATTGTGGCATTAATGTGTATTAACTGCAGTGCAATCTTACCTTACTACTCAAACCAGAACATCGATGTGTTGTTTTTTTTTTTTACTGGATTATGCACTAAGGCATTATGAGCACTTTTTATTCTGTGCGTGGCTTTACAAAGTCCAGACATTGTTAACTGCATTTTACACCTCAGCAGGAGTCTTGTTGCAGAAGCACTGGTTGATTTAAATCCATAAAGTAAAATTGATGAATTTTTTTTTTTAGGATGCTGAAGCTGCTCGACTCAACAAAGAAATGGAAAAATTGAAAGAGGAAATCAATTCTCATGTTATCAAAGTAAAATGGGCTCAGAACAAATTAAAAACAGAAATGGATTCGCACAAGGTTGGTGAAGTAGTATTGTGACAAAAAACTGCAGTAAGAGCAATGTAGTTGCTGTACTGTTATACTTTAAATAGTACTAAAACCTATTTTAAAGTATTTTAAATTAGAACACCTGCAACAAGTTGGAATAGTGCTCTTAAAGATATTCATATTAAGTGGAAATGTTGGAAGCATGTGAGGGGTTCATGCTGAGGGGAATCAGTCCAATCTGAAGATCATTTTCTAATTTGGATTTTATACAGTAGATTCAACTCTTTTTGCTTTATTAGTTATGTGATAGATTTAATGTGTCTGTCATCAGAAAATGTGTGCGGGCAACTTTTGTGTGCTTTCAGTGTTAGAACGGACAAAATTGTGTAAAGTAATACCTGAATGGAAACAAGGGGATGTGTGTGTTGGTGGTGGGGGAGCAGGACTTTCTTTTTTGATTCATTTCAAAGTGAAGTAGATAACTTTTGTTATGAAAAATGCTTTTTCTAAATTAAGTTAGATGAGTATGTTTAACTGTTTCCCATTCCTGTCTCCCTAGGAATCCAAAGAGCGCCTCAAAGATGCAACAACAAAGTTGACTCAAGCAAAAGAAGAAGCAGATCAGATAAGGAAAAATTGTCAAGAAATGATAAAAACCTATCAAGTAGGTACCTTTCCTCAGGAGGTGAAATTAGTATTTAGGATCTATTCTTTTTCTTCCATCTCTGCCTTAAACTGTAGCAGGGAAGAGCCGTTCTATGTGAACTGCAATGCTGAGGTGACCAATCACTGATTTATTTATCAACTTTCCAAGTAAAGCAAAGGGAAAAAGTTTGTCTTGATTGGCATCCAGTGTGCTGGTCCTCCTTCACATGTTCAGAATTGTTAGACACATACCTATGGGAAGCGTATTCAGTGATCTGAAAAGCTGTCTCTGCTCATAAAACAGGAAAGGGGAATGTAAAACCATAAAACTGTCCTTGTATCTTCTATCGTTTTAGGAATCAGAAGAAATTAAATCGAATGAATTGGATGCAAAGTTCAGAGTGACTAAAGGAGAACTAGAGAGACAAATGCAGGAGAAATCTGACCACTTGGAGGTAAATATGTGATGTGTGAAGACAAATGTGGAGGTAACAGTTGGCTACTTCGTAGTTAGGAATGCTACAAGTTTCTATATTTGAGAATATTTCTTCTAAGATTCTTGCCAGGCATCCTCTAATCCAGGTGTCTGTCTTCAGCCCTGCTTTTTGGAGGATGTTTCTAGTTATTACCCCAGATGCACTTTTTAAAGACAAAAGGAGAAGTTTGATAAAATGAGGACAAAAAAAAGCGCTCTTTCATTTATAAACGTGAATGTTGCTATAATTTAGAGCACAAATTCTAAGGCAGGATTGTCTTTCTCTGACCAGTATTTTGCTAAGCTGTGAGGCAGGAAGTAGCTTCTTTCCTCCGTAGAGGCTTGCTGTCCCAGGGGCTAAATTCTTTAATGATTTAGTACCTGCTCACATGTGCATATGTCATGTTCAGTTAATCAAGTGTTTGTTTACTTTTAATGTGTCCGTGGGGTTATTGAAGTGCTGAACTAAAACCAAAATGTGAAATCCTGTTTTTGTTCTCGGTTCTTCCTAAGAATAAGGAAACCTTCAGGGTACATATTCTTTCTTAAACCCTCTGAGCTGTTGACCTGCATTGACCTAGATTTTCGTTGACATCCCGGGAAATGTCATTGCCAGTTTACATTTCTTAAGGAACTTCTCACTCTTTTTAAAAGGTGCCTCATGCAAAAATAAAAGAACTGGAAGACTTGAAGAGAACGTTTAAAGAAGGCATGGATGAGCTTCGAACACTGAGAACAAAGGTAGTGTGTTGAGGAGCAAGAGGCAAAGTCTTGTCTTTTGAAACAGGACTTCATTCAATCTGTTAATTGTATTTTTAGTTCTTTGAATAAGTAATGTGATTAGATACTGACTGGCACGATATTAGAAGGAGTACATAACTGTGACTGTGGGTGGCCTTTGTTAGTGGCTACTGATCCACAGCATGTTTTGTTTCATGGTATGCACCTCATTTGACTGAGAAGCTGTGAGAAACATATTTAATAGAGATCTCCTGTATTTAGTCTATAAATTATCGTGCTGGTCCCTCAAACTAAAGATCAGGGGGGCCTTAGAAAGAGGGGGTTTGGATTTTTAACTGGGAAATTCTGTCTTTGAATCCTAGTGCGTTAGGCTTGTAAGTTTGAGCTTTTGAACAGGGCTAATGTTAATCACACTTGTTTAATTTGTTGTTTTTTGTATCAGATTTTGTATATTTTTCTATCTGTATTTTGTATTAAAAAAAAAAAATACATTATTGTTCTAATCTACTTGGAGTCATGAATAAGTAACGTGTTTTGTACAAAAATCCAGACATTTGATCAAAATATTTCAGCTTCAAAGCTTGGGAAAATAAAGTTTGTTTTTTTCTGTTTAGGTAAAGTGTCTAGAGGATGAGCGTTTAAGAACAGAAGATGAATTATCCAAGTATAAAGAAATCATTAATAGACAGAAAACTGAAATTCAGAGTTTGCTGGACAGAGTCAAAACTGTAGATCATCTGCAGGATCAACATCAGAGGTACGGATACGCACTTTTAGGAATGATGTGACTGATTTTCTGGGAAATGGGAAGTTATTTATTGGAATGATGGTATGTTTTAAAACATCAATAATGTGGAGTATCTTCAATGTTTTTTGTGAGTCAGTATTGTTAGTAATGGAGATAACCTCTGTAGTTTCTTACAAGACAAGTGAATTTAGACTCATCTAATGGAAGTGTTTGTTTCAGTATACCGTATAGGAAGTTGTATCATGTACGAGCCTGCTTAGTGCTTGCTTTATTGGAAGACTGGGGAAAATAAGAACTAAACTAGAAAGATCCATTGCTTCAAAACTGTGATGGGTGAATTGAAGTATTTAGCAACTTTTTATCTGGCAAATGTTTTCTGCAGATAGTAAGGAGCATTTGTTTTTCTGATGGGTTAGTATAAGTTGTGCTGTGTGGAAGTTTGCTCATTTAAAAATATAAGGGACAAAATCTTGGAGAAGAGTTCATTGACAGTTCAGGACTTTTCTATTTCTATATGACACACATTAACTAGAATGCGGAAATGCTGTCCGCTTCAATGATTCTAAGTAAATAAAATAAACACCTATTGGGTAAACAGAACCACCCGCATGTCTCTTCAATACTTCGAAGGAGTTCTTATTTGTCATTGATAAGTCCTTCAGCAATTACATGTTCTCCTTGGGGTTTAGAGAGTGAAGCATTTTCTGTTTGCTCTGTGCTGGTCAACTGCTCTCTCTCTTTTGGCATTTAAAAGCACCCAGTGATATGCTAGGGCCATTAATTGTTCTTTTCCCTTATTTGGTCTCAGATGCTTTTATTTCAGTACAGTTTCATATCTGATGTCTTCAAGCTCAGGTTTCCCCTAATAAAATGCAATTCTTTTGACAGAGATGAACAAGATATCAGTGCTCTAAAAGAAGAAGTAGAAGGTCTCAATTCTCTTATTACTGATCTCCAGAAGGACATTGAAGGTAGTCGGAAAAGAGAATCTGAACTATTGATATTCACTGAAAAATTAACCAGTAAGAATGCACAGCTTCAGTCTGAAAACAATTCCTTACAGAGCCACTTGGATAAGCTTTCTTACAGCGAAAGAGAGCTGCAGAATCAGCTGGAATGTGTTCAACAGGCTAAAGATGATCTGGTGAGTACAGCATGCAGCTTGATTTTTGCCCTACTAAGATATCTGGAGGACATGAATTCCACCTTTCCTAACTGCAAGTTCTTCTTGAGTAATAAGTTAACGTGACTGCACTGTACAGCTCTACATAGCTCTGTGCTGCATTGTATAGATGTTACAGAATTTAGGAATCTTTTACTGCAGCATTGCACTGCGTTGTGTATTCATTTGCAGAGCTAGTGTTTAACTAATAAATTTTAAATGCAATGGATTTTCAGGTAGAAAGTGTGTTTTTTTGTTTATGACTTTAAAATTATAATTTCAGGCCACCAAGTTGCAGAAGGAGGAGGATCAGCGAAAGCTAGAGGTTGAGATGTTACAGGCTCAGCTGGCTTCAGAGCAGAAAGAACTAACAGCGCTGAAGACCCATGTGGATGAACTGAAAGATGAACTGACGACACAGAAGCGCAAGCATGCAGCAAACCTGAAAGATCTCACAAAACAGCTTCAGCTAGGTTGAAATTATTTTCAGATACAATGAGCCAGCCTAGTCTGTAAGCCCCTTCTCAGGGTCTTGAAGAGACTAGAGTCATGTCTGTGTATTCGTGTTGTTTGAGTGCGCTCCTTTAAGATCTTTCTGTCCCTGAAGAGAATGAGAGTGAGATTAGATATGGGGGAAACTGCAGTTGCAGTAAACAGCCCTTAGTGTCAGTTGTCAGTCTTATTAGTTAAGACTAATAACTTTTGAAATGGACTTATTCATAAAGTGGAAGTTTTATCTCAAGACATTTTCTTCTTTGTTACCCTGTGTGTGGCTATCTGAATGTCACCGTGGGGTGCATAAGGATCCTCATCATTGTATGTGCATATTCAAAAGTTGCTAGAAGTTTTCTTCTCCTGGCTGTATCAGGAATTACTGCTGAGAGGTAATGTTTAGTATATTAAACAGAGCACTTCAGTTTATGAAGATGGATGTAGAAAGACCAATTTTGACAATAAATAGAAATAATTACTCAGTAGTGCGTATGCTATGAATGCAGATAAATTTGAATACATTCAGATCTGTTTGAAATGCATTTGAAAGGGAAAAACTCCTACTGGCATTTTGCAAGAGAAGTTATTTGTCTTTTTTGTACAAATATGAACAGCTGTGCACTTTCCCTTTTCATCCCTATTGAATGAGTGGTGCTTCTGGCGCAAGTACTACTTTCAGCTCCTGATCCTAAAACAGAGCTGCCATTCTGTCTTTCAGTGGTTATAACAGAGGTAAAATTGAATCTAAGTCGTCTTGTTCTGAATTAATTCTCTATGACGTTCCCCTTCAACTAGAAACTACTGTGGTGTATTAGGGATCTTAGTGGATGTTGCATCCAGGTACTTCATGTTTAGGGGAAGGGAGAGAAGGAGGGTAGCTATTTTTAGGTGGTGGTTCTCCCCTGCCCCCACCTAGCTTTTAGTTGCTACCTTTGTTTTTAAGTAGTCAAGCCTTGTTAAATTATTTCAGGTTATAGAGGATTAGGGTGTTTGTTGTATTACGCTGTGATTCTTGGTTTTTAATCTCCTGTTGGTAACCATAATTTTATTATACTTTTAGCACGGAGGAAATTGGATCAGATTGAAAATGGTAATTATGACAAAGAAGTCAGCAGCATGGGGAGCCGTTCCAGTTCATCAGGTAATATGACAAATAACAGGGCTGCCACATCAATCCTTTCATCTTAATAAGGTTGCCATGGTATGCTGCCACAAGCTTTGTTCTTTTCTGTGGTTTGTGCATACGCGATGTGTGTGTAGTCTCCCATTCAAGCTGACAAAAATGCGTGTGGCTGAATGTGGTTAAGGGTTCTTATTACAAGATTGAAGCTTAATGTTTACATGTTTTGAAACTTCTTTAACACCTGACTTTTTTTTGTTGCTTTTATGTTTGGAGGAAGCTCAGAGTTCTCCAGTGTGTAGAAGACCCTCTTAAGTGCAGCCAGGGGCAAAACAAAAATTAACAGCAGCTTTCAGCAGTGTTTAACTGCCCTAATGACAGTTGCAACTGTGTAAATGATAAAACCAATTAGCATATTTAGAGGCATCAGTGTGTTTGTATAAAATTCATTACTTTCTATCCAGTTAGCAGTAAAACAATTATCTTTGATGCTGAAAACAAGATCTGTTTTCTTCCTCAGTAGATCAGGTTTTTAAGTTGAGTTAGGTCTGCCAGATTATTGTGTGATCTTGCTGTGTAAGAGAGAAATACTTCGAGAGGTGAACAGAAAGCAAAAAATATTTCAATTTCTAAGTAATCAGTGCTGCAGACTGTTTATAATGTAGGTTTCTGGTCAGTCTGTACACAGTTCTCCTGGTTGTAGTTTTAGTGGACTCTAGAACAGAACTGTTTAACATCAGCTCAGTCTTGTATAAAGTAGTATTAATGAATGTGAAAGTACTACTGCAGAAGCATTACTGATATAAACACAGTTACACTAATGGGATTGTGCCCATACTAGAGAACTCCGTTGCTTTTTCACCTGTCATTTAAATAGTATGCTTATATAGAAACTTGCTCACGTATAAGGGAAACCAACATTCTGAAGAAAATGGGCTACTGAAATGTAATGAATGCACTGCACTGGTGAAGTTCTGTATTACCTAGATTAGAAATAAAAAGAGCTTTTAAAATTGGAATGTGTTGGCAGGGTCCCTTAATGCGCGCAGCAGTAATGAGGATCGGTCTCCGGAGAATACTGGATCTTCAGTGGCTGTGGATAGCTTCCCAGAGGTGGACAAGTCTGTCTTGGTCGAAAGAATACTAAGGCTACAGAAAGCACATGCTCGAAAAAATGAAAAGATGGAGTTTATGGAGGATCACATTAAACACCTAGTGGAGGAAATCAGGAAAAAAACGAAGTACGTTCTGAGTTTGGTTCATAAAGTTTTCAGTATTGCATATATGTAAACTGTTGTATACATGAGACTTTTTTTCTTTAGAAGTTCTTAGTGTAGTTTTACCATTGTCAACTTTTGTTGAAATGATGTGGGAAGTTATGACTTGAATGAACAGTGATGCTTCAGTGACCATTCAATGAGTCCAACTATGGGTGCTGGCTGAAAAATGGAAAAACAAAGGATTGCTCCCCAGTTGTCTTATACTTTGTGCTCTTATGGGTTAATGTCATGTAGTTTGCAGTAGCAACTGAGAACTGTCAGCAGTGCTGCAAATCCAACTCCAGGGACTTGAGTCAGACAGAGAATAAAGCATGTGGTTGGAGTTGTTGCTGGAAAAGTTGGTTAAAAAAATTTCATGCATGAGATCTCTGAGGAGTTTTGTATCTAGGTGTACAGGTCATCATTCTACTGTCCTCCCTCGAGCTCTCATGGCTCACTTGATTTGAATTTCAGCATGTGTTGCCACACTAATGTAATATATCTTTCCTGTGAGCTGAGGGAGATGGGTTCTGTGGGATAATGAAATCATCTTAAAATTGAAGACTCTTGTGTTTCATGTGACAAGCTCAGATTGCACAGTACTTCATCTTTCGAGATAAATGGCATTTTCTAGCAGGTCATTCTGTCTTTCAGCAAAGAAAAGTAGAGAGGGGCATCTTTCAGTCCTTTTTTTTTTGCTGCAGTAGCAATATTATTTTCTCAAAGTATTTTTAAGTACGTATAACTTGCACTTTGTAGTGACATGACTTTCTATCGTTGCCTGTATCACCTGTGGTATCTTAGATTTTCTGCTGTTGTAGGAATTGCAGGAATTGACTTTACTGCCTTTTCAGTAATACAGTAGTGCTTGAAAATTATTGTATGTCAGGGGTCTGAAGTTATTTCGGTGTCTGTCTTTTCTCTACCTTCTAATGTTGTGTCTTTTTTATTTTTGCCCAGAATTATTCAGAGTTACATTTTGCGGGAAGAAGCTGGCGCATTGTCCTCAGAGGCCTCTGACTTCAACAAAGTACACTTGAGTAGGCGGGGAGGGATTATGGCGTCTCTGTATACATCTCATCCTGCAGATAGTGGTCTCACATTAGAACTTTCCTTAGAGATAAACAGAAAGCTGCAAGCTGTGTTAGAAGATACATTACTGAAAAATATTACACTAAAAGTGAGTATCTGTCTCTTCTGTTTTGTAAATTCTTGTAGTTCTGAAATAATCTCTTCAAAGAGATTCATGCTGTTAAAGGAGAAGGCTTTTTGGATGTCAGCTCGTGAATTGGTGACACTGATAGTATGGGGTTAATCAAAGAGTACTGTAACTTGAACTACTCAGAACTTCTCTGGGACCCCTGTCATACACTGCACTGGTGGGCTGGTTCTCAGCAGTAAATGTTGGCTGCATGTGCATTCTGTGGGGAAGGGGTTTTGTATATTCCTCCCAGTTGTGTGGAGCCTGTGGCATGGGCTCCACCTGCCAGCCCGTGTGTCAGTCCCTGGGTACCATATCGAGCTGTTGGGGCAGCACATCTGCTGTGAAGAGATGGGAGGCTGGAAAGAGTTGTGTAGGCTGCCATATGAACTGCAGTGTTCTGCGGAAGTTGGAGATCTCTTTCAGTAATTACCATTCTTGAGCACTGTTGTTTCTAGAGACAGCCCATAGAATCTTAGTAACCACAATGAAGAGTTGCTCAGAGGTTTGCATCTTGTATTGAAATGAGCTTGTTTTTCTCTACCTTTCTAATCATTTGCATTTGTTCTGGGTACTTGTAAATATCAATGTGCTGACATAATTATTTTAACTTATTAGTTTATATTGTGCTGATTTTACTTGTTTTCTCTCTGTAACGTAACCTGCTCTTTTTTTACCCAAAGGAAAACCTTCAAACTCTAGGAACAGAAATAGAACGGCTTATTAAACACAAGCATGAACTGGAACAGAAAATCAAGCAGACATAACTAAAGCTTCTATGGAATAACTGGCATGAAGATACAGAAAAGGCAGGTGCTACAGACCACTATTTTTTAGCATTTTTCCTGAAATTTGATTGCCTGCCAGCACAAGCAGTATTTTGTGTACACAGCCTTTAGTCACATGGGCTATCCTTACTTTGAGAAATCTGCGGGGTTTGGCATCTCTTTGATTCTGCCTACCCAATACCAGCCTGAGGTGTTGCTGAATTTTACTACACACTACATTAATCTAAAACTTTTATTTGAAATGACATACAGATGCTTTGCAGTGCATACTATGTTTTGAGTGAGTTGCAGTGGGACTTTCATTTCTGCGCTGTGTAATTAATCAGTCTTTTAATGATGAAGCTTGAAAAAATAAATCAATTATGTTTTAAATGCTGTTGAACATATCCAATGTTACTGAGCTTTAAGGGCTTTCAAACATTATTTCTTTTCTTGCATATTAATTCTGATGTTTAGGTTGATTAAGCATTCTTGACAAATGCATGGAAAAATGCTTTGTCACAAAATTTGTTTTTTTTTTTAAGTTATGATCATGATATTGTTTATTTTCTGTATTGGATTAACATTCAGCTAATCAATTTCTTTATTGAAAAGAAGTGAAAAAACAGTAAATTAAGGGTTTAAGAGACTTCCTGATGCAGTTGTTGAGTATGTGTAACATAAACATCAATTAACCCCTGATCTTTAGACATACAGATCTAAAGAAGTCTGATCTCGGATAGTGGTCAAAAGTTCTCCAGCATTCTGTGTATCTGACAGCATTTTAAAAGAGTTCAGCTGCCCACTGTTACATTGTGATTGCATCTGTTTTCAGATGAAGAAAAAAATCTTTTTTCAAATAGAAGCTTACTGACTTTTCTCATTAGATGTGGATAGACCAGCCAGTGAAAAAAGTGATGGTAAAAAGTGGAATGTATACCTTGTGGGATTTCAGTCTGCTGATTAGACTATAGAAATGGCATAGAAATGTATGTGACTCCTTAATTTTACTGTTGTGAAGAACTAGGCGGTCAAAGTGGCATGAACTGAGAATGGTTTAATTCTTTGTGTCTGAGATGGTGATAGTAGAAGAGGATCAAGGTGACAAGGTTATAGTTTCACATTATCATGTTCACATTTTAATTCCAGGATAAGTAATTTACAGAATCTGAAATGTGTATTCCAGCAGTAGATGCATTATTGGTGCATTTATTGCCTTTTGACCAAAACGTATTGACCAGTTCACACTGTAAATACATATTTTGTTTTTTTTCTTAATTACTTGAACTTCCTATTATGGAAAAAAGGTTGTGTACATTTATATGCTACAGCATTCAAATGCTCTAGCTTTTTGAACTAGAAAGGGCACTTTGAAATGGGGGAAATCTGTCTTACTCCAGGCACTGTTTACATCATATGCAATGCAAGGGCTTGAATCCTGCAGCGGACAGGGGGAGAGTTTATGAAAGCATCTCATGTGCCATTGAGTCACTTGAGCATTGTAATGAACCAGTTTAGCAGAAGGACCCAATTTGTTTTGTGTGAATAGGTGGTACAGGATAGTGAGACTTCCTGTTTACTTCAAAGATAGGCATTTCTGAAAGTGCTTGCAGGATCAAGACCTGCTTTGTGGTCCACAGAGCTTCAGGGGTCTTTGGATAGCTGGTTCCTTCATTGTCAGTGAATGATGTGCTTAGAAATAAGGGAGTGGAAACCAATGATTTAAATTCTGGTGAGCACTGGAGAAACTGTGACCCTTTAATCTGGGTGGGTTTTTATGCATACATATATATTTTTTTAAACTCTTGAGAGCAGTGGTTGTGCAAAATGTTAGGGAATTTTGACCAGCACAGTCATGGGACTACCTTTGCTTCACTGTTGCTTAAATGATGCGGAGTGGAAAATTCCTGGCTCTGCTGGAACAGACTCGTCACCGACTTCTGGGAAGCTGATGTCTAATCCTGAGCGAACAGGCAGTTGGTCTCGGCTGAACTAGACCTTCTGCTGAAGGAAAGGATCTTGAAAGACCAATTTGCATGTCAAGACACAGCTTAGCTCTTGTATGTTTGCATTTTCGTGCTCTAATGTACCAGATCTCTGGATGTTTTCAGGTGTTCAGCTGAATGACTCCAGTATTTTAGATACCGTGTTAATATTATAATCATTTAATGTATGTTCTTCAAACGTAAAATGTGAATGAAGGAGAGGTGTGGTGCAGATGGAACAAGTGCAATGACATTGTGGAAATTCTTATTTCTTTTTGGCATGGTTGTTTCTCCTTTTAAGTTATTTGAGAAACCTAGCTAGTTGTCCTCCTAAATGCTGCTTTCTTTCTGTAGCACAAGTAACTTTCCACACTTTTTTCCCTTGGTTGTGGAGACACAAAGCAGCCTAAATTTCACTTCACTCACTGTGTTGCGTACGGTATTTACATAGACCAGAGTCATCTCCTAGAGCCTTTATTTTAAACATACGTGTTAGAGATGAAAATTTCATTATCGTTCACACATTGGCAAATGATTCTATATACGTTAAGACCAGAATATGATGAATTCATGATGGTGTCGGCCAGCAACTTTCCTTGATGTTGCTCATTCCTGAGAGCTGGTAGTGTATTACCTGTATAGATGTTGCCAGGCCAGCTGCTTTTGTTTTGGTGGGGTAAATTATCAGCAGTGTAATATTGCTCAACGCACATCACAAGAGCACTTCTGAAAAGGAGTGTCTGTGGGATGGTTCACACAGGTGGTCACCAGTGGGTGCAAAGCTTGTTTCAGTACATTTCACTTGCATTTTTTTGAATACTGTTTACATTATGAGCCAGACATAGAAAACTGTCCTAAGATTAAATTAATTTTGCTGAATAACCAAAAAGCTAATTTTGATAAGCTAATTTTGAAGACAGCCTGGAGCAGTTAGCTTACATATCTGTCACTGAAATTCCTTGTCCATTAGATGTGTGATTGCCACAGGCTTCATCTGAAAGTTCCAGGCTGGTAGCTGGTTGAATCCTACCGGCTGAAACAGCTGTTTCCTAAATACTCAGGGTGCTCTTTTAGTTGAAACATGACACATCCAGATGTTCTTAGCGGCCCTACAGGAAGGCTGCTGATGCTATTCTACCCTCTGTAAAATCCCACACCGTTGTCTAAAGCTATATCCTCTGTAGAGGAGAACACCATTTTGTGCTGGAGAAATCATTGCAGTCTCGAGAATGCAGTGGAGAGCAATTTCTTCCTCAGATAAGCTCTCCTTCACTTGTTGCTGGCAACACCTGTGCTATCTCCAGCTACTAAAACTGAAATTTACTCTTTCGAAAAACAGTTTTCATTACAAGATTTTAGTTCTTAGCTAAAAATCAAACAATATCAGATTTCTGGCTTCCCCTGAATTGAGTGTAAAGATGAGCCCGTATGCTGCAGGGAACCTGCAGGAGTCTAGAGAGCGGTTCAGAGCTCAAAGCCTGACATGTCCTATAGGAATGAATGGACTTGGATCCTTCTGGCTGAGTGTAAACAACTGTGATGGGAAATGGCAACGGTAGGTGGCAGTAGAATTCAGATTACCGTGTCTCCACAGCCACCTGGAACCTTTCAGATGGCAGACAGCTGAGCTGCAGAGGAGGGAGTTGGGTGGTATTTAAAGCTTTTTTAAGATGGATGGCGTTTCTTTCCCATTTTCATGTTCTAACTGAAGCTGTGTTAAATCTTCCAATATATATACATATGTTGTCTGAGTATACAGAGTGTCTATTGATTTAATTTTGTAGATACTTGTTTCTGTATAAACTTTTTGAAAATATCACTATACATTATGTATATATTGTACTTTGAAATAATAAACATACAAATGCGTGAAAGTTGGCTTTGGGTCTGTGGTTTGTGCCATTGCCTATGCACTGCTGTCCAGCTCTGGGTTGTGCAGGTACCTGCTGGACTTCTCTGTTGCACTGCCTGAACAAGAGGTGGCAGTGCCTTGTTGCTATATATCTCGAGTACTGCCAGCCAGTCTAACAGCAAAGCCAGGAGGAGTAGACCTGCACACCTCTCACACACTGTATTTCTTCTCTGGGAAGCTGAACTGGGACTTTTCCATCCAGAAGACGGGTGATAGGTGTGCTGTAGTTATATTGCTGTGAGTTATCAATTCCAGTAACTGGCCTTAGTGCTGGAGTCCTCTTTTTTTCTTGTGTAATGCAAATTTGACAGTGCCATAGTCTTAGTATCAAGGGACAATTCCCCTTGTAGCAGCTCTACATCTGGGGTACCATGATTGCTGCTCTTTTTATTCATTCAGTTATATGGATAAAACATCATCTGTATTTTAGTCATGATATTACTGTTTAAAAAAAATGCTGTGAGACTGGGGGCTGTTCATTGTGGCCATGCTTATATTAAGGTGTAAGTCCAGGAATCAGATTTGTATAGTCTGTCCTGCCTTTGCAAACTGGTTGTGTGGAGACTGAGAAAAAGGAAGACCAACAAGAGAATAGTTTACAGTGTTTATTCTAATATCTGGTATGGAACATTAAGTGAAAGGAGAGGTCTTCTTTTCAGTCGAAATTTGATAGCAAGTTACCACTGGATTGCCAGGAGTAGGCTAAGGGTTCCCTTATGATTTCTGGTTGCTGTTATTTGTATTGCCCTTTGCTGGAATTATTTTATGGTTTTCTATCTCATCTTCCAGCCTTTTTCATTGGGAGTAGCTCTAGCTGACAGATGAGACCAAAAGTCAGGATTTATTTGTGCTCCCAAATACTTAGCGGTGCTATTTGGAAACATCAGCCTGAAGCAAAACCACCTCCTATACAAGTCTTGTGCTTGGTGGTATTTGTAAGTAGCCATTTAGCAAACAATCTTCTCACCCCCATTTCAAACCAACACAACTGTACTTGCAGAAGAAGGGTTCCCATGGCACAGCCAACTTAAGTACTCAGCCCTCAAGGATGACAGTCTGATACTGGAGCTATTGGGTAATAAATACACAACCCAGTGCTGGCAGTCTACTTCTCTAGCCAACTGTGAAAGAGGAAATCAGCACTTCTCTTTTTCTCTCCCTGTCCTATTTTAAGGTTTTTTTTAATAGAGGCATGGCTGGGGTTTTGTTGCGGATGTTTTTAGGCTATTTTGCATTAAACCACAGTGGGTCTGTGCCAGATTTTGCAAGATTTTTGCATGCATGAGGTAACTCCTGTTAGAGTGAGCGCCGATGAACAAGTTCTCAGCTGCTGTGTATAAATTCGCCATTGGATATGTTTATGGCTGTTTTGCTCCGGTGGGTGCCCTATGGTCAGGAAAACTCCAGCCTTCAGGTGTTGCAGGGAACCTCACTGAGTGTGGCTGCCCACTGATCTCAGGACTGCTGTAATGCCTCAAATGAAGCACTGTGCTGCCTGACAGGCTGAACTAATACTGGTCTGAATGCCTGTGGGCTACCTTAGAAGTTTCTATTTAAAAAATAATCCTCTGGGTGTGGAATGAGGAAAAGCAGCACATGAAAGCCCTGAGAAGTGTGTGAGCTCTAACAAAATACTGGTGTTTTGACACAAGATAGGTGAGTGCAGCCTTGAAGGCACAGCCTTTCCCTTCGGGTTCACTGGTACTTCCTTCAGTACTGCCCTGGGCTGTCTTAACAGCAGGTGTTCAGGAACAGGTGCTGCCTTTGAAGATGGAGATGGCTTGAAGCAAGGTGTGAATTTAGGGCAATGTTTTTCAAGCTGCGATCTGTAAGAGGTAGCTGCATCTGACTTCAGAGTGGCTTCATGCCTGGCTGCCGACGGTTCTCACCTCGCTGCTGGAAGGAGCAGCCCACGCAGTGGCAGCAGTGTTTGTGAGGCTGTACTGTAAAAGCAGCTGGTTAAAAATACCCTCAAAGAAAATTATTAAATCTGAAGTTGCTTTAACTCCAGTCAGTGCCTGGCCCATGGGAGAGGGAGACAGTGAGAATCCCTTATATCAACACTGTGAGCAGAAGCAGCATATAGCAAAGTTATGGGCTGAGAAGATTAAGTCCAGTAGTGGCCAGCCCAAACCTGTTCTTTGGGTCTGCAAATCCCCTGGAAACTTCAGCAAGTCAGAGGTGAAAGCACTGACTGTGCTCTGAATTGTAGCCTACCAGTGCTGTAAGTGGCTTGTACTAATCAGCTGGTCTGGTTCCGCTGTAGTCATTAGGTTATCAGAGAAATACTGATTAGATGGACTCTGGAAAATGCTTACAAGAGGACAGGACTCCATTGCTTTGGGGACAGAGACAGGATAGGCCTAGGGCTCATGTGGGGAGCAGTGAGGATATTACCTACAGCTCTCTATACCTGCTGATAAGCATCTCCTTCCTGCTGCAAGTCACTGCTCAGTGTTTGGAGGTGAAGTGAGAAGTGAACATCCCTGTGCTGTGCAGCATGTTGGAGCAGTCACACAGCCCCAGTCCTCGTGCTGCAGGAACAGAAGCTCATCAAGCAAAGCAGGACAGCTGGCAGTGAATCCACTGCATGGCTCCAGGTAACACCCCCCCTGCAGCCCCGTGTTTCCCTTGGCTTTATTCAGGCGTTCCTAGACACTCAAACAGGCTCAGCTGGAGCTAAACAGGCATTCTCCATCAAGGACAGGCAGAAGGAAGCCTCAGCTTGGTGCACCAAGCTGGTGAAGTGAGCAGCAACTGATCTGGGTGTCCATGGCCCTGGGGATGTTCTGTCTTCCTGAGGTCGTGCAGCTCAGGCCTCGTAATCCTGACACCAAATGCACTGAGGCAGGCTGCTGGCCATGAATGGCTACTGCATTGGCACTTCAGAAAAGCAGGTACACCTCCGTACCAGAACCTGGCACAGCTTTTGCTCTTAGGGCAGGTGAAGCCCTTGGAAATGAGATGATGGATTTGGCAGTAACCCTGTAGCATGAGGCTGCCGGTTTACTTTTTGTTTTGTTACTTGAATTAGGTCAAACAACTTCCCTCTTCTGGACTTTCCTTGCAGTCTCCCAAGGCTGCTTGTTGACAGTGGAAGACCATTCAACTATTTCACACAGATTTGACCTTGTTCAGGTTGATGGCAGAGCCAATACTGTGCTGGCAGCGGTCACCTTGTAGTGCCAAACCCATTGCAGCGTGTATCTCGCTAAAGGAAAAGTTTGGGCAACTGCAAGCTGTACTGAGGCACGTTGGCAAGCAAACTTAGTTATGATGCTCTGAAGGAGAGTGTGTTTAATTTTTCCTTGACTTTGGCAACAGCTGAAACAATAGGATCATCCCCGCAGGCTGAGGCACGTGCGCCAGCACAGTTTCTCCAGAGGGCAATAAAAAAAAATGGAGGGACTTTCATTTCATTGTGTGCCAGAGCACACACTGGAAAAAAAATGCACAAAACAACCCTCCCACCGGGAAGCAGCGAGCCGAGCACCGGGGGCAGTTTCTGGCAGGGAAGGCTGGGGCTGGCGGGCAAGGAAGCACCGGCTCTGAGTCACCCGAGCCACAGGCTTCCAGCTGCAGGGCCTCGGGAGGGCTTCTCCGGAGCAAAACCAGGCCCATGCCATAAAGATCTGGCCTTGCAGGCCTCCTCGGGAAGTGCAAAATCCCATCTTGTGCTGTGGTGATGGGCAGGGCCTCTGTGGGCCTGGCTGTGAGAGGAGTCAGGCCCGGCCGTGACATGCGGAAGCTAGGCCTCAACAAAGACTTTGTTTCTGAACGCCTTGTACGTCCAAAAAAATTCCTCGCTTCAGCTTGGCTTTGTGCCCTTCAAACGTTTCAGGGGGCAGCAAGCCTGGATTAGGCCCCATTACTTGTGGTTTCTGGAAAACTGGCCCGTCAGATGTGCAGAAGCGCTGACCAGAAGTTGTGCAAGCTGCCCCCAAACTGAGCTTTGCGTCTGTGCTGGGTGAGGGGAAGCTGCTCGTCTTGGATAAAAGGCTTAACAGCAAGGCACGGGGCAGAGCGAGGGGCTGGGGTGAGGTGGACTGGAGAAAGCCCTGTTTTTCCCCATCTCTTGGCCTATTTTTCACAAAGGCAGTCCCAGCACAACGGCAGGGGCCTCGCCTGCCCACGCCTGGCGTGCAGCCGGCAGCACCATCTGAGCCACTGAACCCCGGGCATCCCGAACGTCCACCACTAAGTGGATATTTATGAAAAAGAAACAGAAGGGTCTGACTGCTTTTGGCAGCGTGGGACAGGGTTTGTGATGGGTTTAAAGCAGGAAAAAGCACTGGGGCGTGTGCATGTTGTGGTTTTGTTTTAGCTTAGCAAAAAGGCACTGTTAAGAAATATAATTGGTAATAGAAGAAAACTGACAACTCCATACTGCCAAACTATGCACGTCCAAGCTGGCTGTCAGCTCTTACAAGAAAGGCTGGGTTATGTTACAGTAGCATTGGGGATGGAACGCTGGAGGATTTGGGTTTGAATCCAGCAAGAGCCCGCGGTAGTGCTGTGGGAAGCTGGAGGCAGAACTGCCACGAGTGAGGACCGGACGTTTCTGAATTGCCAAGGGAACAACACAACCCCAAACTGCCTCTGTTAGGAAGGTGCACACCCAGAGCAAGATGAGCAAATCATGACACTGTGTCTGTGGATGCAACAAAGAGAAAAGCAACAGAAAGATCACCTCAAAAGTACCTATTTACCCTTTGCAGTTCTGAAATCCATTTGTGCTGTCACTGACAAAGGTCTGAAGATGGTTTGCATGCCAAGCACGTACACCTATCATGCTGGGTAATGCTGCATCATCGTTTCCTGGTGCTCCTGTTTTCCTGCCCGTATCCATCTGTTGTCCTGTGTGAAGGTTAGATCAGCGGCACTTGGGGGCTGGGAGGGCTGCGTTTGCCTGTGCAGAACCAACACAAATTGTTCCTGATCCTTGCCTGGATTGGCTTGGAACTGCTATCAAAAAGGAAAGTTTAAAGATTTCACGTACGTAATTAAGGACAACTTTAATCCAAGATAAGTAGTGACGTGAAAATTACAGGGGAACAGAAATTGCATTAGCCTTTGTGCACAAGCAAGGGAAGAATTGCAAAATAAGTGCTTTGCAAAGTTTGGATATTTAGAGGCGAGCGCAAGGTGCATGAAAGGGGAAATGGAGTGTGCAGCTAGCAAGTGTGCACATCTGCAAAGATGCCCTATTTGCAGTGCCAAGAAAATCAAAACTGCAGCCAAGAAAAACATAGTTATAACGATACAATGACATAGCCCAACTGCTGCTAGTAGAGTTGCAATTACATGCTGAACAAGCAAGAAGGAAAACACCAACAGCATCAGTTAGCATAACAGGGATGTAGACCTTGCAACTCACAGGCAAAGGGGGAATCTGAGGAGCTGCACACAGCAGCAGACCCAAGTCACAGCAGTGCTCCTCCTGAACGAGCAAGGGACTTTGACCCTGCTGAAAGCATCAGACAGCCTTTCTCCTAGTGGTGATACAGACCTAAGCACGAGGGCTGCACACTCATGTTTGTGAATTTTTAACTAACTAGATTTAAATCCACCACATTTGGAGTTCCCATTAGAGCAGACACACCTGGTGATCAGAGCAAGCCAAGAAAGCTGCAGTCCAGCACACTGCATCTTGAGCAACCAAGACACTCTGCAAGGATGCAGTTAGCGCTTTGTCCTTTTGAGAAAGGAAGGAATACTCTTTGTGTGGACTTCGAGATCTCTGACCAGGCAAGGTCCCACTTGTAAGGTAAGTACTGCCTGTTGCAGTGCATTCAGGAGAGAGATGTGATTTATGTTCTCCAGATGTCTGCTCCCTGCCTTCCAAAGGCTGTGCCCATTTAGACATGCCAGCACTGCTTATGCTTGCAGTGCACTCAGGTAATAGAGCTAGATGTGACAAAACACAAATGTAGAACTGCACAAAGATAGGAATATTCTGGCTCAGTCTCTACCTTATACTTCGCTAAAAAGCAGGGAACAAAAATGTCTTGATGTTGAGTAAAAGGCATTCTACTCACCCAACATCCTTTATTAACAGGCTGTGCTTCAGGGGTGTCTGCTGATGAGCAGCATTGATTATTCATGCTTCACAGCTTCATGTGTAACTTAGGCTTTAGTATAAGCAACACAATGTAACCCCTGATAAGCAGGAGAAGGGAAAAGCATGCATGATGCAAGATGTTCCCATCAAAGTTTCGGTTCCTCTTAACACAAAGAGGACCTACAGGACACAGAGTGACTAGAGCTCAACTATCAATCTCCTCTTCTTGTGCACCTCCTCAAATGGGGAAGGCAGTTTGTCTGGTGGTGTAACCACAACCCTCAGCTGCCACTTCAGAGATGCCTGGGAGACCACAAAGCGGGGCTGCAGGGCCGAGGTTGGTGCATGGTGACACCAGTCCCAGGGCCATGATCTAGGGCCTCTAACGTGTCTTCATCCCACAAGCAGCGGGAGGTCCAGGGGTAATAATCTCCCCACATGAGCCTCCAGACCCACAGAAGAACCACTTCATCCCTGCCCTGCCCCTTTCTGCTGCTTTGGGACCTACAGATCCATAGGTCAGAAGGAAGAACTGATACTTACAGTAATCAGGCTACAGAAAATGCTCAAGAACAAAAGATTGATTTTAATGTTCTAGCTTCGAGCAAGTTTGGCTGTTACCTGCAGGAAGTCTTCATCATTTGTGTTGAGGAGGAAGCAGATGGAAATCACAGAATTAATTTGATCTGAAGAGCCTGTGTTCTGGAAAAACATGTGTCAGGCCCCATTACACAGTGCCATTGAACTGGGGACAGAACAAGCCATTTGTGGCCTGCAAGCGTGAGCCTGCTGGAGAGTGCCTTTCCTCCAGCAAAAAGAACCGGTCAGCTCTGTGCAGGAGCACCAAGCCCTGCAGGAGGTCTCCTGTCTTCTGTCCTTCAAGGAAGGTGAATAGCAACAGGAATGTCTCCTTGCAAAGCCCCGTAATTAGCAAATTGATGGTGCTGTTAGTTGTCTTTGGGTGAGATCAAAGCAAAGCAGAGTCTGGAGAGAGATCCCAGGCTGCCAGATATCCACAGGGTTCTGGCTGCTCCTGTACCCCGGCATAACCCAAACCTTGTCTAGGATTTACTTCACAGATCCCATCTTTCCCCAGATCTGAAGGTGTACCTGGCTGCAAAGAAGTTTAGTGAGCTCATGCTGCAATAACTTCAACACCAATCTCTCTCCAGAAGCACAGGCTTTTCATAAAAGGCAGCCGCTACTGGAGATGACCCCACAGGCGCTGTATCTTCAAGACTGTCGTCATCATGTTCTTGAAGTAGCTCAGCAGTTGCTGGAACAAGCGCATGATAGCTTTCCTACCCCCTCCTACCTGCTCCGCTTTTGGATCCCATGATTTCTTCCTTGTTTAAAATGATTCAGCGATAGACTCTCAGATAGCCTCTGACTGGTTAAAAATAGTTGCTTGCCTCATATGGGTTTAGCATGGTGCTGTCAACTGTAAAATGTTCCACCTTCCAAAAAAGTAGAGTGAAAAATGAAAGTGAGCGTTCACACCCTATTACTCTCCACAGTCAGACCCCTGCGTTCAATCCAAGCCCATGGCAGGAGGAGAGGCAAGCTGAGCAGGGCAGGCGAGATGCTGAGGCAGTGCCTGGTGCTTGTGGAGCTCTGCCCCGTACACAAAATCACCCAGGCTGATGGTTTGCTCTTGTTTCTCCCACCGCAAAGCATTAGTTTATTTTGAAGAGGTATTTATTTGTTAACTTTCCAAAATAGAAGAAGAGTTTAGGCATTGCAGACGGGTGTCTCGTGGTGCCAGTTGGGAGAACACGCTCCAGCAGGAACCAGTATAGCCCAGTTAGCTGAGCCACATCCTAAGCCATAACACAGGGGCAGGAGGGCCTGTAGTCATCAGATACAACTCTCATGTTTGTGCAGAGCCTGCACAACGTCTACAACAGGCCTGAGCCTCATTTAGATCAATGAACTGAATGTTTTTGGGGAAGAATGAGATAATTTGATGGCAATTTGGGGAAGAATGAGATAATTTGATGGCAATAGTGACTTTCTCATTTGTTTCTGCTTTGCTGGGAGCTGGAATGTGTTTGCACCCAGTTTTTTTTTGCTGGTATGTGTGCAGCGGGACACCTCTGCCACAGCGGTGTCCTGGACTGGTGTCAGTGAGGAAAAGCAGAGTGAGAAATGGAAAGGGTTTGGGGTTCAGCCTGCCAAGCGGTGCTGCAAGATGACAGACCCATGCTTCTGCAGTGCCCCCAGCCTGTTCCTGGTGCACTGCTGAGCACAACAGCCAAATCCTGGCCAGCATCTGTGGGGTAGGATTTGATCTCAAAGTCAAAGCTCTCACAAAGGCCAAGCCAAGTGCTACAGCCTGCAGGCTGATGCACTGAGCCCCATCCTTGCAGCACCTGGCACTGCTGCGGTGTCTGAGAAGCCATGCAGCACATCAGTCACACAGCACAGCCTATGGTTACAGCTCTGTCAACAGCATTTGCTCAGGGTTGTTCCCAACAAGACAAGGGATGAGGCTGGGAATGAACTACTGCAGCAGAGAAATGGGCACCTCGAGGGAGTGCAGACAGGGGCTCAATTTTCCAGCTTCAGATGCCTACATGTGCCAGACCCCAGGTCACAGCTATGTTTATAGGAAGGGAGGTTTTCACAGGCCAACAATTCTAATGCACACTAGGCCTTACGCAATTTTCCTTTCCATTTATAATATTATGTATTTTATATGATAAAGTTTGTAGCGTGGCTTTTGTGCATGAATGATACAGTTTCCATAATATTTTTTAATATGCAGAGACACTTTGTTTTGAGCTCTTGGGGCATGAGTCAACTCCTATTTAAGGCCACTGGAGTCCTTCCAGTGACCTCTTTGGGACCTGGCTCATGGGGCAGCCGAGGCCTGATGTGCAGAACTAGCATGACCTGCAAGGCTCAAGGCAGCTCAGGAGCGTTGGGTCCACCAGCAGTTCCTGGACTGGGAAATTACACTTACAGCATTGCCAGCCTCCCCTGGGCAAGCTGCAGCAGTCAACTTCAGCCCTGCAAGATCCGCAAATTTTCCCACCTGAAGCAGATGGTAAGTCCCTTAATCTCCAGGCTCTAGTGAACATCATGATTGTCCAATTGCAGGATGATTGCCAGGTATGGCTTAGAAACTGGACATGTTTGATGTTTATGAAACATCTCCTAAGAGTTTTAAAAAGGGACCAAAAATGTTTACACACAAGCTGGATGGACTCTAAAGCACTGCATGCTGTGTTGTGTCAACTCCCACACCTGCACATATGTTAAAAAATCCCTGTGAAACAAGGGAGCCAAGCAATGGAGTGAGTCTAACCAGCCCCCTCTTGGTGCCCTGACTAGAACCACACAACATTTTCTCTAGCAGAACTGCAGGATTTTATGCAAAATCTCTGCAAGGAGTCCAGGCTCTCTCTCAGTTTGGGGCTGGTAAGAGACAGGGCTGTGGTGTGAGCTCCTGGAGGGGTCCAAGCCCGGCCATGTGGCCCCACCAAAGAGAGACCTGGATGAAGAGCAGTGGAGCTCTTACCAAACCCGCCTTTCCTTGTGTGTTTGGGTTTTCTATGCCAGAATGTTTCTGGAGCCGTTTGTAGTAACATGTAGTAACAGTCCTTCCTCTGCTATCACTTGCAGAAAGTCCTGCCTTGATCATGTTTTTGCATAGGATGACAGCAAGATTCAGCCCATATAAGGTTATTGACCTGGGAAGAGAGAGTTTGTCGAATTTAAGGGCTGGGCAGTTTCTTGGAAATTGTCTTATCAGCACGGCTCCAAGCCGGGCTTTAACAGCCTTGCTGAGCTGTGTCGCTTGTTCCTATTCCTACAGCTCTGTACACATATGCTTATTTTGCAATACGTTATTTAATACAGCTTCCAGCCAAGATTGCCACAAAGTAGGAAGCCAAGCTCAATAGTTTTGCTGTTTCTGAAATTAGGTGTCAAATGGGTCCTGAAGCAAAGTAACAAAGGAGCACCCAGGGACAGCACAAAGGCTGGTGCTGCAAACCTTATGCTTCCTCTTTTGCTGGTGGAAAAAGGAATGGCTGGGGGTCAGGGGATATCAGTAGAAGCAAGAGGGCAAGACAGGAACTGAAGGGTCTTGGCTTTGAGTATCAAGGAGTGTCACCAGAGTGCATGCTGGTCACTGAAGGCAGTGGAGGAGGACTGGCAGGGAGTCAATGAGTGCAGCACATTGGGGATTTTAAACCAAACCCAACGATATATTGCTGTCTGCTCTAGGCATGAGCCTCTGTGCACACAGGGACAGACACTGCATTTTCACAGAGCCAGGAGGGGCTGGTTCACCATAAACCTGCCCTGCCTATGACTGGCCATCCCACATAGGAAGGGCAGGGGGCATCTCTCCATATGAGCAGGGCTTTGTATCTGTGATCCAGCCTTCATCCCCAGGGGATGTCAGGAAGGGTTTGGCCATTGAAACCCTCTGGTGCAGGTAGTTCAGCCACTGCCTTGGTTAAGGCTGGCTGCTCAGCAAGGCTGATGTCTGCCTTTAGAACCAGTGCCTGCCAGAATCATGGACACAGTTCCAGTAACCTCACCTCCCAAGTCGCTGCTCTAATAATCCTGTTTGCTCAATCTTAATGACTGAAGTGAACCATAGCCAAGAAAAAAACAGAAGGATTACCCTCCAGCACCTGTTCCCACTGAAAAGGTTATCATAGCTGGTCACACTGGATGATGTCCTTTAGGTGTCTCCATGGAAGCAGCCTGAGCCACCTCCATGGCAACCCACCAGAAGACATCTCTCCCTTTCTGCATGCCCCTTTCTCAGGTAATTTCAGCTCGGCACCTGGAGGCTCTGAGCAGATGGAGGGCAGTCCACACAGACACAAGTGTCGGTACTTGCACATCTCCAGCATGCGGGGCTGCTCTCCAAATGGCATTGTCTCTTGATTGACTGTCCAAGGGGGAAGAGGTGGGGGCGGTATGAGTTGAATGATGCAGGGCTCAGAAGATAGACAACAGCTCCAAAGCACTTCAAAACAAATTGTTTTTCCTGCTCTTTGTTCCTTGTACTTTCGCTGTACAAGTACAGGATCTGCCCCACTCACCTCACAACATGTAAAGCCTCTGTTTTGTTGCAATTGCATCCACAATCAATAGTAACTGATGCAAGAGGATGATATTTTACTGGAGAATGAAAATGTTTGTTTCCAGAAAAAGAGGTCTTCCTCAAAGCTGTTTACATGGGAAAGCAGGAAAACTAGAGAAGGTCCAGAGAAATTTTGGAGAGACTCAGAACATTGGTGGAAAGCTCAGGCAACAAAAATGCAACCCTCCCATAGATGGAGATCTTCTGTTTGACCTCACCTGGATGTGGAATCTGTCCCACTCTTCCCACTTTTTGTCTTTCTTTTGGGATCACCTTGAATATCAAGGTTAGCTCAATGGCCAAAAATTTGCCACTGAGTATTGTAGCGGTGCCCTGAGGGCTGGTTCTGTGACCAGTTGAAAAGCTTGAGAAGCAGCCTTTGGAAGAAGAGGGATGCTCTGGAATGAAGGAGGTGGCCACCATCTTAATACTGAGGAGCACAATTTAAGTGGGGAGGTTTGAGTGTAGAAGTCCTGTGTGCCACTGGAGCTCTAGGGACAGGTCTTCCATCTTGAGCCGTTGTACAAATGTGCAATTTCCTAAAGCAATGTTAATGAAGTACTGCCATGCCTGCTGTGACTGAGCACACGTGTTCCAGTTGTGCTAGCAGAAGGCCAAGTGCCCTGGGTGGAGGCAAGGAAGGGTGGCAACTGTCTTTCAGTCCTCTGTGGTGCAGAAAAATACTGCAACTGCCCCAAAATCTCCATGGCATGAGCTAACTCCTCCCTCCAGTTCTTCTCATGAGCATCCTCCCATTGCTTAAGCAGAGATTTGGTGAACAAATTACTGCAGTCACAGATGGTTTTTCTATAATGGAATGTGGCATTAAACTAAACACTGGAAGATGAAGACAAACAAAACAAAAAAAATCGGAGAATAATCCTTAGCTTGCAATCAATTTTGCAAAACATTGTTGAAATTAGGTTTTACTGGAACAAAAATGTATTTATCACATCTGTCAACACTGAAAAATTATGTTTAAATTAGGACTTTATTTTAAACCCTGAAGATGACCCAGACGTGATACAATATTTATAAATACCTTAACATACACCACAGTATAAAAATAGATTTATCCTCTTACTATTGAGTCAATATTGAGTCAACAATATTCTTGCCATTGTCATATATGAGGGGGAATTAGTTTTACCCTCCTTGCCAACAAAACAGAGAAAAATTAAAACCATGGAGAGGAGAGCAACAGCAGCCTACAGGACAGATTGTGTTGTGAAAAGGGGCATGAGAAAGCAGTGTCCATCAGAGCAGGCTACCCTGATGCTGAAGGTTGTGTAGAAGCAGGCCAGCACTGAATGATACCAAACAGCAGAGCCTTCTGATCCCTGCCATTGTGCACTGACTTTGAAGCTATGACCAGCTCCGATGCTGCCCTGAGCCAGCCTGCTGGGCTGTGTTGTGGATGGGTGGCTCTTTTCAATGTCTTTACCCTGTTGTTCTTGGCCATGGCTTTGACAGGAATGCAGACTGCAGACAAATTCTTGTGCCAGCTCAACTTCAAAGTAAGAAATGCTCTGTAAGTGCAATAGGACACACTGTGCAGGTTCGTCTGACAAGGATGAGTAATGCAGTGTGTAAATTCAGCCTAACGCCATCTACTCTGCTGTTTTGCATGGCCAGGGGCCATGGGGCCAATAACACTGACATCCATCCCCAAGTACTCACTCAGCCCTCATTGTGCATCCTGGAGGTTCAGGCACTGAACTCAGCTACTGAGTGGTACCAGGATGTTTCAAGGTGTGAAGATCTTAAGCATCCCACTTGCTGGCTCCACGAGGATGTATAATGGGGATGGAAGCAATGGGAGATAATGGAGCATCACAAATACATCTGGAGGGGATGCTGGCTGGCTGCACACAGTCTGTTGCTGGAGTGGGACAGAGCTAAGCAGGAGACCATGAATAATGCTGTGAATCCACTCAGAGAGAAAAGATGGTGGGAGAACATTGGTAGCAGGAGGCTCTCAATGGCTGGGAGCCATGTGGTGACGTGGGGAGATAAGGCTCATGATGGATGGACCTTAGAAGGTTTGAAGGCTTTTGTTCTGCTTGGATAAGCAGTCAAATATTCACACAGATAAGCTTCAGAAATGCATCTGATCTGAAACTCTTTGTATCTAAAAATGCAGGGCTGGAAATAGCACAAGATATTTCCTCTGGCACTTCATGGTTCAAGGGCTTTCCTTCACCAGCACCAGGATGCTCGGACCCACCCATGCAAGTAACTGTAGGTCAGGGCAGTGTGTGCTTGGGCACTCTGCACTTTGTCATTGTGGTCCAGGGTTGCAGGAAGTTCTGAGGGGACCAGCAGGTATCCTGCAACTTTAAATTGCAGTGCTTGAGAGAAGCACTTCTGGAGAGTGCATCATTTCCTTGGAAATGAATTATAACATGTTCTACCCCAGCGAGTTTCCTTGTACCATGAGTTGCTTAAAAAGTTTCTCCTTTTGCATTTCCCATTCAGATGAAAAACAAACTAGAAGGTCTGAGGCATAAAGGCTAGTGGGAAAATGGAAATTCTGCTCTGAGTATTGGAGCAGGCACGGAGCAGCTCCCAACTCAAGATCCAGGAAGGTTTGGGGTAGGAAGGGGCAGGCAGGAGCAGTGAGGCTTGTGGCTCCATAGGAAGTCTCTGGGTGGCCTAAATGCATTTTGGGTTTACCATTAACCAGCTGGTCAGTTACGTGCAGATCCTGTTGAAGCATCCCTAGTCTTGGGATGCTGCAAGGAGAAGCCAGATCCCAGCCCTGAGGGTAGTGCAGCAGAGGGCTTTCAGGGAGACTTTCACCCATCTGGGTTCAGTGCTCATTGCTTCCCTGTGTCCCTCCCCACACTTCCCGGGTTGCTATTCATATCTTTGCCTAATGAGTTCCCCATCCTCCCCCAAGTGTTAACTTCTTCCTTGCTAAGCGGTGCTTGGAGTTTACATGAGAAAGTTGTTTATGTTATATAGCTTTGTGATAGTTTCCTCCTACACCCCCTCCCTTCCTTCCCCAATAAAATCAAAACGGCATGCTCGGCAAGGCCCATAAAGAAAGGGGGGGTTGGAAACCCAAACACTTTTTGGTGAACCCAGTAGGAAATAACGTCTCTCCTGAAGGATGCTAAAGACTGAGCTCATAATAGTAGGAAATAAGTGTCCACCCTAAGCAAGGAATTGCCTACTCACAGCTACCTAGTGTAAAATACAGATGTTCGTGCAGCAGGCCACAAGCCCTCATGGGATGTAGGGGTGATTTCCTCACCGGTTGGGATGGTGGCAAACCCATCTGTGTGCAAAGCTCTGTGTATTAAAAATTGTACCAAGTTTGCAAGGAAATAAGAGCAAAAATAAAAGGCAACAGTGTTTTGAACTCACCTAAATAGGTGAACAGCAGCAGAAGGCAATACAAACCCATTACCCTGACTGCTCCCTGCAGAGGAAAAACAGGCACACAAAATCCTATTCATTATTCTCTTTCTTATTTAAAGCTAAGTAAGTCATTGAACTTTACTACTTGATCTATCCATTTGCTTTAATAGTAGGGCTGCAGGAAATCTTTTGCTCCTCAAAGGAGGTTTCAAGTTTCTCACTGATATCATACAAAAAATACTTGGAATGTATGAGTAAAAAATAACTGCATTTCAAAGGGAGGTTGAACCATGCCAATAATGATAATTTTTCTCTTCTGAGATGCGGCACCAAAGAGTGGAGGTCAGAAGGAATTCAGAGCGCCATTGTTCTCCTTCCAGGGGCTTTATCTGGAGACAGGCACAGTGACAGACCCCGCATTATCTGCTCCTGGTGTTAATGGCATGCATTTGACAACCTCAACCGTTTAATTTACTAAGTGTCTCATAACATAAAGGCAAAGGCAAAGAAATCCATACCATGCAAAAGCATGAGCACATCCACTGCAATTAAAAAGTGTCTCATCAATGCCCAGTGTGCTCTACAATGTTACTTTCTTAATTACGGTGATACACATGTTCCTTAAGGCACCTGAGATGTTCTAGAGTGATGAAAGCATTATATAATGAGATGTATTAATGGAAACAATCCAGCCCTGATGTTATTCCAGCCTTTTTTTATCATTACATTCCTTGATCCTGCATGAGTGGAGTGCACAGGAATACAAGCAGTGGCGTTTCTTCCACCAGAAGACATGCATGATGTGAATTGCTCGAAGTCACTAACAGTGCCCATCAGTGTTGGAACAGTGTACAAACAGAGCTGTTCCTCCTGGAGAATTATTTATCCAGTGGCTGTGGCTTGGTGCCATGCCACCCCCTTGCAGCTGAGGACACCTTAGCTCCCAACTATTGCTGCCACCAGCTACCTGAGCTGCTCTTCCAACCCTCTCAAGTCCAAGGCTCTGCCAAGGGTTGATGAGTCAGTCCCATGATCTTCCCTGGGATGTAACTACACCCTGAGCAGGCAAAGTAACAGTTCAAAGGGTGCTCATCTGGATCTCAGCTTCTGCAGCATCACCAGACACAAAGCTTGTGACCTCATCCAACAGACTGAAATCTGTGCTGCAACCAAAACAGATGATCTCAGCCTTGTCACTCCGCACCTTCCCATTTCCCTTGTGCTATTGCTCATGTTCTTACAACCCATGCAGACCAGCTGAAATAAGCCTTTCCTGGAAGGCCTGTTCTCCCCCCGATGAGCCTGAAGCTCACATGGCTGCAGAGGCTGCAGAGCCCGGCTGGCAGGGACGTGCCATGGGGCTGGATTGGCACTGAAGACCACAGACATGCTCATCCAGCTCCCAGCTTTCTGGCAACCAGCTGGCAGCAAAAAAGAAACAAAAGCTCTCATGCGGATGCTCTTGGGATGATATGAAGCACTGTTACAATACCTGTTGTTATTGGCAATTATTGCATCTGCAGCTGTCTTACTCTGAATATTACGTTAAAGTTCCAAAAAGCCTGACTATTGTATGCAATCCTATCGGTCTCCATTGGTGCTGAGAACACTTTAATGTACTTTATTATCCTACTGCCTGTAAGCTAGAGAGTGTTGCTATCAACCTGTTTGTGGTGACCATGGAAAAGAGTGAGGAGTGGCTGCAAGCGGACCCTTGGTGTGGCCATCTAATCTCCGTGTCCTGCAGCTACCTTCCTGGAGTCAGGCGGGCTGCCTGACCTGTCCAGCAGCCACCATACAGGCTGATCAGTGCCCTGTGTCAGGGTTTCTGGCTGTCCTAGCTGGGATGCTCTAGCCTGGGCTGTGATGAGGTCGTCCTGCTGCCCAGTTGTGAGGGCATTGCCTGCCAGGGAACTCATTCTATGCTGCTTTCAGTGGCGTAAGCAAGCTAATTGAGGCTTTATTTGAAGGCTCCCAAGCGAGCAGTTAGGGGAAGAGCAGACAAACATCACATCCCTCCTTGAAAGCTGGGCTCAGACAGCAACCGGGACGCTAAACAATGGTAGCTTTGTGGACGTCTCCCAGTTTACCTGCTCCTGTCCAAGAGGAAGCACCCCTCCCTCCCCAGCACAATGGCTGGTTTGGTAATCCTGAGCAGGAGCGTAGGTTGGCACATGTCTCTGTGTCACTGTGCTTGCCTTCCTGGAGCGGGGTTGGGGGAGGAATTTCCAAGGTCCCACCTTCACCCTGCTGGTGAGAAGTCTGAATAGCATGGCTTTGAGAGAGACATGGGGCAACATGGGTACATCATTGCCTGGAGGTGCAGAAGAGTGGCTGATGGCTGGAGCACCTACCGGGAGAAAATCCCCAATTAATCTCATTAAGTGTAACAGGATTCAATGTGTTACACAGGATCAGAGAGGAAAGGCACACCACCATGCCCACGACACACTACTACCTGCAGCAGTGGCAGAATCCTCGGTACACTTGTTTTCCCTTTCAGGCTGCTGACCTCGAGGTCAGGGTATTTTCTATCTGTTTGGTGCGTTTGGAGCTGGCACTAACAGCACTGAGCACGGTGCCCATCAGGACGGGGCATGGCTCCTGCCTGGGCAGGGCCCTGCTGGATGCCGAGGCAGAGCGAGCAGACAGCAACGTGAAGGAGCATGCAGCCAGCCGCCGGCACGACAAGATGGCGGTGGGCCGGGGAGGGAATGCATGCTCGCTGCAAGCTGAGGCCAGTTTATGTAATGAACCCAAATTCTCTCGTTTTCTGTCCCTTGTTGGGAATATGGATGTGGAGTGAGGCCGGGCTGGGGAGGCTCACAAAGCTCAGTGTGAGGCGGTGGCCTCAGCAGGAGGGCGGCTGCTGGGGGAGACGTAGTCCCCAGGAGCGGCACGGCACGTCTGCTGGGGGCTGCTCAGGTTTGGCTTGCTTTAAGGCTGCTGCTCAAAACGTGTCAAAAACGTTTAGGAGTGTCGAGGGCACGTTTCAGCTGCCAGGCAGCAGGTGGCACCTCTTAGATGATGTTTCTGCAGCTTGTCGGCTTGATGTCCCCCTATTAGAAGTGGTGAGGCTTTCCCAGAGGAAGGCAACACCTCCAGTATGCTGCCAAAGCCCCCAGTTTTGCCTTTTGCAAACAGGTTTGCTTTGCCATCACCACCTCTCTCATCCTTTTCCCATCTCGTGGCTTTTCCCAGCCCTGTCTGACAGCCCATGGTGAGGGCGAACCACCCGCTGTGGCCGTTCCTCCCAAGTGGGCAGGCAAACAAAAAGCGTATTGATTTCTTCCGTGAGCCGATGATTACAAATAGCGTTGATCTTACATTACACACGGCTGTTTACCCGAAGAGGAGGACTCCTCGCTTCCTCCCTGGGCGTTGAGGAATTTGGCAGGCTGTGAAAGCGAGTCAGTGGTGCATAGGGGAATGCTCCTCCGGGAGAGCGTGCTGAGAGCGATCCCAGGAGATCGCATTAGTGCTCCTGACACGATCAAACAGAAAGCTCCAGCTGAACAAAGGGTTTTGAAGACTCAGGGTGAAATATTAGGAAGGTGCGTGTGTCTCGGTGAATTTGCTTCCCTTCACTTGTTGATGGGGCTGTAGCAGAGCTATTTTTAGGTATAATCCTTCAAACAGAACATGACTTCTCCTTTCTGATTAGCACAAAGCTGGCTGCTAGTCAAAGGATAATTATTTCCCAACACATCACCTAACACACACCGACAAACAAAACACTTATTATTCAGCTATCCAGCGTTAACTGTTGGTTAGCGGTTAACGTTTTCTTGACAGCTTTGAATAGGAATAATTGCTCCAGCTTCATTAGCAGAGGTCATCTACTGCTGGTTACAATACTTTTCTGGAGATAGTCTCTCCAAAAAGATTAGATTATCAGGTCAAATCCTGCTGCCAGTGGCAATGATGCCTGACCGCATTTGGCCTCGAGAAAGCCTGCTCTTTTAGTTCATAGCTGCACAATTTCCAACCCTGCAAGTGATATATTACATAAAGGAAGTTAAGTGCACTCCACTAGACAGGAAATTACAATAAATGAGGAAAGCGTGCAGCACAAGGAAGGTTTGCAAAATAGCCACTTAAAAGTTATTAATAAAAGTCAACTTCAGATAGGGTTTAGCAAAGAAAAAAATAACAGGCTGCTGAAAAAGTTGTCCCTTTACTTGAGAACACATGCCTACTCAGAAGGGAAAGCAGCTGCTCGCAGAAGCAGCAGAGCGTGCTGCATCACCAGCCAACGGCTGATGCTGTCAAATCCTGTATGCGCTGTGGGCACTGCTCAGATCATAATTTTAAGCCACGTTTTTTGGGTATAGTTTCATTGGTTCGTCCGTTATTGCTTGGTGTGAATCAACAAGCAGTTGAAGACTGGAGTCACAGTTTTGAAGTGCAGTGAGTTTCCAAGCGGCACTTCAGTACATTCAGACTTTGGAAACGTCCATCTCCCCTCTTCGTCAATTCCCTGCACACAGCTAGAAGCAAAGCCAGACTTCCTATTTCATATTCCCACCTAGGCACCAGGAGGGCTGCAGCCTGCTGCTCTGTCCTACTGCAGAAACACTGACAGAAAGCCACTGACACCTTTGGGAATCCAGCCCTGACACACACACATCTCAGGCACTCACATCAAACGATTTGGGTCCTGACAGACACCTGCTGCTTTCCCAGCAGGGATTTGTTTTGCCTTTCTCCATTCCCTGCAGGCCTGTGCTCTTTGCGGTGACTTTTCTGCACACGTACACGTGCAGCCCTGTGCTGCCACCTATACTTTCCGACACGCAGCTCCAATTGTTAATCCACGTCTGGCTTTCTTCAAAAAACCTAACACACTGTGAGCATTTGACTAATTTTCTCCAGATCATTTCAGCAATCCTGTTAGTCTTTGTGGGTTTGCTCCTTGTCCAGCCGCGATGCACAGACTGTCTCAAGGACAATCCATGCCATGGGCTCACCAGCAGCTTCCCATGCTCACACACATGCCTGCCACGTGTCCCTCTGTGCCTGCAGGGCCACCATGCCACCCTTTTGGTACCCCTGCAACTCATCTGCTGCCAGCTGGGTCCTCTTCACTGGCTATTACCACTCCAACGTGCAGGCTCCAGGCTTTCACAGCAGGTCCTTGACTGGCCAGACCTCATTGGGAACACCTCCTGACTGCTGTGCTCATGCAGTTGGCCCTACTGTGGTCAATGGGCAACACTCGCCTTGCCTTCATCCTTACTGCCATGATGCTCTCCCAAGGGATGACCCAACGCAGCTATTCAGCAGAATAAGCTGAATAAGTTCTGGCCCTAAATTTCCCACCTAGAGACCCCATTGACCCAAAACACTCATTGCCTGCTGAAGTCTAAGGACACGTACGCTGGGGCCAGATCCTGCCCTGTCCAACCCAGCCATGTGCACGGGAGGAAGGGCTGATGCTGCTGGCCATGCCGACCCATCCCGTCCTGTCTCATCCTGTCCCATCCCCAGTGCATGCAGCCACTTCTCTATGCCACTGTCCCCTTTGCCCGCAGAGCCCTGCTGACTTTGCTGGAATCAGAAGACAGAACCAGGTCTGCAGAGTGAAAAACCAACACATCCTGTGGTAGCAGAGCAGATCTCACCTAGCACCTGACCTGCCACTGCAGTGTGTTAAAGACCCCTTTTCACTGTTACCAAGGGAGAAACCACTAACTGCAGCTCACAGTCAGCCTCAGCTAAATCAGCTCACAAGGGTTATTTCTCCCTAGGGCCGTTATTTTGTCCTTGCATTAAATATACAACTTCTCTTTTTTTTTTCTCCTTAAGACAAATTCCTAAACTTAAAAAAAAAAAGAAAAAAAATGATTTCCAAAACAAACTGTTGGCTGCTGTCCTACAGGTCTCACCTTGGGAAGCACTCTTCCTAGAAGCTCATTTCTAACTTAACTCTGCTTCGGAGTCTAATGAAGCTAAAAACAGCTTTACTTTCATTCTGCACCGACGCGAGGTGTTCTACACTGCCTTTTTGCTGCTCTGTCTGCAGTAGTGCATTCTGCATTCATTGCAGTAATGAAACATCGATGCAGCGCACCTCCACAAAGCACTGAGAGAAGGCAACCTTCTGCACCAGGACCCAGACGCACACCCCTCTTGCTCACAGAGCCCTGAGTACTGCAGTCCCCCGACTCCCTGCCTCTAACAAAACGTGAATATAACCCCAAACGGCACAGTTACAGAAAGCGAGCGTCCTCATTATCAGGCTGGAAACACCTTGTTGTGAGCCACTAGTTCTAAGGGAAGTCGGCAGACTTCAGTGCAACAGGAATACAAACCGGTTGGGTCTCAAACACGGTTTTAGAATCCCGTGTCAGGGAAAGCCATTAGATAGTTGTGTTGGTAATCTGAGCCATCTTCGGGGAAAAACAAATGCTGCTCTTCCCATTATAGACAGGTATTGTTTCGAAACCTAGGGAGACACGCTTGCTTGTGCTGCAATGGCATTTATTGCACATCGACTAATTACTTACACAGTAGTAAATTGCACCAGAGTATAAATAGGTTATAAAACACACACACAGAGGAGAATGGAAACGACACACAAGTGCTAAAATAACAGCAGATTCACGCGGGCACTTGGAAATAAAAATAATAGAAGTCCCTTAAGATATTTTAATTTATAATGCGGATCTATTTACAGTACCTTCATAAAATAATATAAAATGTCACTCTCTCAGTAAAACTATAACAGATCAGACAAAACCAGAAATCACTTCCAGGCTTGGTGTTGTTTAAACCTCCATTTCATTTTAATTTGCGTGTGTGGATGCGTGCAAGCAGCATCGTCCAATAACTTTACAATCCTTAATACTGTGCAAAAAAACCCCAGCTCTGTGGCCGTTTCCCTAAAATGTGCAGTAAAATCTTGTTGTTGCCAGGATGTTTTTTTTCCCTGCCCATCTGTAATTACAACGAACAAGCTGCAGAAGGCTCATTAACTCCCCCCCCCCCTCCTATTCCATAAAGTACTCCTAACGGTAGGCAAATACGCTGTTTAATATAAACACGGCCCATTTATTCCCCTGTACAATATGCACAGTTTGAGGTAGAAGTTTCCCAGCCTGACCGCTATTGTCTGGCCAAAGAGATAAGCGCAACAACTCACTGGTTGCTGATGCAGAGGAAAAAAAAAAAGCAGAAGAGTTTGGGTTGTTCGGGTTCTTTTTTTTTTTTCCCTTTCAAAACAGATCTGTGTTCCTTGATCTTAATATTGTCATCGCTTCTGCTCAGCAGAAGAGGGGAACACAGCGACCACGGGTTTCGGACAGCTCTCGCGGCAGCCGACGCGCAGAGCACCTGCAGCTCCAACCTCACGGCTGGGATCGGCCGCTTCGCCGTGTGCGTGCGGGACTGCTGCCGGAACCCTCGGGATCACGGCTTGGGCTCCTGCTGCCCTCCGGGTGCAGCCCCAGCCATTACTCAGCCTCATGGAATCATAGCATCACTGGATTGCTCCCGCTGCTCCAGCCCAGGAGCTGGCTACCTGCACTGTCCGGAGAAAACTCACCCATGGGATGGGACTTGTGAAAGCATTTCTCTAGCCCACCCACAGCTAAGCCTCCTTCCGACCCAAATATAATCTGGTTAGCTTTGGGACAGGCTGTTTATTTGCTCTGTTCTCCGGTCAGTGGGCTTCCTGTTTGCTTTTGGTTCAGATGAGGTATGTCGGATACAATTCACCTGCTTTTATTCATCAGTAAACACGGGTTCTCTCCCTGCTCATCCCCTGCCTGCGTCCCCCAGCTGTGGCCGGCCCCACAAACCCACCCCCCTATACCTTGGACTCCGAGCGGGATGTTTTGCTATGTCTCTCCTCCAGGCTGGACTCGCTGCCGCCCCGCATGCCCCCGTTGCAGTCGGACCATGTTCCCCCTGGGCTGTGCTCGGGGGAGCCCAGGGTGCTGATGAAGCCCCCGGGCAGCGGGACAGGTTGGCCGCCAGCGTGCAGCCGCCTGTCAGCTTTGCGGGGGAAGCAGAGCAGCCTCTTGAAGGCCTTGCGGAAGTCCGGGCTGCGGCAGTAGATGATGGGGTTGAAAGCGGAGTTGGCGTAGCCCAACCAGTTGAAGAAAACGAAGAGCCAGTCTGGCACCAGGTCTCTGTTGAAGGCGTTGACGATGTTCACCAAGAAGAAAGGGAGCCAGCAGAGGGTAAATACCCCCATAATGATGCCCAGTGTCTTCAGGGCTTTCTGTTCCCTCATGGCCATGACGCGGGACGTCTTCCTCTTGCTGGCACGGCCGTTGCCGAGGATGGGCTGGTGGTGGGGGAGTGGGGGCAGCTGTGGCTGCTCCTGGCTGCCATAGAACCGGCCCTCGCAGCGGTCGATCTTCCTGATCTGCTCCTTGGCCTCCCGGTACACCCGCAGGTACACAAAGATCATGATGAGGAGGGGGATGTAGAAGGAGATGATGGACGAGGCGATGGCGTAAGCCCGGTTGGTGACAAAGTCGCAGCAGCCCGGGTCCTGGTAGCACTTGAGTGCCTGCGGGTCCTCGTCCCGCCACCAGTGCATCATGATGGGCAGGAAAGAGACCAGGGCGGAGATGGCCCAGACGGTGCAGATGATGCCCTTGGCCCGAGCCCTGGTCATCAGGCTCTGGTAGCGGAAAGGCGAGGTGATGGCCAGGTAGCGGTCGATGGCGATGACGCACAAGGTCTCGATGCTGGCCGTCACGCAGAGCACGTCCAGGGAGGTCCAGCACTCGCAGAGGAAGGATCCCCAGAGCCAGGTGCCCCGCACCACCAGCGTGGCCCCGAAGGGCACCACCAGCAGCCCCATCACCAGGTCGGCGCAGGCCAGCGAGGTGATGAAGAGGTTGGTGAGGGTCTGCAGCCGCTGCGTGCGCCCGATGGCCGCGATCACCAGCACGTTACCGGCCACGATCAGCAGCACCACCAGAACCATCAGCAGGCTCATACCCACGGCCCACCGCTGCGACAGCAGCTCGGCGGCGGCGGCGGCGGCGGCGGCGGACGGCTGCCTGCTCCCGCCCGCCGCCGCCGTCACCCCGCCGCCGACGGAGCGGTTCTGGGGGCCGCACTCGCCCGGCAGCCACCCATCGCCCATGGCTACGCGGGGCGCTCCGGCCGCCGCACCGCGGGCAGGAGAAGCCCGTCCGGCTCCTGCTCCCACAAGGAAGGTCCAGGCCCTGAAAGCTGTTGCTGCTCTTCACCTTCCCTTGGCGCCCTA
>JANHGO010000012.1:11868442-11909771 GCA_024606505.1 Aquila spilogaster
TGTGGAAGGGACTCGGCCTTTCCCACCTCCCGAGCCCCCACGTTGGGGCCTGGCCCGCTCCCCGCGGGAGAAGGGGGTGCGTGTGTGTGCGCGGGGGGGTGGGTTCCTGCCCGCAGCGGCTGCCGGTGTCTCGGTGTACCCTCCGATGCTTGGGCGGGAGGGGGCTTGGGGGCGACGGGGAGGTGGTCGGCAGGTGTAGCAGGGTCCAGGATGGGGCTTGGCAAAAGGCAGGTTTGTAGCCCAAATATTGACTGGGACCCCGGGCCGAAGCCAGGCTGCGTCACCCCCGCCCCCGGCAGGCCCAAAGGCAGGTGGGCTTTGAATCCGCAACGTTTGGAAGATGGTGTAAAAGCCGGGGGGACGCAACTCATGCGAGAGATGCCCCGCACGCCTCCGCTGCCAGGCACAGCCGTGCGAGCTGCTGGAGCAGGTGCTCCCCCTCTTTACACCCGGAAAGCGTAAAATACCAAAACCCGGCACTGTCGGCATCATTCTCCGTTGGAAAGCAATGGACAGCCTCCCATGGGACATCCCCATCGGGGACAAGCCCCACACTTGCAGCCCCCCGTCACCGGTGTCTCCTGCCCCAGCCCGGGCACCCCCAGAGACCGCCTGGCCGGGACCCCATGTAAAACCTTCTGGCTTAAGGGATGATGCTACCAGCTCTGTGCAGGGACCGCGGCTGTGGCTTGTCCCAGCATCTCCCCATCGCCAGCCCTCTTCGCTCCGGCTTCCCTGGCCCTGCCGGACCAAGGCACTGCAGGGCTGGGAGGTGGAAGTCCCGGCTCCCGTTTCTGGCTTTCCTCTGTTGCATCGGACAGGTCTCTCCGGACTTTTTAAAATGCAGCCAGTGCCTTTTACCCAGTCTGGTCAAACCATACTAAATCTAGGGACTGCTCTAGGTCTTAGTACTGTTATTTGGTGATGAGCAATAAAGTACACGAAGCATCCCGGGGCCGTAATGCCCAGATAACAGACTCCGAGCAAATCACTGCCCAGCTCCTATCCACTTCCATGAAAGCTGCTGCTAGGAACTAGTTGGGCTGGATTTTCATTTACTTGCTCAGCCCTCTATTCGGCTCCAAAGCTGGAGGATTACTCTTGGGTGCATTTAACTGTTTTACTCCTCTTTTAAACCTCTTAAAATAATGCGAAACAGCTGTTGGGCAAACGAGAGCGATGTCCCCTCTCTCCTTTTTCTTAATCATCAGCATGTCTTACAGCAGCATCAAATATTCCCCACAGCAGTCTGGGAGCAATGGGAAGGCGCAGTTATTTTTTTTCCCCTATATATATTTATTCTGCTAAGACTGCTCTGCTGTTCCAGCTGGACCATAAAAACCCCTTCCAGGCTTAGACTTGATTTACAAGGTCACAACCTGGGAGAAAATTATTTATTTATTTACACGCTGTTTATTTAACCCTGACTAAAGGCCACACACCAGCGCGGACCTGCTGCTTGGCAAACCATTCCCTCCTGTTCCCATGGACCTTGCTTTGCTGCTTGTCGTCTGCTGGACCAAAGCGTGACCCTCTTTGGTGGGAAGGGCGGGAGGCATGGCATCATCAAGAACAGAGGGAGACCTTACGCTGAATAAAGAGCAGAAGGACTGTGGCTGGGAATATTTGTCCAGGACTAGTATCTGTAATCCTGATTTTAAAAAATAATAATCTGAAACCAGGCTAGGACAGTGGAGCTGTGGGATGGAAACAATTTTTTATTTTCTACATCTAGCTGGAACACTTAAAGTAGGTACGAGCCCTGCGGTGCAACACTGCACCAAAGCCTCCACAGCTGAGATGCTCGGCTGAATTTTGTGACTGTGCGCAGTCCATTTAAGCACAAAATCAGCCAGATAGAAATCTGATAAAATCTTAAATACTTTTCCCAAGATGACACTGACAGTGGGAAGCAGTGTTGGGGGTATACCGTATAGCTGTTTTTCTTGCTATTCCTGGAGCATCATCCATCTGTCATCTGTTCAGATCCATTATTGCCATAGTATCTTTATACAGTTAATAAATACCGTAACCTAATCAAGTGCCAGCTCTTTGCCTATCAAGCTGTCCTATCAGATCTCCAGCTGGAGATCTTCATCCCACCGTAACAGAAGATAAGCTTAAAGGTTGGAGAAGTAAAGGAAATTACTAGCAAATATGCAACAAACCAGAAGACGCATAATCATGTGTTGCTTCCCAGTATCTTTGTTGGTTCAACAAGCGTCAATCTGGAATGCCAGATCAGAGCTGGAGCCAGAATGTCTTTGGGAAACAATGCATCTCCAAAGGAAAAAATAAGCAAATTTACGATTTCTGTACAGAACATCCCTCTGGCCCTTGCAGCACAGAGCAGCCAAATAATCATTGTAGGCTTAACCCCTTTCAGAGCCTTACCTTTTGCAAATCTCCTTTAACTCAAAATTTCCTTGGTTTTTTTTTTTGCATTTCAGACGGCTTCTTAACATGATTTTAATATAGCTCTTTGTTTGCATATTCTTTCAGGATGTCAGGTCAAGAGAAGTGCTTCCAGAACTGAAATGGTTTGTTTCTACTTGCTCTCCAGATCACAGTTTTTAATGAGCAACTAATTTATTTTTTCCTTTGGAAGTCATTAAAAAAAAAAGAAGCCCAAACTCTCCATAGTTATTAGGACAGATCGGTCTTATATCGCATAGAGGATAATGGATGGATCTGATGAAAATCAAAATGCATTGCATTTGAGGAACCCTGTTGGCATGAGCTGTGAAGCTTCAGCATTTCAGGAACTGAAGTGGGTTATCTAGGTATATTTTTAAACCCAGTCCTTTGAGATGCTTTGCACAGCTTCCTGCTTGTCATCTTGCCTCTCTCTCTCCATGCAAAACAGATTGCAAGATGAGCGTCCTGTTGCATGGGTATGACTACGTACACAGCGCTGCCCTGGGGAAAGTCAGCAGCAGCAGTGGGGCAGGAGACTGGGAATGGGGCTGGGCACTGGGGCTAACCCCTTCCTTCGTTGTCGCGGTGGCTAGGGCAGCACTGGGGGCAGTGGATTTGCTGTTGCCGGCTCTGCGTCCTGGGGACAGGCAGGGGACTTGCTGCTGGAGACCATCCCTGGATCTCCAGGGATGCTCTGCGCTCTGTGTACCACGTCTTGGCACTCTTACGTGGCCTGCGAGGTTGGCTGGGGAGGGACGATTTTGGCAGAGAGGTGATGAACGTTTAAAGAAGGATGGTAGGGTTAGGAGATGAGGAGAGCGGAGAGGCAATTTTAGCTTCTTGATACATAATCTCTTAATGTAGTTGGAGGAAGAAAAAATTGTCAGGGAGGGAGAGGAATAATTTAGATGAATACAAGGCGATTTAATGAGTGGTATTGTGATGAAAGGGAAAATGTGGTATGAATATCTGCAAGGGCTTTTTAGGATGTCAATCCCATTATGTTGCCAGGAGTAGCAGTGGATGTCTCATCACTTGGGCCTTTATAGTTAGGTTTGACAAAAGTCTAATTCTCAACTTTGGATCAGATTGCATCATGTCTAAGATCCGAACATTTCCAGCTCTTACTTTTAGCTTTAGCATTGTTTCTTACCATATTTCAGCAGCTTGGGTCTTGACAAGTAACCTTCAGTTTTCCCCATGCAAAATAAAATAAATTCGGTCATCTTTCCTCCTGGGTAACCAGCTGGATTTAAGGAAGCTTTACTGGAGAAATGAAGTGAAGGAACAGTTTCTCTGTGGCTGTGAGGCTGGCGTGGGCAGAGCAGAAATCTCCTGTGGGCCAGCAGCTGGGATGAGCGGTTGCCTGCCAGGCGCAAGGGGTGACCGTGCTGCCGCTTATGACCCAGAAGGATCTTGTCTTCCTTGTCCAGCCTTGGTCCAGTCATGCCTTCACTGCAAGCAAATTCAGGCACCACCATTATTAACATAATATCCTCTTAAAATATTAACTGTTTGCTCTCTTAAGGCATTAGTCAAAGCCCACTGAAATGCCTGGAAGGCTTCCCATTGACTTCAGTTAGCTTCATGTTATTGTCATTCTTTCTCTGGAGAAAAAGGGCTACATAAAAGCAAATTAAAAATGCATTTGCTGTCCATTTTTCTTCCTCCTGTCCTCCTACATCTCTTTGTAAACTTTGCACACATCTGAGAAACCATTTTGTGTTCGTTACCTGGACAGTTTGACTAAAACCT
This sequence comes from Aquila spilogaster, assembly GCA_024606505.1. Lineage (NCBI taxonomy): Eukaryota > Metazoa > Chordata > Aves > Accipitriformes > Accipitridae > Aquila > Aquila spilogaster. Next base: position 11,872,616 of record JANHGO010000012.1, read on the forward strand.
GAACTGAAGGAAAGCAGATGAGAAACAACTCTGCAAGTCTTCATGTGAAGTGATCAGGCTTCACCCTCTCCGTGTTGTCCCAGGAAGAAACTGTCACTTGGCTCTATTCACAGTGGACATTTGTTATTAGAGAAATAGAGACATGATGGAACATTGCCACAAGATCCATGTCTCTTGTTTTTAAAATAAATATCTTGGCTTTGACTTGACGTTTATTTTCCATAAATGCCTCGGCTTCAATTTGGCATTTCAGCAACAGCGGGAGGCTGTTATCCTGTGACAACATGCAATTCCATTGACATTATCTCTTGATTACACGTGAAAGTGCGCCAAATACTGTATGTAGTTGCTTTTAGTTAAACAATGCCATGAAAATATAAAACAAATGTATTAAATAACAGAAGTGGCCATACTTTCCAGCCCTATATTGTGCGTGTGACACCATAATTACATGAGGTACGCTATGTAGTAGTGTGTGCTATGTTAGTAAGCACACTCTGAGTTTGACTTAGGGGGTCCAAAGTAGTGAATGCCTATTAATTCCTGTTGACTCGAGGGCTGTGGCTGATGTGTTAGTTAGCATGTACAGTACCGGGTGTATCAACATTTTGAAAAGCTCTAAACCAATCTGAACACACACAAATAAGTCCTGATGCTCTGGAATTCCCTGCCACAGTAACTCAACCCTTGTTTAGAGCATTTTTTCATCAGGAGACCCTCTTACAAGCATGCTGACTAATTAGTTCCCGTCAGGTGAGAAAAGACATACAGTGACTACCTGTCTTTCTGTCTCTCTCTCATACACTGAGTAAAAAGATGCTGCAGAACAGCCAAGCCAAGGCCACCTTCTCTCCTGAAATCTGTGTTGCGTTGTTGCTAAAAAGTTAAAACTCAGGAAAAGGCCCAGTTTGACCAGTGAGTTCAACTCTATTCAATCTTCCCAGAAGGGAGTGAGGACTCTTTTTTTCCTGGTGATCTTTAGAAGTACCCAGATTTTAAAGATCCTCTGATTTCCACCATAGGATTGAGGCCAGGTCTCCATTTTTCCTGTATTTCATGAGAATGTGATGCTTTTTATAATCGTACCCACAATTTTAAAGAAGTGTAGGTTCCTGGACTGAGGTCTCATTAGGGGAGTGAAGGAAGGGGCTGTTGTGCTTCTGGAAACGTGTCTCTTTCCGAAAATGGGCTTGGTCTTGTACGTGCAGAAGAAGTTTGAACTGGGAGTAAAACTTCTGGCTCATGCCGGGTATATTTGTTTGTCATACAGTAGCTTAATACAAAAAGAGTTGCACCAATTTATGCTAGTTGAAGAGCTGGCCCTTTGTCTATCTAGCTGATAGTTTTCAACATTCCCTCCCCCAGCCTCACTCTATCCCTCTCAGAGGAGGTCTGTAGCTGAACTTTGAAGTATCTCACCCAGGAGAAGTTCTTATTTTGCCTTTCTCAGTGACACTTTGCCATCTACATCATCTAGACTGGCTGTTGCTGAGTGGGCCCTTGACTGATGTCCCAGTTCAAAGAGTGCTTTTACTGTTGTGTTACCATTCACCCTGCAGGAATGAATTCTCCTTGGGCAAAAGCAATGTTCAAACTTTGTTAAGAATGAGCCAGGTTTGGTGTTTCTGGGAGCAGAGTGTTCTTTTGCTACAGGTGCAATTTTTGTAAAGTTAATACCCATAATTGTTTGACAGAGGTGTTTCATTTGCAATCTGGACTAATATTAATCTGGAGCAATAATAATGCATTTATTAATCCAGATTATAGCTAAGAGTTGCCTTTAAATGCTCAGTTTGCCAAGTCTCACTGTCTATACCTTCTTGACAGCTAGACTCCTAGGCAGAGACACTGGCACTGTGAGAAAAGCCTGACTAAGGCTGCCTCTTTTTTTAAGCATCAGCGATTCCTTTGAAAGAGGTGGCGAAATATTTTACAGCAGGCCAGAAAACACTGTGGTGGCCAGAGCCTTTGTTTATACGGAGAGAATGTAGTCGGAGACCAGAGCAGAGGAGTGATGACTAGGAGTCCTCTGAGATTTTAGTCTATTCCTGCTTCAACGCATACTGGCTGCAAGTTGCTTTATTTCTCCGTCCCGAAGCTTACCCATCTGTAGGATGAAAGTTGCCTGCTTTGGGAAATATCATCTCAAATTTTAATTGGAAGAAAACCCTACTCCTTTACAAGCACCCACTGAGGTGTGGACGTGAGGTGCAGTGAAAAGGCACAGTGACAGTGATTTGGTGTCAAGCAACATGCTGGTTTGTGAAGTGTGTAAGTCAAGAAGCCATTTCTTTCTCCTTCACATCGTGGAGGACTAGAGCATGTAAGCTAGTGGCTAGAACATGCAAAAAGACTAATTCAGATGTCTTGGGGTGGAACCAGCATTTTCAGATGTGTGGGAAATCTGTATATGTGTTCTGGATGGCAAAAGACTGACTTGAGCAGCATGGCTGGGGGTCCAGCTCCAGCTGACTGTGATGGTGGGTGTGTAGCTATGACTGATTTCGATGTCTGGGCAGCCCAGTGTTGCTGGCTGAGTGTCTCCAGATGTAAGACTGAGGCTTTGGATTCTGTAGGGAGATGGGTTAGGGCTCCCACTGGGAGAAAATATATTCTGTTTTTTTTTAAAAGCAAGAAAAGTCAATTGCAGTTCATGCTAACTTAGGGCAGTACCCTGGGAAAGAGCTCTGAATAGCTGAGACTGTCACAACATGTGAAAAAACTGAATGGTTATTCCTTTTTGGTGGCATTAAGAGAGCCTTTTGAAGCTTTTGGGGGATGCCGAGTTGCAAATTTTATTTTTCAAACCTGTCTTTCAGGCAGTTCATAATGTTCAGTGACAGGCTTTTTCTAAGTAATGGTCCTCCTAAGTTGCCTTGGTATCTTTTAAGCCGACTTTGATTTTTTTTTGGTTAAGAGGAAAAACAAGTCTTGCCTTAGATTTCATAAGCAGTTATCACTGCCTATTAGCCTCCATCTGTGGCCCTGTGTGTCCTCTCAGCTAGCTATCGAATACACAACACTAACCTGCCATGCCACATACTCAGGTAGATATTATCTTTACTAGGCATTGAACAGAGCAAAGCTACTTTAAAGTAATGAGGGATGTACCCCTACAAAAAGTGTGGGGATCCTGACTGCTTTTATTTGGTGCAAATAATCATAGGATTAGCTAAAAGAGGAAGAAACAGCTGGATGCATCAGTGTTAGATAGGGGGCTTGCAGAGCCACGTGATGTTGCTATTATGTAACATAAGAAAACCCAAAAGCTACCAGTTATCTTAAAAAAATTCCTCCATGGAAATCTATCGCAACAACTTTGGTCTAATTCTGTGGGTTTTTTTCCCTAACCTGTTGCTTTGGACCTCTCTGATAAATACCTTTGATATCTGGTTCTGGAAACTGCTGGAAAAGTTTAACCATCCTTAACATCAACCTTAGCTCTAGTCAATGCATGTCATTGAGTGAAAACTGCTGTGGTTCAATTGTCACAGAATAAATGGTCGACTTGCTGACTTGCACCTACCTCAGATCTGGGTGAACTAGCCTGCTACCAATTAATGTACTGCCCTGGTTGACTTGCAAGAGCACCAGAGTCTTCTGGCAAATGGGAAAGAAGTGTTGGAATCTCGTAGCTTCTTCTTCTAAACACAGTCACTGTGTTTAAGCCAATGCTTAAAGTAACGTATCTGCTTCCGCTAACCTCTTTTTACTGGCTACGAGACACCTCTGCTGACCATTTCTTGGTGGCCTTGGTACTACTGGTTTGGATTAAGCTGTTTGTCACCTATACATGTTTTGCTCTTCAATAGTTGCAGACCAGGGCATGCACTTTTTTTTTTGGTATGTCTATCTACCATAAAATCATGCTGAGATAGTGATAAAGTGCCTCACTGTTCACCAGTTTCCTTATTGATTTATAATAACAAATTAAATTACGATATTCCGGCTCTGCAGGTAACCGCATATTTCTGATGGGAAATCCTGTTTAGGTACCACCCATTGGGAAGTATCTCTTCAGTCTGCATTTAGCACCAGACACCTGGTATGATAAGGTGATGTGCTCAGCATTCCCCAGTTTCCTGGAGGTAAAGTGGATAAACATGTGCATTGTACTTGTGAAAATCTGGCCAGAATTTAAAGGTATATAACTACATCTTGCAATAAAATTATCATGGTGTTAAAGCGCAGCTATAACTAGAAATAGAGCTGAAGTGACCCTGGGTCTGGCTTTGGTCTCAATATCTTTCTTTTCATCATAACTTATCCCAAAGTCTTTTTTTGCAGCTAAATTGCTCTCCTGCATTTAAACCCCTGTGTTGCGTAGCCATCAGAGTCTGACAATAATCTTGTCTGACTATAGTCTTTGCTCAGAAATTTGTATCGTCTGATTTTCTCTCTCTGTTACAGACTCCATAAACTCCCAAACAACTGACCACGATCCGATGTCAGGCCAGTGTTGGCAGCTCCAGTCCATCCCTACGCCTTTCCTGACAAGCTGTCCTGGTGTTGCCAAATCGCCAAAGACTTCAGGGCTCCTTCACGGATGGTGAAGCCACAACACTGGCGAAGTAATAAGGTTAATAATCTTAGGTCTTAAAAGTGAAGAGGTGGCAGAAGGGAGGCTCTGGTCCAGCCTGGTAGTGCTAGATCAGATTCCCAGGGGCTTGGGGAAAATTGGAGGGTACTTAAGCCCTTGCAGGATCAGGCCATCAGTGAACACCGCCCGTGAAAATTACAAAGCCTTCTTGGCAGACTCCTCAAGCTGTAATTAGTTTGAATTATTTTATGAAAGAGGAGGGAAATGACATGCAGCATTAGTGTTAGTAACCTCCTCAACGTGCTGTCTCTTCATGGGGATGTCCCAAGTAGAACAAAATGCATTTCTCTTGAAATGACATTGCCTTTGACAACAGATCACAGTATTTACCACCTTAACCATTCTACCCATTTTTATGCTTAGAAAAATTGCCCGAGTTCTAGAAAGTATATCTTTTCGATTAAAAAAGATGCAGAGAGAGGGGTAGTCAGTCAGTGTGGGTAAATCACCAAAGTTGTAGTGACTTCAGTGGAGCTTTACTGGAGGCATTTAACATAGCTCTGCCAGTCCTATGCTTCTCTAGTTTTGTTCAGTGTCTGATGAAACAAAGTCGTTCTTGAGTCCTATCTCAATTTTCATTGTAAGAGCCTAATTTTGAATTCAGCTTAACTAGACCTCCCTTTTCCTCCTCCTCTTCAGTCAGCAAGACATCTAATAGTATACAAATATCTCACTGTGGCTTCAAGCTAAATTCATTTATGACCAAGTGACATAAATGACACTTGCAAGAAATTCTTGATATACCTGCTGCTTATGTACAATGCCTTTGGACAAAAAGGGATATTAACCTTTTTTTTTAAAAGTTTTCTCTGTTAGCTGTTATACTTAATGCATATAACTCCCTCATATCTGAGTAGCAAAAACCTATACCTGCCAATAAATTTGTAATGCATTAGTAACAATGCCGTAATTGCATCTAATAAATACTCTCTCTGCCCTCACCGGGCTGTTGTGAAGCTGAATAGCTGTGAACCACTTTGCAGTCCTCATCTGAAAGGTCTCCTATAGACAGAATAATATTACTGTTTTAAATAGCAGAACTGTTATAGAGACACCTCTGTGTTCAAGCTGTTCTTGACAGTAACCACAGGCTACTCACTGCAGCCTCAAAATCTGAAACTGCTAAGCTTGTAGTTAGCTTAGCTATTCTCACTCAGCAAACACCTTGTTCCTCATGATTTATTTATCCCTTTATTCTGCAGACTATCCAGGAATGAGATTGAGGGGGTTTTTACACATTCATTATTCATAATGATTCAAGGAGTTTGTTTCTGCAAACGTATTTCAGGCCACAGGCTCTCTATGAACCCTTTGCCTTCCTAATTGCTTTGTGTATTTGCTGTTCATCATGTGTTGTCTACAGAACTCATGGATCGCTGCAAACCGTATCATGTGGCATTGCTTTTGTTCTCTGTCTGATGAGTCTCAAACCCAGGAAAGGCATTTCTGGAAGGCACAGGAGAGCTTCTGACATGAACATTAGGGCATCTTGCTGTTTTCCAGGTCTCTGCAGCTCTCATTCAACTGTTTCTGAGATTGCAGATTCACTCTCACATATTTTTGGAGACTTGGTTGAGCAGCTGGCATCGCTCTCAACTTTTTACTTCAGTTGCTACTAGCAGTTGTACTACAGTGAGGTTGGTGGTTTGAGTGAGATAGGAAAGTGACTGAATCTGGCACATGGTAACAGAGGTGCCCTCCTGCAGACCTAAACCAGGCTAGTTAGGTCAAAGTTAGGAGGGGAATCAAAGGGACAAACAGGTTAAATGACTTTCCCAGTGGCACCCAGAAGGACCGTTGCAAGGTCAGACTGCAACTCACAACTTCAGCGTCTCCGTCGGTGTTCTGTCTGTGGGATTACTGCCTACCGATTCCACTGACCTTCTCTTTTTCTCTTTATACCCATTTCCTGCTCTTATTACTCTTGGCACCAGTTACTGTACCATGAAAAGACATTCTTGTGGGAGTAGGACTAAGAGGGTAGGGCCCTTGTTTCTCTCTCAGTGAAAAGGTCTGATAATCCTGACATGCTGTAAGGTCTCTGGGGAGCGGTGACCGCTCTTACACAAGCATGGCAAGCAGGAGTTACATGCAAGACATAAAATAATCCCTCCACTCTATTGAAAATAGAATAGCGAATCAATGCCTGGCATTAGTCTACTGGCAATGGCTGTGTCCAGATTTGGGTGCCAACTTTCAGAAATGTGTGAGCCTAGTGGCATGATCCCAAAAGCAAGCAGTGAGAACAACCAGAGGCCTTGACACTGTGGCTGGAGTGGAAAGACTGAAAGAACTGGATTTGTTTACTCCAGAGACATCACTAAGAGGACACAATGACTGTGTAAAATGTTCATGCAAAGAGGAAGGGAACAAACTATTCTCTGCTGGATACAGGACAGGAAGGAATGGACATACATTGCAGCAAGAGCCATTTAGGCTGCAGTGGAGACAGCTGGACTCCATTCTGGGTTGCCTGGGAAAGGAGTAACTTTGTGCAATTAAGCGAGGTCTCCAGGTTAGGAGCATCATTGAATTTTAGAGTTTAGACTTCTTCTATATGTAGTAAAGAGACATGTTAATTCTGGCTGTGTTTCAACTCTCTTTGAAGAAGCTTTTATCTCTACATTGACTAGTGAGGGAGCCCAGTTTCCTACATTAGCCAATTCATTTAAGTGCCTCAAGTTAAATGGGATGTATCTGGGCCTCAGTGACTTGCCTTTACCCTATGACTCATCATCAGACCCTGTGGGTCCTATGTCAGGGTCATCATCAGACCCTGTGGGTCCTATGTCAGGGTCTCCAGTTTCTGCTTTCATCATTGCTTTTCAGTTTCCTTGCCACATTCAGCAGCAAATCTTTGCTTTACAGAAGTTTGAACAACCTTAGCATAATACATATTTCTTGTTCTTCAGGATGGTTAAATATTTGTTTACTGCACCAAACTGTTTAATGAATTGCCCTCTGAATATATAAACGTGATTCTGAAGGCTCTAGCAGCTAAACCATTTCTTTTCTAAAATAATTGATAATTAATAACATTTTACCCAGTGGGTTTTATTCCAGTGTAAGTGCTAAAAAGCCAGATAAAGGGAAAATAGATTTTAGTCTCAGTTTTCAAAGATTCTCTATAAATATGATCGAGTAAAAAACTAGAAAAAATACCATGGCAACTTCCTAATAATCTGGCTGTCCTATCAGGTCGGAAGATGTAACATTAAAAAAAGTCTATCTATAACCCCATTACTGTGGACTAAGGCAGTATTGGGGAATTGTCTTAGGTTAATTAATACCGAACACTGTTTTGTAGCAGTTCAAAGATCCCCTCCCCGGAATAGTCATACTGGCCTAAAACTCTTGAGATTTTACATTTAGAAAAACTGAGGTCTGTCTTAAATGCTCTCTGTTTTTTTGTTCTTTGGTTTTGTTTTCTGAGCCTCTGGTGTGTGCTTGCTTTGTTTTTCACATTTCACACGCCTATAAGGAAATAAAAGATGAGGGTCTCCAATGAACTTTCTGGAGCTGAAACTGGGAAAAGCATGGACTTGAGATTTAAAACTGGAATCAAAACACTTGCATTGGAAAAGCTGCTGCAGCACAACAGAAGGTCTGTAACATGGCATATGCTATACCCATGCTTCCACGGTCCCTGTTAGTGGCAGGAATGAACGCTGATGGGATGACTGCAAAGCGTGATGATGTTTCTAGCCTGTCTTCTCAAGGAAACAAGACTTATAAACTCACACTCTTGGTGATGTGTGCACATACAGGTCTTTCCTCCTGTTGGCTAATTTCAACCAAGGTTGACAGAGGACAAAAGATCTCCTGTAGAATAAGTTCCTTGAAATGTTAATGGAAATAGTAGCTGGGTAAGAGCAAAGAGAGCCTACGTGTGCCTCACTGAGGGAAAGGCAGCTGCAGAGCTCCTTTCACAGCAGGTATCAAAGAACCCATGCAGCAGAGACCTATTGGAAATGAGGCTTCCCACAGTTTTAATTTTCACAGAGTAATTGCTTAAAAGATATTCGGTTGGAGTTATGGCCTGTAGAGGCTCTGCTGCCACTTACTCCTAGCCTCCCCAGCCCCAAGTACTTTGAATCCCTTTGCTTCCTATCGACAAATTAAAAAAAAAACCAACAGACAAGTTAAAGTATCTCCTGGGAATTCCATTTCTCTGTCCTGTATTTGTTCCCTACAGCTAATCTTCATTTCATACTCACTGCAGTTATTGTTACAAATCAGGATTCACTTTTTTTTTTTTTTTGATTACCAGCTCAACCAGGTCTACTTGATACCTTATAATCAAGCTGTATTTTTCTTCCAGCTCTATAAACAGCGAAGCTCCTGGACTCGGCTAGACCGCAGCTACTACTCTTACACTGCTGTAAAGGCATGAACTGTATCAGAGCACAGCTTGCTCCTGCAGCTGCTTTGGCTCCAGAGGGGTGTTTGTGTCAGTAAACTAATCACACATGACTTGGACAAGAGGCAGGCAGGAGCAGATAAGGGGCTGTTTTTGCAGAGTCCGTTCTTTGTCCATGACCATGTTTTGGTGAATGAAATCATCGCAGTGCAGACAGCAGTGTGACTGAACAGGAAAGGAGCCTGGTTGCCCCTTAGTTACAATCCCCACTTGATTATGTGCTCCCAGCCTTGGACAAGTCATTTAACCCTTGTGTGACTTGTCTGAGCACTACAATTTTGTGTAAGAACAGTAGCCTGTTGTCTGGAGGTGGTGAACTTCAATACCTTTAAAAATAACATATATACTAAACAGCCAGACAAGTGGGAAACATGCTTTGGTTTCCACTTAGGAAAGAGAAGTAAAAACCTTCCCAGTGATTTCCTTATATGCGTGACAGAATAGGAAGAAATAGCATTTTTTTGTAGTGTGAGATTTGTCCCTCCAATATGAGTGGTAAGCTAATAACTGGGACATTGTTAGTCCTAGTACCATGAGCTACTTATGGGATAGTGTAGTTCCATTACAAAAAAATATATGCTGTCTCTCCTCCCTAGATGCAACGCGAATAAATCAGTAGTTTCCCACTGAGAAGTTCCTACATTTTTCCTTTCAGTGAGTGAAACAGAGATGGTCTGTCAGTGAGTGTTGCCCACAACATGTCCGCCTGACTTTCTCCCTTCACAACGCAACCCAGACCCTGCTTTGGAACGAGGGAGTCCCCTCTTGTTTCCCTGGGTAAACACCATGACCATTTGTAGCTTGATGTGCCAGGTAAGTACCGATCATTTATTCTTGCTGTTTTTACGGGGTGCTCACAGTGGCCACCTGTCTGGCACGTGACTGATTTTGAACCACCATGAGAAGAAAGGTGGCCAGGGAGGGAAATCCTTCCAGCCATGCAAGACCTCCAGGTCCTTGAGATCCTGCACAGTTAGCACGTTTCTTAATGGCAACTGGGAAACAAAAGGGAATTTCAAAGAGAGGAGTAAAAATGCCTGGAGGGCTCTTGTGGCCAAATTGAGAGGTAAGACCCCAATGTTCACTTGTGTTGTCCAAGGGGAAGTGAGAAACATTCTCAGTGTGGAAATTCTGGTTTCATCAGAGGTGAAAGCTTACCTCCAGTTAAGATCAGAAGGGCTGGGACTCCCTCCCCAGTCCCTGGATGCCCAGCAGGAGCCATTCTCAACAGCCACAGCAGGTAAGCCACAGTGTGCCCTGCTGAGCTTGAGAGCAGGTGTGCCTTCAAAACAGGACCTGGTTTTGAAAATTTGATTGGCTGCATGTGTTCTTAATTTCACAGGAAGGTGATTGCAGGAAGGAAAGGGGCTCAGGTGGGCTGTGAAGGGAAAGAAAACAAACACTATGTGACAGACAGCAGCCCTGTTGTGCTGCTGAAAAGGACTGCTGTGAACATGGATGGAGAAGAACTTGTGTGAAAGGGAGTGGGATTAGCAACATAATGGGAGATGCCCTGAAGAATGGCTTTGAACAAGACACTTTAACATATCTAGGCCAGCTGAAGAAGAAGGAGGAATATCAAGCAAAACTTCCTGCTAGTGTGATCTAGTAGGCTGTGGAGTAGTCTTAGAGAAGCAGCAGAGATCCCCAACATTACAAAGCAGAACACAAATGTGATCAGTCATGCTCAAGCAGAAAGGTATGGACTATTCCTGCTTTTGGAATTCAACATAACAAAGGCTAGAGGAGACTAGCTACAGATTTATTTTTGTAAAAACAGAAGACCCATGGACATGCTGATCCACACAGTTTATTAAATATGGCAGGCTGGCCTCCGTTTCTTGTTGTTTGCTATGTCTTCACTGCAAAGCTCAAAAATATGAATCTTCATCAATTAAACAATACTGGATGTAGTGTTAAAACCTTGCTCAAGAGCCAAATCCAGAAACTCAAGACAGCTGGCTGGATCTGAGCCAGTGGGTTTTGACTTGAAAACAAAGAAAACCCTTCTATGAACTGAGAGGTCTATTACTATCAGTTTGTCTTTGTTCAAAAAGAACCGTTATCTGCTTCCTTAAGATCAAAGGTAAATAGTTCATGAACACAAGAGAAAAGGAAAAAGGAATCCTGTAGCCCAAGAACTGTACATTTTGAGGCAGCCTGTTGTCGGGTCATGGCATGGTGTTCCTGTTGTCACTGCTCTGATTAAACAGGGAAATAGGTTAAAAAAAAAGAATAAGCTCAGAATTTTTCGTAGGCACTGGCTTCTTGAAGAGATCGGCATCCAGGGTCTTCAGGTTGTGACTGTCAGACTTGTACACTGTCCCTTCAATTTCAACTCACCCAGCCTGAGTGGGTGGAGAGTACTATGCCATGACTCACACTTGGCATGTGTGTTTATTAGCACTTTTGTTGAATTCTCTTCTCCTACTTCTCTCCATTTCCCACCTCTTTTACAGTCTCAAGGCATTAGACTGTGCTATATGTTTGATCCAGAGGTTCTTCTTGCACCTTTCCTGGTTGCATGGTTTGAGTGTGGCATTGCAACCATGCAGAAGAGTCAGTTTGCAGGCGTTAGGTCAGATTGGAATAGCTTCCCCTCTACACGGTGGATGCGTGAAGAGAGAGGGCAGGATGTGTCTGTAGGTCCTGGGCTTCCATGCCTGCCCTTCCTAATTCATCTCTGTTTACCCATAGCCTGCTGAGGTAGGGCAGGGAGTTGCGATCTTGACCAGGCAGGTGTTGCTGACTCACTGCATGGCTGACCATCCCTTGTGGTGACCAGCACTGGTTCTGGAGAGTCTTGCATGGCAGGGAGTCTGTTATCACTGGGAGGACATGAAACTACTTGATATTGAATAAAGTGTCTCTGACTGAAAGTGCTGGGGCGGGCATAAGGGAGGTATTATGGAGTTTTCTGTAGCTGATGGTGTTGCAAAAAACTGCTTACTGCTTGTAAGCAGGCAGAAGAGTAAACAAAGTCCGACTACCATTACTATCGCAATTCCCCTCTTAAGCCCATTTGTAATCAGCCAACCTGAGGTTTGCCACATGATACTTTTCCCCCAAGTAATCATTTTCATCAAGGAATCTGTTCTGATGCTTCTTCCCTATAAGGTCAATAACCCAGTCCACATTCTGGGTGGAGATCTGCATGGTGACACTGTAACCCTCATATTTCATTCTACAGACTGGCATTTAGTGTGTAGATTAGATTTTGATTTTCTGGAGAAGTTCTTGCTAATTTAGGAGGATTTTGGATTAGTCCGTGAGACTGAGGCTAGACCGTGGAAACAGCCTACACAGACCCTTTCTGTGCCTCATGGCACTAGAGCACTAGTGTCCATCAATACAGATAGGAAAGTTTGGTTCATTTCATCAATAACAGATAATTTGTCTCTAGTGTTTACGTTTCCGACTGTGATGTTTTGCTCCTCCTCAACACAGTGAAATCTATCCAGTGTTTATTGCTGTCTTGGTTACCTTTGTCTCAACACATTAACCATGCAGAGAAACCCCCATTTTTTATCTCACTCATTGTCATGACAACAGGTTTGTGCTTTGCTGCTTGCCATTTTATAGCCTCTCAAGCTGAGGAAACAACACTGCTGTACTTCAACTCTATGAGCCACAGTACTTCACATTTCTGTTCTGCCCTGAGCTCTTTCCTGAGCTCATGTCAACTTGTCTTTACTTTCCCTTCTCTGGGGAAAACAGGAGAAAGGGGCCAAACAGTTAAAAGTATGGGGTGGTGTCAGCATGGGCCAAAGGGGGAATGAAGGGAAAACAAGAAGTTGCATTAAAGTGATTGATACAAACCTCCACTGTCGTAGCACTGATATACGGGACAAATCCACCCATCCTTTTCTCACTTTGGATGCATATGGATGACAATATATTTAGGTAATCCATTGTCTCTCAGCCTTCCCTTTGCTGCAAGGTGTTACAGCTTGATGGAAGAAGAAAATCCTACTTTCTGAGTAACTTTTTTCTTTCTTATCCTCAGTTTCCCCATCTGTAACTGAGGAAGCAATTTTTGCCTACTTTAATATGCTATATGAGCCAGCAATTATGTTTCCATGGACAGGGTGTGTCTTCCGATAATGGGATCATGACTAACACTACATTCTGGCTGCTGTTCTTCTAAGCAGTAAAGACCCCATCTAAATTATAGAAAAATGCCGGTGATTATGTTAATAAAGATGACAGTCCCAATGGGTTTTAAATAGCACTTCACAGCTTCAACAAGCTTGCCTCAAAATTTCCTTGCAAATGAGAAAGTTAACACCTGGCTGGGAAATTTATTAAAATTGCAAATGTTAATTTGCTTCTATCTTGACTTGGGTCACTCATCTTCTGCAAGAAAATTGCACAGAGAGATTTGACCCAAAACACTGAATTACTTGAGGAATACTTCAATTTCAAGAATATTTGAATTGGTGAAAATTTTAATGGAAATAATTACGTTATTTAGTATACGTTGATCGGAGCCTACCTTGATGCTACAGAGTTTTCCAAAGTGGCCTGGTGGATGCCTCCAGGGACTTTACTTATGATCACTGCATGGAAAGTTCCCATTACACAATTTTTTTTTTTTTTCCCTAAGAGAACTAGTGCCCCTCCTGGCACTTGCAGTGCCATAGCAAAAAGCACTTCAGAGTACCATCCGTGGTGAAGCGAAGTTGTGTTCGACACATAATGATATGTAATTGGAAGTGGAATTGTCTCTGGGAAAACAATCTGCAACCTTAAACTTCCTCCCAAACCACTCATGACCATAGGACTGTTTTCTGCATTACTAACACATAACAGAAAGACTTGTGTTACCATATGGCCAGTGAAAGGGGACGGAAAAGCCTTTCAGCCCTTGGCAAATGAAAGGCACCGCATAATAAGATCCGGATATTAAGTTGGATGGAGCATCCTTTCTTTGGCCTGATCCAGTGAGGACATAAATCAGTCACATCTCTGAGTTTCTTAATCTAATTAGGTACCTCAAGCCGTGGCTGCTGGGTTCAGGGAGGGTCCTGGAGTACAACATCTGCAGCTGCCCTCACGTCAGCTCTGATAACTTCAAGTCACTGTGGCTCATCAGGGTGACAGACTGGAGTAAGACAGGTGGACCGCATCTCCTGGTGAGGTTCTTGCCATCCCTATTTTCTGTCTTTCTGTATAAATGACAATAGAGTTTGGCCCAGTACAACTATCCATGTGGAATTTCCCCAGCACACAGCAAGTTCTGCCCTTCCTGGTACACAACCTAATTTGTTCCCATACCCCAGGGACACAGATATCATCCCAGCAGATCTGTCTGGATCTCTCCAGCTCTGTCCCTTTGCTGGGTGAGGCCATTTGGGTGCCAAGACTCGCAGATCCTCCCTCTCAGCAGCTGATGTTACTTTGGCATGAAGAGAAAACAAAGTAGATTAAGCTTGATTTTAATTAAACATTTCCTGCTTTCACAATGAAAGTGGAAAACACATATGGGTGTCTCCTCACTAAGTATGAAGGACAAAACAATGCTTTAGAGGAATGGCGTAGATGTTAAACCCTTTGGCACATCTTGTCCAGCTCGCTTTCCTTTGAAGTCAGGCTGGGGTGATTTACTTAAAATGCTTCCCTCCTGTGCGTGTCATAGAGTCTTGTAGATGATGAGGAAAAATGAAGACATCCTTAAGGAGCATGCTCTTTCAAACAGAAAGGATTCTTAAGAGAAATAGTCTGTTTTCCCCAATTCCTAGCTCTGTAAGGAATGATAGGATGTGAAATATCATTTAGATTCAGCCTCAGAAAGGGGTATGATATTTTGATTTTAGGATGGCTGGAGGGAATTGACTGTTTCCTGTAACTCCATGCATACAAGTTATAATGCTTCTACCTGGGCAAAACCATTCATGACTGCAAGATGCCACTATTGCCCTGCTGCATTCCTGCCACTTGCCAGTATCTGGAACTACCTCCAAAGGTGCCTTTCTGGAGAAGGGAGCTGATTTACAGGGAAATATACAGGGGCCATCAAATAGCAGTCACAGCCTGATTAACTAGATGGGCTACTGATCTGGCTCAATATGAGACTTTATAGGCTTGCATATCTCATAGATGTGATAACGGTCACTTACGTGCAAGTGTACATTTCTTAGAAGACATGGAGTTAGTGGTTGCATCTATTGCTGTTTTGGCTTAAGTCCTGTAACTGAACCCAAACTTGTTGCTTGTGAACTGATCAATACTCTGGCACTAGGTTGGAGTGAGTTGGCATCTTGAGCAAAGGGATTAACTGGGGGCACTGAAGGTCAGTCAGGGATGTTTTCCTTGGAGTGCTGCCTTCCTCTTTATGTTGTGCAGCCCTGTGGGAAATGAATTTGTATTGGGTTTGCATGGCAAGGTTTTGGTAGCAGGGATGCTACAGGGCTGGCTTCTGTGAGAAGCTGCTAGAAGCTTCCCCCGTGTCTGATAGAGCCAATGCCAGCCGGCTCCAAGACGGACCTGCTGCTGGCCAAGACTAAGCCCATCAGCAACAGTGGTAGTGCCTCTGGGATAACAGATTTAAGAAGGGAAAAAAAAAATTGCTGTGGCACAGAAACTGCAGCCAGAGAGAGGAGTGAGAACATGTAAGAGAAACAACCCTGCAGACCCCCAGGTCAGTGCAGGAGGAGGTGCTCCAGGCACCGGAGCAGAGATTCCCTGGCAGCCCGTGGTGAAGACCATGGTGAGGCAGGCTGTCCTGCTGCAGCCAAGAAGGTCCACAGTGGAGCAGATACTCACCTGCAGCCCAGGGAGGACTCCACGCTGGAGCAGGTGGGTGCCCAAAGGAGGCTGTGACCCCCGTGGGAAGCCCATGCTGGAGCAGGCTCCTGGCAGGACCTGCGGATCTGTGGAGAGAGGAGCCCACGCTGGAGCAGGTTTGGTGGCAGGACTTGTGACCCCGCGGGGGACCCACGCTGGAGCAGGCTGTGCCTGAAGGACTGCAGCCCGTGGAAGGGGCCCACGCTGGAGCAGTTCGTGAAGAACTGCCGCCCGTGGGAAGGACCCACGTTGGAGAAGTTCGTGTAAGACTGCCTCCTGTGGGAGGGACCCCACGGTGGAGCAGGGGAAGAGTGAGGAGTCCTGCCCCTGAGGAGGAAGGAGCAGCAGAGATAACGTGTGATGAACTGACCCCAACCCCCATTCCCCGTCCCCCTGCGCCACTGGGGGGGAGAAGGCAGAGAGAACTGGGAGTGGAGTTGTGCCCGGGAAGGAGGGAGGGGTGGGGGGAAGGTGTTCTAAGGTTTGGTTCTATTTCTCATTATCCCACTCTGGTAGGTAAATTTCCCCAAGTCTAGTCTGTTTTGCGTGTGATGGTAATTGGTGAGTGATCTCTCCCTGTTCTTACCTCGACCCATGAGCCTTTCATTATATTTTCTCTCTTCTGTCCGGCTGAGGAGGGGGAGTGATAGAGCAGCTTTGGTGGGCACCTGGTGTCCAGCCATGGTCAACCGACCACAAAATTAAAATGAAGACACTCTGAGGAAGTTCATGGGAAACACACTGTTCCCCTGCACAACCCAGGATCCTGCACAAGTTGTGTGGACACAACTGGCTCTAACCCCAGCTGGCTCTGAGAACTCAAGCCCAAACTCCAGCACAGCAACCAAAGACATGACCATGGAAAGCGAGAGAGGAGAGCTCCCCCGGCCCCTGCCCCTCTTCTAGGACAGAACCAGCTTTGCCTTTGTCATTCTCACCCATTCCCCACTTGTTTTTCAAAATCTCTTGTGATGCAGATTCTGTGTCATCCTCAAGCAATCTACTGCACTGCTTCCCTCCACTTTCAATTACAAGATTTGTCATACTATCTATCTGGATCTCCCATATTGCAACTGAAGCTTCAGCTCAGGTGTTCCCATCCCCGTGTGTGCAGCAGGATTACTCCACCTGCCTTTGCAGACTGGGCAGCCCGGCATGCTGCTCACCTCTTTTGCAAAGGGACAACATCAAGCTCAGCTTGTAATTCAGTTTGCCCCCTTTTCTGCAGTTATGTTTGATTATTTCTGCCCTGCTCTAGTCCTTAGAGAATTATCTTTTTTCCAGTCTGTTTTCTTTTTCCTATTTGCCAAGAAATTTTGGTATTTTAACTGTGATTGACTTGCAGCCCCTCTCAGTTTAGTGGCCTCTGCAAATTTAGCAGGTATAGTCTCTCTTGGTGGAATCACAAGTTGAAATCCTCTATATAGCAAAGCTTTGAAACACGAAGTGAACCCGACATCCAAATTGTCCATCTCTCCCAGAACCCAAGGGGCATTGGCTGAACCTTTTCATTTAATAGCCTGCATTAGCATCAAGGAATACAATTGTGGCCTGACACAAAGCTATTGTTAGAGATGTTTGCACTTTCCTAATAGAATATAAATGTCCTCAGAAAACAAAGCTTCAGCAAAGCTTTATTAGAGCACACTAGTGAAGCTCAGGGGATGGAAAGGCTATCTAAAGGCTTTCAGGTGTGTGCCTTTTTTCTTGTCTGTTTGCAGTTTTATTCCAGTGTTCGTATTATGATCTTGGCACAGATAAAAACCCCATTTGTGTGTGATCAGGAAGCAATACTTACTACCTCATTTTTAGACACTGCTGCAGGGGACAAAAGCATATTTCTTTCTTATGCACACAGACAGATGTTTCTGGATAAGGTAGATTATATCCAAATATTAAGGAAATAACTTCCAAGAAGAATTTCTATCCTTCCTGGTACTAATCTTGATTTTACTCTTTTTTTAATTCAAAGAGGCTATTTACTATTACTTTGACAAGGTTTTGTGAGATGTGCAGCCCTGCACTATCAGGCATGAAGAATTATTGAGACAGCACAAACCATAACGCTATCCATCTAGCCCATCAATCACATTTCCCAAAACACCAAATGAAAGAAAGCAGTATTCTATCCACTTCCTGACTGTTCTTACTCAAAATAAGCAGAAACTAGACGAGAATTTCTTGAGGTCATGCAAACTGAGTCAATGCAATCCTGACACCAAACTCGTTGCAGTTAAGATAGATCTATTGCAATTGCAGATGATTATGACATTATGATGGCATTCATTTCTGTTAAACAATGCACTGCCATTTCACTCCCGTTCCCTGGACTCTACTTTCCCTCTTAGTAAGGCAGGTCCAAGGGCAGGGACAAAGAAAGACCTGAATTCTCCTATCAGGTTACCCTAATGCCCTGTGGGTCTCCTTGCCAAGTGGCAGAAGAACCTGACTTGGAATAAAAATTGTCAGAGCTCTGTTGATTTCTGTAGAGTCAGGATAATCTGTGCCAGCAGAAGTTTTCTCAGGACTCTTAAGAGGAAAGAAACTAGAGGATTACAGGGAAAACTGTACTGGTATTCATGGAAAAGGCTAATCTTGTGTGTGAATATGGTCATGCTCTGGCTAAAGTAATTGCTGGCACTAGAGAGTAGCAGAAGTTAGAGTCTGTCATTGAGAACAATCTGTCCTGGCTCGTCTTGCACTGGTTATGATGAGAGTTGTGGATGGGGGCAGATTATGCTGACCCAGTCCCATCTGGCAGGGCTGGCTTGTCCGTGATTGCGGTGCTCTGGGGACAACACTGGAGGCATCAGCCCAGGAAGCCCGTTTGCCCTTTTGGGGCAACTTTTGTGTGCTCTCTCATGCAGTCTTCTGCAGAAGGCAGCAGCAAGCAGAACAAGGGAGAAGGCAGAAGATACATGGTGTCCAAAGACAGACAAGCTCTTATCCATGGTTCTTCAATGGTTTTAGTGAAGCTGAGCAGCTGAGACCATAGCGGGTCTTGGAGGACAAAATGAGAGAAGGTGAACTGTTGCAGTGTTCGTTAGAGTAGAGCCCATCCGAGGTCAGAAACCCGCCAGTTTAACACAAACACAGGCAGGGATAGATATAGCTCCAAATTAAGCTGGCAAAACAAAGGGTTAGTGAATGTCCTGAGATACCCCAAATCCCATCAGAAGTCAGAGGCAGAGCCAGGAAAAGAACTTTTCCAATGATTGATGGTTTTGTTTATTTTTAAAAATTATTAAAATCCCTCCAACTCCCCACCCCACAAGTTTCTGGAATTTGATGTAAAGAAAACATTTCATTTCAGATTCAGGCATTGTAGGATGTTCTAGCATCTATTTTCTTGAATAAAGGGGAATGAAACTTCTAAATGAAGAGCCATTTCCAACTGGAAACCAAATGTTCTGGCTGGAGTTGCCAACATGAAAAATTTCAGCTTTCACCATTTATTGTGGTTTGTTATTCATGGACAGTTGAGCACAACTCAGACAAATTCGCAAAACTTTACATTGCTGGCAGGTCTCCTGATGCTCTGCTGAGTCCCATCATGAGGAGGCTCTTCCTGCATGTGGCCTGCCAGGACAATTTGCTTAATCTACCATTTTCCAGTTGGCACCTGCCTTACCAATATTATTACCTGTGGCCTATATCACTTGACATGGTAGAAGCAGAAGGCAGGAGCCCCTGTATAGCACTTTTCTAGACGTGGGGGCTCTAGAAACCCAAAGAGGTGTCAGTTCTCTGTGAGTATTCAGTAGGTATGGTGACAGTGTGAGCTTGGGCTATGGTGTATAGCCCATGATAGCCACCCACCCCAGCTGACTACAAATGCTGGGTGCTACTGCATAAAAATGTGCACCACTAGCGCATCTCAGTCAGAGGTTGCTGTTGTAGCTGGAGCTGATTTGTGGCCAGCTGGAACCTGCAACTCCAGAAAGTCCCCAGTTTGCCTGACTGAATCATTCCAGGGGTGTCTGCAAGTTGGACTACCCGCAGGCTGGTTTAGCTATGCCAGTAATTCTTTAGTAGCCACTGAATCTCTCCTAGGCATTCAAGAAGCCTTCAGCTTCCCCATCCCAGGAGAGGAGAGATTAAACTCTCAGTAGCCCGTATCTTTATTAGCAAGTTCATACTCACTGGATTTTTAAAACCATTTTCATAGATTTGTTAGTTTAAGAGAAGCTGATTCTTTTTGTCACAGAAATGTCACGATAGTGCTAACAGAAGCTTGTTAAACTGGATATTTGAGTGGAAAAAAATGTTTTGCAGCTGTTTGCAGATGCATGTAGCTTGAAAGATATTAAAATGACATAAAACTGTCTCCTCCTTCAGACAAATCTTAAAGCTATTTATAGCTCTTTGGTATTTATCTATTATGTGTTAGCTCTTCATAGCTGTTTATAGCATCATGTAGTGCTCTACAGGGACACAGGACTTCAGCACCACTGGGAGTTACCATGGTGTTTGCAGGGAACAGAACATAAGGACCTGAATTTTGGTACTATTTTCATTTTGCAACACACACACGTGCGCACACACATGCACACGCATAGGCTTCTAGTGCCAGCTACTTGCTTGTACAAAAGAATGAGGCTCCCTGGTGTGCCTAGAACAGCACCCATCTACATCAGCAGGGAATTTGGCCTGTATGATTTATGCTCTGCTGCTGCAGGCAAGTACTAGTAAGACACCTGCTGAAGATGGGAACAAAAAAATTACATGACTTGCAGCAGCTGCAAGAAGTTATAGCTAGAGTGCATTAAAGTTTGTATGAAGGTTTCAACAGCTTCGCTGTTGAACAGTGTCCTGTACATGGTCCTGGGCTCCTGGGATTTGTGTCATAAAGAACATCAGAAAATTATGAAACAGAAACCTCCATCTCTGCGTAGAGAACACAAAATCTTGAAAAGGGGGAAAATAAGTTAACTTGTATATCCAAAGTTCAAGCTGCTCACTGTTCAAGACAAGTAGAAACACAGACTTATGCTTTTAAACTTGGACATTTCCTTTGCTAATGCACTTTTTTTTTTTTTTTTTTAATGCAGAAGGAACTCAAAACAGAGAGTTTTAACCTGCAATGGTGTCCACTGCTGTTTTCCATCTCTGACCATTTTGGGTAATGACACAAATAAACAGAATTCACTGGAGTCTGAGTTTAAGCTCCTGGCTTGTGTTCCCAGGATTGTTGCCAGTTTAATGAACTTTGCCCCAAGTTCTGTTTGGAGTTTTCACCCATGGTTTGACAAAAAGTGAAAGGTATTAATGATCTGACGATTTAGTGCTTTTCTTCTAAGATGCCAATGTTATAGCATCAAGCTTCATAAACAAAGGGCCAGATTCTTATTTATAGTCAAGATGCTTTGTGCACAAGTCAGCAACTCATGCACAGAAACTGCATGAAGATTGCTGTCATATTCCTCTGATTTTGTTCCCGCTTAGCTCAGGCTGGTTCACCTGTGCTGTCTTTGAACTGTCAGAGCTGCTCCATCTTATGTTATCTTTCAATGGTAATAAAAGGCCAGAAACAATCCAGTCAATGAGTGACTAGAGGAATACTGGCCGTACAGTTCCCATAGCCTCCCATAGAATAGAAACTCTTGTTTTACTCCTACACAGCTGGGAGATCATTCTTGAAGTAACCTACACCAGGATGGAGTGTTGTTACAGAGAGGCTGTGCCTAGCAGTGAAAAACCATGGCTTTGCACAGGAAAATCTAATCCTTGTTCACTGGGCTAAATAAAAAATATATTGATATTTCTATTAAAACTCACAGAGTTTGGTTAAGAAATTAGGCTCATTATTTCTCAGCTTTATGGAAAGGATTGTAGGATTGGTTAACCCAAGGAGTAAGCATTCCTGAGTTTACATTGCCTCTGAAACGTGCTATATGTGAGCACTCTCAGAAACTTGTTTTCATGGGGAATACCGTGGTCATTTGCCACTTGCTAGAAAAAATTCTCTGTTAACGTATTACCAAGAGGGCAAAATCCAGGTTCGTTTCTCTTATAAGGGGCACAGTCTCATTAACTTATTTTCATTGCCCAGTCAGATAAGGAGCTGGCTTTCTCCTGAACACTGGTCAGAGCTACTTGGGAAACTGTTTTTATTCCCAGACACACTCCTTGGATAATATTGCTATAATTCTTATTAATGAAATACTCTCAAAACTTCTCCTGAGATATGTGTAACACAGGCAAATCCTGCTGTCTGCAATTGTAGGTGAAGCTCGGACACATGGAGTTAAAGCCTCCTAAATATCCAGAAATTACCATCACAAAATCTTGCCCTACCTTTTGAGTCCAAGGAAATAGGACCAATAATGGTTAGCGCTCTATTCAGGCCCTTCAAATCAAAGGGCCTTTTGTGACATATTGTGAGTGGATTCAAGGAAACCGAACTGTCTAAAATCGGCAAAAGTTGGTGTGACACAAAGCCCACGCTCCCAGCAAGACTTCCAGCAGCCCCGGCAAGCTCTGGGACAGCGACGTCTCCGCAGAGCCCATGGGGACCGATGCTGTCTGTTGCTGCGGGACGTGACTAGAAAGGGAACTGCTGGGAGCCCTTGATGACAGATCATTGATTTCCTGGTTTTTTTCCCCGGCTTATCTGAACCTCTGGACTTGCTTGTGTGGAGAAGAAGGGGGAAAATACAGTTGGCACTTTCTATTGTGTTTTCCCAGCTTTTTTTTCAACTGACCTGTGATTTTAAAAAATTCAATTTTAGCTTAGAATAGCAGAAATGGTATCAGAGAGTTTACGGACAAAAGGAACTATCTGGTTTAGGTGCCTTTATACTTAAATGGATTGTTTTCCCTAAAGCAATTCATCCTCTACATTTCCTTCAAGCTATCTCACAGCAGTAAATGGAGGTGTTTCCCCTGTGTAACACATGGAGCAAAGGATGCTGATGCTGCGTCAGCCCTAAGTGCCATGTAGCTACCCATCCATCAGTGTGCCAGG
Source organism: Aquila spilogaster (assembly GCA_024606505.1). Lineage (NCBI taxonomy): Eukaryota > Metazoa > Chordata > Aves > Accipitriformes > Accipitridae > Aquila > Aquila spilogaster. Next base: position 11,895,389 of record JANHGO010000012.1, read on the forward strand.
TGCTTTTAGCAGAACACAACTGTACTGTCCATTTAGGAAAAGGAGCGCTCACCAGAAGCTAGCAAATATTTACGAAGGTGAAAAGATGAGGCGTTAAATTAGGAACTGGAATAGGACACAAACGCTGACAGATACAAAGAGCTACAACAGAGATTTGTAGAGTGTTGGTGAGGACTTCGGTATAGGGTCTCTTTTCAGTGTGAAATGGTGCTGTGGTACCTACAGCACTATGCATTGTACAGCAAGGGGGACTGCCTGGACGTGCCTGCCTTCTTCCTACAGACACGGTAAGTCTTCATCTTCCAGCACCTTTGCTTCACCTCCCACCTGTGGTCTTGGTAAGCACTTTGAGAATGGTTTGGAAGGTTCTTCCTATTACGAGTCTTCACAGAGCCCAGAAGAACAGGACCACAAACCCCAGCTGGAGACTGTCATTGCTAACATAACTCTTCCACCAAATAAAATCCAGGGTGTCAAGATTCTTTGACAATGAGTTATCTCACCTCCAGTCACGCTGTCTTTATGTATACAGCCCTTTATGTAAGCAGAAAAGTGTGTGGTTTTATTAATGATTATGTGGGTAGTAAAATTTTCACTAGCACCAAACATCCAAGTCACAAATTCCTCTTTCACAACTGGTTTCTGCTGCTGGTATCTTAAAGTTGTTTTTCACATAACATAAAGCTTTTAATTACTTTCATGAACAAATATTATCCATATCAATGTTTATGTAACACCGGCAATCACAGATCTTTACAAAGGAGTTTAAAACTTTAAAAAGGAAGACTTGGCAGAGGGAGATGTTAGATAACCTCCAAGACTACCTATGTAGATGTCCTATGCATGCACACACACATAGGTATTTTCCATTCATACAGCACTTCCCAGCTAATGCTAAACTTTGCATGACTCTGTTCTGTTAATGAAGAGTTAACTCCCGGCACATATTTACATTCGTATAACAATGATAAGAATAATTAATAACAGTCAGGCCTAGAGACATCAAGCGAGATGATCAAAGGAATAAGACTTTGAGGTCTGTGTTTCTATGCAGAAAGAGTATAACCCCTGACACTCTTCTATTGTAACTCTAAATCCAAGCACCTCTAAAGTACCATGGATATTCTTTTAGTCTGCCTTTTCCATGGAGGAGAAGGAGGTGTCACACTTGCTGTGAGGCTCATGGTTGAGAACTAGCAGCCTTAGTCCACATTTTTATTAATGGTGCAGTGGCAATCACGCAAGATGCTTTTAGAACACAAGAATTAAGAAAAAGTCTGTCCGAAATAATTTTTTGCCTTAAGTCAGCTTACAAACAGGAGGAGGAAAATGAACTGAATTCAGCTGTCATTCTTACCAAAGTGTGGCTGGCACATGAGATCTGGGAACTTTTGGTATTAAGGATGACAACACCAATTAAAAAACAAGCAGTCAGCCCCCTTCCCCAAAAGACCATTTATCTAACTTTTGTGATTGCAAAGAAACTTGAAAACTTAATCTATGAAGACAAAATATACAGTTTTTAAAAATACTTTTTGATTTTAAGTCAAATTTTTGACCTGGAGAAAGTGTGAGGGGGAATGCATCACATTTTGTCTGCATGATGTATATTTATTGTGAAATTAGGGGGTTTTGTGAGAGGAGAATACAAGTCTACTTTGGAACATTTCTGTGTTTTCTGTTGAATTTGTGAATTGTGCAATAGAAACTGAGTCCTATCAACCAGTAGGATCTTTGAAAAGAAGCGAGTATGTTTCTCCCATCCAGTTCTATTTATAAAAATAACCAGCAGCTGGTGAAAAATGAAGTCTGTGTATCTCACACTGCCCCAGAAGTTGCCAACAGCAGCTAAATGCAATCCTGACAGGCCACAGAGATGCTGTGAGCCAGAAGCTGCATCTGTTCACTTCCACCCTGGGAAATGAGGAGTATGAAGGCAGGGAGTGGGAAAACTCTTCTGGCCCTTTCGTCACTGTTTGCCCCAAAGAAGTGATGGAGGAAAACAAATTTCCTTAAGCTTAAGAGGGCAGTTTGAAAGTAGGACAGTGACAGGACTGATTCCCTACCTTCTAGCTGAGGATTTTCAGTCTTTGGAACGGTGCTGCAGTTAGTCCAGTTAGAAGCTAAATTATTTCCACCCTTACAACACTGAAACAAAATTAGAACATAATTCAGAAGCCTTAATTAGGATCCCAAGTGTCTGTTGCCCACATAGCTTCTTTGAATTGGCAAAATTCTTAGAAGAGCACAGAAACACAAAGCAGCGCAGGAAAGCCCGTGAGGTGTCAGGAAGACTCCTTTGGTCTTTGCCTCACCTCCTCCCACTGCAAAAACAGAAAGATAATTTGCAGTTTTACTTTCCATTAGCTAGTCATTATTTACTACACCTAATCTGTAATTGATGGCATAGGTTTTACATTCTGCAAAGTTAAAATATCACTTATTTCCCTGATAACTGACTTTGTAAAGCTTTACAATGTCACCGCATGCGATTTTAAAAATATACAGGATTTCTGAATGCTCCTTCAAACAGAAATCAGAACCTCTGTGTAGAGTAACATGCTATTACACCTACGCTGCACAATAATATTGCAATTATGATGTTTAAACTGCAAGTCACAAGAAGTTAGAACCAAAAACCAATGCCCTTCTCCAATTTTAAGAATGTTAATGAGCGTGTCAAATTCTCACAGGCCTCACTGAAGTACAGGGCAAAATTTATATCCTGCGGACGGAATATAGCAGAGCTCGTAATATTTCAGGGAGCTATTTCCATCACATTGACTCCTTCTGCAACCTGGGACCGTTTCTGCTGACTTCTGCGTTCAGGCAGAAGCTTGGGAACTTGGTACGCTGATGGTCCGTAGCTCCCTGGGTCATACAGCCCAGCGCACGGGCGCAACGCCCGCCCTGTAACTCGGCTCTTCTGCTGCAACGGGGCAAAGCTGAAGATCTGAGAGCTGGATTCAAACCGGTCTGAAAGGCAGAGCACCACCCAGGAGTCCCAACTCTTTGTTTCTAACTTTGAACGCATCTCTTCATGCGGGACTTTAGCCAGGTCTACGGTGAGTCAGGAGTACAGTTAGAAGGCTAATTAAATACGAGAAAATTGTCATGACTGACACTGTGGCCTCGCCATATTGTACGGTCCTTGTGCCAAACCCCTAGACCACTGTTTTCTTCTCACCAGCTTACCGCCACTCAGATAAGCTTTTTATTAACTCACCTCAGCTGTAGATCTAACAGCTGACAACTGCTGTGCCAGCTGCAAAGGTTACAAAGGCATTTTTAATATCTAGAGCTGGCTAATGCACACAGCACTTGCTGCGCAGCAGTAAAACATCACAGGAGGGTGATATGAAGCCACTTCACTCGCTTATGGTTCAAAGCTGCACCAGGGGAGGTTCAGACTGGACATGAGGAAGCATTTCTTTACCGAGAGGGTGGTCAAATGATGGAACAGGCTTCCTAGAGAGGTGGTCGATGCCCCAAGCCTGTCAGTGTTTGAGAGGCATTTGGACAATGCCCTTAATAACATGCTTTAATTTTTGGTCAGCCCTGAAGTGGTCAGGCAGTTGGACTAGATGATCGTTGTAGGTCCAACCGAAATAGTCTATTCTATTCCATTCTATTCTATTCCATTCTATTCTATTCTATTGCCCATATGTCAATTAAAGCTAAAAAAAGCACTGTGAATGCATGATTAAATATATGTGGAGAATGTGTTTGTACTCATCTACTTACATCATGAGTGTTGAATAGAGAAATTTGCTCTCACCCTGGTCACCTGACATCCAAAGTATTTATTTTCCATTTTTCATTCGCAACATGGAGACTCCTTTCTCTTTCCTTTAATTGTAGTTGGCTTCACGGTGTCTTTTAGTTACCATTACTCACAAATAAAATCATATGAAGGTACACAGCACAATCCTTTCAGTCAACATAAGCTTTTGACAGCTTGTCCCCCAAAACATTTATTACTGAGTCATGCTGTCATGTCAGATGACTTCTGCTTTCCAAAGGCATAGACCTGAAGCAACTTCAACATAGATTTTCACACGCATATCCGACACATTTAATAGGTGAGAGCTCGTCACCACAAGCTGTAATTTCAGCCAAGGGTGGGATGCTGGACCTGTGTATGGGTAAACACCAGCACCGCAGGCTATACCAATCCTGTGCAGCCCCAAGACGCTAGAGGAAATATCAACTCTCATGTTGAGGCAGTGTCACCTCAGATAGTGCCTCTCCGTGAGACCTTACCGGTAGGCAGAAATAACTTCCTTGTAACTTCTGTACTACCAAAAGATTAGCACCAAGTCAGACTGACTGGGTGTTAAGCTTTGTGATTTAAGGCTCCAATTTAAGAAACCATGCAAATACACTTGTATTGTTTTATACACACAGATTCCTAGGAACGAAGAGCCAAAGCCTCCTCTTCTCCAGTGTAAACCTTGCGCCATTTTGAGGTGCTAGAATTCTGGTTTCTTTGGATTTGTACTAGACAAAGCAGGAATCGCTCAATGTTTTTTCTCTGAGGTTTATTTCCTTCCCCTGTTTTGTCCATCTCTGATGAGAGTTTAATACGGTAAACTGCATAACAAAAGAAAAACAGCCACTGCCCAAACTACTCTAAAAACACCAGCTTTCCCACTTCCTTCACCATCTCACTGTTCCCCATATGGTAGTATTAATAAGGGCAAACTTCTGCAGCTAAGGGTTTAAAAGGCAATCACCTTTAACCAGTTAAAAGAAAATTAATTTGTCAAGCGGGCTGACAGGCTAGTCAACCCCAGCAGCTGTGTAATCCTACCAGGGCAAGTTCCCAGCTCTGTGGCAGCACTAGTAATGTTGCATCTGCTGAGTTGATTACGTTTTCTGTATTTCAGACTTAACTAAAGAAGGAAAATAGAAATTTATGTTGGCATCTGCCTGCTGCAAAGATCAGCTGTAGAGCTTAGGCATTAAGGAGTAGAAAAGAATAGAAAATAACCCCAAATTTATATTGCCTGGATTGCTCATTATAATTTAAGCAGCTCTCTCTGGTCTCCTTAATCCTCTCCATAAAAAACCCTACATTGACACATAAAAAGCAATACACCCTTATGGCTACAGATGTTATTCTTCTAGTCATGCATTTTACTCCAGAATAGGAAGGAACCAGAGACTGAAGCTTTCTTTGGTATTTAAGTGGGCATTTGAATCATAACAGGATTCTCTGCAGATGGCCTTTCTGAGTGCTGCAGCTGAACTTGCTTCTTTAAGGTTCTCTGGACATTTCTTTTGGGTGTGGGTGTCAGTAGACAGTCCTCCTATTATAAACATCTGAAAACCTCCTATAGCTATTCTCTAATCCCTCTCAGACAGGGATTCGTTCTCTTTCCTTTTCAAGGAGAGTTAAGGCGTAGAGGAATGAAGTTACTGCTCTGGATGACCCAAGGAATCCAGGTAGGGGTGGGAATGGACCCCACAGTTCAGCATTCAGTCCTCTGGACTAGATATTATTGATTTTTCTGGGACAGGATTTTTTTTCGTGGTGCAGCAATGAAATCCAAAGGCAGTCCATCACAAATCAGCTACATGTCTTGGAAGGGAAAGACAGGATTCTTATCTTTGATGACTCTGCCATGCAACTAGGTTATTGTCTATATCTTTTCAACATATGTGCCTCAGCCCGTGATACTATTTTCAGCCACAGGAATTTTCTTACCCGAAAGAAAAATTACTTTGAAGCTGTACAAAAATACCTATAACTAGAAGGTACATAACAGAAATCACTTTATTAATATGAGAACCAGACAGGTTCAACAAGTGTTCTAGTATTTCAGCCTTCCACAAAATATATCTTGCCTTTAAGACAGAATTTTATATGTTTTCTTTAAGAGAGAATTTACAGCAAATTTGTGATTTAGTCCTCCCACAGCATTGTATAGAACCAGCTGCACATGGGAAAATTCTCCAAAGGGTGACAAATCTTTTCTTGCGGTACCTGGGAAACCTTTAGCTTCTTAGCATTAGAAGCATGGAGAAAAGATCACACAGCAATTAGCTTACTGCTGAAAATTCAACACCTCCTTGATATTTGATGCAATTTTTTTGCTTGTTGCTGGGATGTTTTGGATGTGGGAAAAAAATCACTCCAGAAGCACTACCTACTGTAAATGGTTATATAAAAAGTATTTCAGAAGCTTGTTAAGTTTGTGTAGTGCTGTATTTCCTGGATGAAGACAATACGTGCAATGCTGAAGATGATCTATGAGAAGAAACAGAGCCTAAAGAGATCTGAAGATACAAGGCAGAAAGCTTTGGAGGAACAGAAAAGCAGGTATCAAAGCAACCGGCCTTGGAACAGAGTCCCATGCTGAACAACTCTTTTATCTGCTTCACTGGCCCTGGGGATGTAATCGTGCCGTAGTTATACTGACACTGGCAGTGAACAGAGAAAGGTTTGATATTCCTTTTCCTTTACTGGGAAGGGATACCATGTAAAAATATGGTAAAAACATAAGACTGTAGGCAGAAAAGAACAAGCCAAATCCTGAAATATTAAAAACAGTTTCCTACTGAAATTAAAAAATGTACCGTAACTGGAAAAAGAAGAAAACAACCCTCAACTGATCCAATGAATGATTGAAAGAGGTAAAGAACTGCAAAGGTACCATTAATTTTCCTTCTATGTTTCTTTCAATATCATTTAAAAATTCACCCATATCTTCAGCATTTGTTGATGAAAGACAACACAAATATATCTGGTACAGCAATCTTGCTACTTTTAGTCGTACTAGAATAAGTGCAAGACTTTGATCCTTGGGGGAGGGCGGACTTCACAGAATCACAAAATGGCTGAGGTTGGAAGGGACCTCTGGAGCTCATCTTGTCGTCAAGCAGAGTCACCTAGAGCAGGTTGTCCAGGACCATGTCCCGTGGATAATGTCCACTTCAAATACCATGTGAATTGCTACTATGGGCATCAAAACTGGCTTTCAACAGGGTTTTCACCCTGTTTCTCACTTGAGCCTTGTGGTCCATTTGTGTATAACCTCTGCCGAGATAACAAGAGGTTCTAGATCAGCAGAAGGAACAAGAATGACAACACAAGTGAATGAAGTTCTAGGGCATGAAAGAAAACACAAATCAGCTTTTAAAGTCATTACCTCTGAATTTTCAGCATGTAAAGCAGAGCATGCTAACCCTCAGATAATTTGTTAATTTGTTCTTAGAAAAGCACACAGTACATTTTATACTGCGTCAGCCAGTCCAGTATGCTCCATTTACAGCATCAAAGGGACGTGAACTTGAACCTCAGCTGAAACAGAGACCATTCTAGATAGTGCCCCAAGATTAAGCAATGTTTTGAAATCAAGTTCAACGTAAGTCTTCTGTCCTCTGTGGAGTAAATTATCACTAGTTCTGCAAACAGAAAAGAGTATCTTATGTTTCCCAGAGTAAAAGGGACCCCACAGACTGAGAATGCAGCCAAAATCAGAACAACCTCACTGTATATCATGTTTATTTTAGCTGTATATCTTGGGCTAATGAAGTAATCACTTTTGCAGTGCGCAAGAGGACAATATTTATAAAGGTTCAGGCAACCAAGCATTTATGATTTTACTGTAGATGCATATGTCTTTCTGAGGCAACAAACATACAGCAGAGTGGGTATTTTTTCCCATTTGAAATAGGAGAAAAGCTGAAGAGGCTGAAGAGCCATTGTGTTTTAAATACTGTGAAATGGATGGGTGCTTTTCATATCTATATTTAGTAAGGATAAACATTGCACACAGAGATTCATAAACCTAAAGAGGGTACTGAAACCCTCTTGTGCTCTTGTAAGGTATAAAGCGATACCTGTTCTCTTAGCGAGGCAAAATGCAGCAACTGTTTAATGTGAAGGAGACATAACAGTTCCCCAGGAAACTGTCTTGTGGTTAGTGCAGGTATTAAAAGACACCTTCAATTCATACACCATTCTTCTTCCTTTTTATTCTAAAAGGTGACGATGGGAGTCAAAGTCACTTCACGTTCTCACTCAATTTGAAGAGCCCAGTTGTCTGAAAATCATGAGTCAGAGACCCAAGGAAGACAGACCACAAAGCTGCCTACCTCTGACACCTAGCCCGAACCAGATCATTCAAAGTCCTGTGACAACGTGCACTGTTTATGTGACAGTGTATTATCTAGGATGCTATATCTTCCACAAACCTCAAAAGGCCGGTGTCCAAAATGTCTTTGTTCTACATGGGTGCAGATGAGGCACTTCCTTGCATGCCTAAATTGGTTAAAGAAGAATATAAAGTCATACAGGCAAATCAGCACTGGCAGGTGTGGTCACTTGTTTTGCACCTGCACGTATTCAGGCATGCCGCAAAAGACTGGACGTGCCTCCCAACATTGCTGTCAAAGTAAAGGCGTCAATCTGAGTAACAGCCTGAAGTAAAATCTTTTACTAAATTTAACCACGCACAATATTCAGTATTCTGTCTCCTTCGCCTTTGTCTGTGTACAGAGGTATGACCAATGTGCCTGGTGACTCATACCAAGAGACAAGAATAGCATCAATGAGTTACTTGAGTGTTTACGGCAGGACTTGCCAGAAAGGTGCCTCGTTCAGAGTTTTAGAAAGGCTCCAGCTGCAGTTTGTCATATGAAGTCCAATTGCTCTGAAACCTGAAAAACTGTGACTTTATTAAGCTTGTCTCATCTAAAAGTTGCTATTTCCCTATGTTACATTAGCTGAACTTCCACTCAGGTCTTATACTATTGCAAGACTGTCAGAAATCTCTCAGCAGGAGCAGTAAATGCCAGTGAACTGTAAAAGTAAACCATCCATTTCTAATAGCATACTGAAGGAGGGTGATAACTTGTTGAGTAGATTATCAGGAAACTTTCTTACATGATAAATCTCTTTAGTTCATTCAAAAATATGGAGAGACTGAAAAAGGTCTGGAGAAAACGACTTATGTAATGCAGGTCTTCTCAGAACCATCAGACATTTCAGCGAGCTTTTTCCTCAATCCTAGCTTTATTACCAGAGTGTTGCTACAACTCTCCAGAGAAGACTGTGCACACTGTGTCTATGAATAGTGTAATTGTGAAACAAGGGTATCAGTTCAAATGTTTACTGTTGTTCCTGGTACTGGAACAGCAAGTTTTCTGCAGAGAATATTCTGGTCAGATGCAAAGACACTTTTATTAAATTTTAAGTTGAAAAATGTTTTAAATCAAGTTAAATATCATGGTAATAATCCTCTAAAAAGACAATGGGTTGCAAACTATTTCATCTGTGAGTGTAAGACTATGTACAGAGCTTTATCTTTAGGTTGTTTCTTAAGGAGGCAGCACCTGGATCCCTCTTAGAAGAAGAACTACGTCCACAGATGAAAAAGAACTACTGAATTCCTCCAGAAATCTCCAGGAAAAGAGTAAACTGTTTATCTGACATTTTTAGTGTTTTTAAAATATATAATGTGTCCTTCTCTTTTTACTTCCTGTGGGTTATTATGAAAAATAATTCACTTTGAATCAACATTTATGTGATAGAAAACTCTGAGAACTGCAAAAAGGCTGCTCTGGGACTCTGTGTTTACAGGCATCTTCATTCAAGGATCTCTAATGTCTGCATGCTCCCACGATCTGAATTGCTCTACACAAATATATCTACAGACAGAAACACTGTTCAGGCATAACTATACTGTCTTGTCTATGTCTGCCATGTATAGTTGAGCTCTTCTTTTTCCTTTACCTTTTCTGGTACAGCCACTGTGGAGTTGCTGTTCCTCATGACCATTGCATGACTCTTTTGAGGTGGCAGCAAAGCCTACTCATCTGTGAGTCTGCTGTGGAACTTGTGGTTTCATAACTTAGCAACTTCAAACAGAAACGGGTATGATACTGCTCTTCTACCTCTAGCAAAGCAAATATCAAGTGCCTGAATGTGCTCTGACCAGGTTGACACAATCGAGTGTTGTGGAAAAAAAAAAGCCTTCTCTTTGCAGCCTTTCATTTCATTCTTTTATTTCTCAATCCCATCCACTCTTCTATTCTCGTCCAACATCTGATCAGTTTGTTAAACAAAATATTTTAGTTCTTGTGGGTAAACATCTCACAGAACGTGCTTCTTGGTGCTGTGTAGAATAAGGGCATGGAACAATAGACTCACCATTCCTGACCTTCATACAGCCCCTAGCTACTACTTGTCCTTCTAATGTTCCTGTCTGAATACTGTTTTTTTAATCACTTTAACAAAGCTAAAACTCAACTCCCCACGTATTTTCCAGTACTTCACCATTCTTAAATGCAGCAACTGCTTTTTGCTCACTTTTTCTCCTTCACTCCTCAGTCACTCCAGGATTATTGCTAGACCAATGAAGACCAGAACCCAGTGTGCTGGTACCACACTTACAGCTGTTCACCTACCCCGTTGTCTTGGAGTTCTTAGCATCTACATACATCAGGCAGATAAAGGAAAAGAAGTGGACAAATGGTGGGCTCGGCAGTGATGGTAGGATCAGGTATAAATCCAAGTCCTCGGTAGATCCTGCTTCTTCCTCTAAAATCCCTTTTCTTTTTCTTTCATGCATCATGTATCTGGAAAGCCTTTATTTAGCTCTGAGGTTTTCAGGTGACAGTAGCTCACTTTGAGTGTCTTTGCAGTAAACTCATCCCAGTTGAGCGAGTGGGAAGACCTAGGCTGAGCTGGGAGAAAACTGTCACCAATGTCTGTGAATCACACAAACAAAATTTGCATTTCAAGCTGACCTGGTGCATCTAGCTGTTTCTTAATGAGAAATTTACTGAAATGATGGTGTGTCTGCCTACACAGCCCCCAATAGCAAAGCACTGATTGCATTGGGGATCAGGGTGAGCAGCTTTCGTCTGCATTTTGAGATACTTGCAGTTAAAAAAAGAAAAAGAAAATAAGTTTGGGGTGTTTTTAACTGCAAAATTGTTCCTCAGGGAAAAAGAAGCAGTGTTACTGGTCCTCAGAGTACATTTTGCCACGATACTTACTTATCCTTATCCTGCCCCTCCAGCAACAGTGGCGCAGCAGGTGCCTTTAGTTATATTAAGACGGATGGCATTTGGTGGCCATAAAGTCATTACACATGGGAAACAAGATGCTCATTACCCAAAGACTGTGCTGTCAGGGCAGCAGTTTGAATGCCATCCCGCTTCCTTATGGTCAACAGTTGTTTTCATCTGAGGCTGCAAACCAGTCATTGAAACTTTGTTGAATTTACACTAATTTTTAATGGCCATCTGTCTGTACTATGTCAGACTTTATCAAACATGGTGTACTTTTAGCAGAGGGGCTGAGGGAAGAAAAGGCAGGAAAACTAAACCACCCTGTCACCTCCTATAAGCACGCCCCTAGGCAGACAGAGCCACAAACAGATGAGTGAAGCTTGCACTGACAAGTGGTCCTAGCCACGTCTAATAGCAACAGACTTGTGCCTCCATGACTGTTAATACAACACTCTTCCACTAACTGCAGCCAACCAATTTCCTTCTTCACGCTACGACCCACTGGGGGTGAGAGACGCTGAATTTGCACGTCTGAGCCTTGGTGGCAAAGAGACCTGCTAAGTGATGGCAGATGCTTGCTCTGAGTGTACACGTGCAGTGCTTACAAAGGCTTACGAGGAGGGAAAAAAAGGAGAAATAGCACTGGGTGCAGTGATACAGTCTGGCCTCACTTTTGGTTTAAGGTTGGTGAAGATATAAAACAAGATAGCTGGAAAACTTCAAGAGGATGGTGATTGAGGTATCACATAGTCAGCACCTATTTCTGGATGAGATTACTTTTAGGGGGACTGTAAACTTGTGTTGAATTAGATTATACCTTACAGCTGAAAAAGGTGATCAAGGATTTTTTATTAAATGTAAACACATTTTCCTTTGACAGTTTTTTAAACGAAATGTTTCCTCTTGGAAACGGTGAAACATTTTGATGTTTTCCAAATGAAACTTCCCCTTTTGTAAAGGCATATTTTGCTAAAATTGTATTTAAAACTAAATGTCTCGAAAAAGAGCATTAAACGAAGGGAATTCTTCAAAATGAAGAGCTTAAAAGGGAATGAAACATAAAATGTTTGTATCCCTGAAATTCCTGCTTCATTTTATCCAGAATTAAAGCACTTTCCTCTGACTTTTTTTAGAGTTGGGATGCACTAGGTGAAAAATTCCTGTATTTTCCTACAGAGTAAAGAACATCAATAATGTTACAGAACATGAGTGGAGGTTAAGCTTTGCAAAAGTTGAGCAGAGACAGATGGCAGCAATAAGCCTTTCCAGAGACTACTGCAAAAACACACCCTTGCCACTCTTAGATCATTTTGTTTGAGGAAACCAAAGTAAAATGGCTTGGAAAGATGATACACTGTGTGTCATTGGCAGTAGGAGTACGCAGGAGAAGATCAGCAATGGAAATTGTTTCTGCAGAAGATGCTGTATCTGCTAGGGCTCTTTTCTTCTCACAAGCTAAGTGTTAATCAACACAACCAGTGATAAAGACTTGACTTTTTGGGGTTTCATATGATTGAAAAACAGGGTAGTTGAGAAGCTTACTTTTACTGCCTGCATTCTTGATGTACAATACTTGGGGAGGAGGATGCAAAAAGCTGCATGTTGTTTTTAGACTTACTAACTAAACAGAAGCTTTCTCCCAGACTTAACTGTGTATTCAGATAGTTGGACTGAAGTAGACTTTGTTTTTTAATTAACCCTCAGTGGCAATAAATAATATGAACAGAAAACTGGAGTTATAGTATACTACTTGCAAACTTGCGGCACTAAGTATACACTAACTTACTACCTTTCATATGAATTCCTACTCGGCAGAAAAGAAAAAGTAAGAACGGGACACAGTGTCTTCCTCAAGATCATTGAAGAAAGTAAAAGGACAGTTCTGGGCTCCCACACTGACACTTTCTGCTTTTTAGCATATATATAATTATATGAGTACACTAGACTGGTATATCAATCATCTCCAGTGTCAGTCTACATTTTTAGCACAAGTCTAAGCCATGTTGCCACTAAATGAACCAGGCACTTGATCCACAAAATCTTCATTCAATCACCAGAAGGAGTTGGCAGAGTCACTGAATCTGTCCTTCGCTGTGTCACGTAACCCGGTGACAAAATGTCAGTCTCCGTCTCTAAGCCAGACAAGCTCTTACACTTCTTAGAAGGCTGTCCCAGTCTCACAGAGCTCTCTTGTGATATCAGCTGAGGTACCTACACCACCTCTGGTTGTGCTGTGTTATGGAGTACAACTGTCCCGAGACCTTTATGGACAAAATTGATCTATTCAGTAATTTTTACCTACCTTATCTAGGGATTTGCAGAGCTATTTATAAATGTTAAATGCAAATCAGAAGGTCCTTTTCCTCCATTATGGTTTTGACACCATTTTTTGAAAAACTTTCATCTTGGCTTGTGTTGTGTAACAGAGACTGGTTTCTTCACATCCCAATTACCCAATAGCTAAAGACCACAACATGACAGTATCTATAAAAATCAGTATCTTTCTGTACTTGTTATGAAGCAAAAAAGGTACTCAGTTCTATCAGTTCTCTCTATATGGACTGGATATCAATAGTTTGGCTTAGTAACTTTTTATGCAGCTGAGAAACGCATGAAGAAGTCACAACAGCTTACTCAGCAAATCAGTCAGTATGGTCTTATTTAATATAAATACAGGGGAATCATTGTGTGTGTGGAATGCATTGCATTACATTTTTATTCAGTAATGTGAAAACAGTTCTAAAACAACATGAAAGCATATCTGTTAGATGTCTAAAGGAGTACTGAAAAATGTTAGGAGAGTGGTGGTTTTAATAGCAACCTCATATAGTATTTTATAGGTTCATAATTGAGGAGACTGCATATATTGTTTGTGTGTGTGTGTGTGTGTATGTGAACACCTACGTCTTCCCCATATACCTAGTAGACAAGCAGTGTAGTAGGATTCTGTAAATCAGTGGCTTTAATTTTTAACATCACCATTGGCCCAGCAGGTTGATTTTGACCAAATCAATTTTCTTTCACTGCACAGCCCTCAAGTACTTTGATTAAGTTTCAAACTTATTAGGATTTAGATTACTGACGGTGTTGTTGAGTCGTTATGAACACCTGATCTAACTAGTTTAGCATAAAACCTGGAGGATGTTTATCTCTGTTTTCTGAGTCCAGTGGAGATCAGGTAGGGCCAGCTTTGTCATTTGACCTTAGATCAATCTGATGTCCCAGTCTCGGGTGTGCTCTGCAGCACAGCTTTAAGCTGGAGCACAAACCAGTTCAAGGCAGTGGAGTGGACCTGGGCATGGCCAGGGAAATCCTCAGGAGTCAGTCAGCCTGGCTGTGCCGTAAAGGTTGGCTTGCT
>JANHGO010000012.1:11909871-11959602 GCA_024606505.1 Aquila spilogaster
CACAGCTGGAGATGTGGGGGCTATTTAGTCCTCACCTTCCAGGACTGGCTCCGGAGCATGCAGCTGTGCAGCCCTCCTCGGTGAGCAGCGCACGGCGTTCCCCGGAGCAGCGGGACACCTTGAGCTGGAGCACCGCGGCTGGGGATGTTTGCCCAGGACCGGTAGCTGTAACACCGATATAAAAAGAATGAAATCTGAAACCAGTTTAGCACAGCGGAGATTTAGGATGGAACACTCTTTTTTCCCCTACGTCTAGCTGGAATTTCTAAAGCAAGAATGAGCTCTGCAGTGTTTCTGCACCCCAGTGCTGGGAAGCTTGGATGGATTTTGTGAATGTGAATACTCCGTTTTAGCACAAAGTCGGTCAGATTATAAACTGTTGAGGTCTTGCACTCTCTTCCCAAGCTCACACAGGTGGTGGGAAGCAGTGTGAGGGTACCATGCAGCTGTTCGGTGCGCTAATCCTGGAGCATCATCCGTCATCTGCTCAGAGCCCTTATTGCTTCAGTATCCTTATGTAGTTAACAAACACCGCAACCCAGACAAGTGCCAGCTCTCTGCCATCGCGCTGTCCTATCAGATAGCCACCTGGAGATCCTGTCCCACTGTACAGCAGATAAGGTTCAAGGATGGAGGAGTAAAGGAAATTGCCAGTGAGGATGCCACGAAGCAGAAGCAGCCTAATCTCGCCTTGCTTTGCAGTATCTCTGTTGGTTCAACAAGTGTCAATGTGGAATGCCAGATCGGAGCTGGAGCCAGAATGTCTTTGGGAAACAATGCATCTCCAAAGGGAAAAATAAGCAAATTTATGATTTCTGTACAGAACATCCCTCTGGCCCTTACTACCAGTCTGCAGCCAAATACTGACTGTAGGCTTAACCCCCTTCAGAGCATTACTTTTGCAAATCTCCTTGAAGTCAAATGTTCCTTGCTTTTTTTGAACTTCACACAGCTCCTTAGCATGATTTTAACACAGACCTTTGTTTGCTTATTACTTAAGGATGTCAGTGCAGGAGAGGGACTTGAAAAAACTGAAATGAATTGTTTCTACTTGCTCTCGAGATCACGGCTATTAATGAACACCTGATTTATTTTTCCCTTGGAAGTCACTTAAAAAAAAGCACTCAAAGCAGCGGTAGTAATGAGGACAGCTCAGTCTGATGTTGCAAGGAGGATGGCCTGCATGGATGGTGGGTGAGGGAGGAGCTGGCAGAGGGCTGGGGACAGCTTAGCAAAGGATGATGGGGCCGGCAAAGGAGGAGAGTGAAGAGATCGCTTCAGCTTGCTGAAGACGTAATCTCTTAATGTAGTTGGAAGAAGAGAAAATTGTTAGGGAAGGAGAGGAACGGATGAGTACAAGGAGATTTAATGAGTGTTAATGTGATGGAAGGGCAAAAATGATACAGATGTCTGAAAGGATGTCAGCCCCATTAGGTTGCCAAGAGTTTCTGCACTCTTACCACTTAGGCCCTTATGGTTAGATTCGATAAAGCTTGAAATCTCAGTATTGGTTCAGACAGCATCTTCCTTGTCTTACCCTGGACTGGTCACGCCCTCACTGCAATTGAATTATAGCACCTTCATTAATAGCGTAATATCAGCTTAAATATCAGCTGTTTGTTCTTTTAAGGCATTAAGCAAAGCCCACGGAAATGCCTGGAAGGACTCCCATCGATCTCAGCGAGTTACATGTTACCGTCCTTCCTCCCTCTCTGGAGAACCATGTAAAGGCAAAGGAAGAATGCATTCGCTGTCACATTTTCTTCTCTCTATCCTCCTAAATCCCTTTGTAAACTTAACATACATCAGAGAAACCGTTTTGTATTGGTTATCCAGACAGCTTCCCTAAAACCTGAGCTGAAGACAAGCAAATGAGACACAGCTCCGCAAGCCGTCACATGAAGCAATCAGGCTTCACCCACGCTGCCCTGTCCCAGGAAGAAGCTGTCGTTTGTCTGCATTCACATTGGGCATTTGTTATTGGAGGAACAGAGACACGATGGAACGTTGCCACGAGATCCATGTCTCTTGTTTTTAAAATAAACATCTTGGCTTTGACTTGACGTTTATTTTCCATAAATGCCTCAGCTTTAATTTGGCATTTCTGTGGCAGCAGGAGACTGTTTTCCTGCGACAACATGCAATTCCATTGACATTATCTCTTGATTACACGTGACAGTGCTCCAAGCACAGTATAGAATTGCTTTCAGTTGAAAAATGCCATGAAAATGTAATCCAAGTGGATTTAATACCAGAAGGGGACATACTTTCCAGCCCCATTCCATTGGTGTGACACCATGGGGACATGAGGTACATGTGTGGCAGGGTGAATTGGGTTAGTGAGAGCACACTGGGATGCCTTGGAGGATCCCGTTGAGCCTTGGTGGGCCCATGTTGGTTAGAGTGTGCAGCACCGAGCTTACCAATGTTTTGAAGAGATCTAAACTAGTCTGAACACATGCAGATCTGGAGAGAGCCAGGAACCCAGCCTTGCAGAGCGCTTACAAGAATGCTGAGTCATTAATTACCTCCAGGTGATTAAAGATGTGCTGTGATTCTCTGTCTTCCTCCCATACATACTCTAGCAAAAAGATGCAGAGGAGCAACCAAGCTGATGGCCTTATCTCCTGAAATCTGTGCTGTGCTTCTCTTCTCCTGCTTCAGATTGCAGGAGAAGACTGTTTGCCTGCTGAGTTCAGCTCTGCTCAGTCGTCCCAGAATGGACCCAGGACCCTTTTTCCCAATGCTCCTCATAGATACAAATTGAGAAGACTGATTTTCTTTGTAGGATTGAGGACAAGTTTCTATTTTTCACATATTTAATAAGGGTTGTGACTTCTTTTTGTAATCCTATCCACAACTTAAAACAAATGTAGAGTTCAGGACTAATGTCTCATTAGATAGATGAAGGCCGGGGCTGTTATTACTCTGGAGATATGCGTCTTTCACAGGGTAGACTTACACTTCTAAGAGCAAAAGAAGTTTGGATTGGGAGTAAAACTTGAGGCTCATGCTGGGCTGTACAAACTTGTCATACTGAAGCCTAATTGAAAGGGAGTCATACCAATTCATGAAGCTGAAGAGCAGGCTCCTTGCCTATCTGGCTGATAGTTTCTACCTTTCCCTCCTCCAGCTGCGCTCAGAGGAGGTCCTTAGCTCAGCCTGCTAGGATCTCACTCCGGAGAAGTTCTTTTTTCACCTATCTCAGCAACACTTTGGCATTTCTGTGATTCTGTGATTTCCATGATTCCTGCTGTTGTTGGCTGGGTCCTCCATTGCTGTACCAGTTTGTAGTGTGAGTTTACTGTTCTGATACCCACTGTGCTGAATAAACAAATTTTTGTCGGGATGAAACAATCTTCAAACTTTGCTAAGAACAAGCCAGAATCGGTGTTGATGGGAGGAATGTTAGTTTTGCTATTGATGCGATTTTTATAAAGTTAATCCCTCTCCCACTTACAACCTAGACTGGTATTAATCGGAAGCAATAATGATATAGCCCTTAATCCAGATTGTAACTAAGAGTTGTCTTTAATTGCTTCCAGGTTTCTCTGTATTTGCATGTATTCTTTTGGTGGATAGACTCCTGTACTGAGACAGTGGCACTGTGAGAACAGCCTGACTAAGGCTGCCTCTTTTTTAAGCATCAGCAGTTCCTCTGGGAGAGGTAGTGAAATATTTTACAGCAGATCAGAAAATGCTGTTGATGGCCAGAGGCTTTGTTTATAGGGGGAGAATGTGGCTGAGAGATCAGAGCAGAGGAGTGATGTCTGGGAGTCCTCTGAGATTTCCTTCCAGTCTATTCCTGCTTCGACACGTGCTGGCTATATATATTCAGGTTGGGTATTAGGGAAAATTTCTTCTCAGAATGAGTGATGATGCATTGGCACAGGCTGCCCAGGGATGTGGAGATGCTCCAGAACCGTGGAGATGTGGCACTGAGACACACGGTTAGTGGGCATGGTGGGGGTGGACTGGGGTTGAACTAGATGATCTTTGAGGTCTTTTCCAACCCTGGTAATTCTATGATTCTATAATGAGTTAATTTACTTCCCCTTATCAAAGCTTACCCACTTGTAGAATGAAAGCTGGATGCTTTAGGAAATATCGTCTCCCATTGTCATTGGAACACAAAGCGAATCCTTGCAAGCACCTGCTGAGGCGTGAATGTGAGGTGGAATGGAAAGGCATGGTAATGGTTTCAGTGCACAGTGATCAGTGCTGCTGAAATGTGTGCACCAAGAAACCTTCTCCTTTCTTTTCCAGTCATGGAGGACTACAGCATGCAAGCTTGTGACTGAGACATGCAAAAGGCGGTTTGAAGTGGAACCAGTGTTTTCAGATGTTTGGAAAATTTGTATGTGTTCTGGATAGCAGAAGATTGAATTTAGCAGCATGGCTGCAGCTCAGAGTGATTTTGAGGTTGGACAGCCCCATGTTGCTGACTGAATGTCTCTAGATGTAGGACCAAGGCTTTAGATCCTGTAGGGAAATGGATTAGGGCTCCCACTGGGAGAAAATATACTCTGGAATATTTTTTTAAGCAAAAAAGTCAATTGCAGTTCATGCTAACTTAAGGCAGTGTCCTGGGAAAGAGCTCTGAATAGCTGAGACTGTGTCGTAACATTTGAAAAAGGGTTATTCCCTTTTAGTGGCATTAAGAGTGCATTTTGAAGCTTTTGGGGGGTACTGAGTTGCAGATTTTGTTTCTCAAACAGTAATTGCTCCCTGTTAGCATCCATTTGTAGTTCTGTGCATCCTCTCAGCAAGCTCTCACGAACATATCGACTTGCCCTGCCACACGCTCAAGTGGATGCTATCTTTACTTCTCCTTGCACTGATCAAAGCTGTTTTAAAGTAATGAGGGATGTACCCCTCCAAAAAGCGTGGGGACCCCAACTGCTTTTATGTGGTGCAAGTAATCACAGGATTAGCTGAATGAGAAAGAAACAGTAGGATGCATTGATGTGAGGGGGGCGGCGTGCAGAGCTATGTGATGTTGATGTTATGTAACACCAGGCAACCCAAAAGCTGAAAAATCAATGTATGGAAACCTATGGAACAACTTTGATCTAATTCTGTGTTGGTTTGTTTTTTTTTTAACCCATTGCTTTGGACCACTGATAAATGTGTTTGATACCTCATTCTGGAAACTTCTAAGTAAGATTAGATATCATTAATGTTAATCTTAGATAGTCAGTGCATGGCATAGAGTGAAAACTCCTGCGGTCCACTTGTCACAGAATAAACTGCTGACTGGTGCCTGAGATGTGGGTAGGGAACCCTGTGCCCAAGTGATGCGAGGCCCTGGCTGCCTTGCTGACTGCTGCAGTCTTCTGGCAGGTGGGAGAGAAGTGCTGGTATCCTGGCACACCCACTTCTCCTGAACATGTTCGTTGTGGCCTGGGGCTGCGCTAAAGAGAGCAGCAGGCAGATGTTAGGTGTAAATGAGGCTTCCAAAATGCACATTTCTGAGGAGTGCAGAGCACTTGTGGGATGCAGGCTCCTCCAGGTTGGATTTCAGTGTGTAGCATCCCCGGGGGGTCAGGTATAGGTGCTGTGTTTTAAGACATTTGAATCAATGCCATTCTCTCCATTCCCATGTTTTGCTTGTTGCTCACCAGTTTCCACAAATTAGTTTATTGTGTTGCTACCAAACATGCACAGGAGAAGACTTGTGCTGTTATTTCTCTTATCTTTGTTTAAAGAGCCATAAAATTAAGACAGCAGCTGCCAGCTTCGTATCCAACCAGACAAGATACACAAGTGATAATGAAATGAATGTGAAGTGAGGGGAAGGACTTGCATAGTTCAGCATCATTTTATAGTCATTAAAACGCAGCTGTAATGCAAGCACTTTGTCTCTGTCTGGCCCATGCAGACTCCTGTAAACTTGGAGTGATGTTTACTTTTGTGAAGAGGTCTGGCATTAGTTCCTTCAAGGATTAAGTGAAAAATTAAAGCCCCACGCTGCCAAGTCTGTTCAGCTAAGCTCTAGTCATTGAAGCAAGGGTTGGACTCTTTGGTAGAGCCCCAGGACTGGCTGTGTTGTTCATGAGAACTGTGACCAAGGCCCTCTGTGTGTCTGCATCCTCCCTTCCCATAGCAGTGACCAGATAAACCACCAGATTTCCAGAAGGCACTAAAATTCCATTATCCAGGTGTTGGCCCAAAGCTGGAGAAAGAGACATCTCAGAGTTTCACCTCTATCAACTAATATGAGCCTAATAAAGTCGTTGTTCATGGAGATGCAAAGAGAGTCAAAAATTAGTTGTTAGACCGTTGCTGACAAATTAGTTTATCAAAGTGTTCTTTTGAAGTGGCCGTTAAAACAGACAGAATATTTCTGCAAACACGTTGTTGACTGCTGCTCTGAGAAAAGGGTCAGAGCCAATATTGAAAGTAACACTCCTGCCTCTCCTAACCTCTCTTTTCATTGGCTTGAGACACCTCTGCTGACTGTTTCTAGGTGGCCTTGATTCTGGTGGTTTGGATTATGTTGTTTGTCACATGTGAACATTTTTCTTCTCTCTATCATAAAATCATGCTGAGATAGTGAAAATTATTTCACCATTCACTAGTTTGCTTGTTTATTTGTAATAGCAAATTGAATTATGATTATTAGGCTCTGCAGGTAATAGCATGCTTCTGATGGCCAATCTTCTGTTTGGGTAGTACGCATTGGGAAGCTACTCTTCAGTCTGCATCCAACAGCAGATACCTGGCATGGTAAGTTGAAGTCCTCACCATTCCTGTTTCCTGGAGGTAAAGTGACTAAATATGTACAACTTCTGAAAATTTGGCCAAAATTTAAAGCTATATAACTAAATGTTTTGATAAAGTGATCATGGTCTTAAAGCACAGCTATAAGTAGAAATAGAGCTAAAGTGATCCTGGGTCTGGCTTTGGTGTCAGTGTTTCTCTTTTCATCATAACTTGGCTCGAAGTCTTTCCTGAGCCAAATTACAGTTGAGTGTTTAAAATTGTGCATTGATTTGGCATTGGAATATGACTTTGCTGTGAAACTGGATCTGATTTTCTCTCTCTGTGATGGGCTCCATAAAATCCTGAGCAGCAGAGCATGACCCTGATGTCAGCTCTGTGCTGCAGCTCGTTTCCATCCCTACAATTTTCCACCTTTCCTGACAAAGTGTTGTCATCACCAGGGACTTCAAGGCTCCTTCACACATGGTGGAGCTGGGTCTGGAGCTCCTCCCAGACCTGCTCTTCCTGCACGGGTGCCTACATTCAGCCACAGCCCCAGGGAAGTGATTTTAAGGTCTTGAAACTGAAGGAATGGCAGAGGAGAGGTTCTGATCCAGCCTGGCAGTGTGATAACCCCGAATTGGCAGGCAGTGAAGTGTATATGTCCCCTGGCATAATTAGACCATCAGTGAACAACCACCCTGAAGTTTACAAAGCCTTCTTGTCAAATTCCTCAAGCTGAAATTAGTTTAAGTTATGTTATGAAAGAGGAGGAAACAACATCCAGCGTTATTGTTAGTAACCTCCTCAACACGACGCCTCTTCACGGAGACATCCCAAGTAGCACAAAATGCATTTCTCTAGAGATGGCATTCTCTTTGGCAACAGAGCGCTGCAGTTGCCTCCTTAAGCAGCCTGGTTTTGTGCAGCCTGATGAAACATTCTGGAGTCATTTCTGAGTTCTATCTCCATTTTCATTGTAAGGGTCTAATTTTAAACTCAGCTTAACTAGACCTCCCATTTCTTCCTCTGCTTAAATCAGTAAGAGATTTAATAATCTACAGATTCCTCACTGTGGCTTCAAGCTACATTCATTTATGATCAAGTGACATAAGTGACACCCACAAGTAATTCTTGATGTACCTGCTGTTTGTATACAATGCCTTTGGGCAATAAGAGAGATTAATCCCTTTTTTGTGGTAAGTTTTTTCTGTTAGCTATCGTACTAAATGCATATAACTCCCTCACATCTGAGCAGCAGAAACATACATCTGCCAATAATTTTGTTAGGTGTTTGTAACAATGCCATAATTGCATCTAATGAATATCCTCTCTGTCCTCACAGGGCTTTTGTGAAGCTGAGTAGCTGTGAACCATTTTGCAATCCTCATCTGAATGTGCTTCTATAGACTGAATGATATTACTGTTTTACATAGCATTGCTGGTATTGAGAGTTCTTTGTGTTCTGGCTGTTCTTGAGAGCAACCACATGCTGCTCACCGCAGCCTCAGAATCTGAAACTGCTAAGCTCACTGTTAGCTTAGGTATTCTCATTCAGTAAACACCTTGTTCCTTATGATTTATTTATCTCTTTATTCTGATGTCTATCCAGAAATGAGTTTTTTTGGTTCTTTTTTGCACATCAAGTATTCATAATGATTCATGGAGTTTGTTTATGCAAACATCTCCCAGGCCACAGGATCTCTGTAATCTCTTTGCCTTTCTAATTGCTTTGAGTATTTGGGGCTCTTCATGCACTGCCTGTGGAACTCGAGGGTCTCTAAAAACTCTGTCAGGTAGAATTGCTTTGTTCTCCAGCTGATCAGGCTCAGACCCAGGGGACGCATTTCTGGAAGGCGCAGGAGGACTTCCGACATGAACATCTGGGCACCTTCCTATTACCCAAGTCTCTGCAGCTCTCGTTCAACTGTTTCTGAAATCGCAGATTCATTCTCACATAGTGATCAATAAATGTTTAGATGCTGTACTAAGGGACACGGTTTAGTGGGGAAATATTAGTGGAAGGTGGATGGTTGGACTGGATGGTCTTGGGGGTCTTTTCCAACCTTGGTGATTCTATGACTCTATATCTGGAGAACAGGTGACATTGCTCACTCAGCTTTTTACTTCAGTTGCTAGCGTTGGTTATATTGCAGTGGAAGTCAGCAGTTCAAGTGAGACAGGAGTAAAGCAAACACCCTCCTACAGACCTAAACCAAGTTAGCAAGTTCAGAGGGGAATCAAAAGGATGGGCAGGTTAAATGGCTTTCCCATTAGCACCCAAAAGGTACTGCAAGATAGGGCTAGACACACAGCTTCAGCATAGCATGGCCTGGTGCAGTGGAATTGCAAGGTCATGGCCTGAGCAAGTGGTTAAGCACCAGGTGAGAAAGCACGGCTAACCCAGGGAGCTCAGGTGCAAGCAATACACCTGAGTGACCAGAAAGGGTGGAGCCTGGATCCATCCCTCCTCATCTGCACTTAAGGGTTAGCAGCTGAGGAAGCAGTATCTGTCTGGATGGAGGCTGCACTTCTTTGGAGCTTCTGCTGGTTGTTAGAAGGGGTGAGCCAATTTTTCTCCATTACCTGCTATTGCTCTGCGATGCTTGTATCCCATTAGAAGGTACTGTTGTTGTTTCATTTTGCCATATGCTTGGGTTAGAAGGGCCCTTAAGGATTATCTAGCTTAGTGTGTTGGGTGCTGCCTACTGATTCCAAAAAAGTTTCCTTTTTCTCTTTATACTCAATTCTAGCTCTTGTTGCTTTTGGCACCGCTTACTATACCATGAAAAGACTTTCCTGTGGGAGTAGAGCTTAGGGGGCAGTGACTCTGCTTCTCTCTAGGTGAAAAAGTCTAATTAGCGTGGCATGCTGTAAGGTCTATGAGGAGTGGTAATCATTGAAACACAAGCAGGTCATAAAAGAGATATTTAAGTTGCAGCAAATGCTGCTGGGCTCCATGCTGGGTTGCCTGGGAGTAAATTTGAGTACTCAAACAAGGTCTCCAGATCAGGAGCATCATTAAGCATTAGGGTTTAGGCTTCTACGACATGTAGTAAATAATGCTGGTAGTTCTAGCAATACTTTCTCCCTGTAGTGAGGGAGTCCATCCTCTTGCTTTAGCTAATTCATGTAAGTGGCCAGAGTTAGATAGATCTGGGCCTCTGTGCCTTTGCTCTATTACTTATCATTAAACCCAGGGTCCTGTGTCACGGTCTCCAGTTTTTGCTTTCGTCATTGTTTTTCAGTTTACTCGCTGTGTTCAGCGGTGAGTCTTTGCTTTACACAAGTTTGGACAGCCTTGGCATGACGTATACTTCCTGTTGTACAAGAAGGTTAATGGTTTGTTTACTGCATCAAACTGTTTCATGAATTGCCTTTGAATATACAAACGTGATTCGGAAGGCTGTGTCATCTAAATCATTTCTGTTTTAAAACAATTGTTAAGGAATAATGTTTTACGTGGTGGGTCATATTCTAGCGTGTTAAAATGCCACATAAATAGAAAATAGATTTTAGTCTCAGTAGAGTAAGAAAACTAGGAAAAGTACCATGGCAATGTCCTAATAGTCTGATGACCCTACCAGATCAGGAGTTGTAGCATTTTAAAAGGAAGTCTATCTGTTGCCCCATTACTGTGCTTTAAGGCAGTACTGGGGAATCATCTTATGTTAATTAACAACACTGTTTTGTAGCAGAGCAAATATTGCCTTATTAGAAGAACCATACTGGCCTGAAGCTTCTGAAACTGTGTGTATATAGCAAATCTGAAGTCTGTTTTAAATGTGCTCTATTGTTTGTATTGTTTTGGTTGCCTTTTTTTGGAGCCTTTCGGGGTGCACTTGCTTTGTTTCTCACATTGTATGTCCACAAAGAAATAGAAGATAAAGGTATACTGTGACATCACTGGATCTGAGACTTGGAAAAATAAGCACTTGGAAGTTGAAATGAATGTAAAAAACTGAGAAAGCTGCTACAGCTTCTGTCTGGATGGTGGGACTCTTCAGTGGCATAACGAGAGGCTGTGATGTGGGTGGCATATGCTGCAGCCGTCAACATGAAGGGCATTTCCACAGTCCCTGCTTGCTGCAGGAATGAATGCTGGTAGGATGAAGGCAAAGTGTGCTGAAGTTGCTAGCCTGGGAAGCATGACTTATTAACTCCACTGTCTGTGATGTGTACATCTATGATTGAAATTGGCCAACAGGTAGAAAGACAAAGTTGATAGAGGACAGGATATCTTCAAGAAGATATTTTCTAGATCTGTTTGAGTGAAGCATTTGTTCCCTGTACCTAATCTTTCTCATACTCGTGGCAATTATCTTTACAAATCAAGGTTTACTTTTATAATTAACAGCTCAGCCAGGTCTAATTGTTACCTTATAATCAAGCTGCTTTTTTTTCTGCCAAGTCTACAAACAGCAAAGCTCCTGGGCTGGGCTAGACCATTGCTACTGCTGTAAAGGCATGAGCTGTATCAGAGCATAGCCTGCTCTTGCAGCTGCTTTGGCTCCAGAGGGGTGTTTGTGACAGTAAACTAATCACACATGACTTGGACAAGAGGCAGGCAGGGAGCAGATAAGGGGCTGTTTTTGCAGAGCCCGTTCTTTGTCCATGACTATGTTTTGGTGAATGAAATCATTGCAGTGCAGACAGCAGTGTGACTGCACAGGAAGGGGAGCCTGGTTGCCCCTTAGTTACAATTCCCACTTGGTTATATGCTCCCAGCCTTGGCCGGTTCACTTAACCCTTGTGTGACTTCTCTGACCAGTAAAGTTGTATGTGAGAACAGTGGCCTGCTGTCTGGAAATAGTGAGCTTCAAAAATTCCGCGTGTACCAGGCAATCAGGCAGGTGGGGAACACGCTTTACTTTCTTCTTAGAAGAGATGAGGAAAGACCTTCCCAGTGCTTTCCTCATTTGTGTGACAGAGAAGGGAGAAATAGTATTTTTTCAATGTTAATTAATGGGATGTTTTAAGTTCAAGGTTGTGGGGTTGTTTGGTTTTTCTGTTGTTTTTGTTGTTCTTTCCCCTTAATACCAGGAAACTGTTGGTAGGAGCTAGGTATGACACAATATTGTTTCATTACAAAGAATATACACCATCTCTCTTTGCTAGATGAAATGTGAATAAATCCGTGGTTTTCTAGCTGAGAGTTACCTACTTTTGACATTGTGGTGAGTGAAACTGAGATGGTCCATTTATGGGTGCTGCTTATAACGTATCAGCCTTACTTTATCCCTCCAGAATGCAGCCCTTGCTTTCTAGGTCCCTCTTCAAAATGAAGTAGTTATTTCTTATTTCTTTAAGGAAACACTGTGATCATTGGTAGTTGTCTGAAATGGAGTGTAGTTGGTAACACAAAGGGCCATATCCTGAAGAATGGCTTTGAGTAAGACACCTTAGTATATCTTGACCAGATGAAGAAAGAGAATTTCTTCAAGCAAATAGTCCTGCTAGTGTTATCTAGTTGGCTGTGGGATAGTCTCAGAGAAGCAGCAGAAATCCCTCTAATTATAAAGCAGAACAGAACTCAGGCAAAAAGATATGGACTATTCCTATTTTGTGAAATTCAACATAGCACAAGCTTTCTACTTTGAGAGAGAGCCTTGAAATTATAGGAGACCAGTTAAGACGTTTTTTTTTCTGGTAAAAACAGAAGACCCATGGAAAGGTAGATCCACTCAGTTTATTAAATATAGCAGCTGGCCTCCATCATTTCTTATTGTTTGGTATGTCTTCCCTGTACTGCTCAAAAATATGATCTTCATCAATTAAACAATGCTGGATGTAGTTTAAAAACTTGCTCGAGAACCACATCCAGAAATTCAAGACAGCTGTTTGGATCTGAGCCAAGTGGATTTTGACTTGAAAACAAAGAAAACCCTCCTCTGACCTGAGAGGTCTATTACTATCAGCTTTGTTCAAAAAGAACCATTATCTGCTTCCTTAGGTTCAGAGGTAAATAGTTCATGGGCACAGGAGAAAAGTTTAAAAAAGGAATCCTGCAGCCAGAGAACTGTACGTTTGAAGACATCTTGTTGCGTTGTTGGTGTTCCCATTGCCAATGAACCAGGAAAATAGTTAAAAAGGAGAACTGGCTCAATTTTTTGTAGGCGCTGCTATCTTGCAGTAGCTGACATCTAAGCTCATCATTTTGGGGTGGTTGGACTTGAGCATTTTGCCTTCAATTTCAACTCTCCCGGTCTAAGGGGAGAAAGAATAGGTTACAAAGAAAACCTGGTTAAGTAGGTGATGATGTAATAGGCCTGTGAGAGATGTAGAGAGTACTGTGTAGAGCCTCACATGTAGCATGTGTGTTTCTCAGCACTATTTTTGAATTTTTCTTTCTTCTTCTCTCCATTCTCCACCTTTTTTCCAATCTCAAGGCATTAGACTTGTATGGACCTATACATATACTTCTTGTACCTTTCCTTCCCATAGCCTTGTGGAAGAGCCAGTTTGCAGGTGTTGAGTCTGGCTGTTACAGCTTCTCCTGTAGAGGGTGGGCAAATGAAGAGAGAGAGAGTAAGATGTAACTGAAGGTCCTTGGCTTCCATGTCTGCTTTTCCTAATTCATCTGTTTACCCATATCCTGCTGAAGGGATTTGGGATCTTGATCAGGCAGGCATTGTTGACTTGTGTGACTGACCTTCTCTTGTGCAGATCAGCATAGATTCTGGAAAGTCTTGTACACCAGTGAACCTCTTACTATTGGGAAAACACACGACTGCTCGGTATTGAAGCCTAGCTGGGCAATACTTCAACCTAATTAACCACTTTCAACCAGGAGCCTCTCCTGGTACTACAAGCTCAATAATCCAATTTGTGAATGGTGTTATGCATGGTGACACCATAACCTTTATACTACATTCTATGGGCTATAGTTTAGCCTGCAGAATAGGTTTTGATGTTCTGTAGAGACTCTGCTAATTTAGGAGGACTTTAGATTAGTCTATGAGGACTAAGCTGGGCCATGAAAACTGCCCACACAGAGCCTTTTCTGTGACTTGGTTCTTCTATCTTGTGCCCACTAGAGCACTAGCATCCATCAATACAGATAGGAAAGTTTGAATCCTTTTATTGATACAAATAATTTGTTTCTACTGTAATTAGGTTTTGAACACCATGCTGCTTTGCTCCCCAACACAGTGAAATCTATCAAGTGTTTATTGCTTTCCTGGTTACCTTTCTCTCAAAGCATTAACCATAATGAGAAAAACCCACTTTTTTTTTTAATCATACTCATTGTCATGACAACAGATCTGTGCTTTGCTGCTTGCCATTTTATAGCCTCTAAAGCTGAGGGAACAACACTGCTGTGCTTCGGCTCCATGAGCCACAGTGCCTCACATCCTTGTTCTGATCTGAGTTATTTCCTGAGCTCATGCCAGCTTCAGTTTCTAATGTCATTGCACTGATATATAGGGCTAATCCACCCATCCTCCTCTCACTTTGGATGCATAAACATGATGGTATGTTTAGGTGATCCATCTTCTCTCAGCTGGCCCCTTGCTGCAAGATGTTACAGTTTGATGGACGAGGGAATCCTGTTTTCTGGGTAATTTGTTTCTCTCTCAACCTCAGTTTCTCCATCTGTAGCTGACGAGGCAATTTTGGCCTACCTTACTGTGCTATTTGAGCCAGACATTGTTCCACTGGACAAAGATGTCTTCTAATAGTGGTATCATGGCTAGTGCTATATTTTCTGGCTGCTTTCCCTCTGAGCACTGAATCTATCATCTAAATGATAGGAAAAAATGTGGATAGATATGACAATCCCAATGGGTTTTAGGTAGCACTTCAGCTTTTACAAGCCTACCACAAAATTTCACTGTAAGTGGGAAGTTAACACCTCGCTGAGAAGTTTATGAAAATCACAAATGTTAATTTGTTTTAATTGGCAATGTTTACTCATATGTTTACTCATCTTCTGCAAGAAGAGTCCGTAAAGATATCTGAACCTGAACCATGATTTATTTGAAGAGTACCTCAACTTCAGAAACATGTGAGTTGGTGAAAGATGTCATGGAAATAATTATTTAGAATACTTCAGAGACTCCCTTGATCCTACAAATTTTCTCAGAGTGCCTACAGGGACTTTACCTATGATAATTGCATGGAAATTCCCTCTTCACAGTTTTTTCTCCTAATGGAGTTAGTGCCTCTCTTGGTATTTGCAGTGCCATAGTAAAACGGCACTTGAGCATACTTGATGTTGTTAAGGTGTTTAAACTTGTAACTGGAAGTTGAGTTTTCCCTGAGAAAAGAATCTAAACTTCCTCCCATACTGGTCGTGATGGTAGGAGGGTTTTCTGCATTACCAAAACATATTATGAAGATTTGTTACTGAAGCCTTTCAGCCCTTAACAAGTGAGAAGTGCCACACAATGATGTCTGGATAGTACATGAGCTGGAATTTCCTTTCTCTGGCCTGTTCCACTGGGGGTGTAAGTCAGTGGTATTGCCAGATTTCTTAATCTAATTCTTTAAAGCAAGCCATAGGCACTGGGCTCAGGGAGGATCCTGGAGCACAAAATCAGCAGCCAGTCCCAGGGCTGCCCTCACTCTCATATCTCTCAGGTGCTTTGGCTCTTCAGGGAGAAAGACTGAAGACAGGTGGACCAGGTCTCTTGCTATCCGTATTTTCTGGCGTTATATAAATATAATATAAATGACAGCAGAATCTGACTTAATGTAGTTATTGGTGTTGAGATTCCCCAAGTTCCTACCTTGCTGGTGCATGACCTAATTTGTTCCTGTACCCCAGGTGCTTGGATATCACCCTCACAAATCTGTCCAGCTCTGTCCCTCAGCCTGGCGAGAACATTTGGGTGCCAAGACTTGTGGATCCTCTCTCTCTGCAACTGATGTCTCTTCTGCATGAAAAGAGAGAAGTAGATAAGCTTCAGTTTTAATTAAACATTTCCTGCTTTCACAATGAAAGTGGAAAACACTTTTGGGTGTCTCCCTACTAAATATGAAGGACAAAACAATGCCCTGTAGGAATGGTGCAGATGTTAAACCCTTTGGCACTTTGTGTTCAGCTCTCTTTCCTTTGAAGTCAGGCTAGGGTGATTTACTCCAAGTGCTTCCCTCCTGTGTGTGTCATAGAGTCCTGTAGATGAAGAGGGAAAAATGGAGACATTCATAGCAAGTATGATGTGATAAAGGGATGCTCACGTGTATAAGTGATGTCTACATTTCCTGGAAGACGGAGTTAATGATTTCATCTATTGTTTTAGCTTAAGCCCTGTGACTGAACTGAAGGCTGTCCAGCTCTCCACAAACCCAAGGGCCATTGGTTGAGGTTTTTTTAAGAGCCTCCCTTAACATCAAGGAATATAAACAATTGTGTCCTGACACAAAGCTATTAGAGATGCCTAATGGGATGTGAGTGTCCCCAGAAAATAAAGCTTCAACAAAGCTGTATTAGAGCAGACTAAGGAAGCTCAGGGGAGGGGCAGGCTAGCTGGAGGCTTTCAGGTGTGTGCCTTTTGTTTTCCTGCTTGCACTTTTGTTCCAATGTAGATATTAAGATTTAGCATAGATACAAACCCCATTTGTATGTGATCAGGAGATGATTCTTAGTAACTCACTTTTGGACACTGTTGCAGGGAACTGAAGTGTTTCTTATACACCCAGACAGATGTTTTTGGAGAAGGTAGATTATACCCAAATATTAAGGAAATAACTTCCAAGAATTTCTGTCCTTCTCAGTACGGCTCTTGATTTTTCTCTTTAAAGAAAAAAACAAAACCACCCTTTACTATTACTCTGACAAGGCTTTGTGCAATGCAAAGCTGTGCTCTATCATGCACAGAGAGTTACTGTGAGAGCACAGACCATAACACCATCCATCTAGGCCATCAATCACTTTTCCCAAAACACCCAATGAAAGAAAGTGGTATTCTATTTGCTTCCTGACTGTTTTTACTCAAAACAAGCAGAAACTGGACGAGAATTTTCTTGAGGTCATGAAAACTGAGTCAATGCAATCCTGACTCCAAGCTCATTGCCATTAAGCTAAATCTACATCAACTGCAGATGATGATGATGACATTAAGATGGCATTCATTCCTGTTAAACAACACACTGCCCTTTCACTCTCCCTCCCTTAATTTTACTTTCCCTCTTAGTAAAGCAGGTCCAAGAGCAGGGACAAAGACCTGAATTCTCCTATCGGGTTACCCTAGTGCTCTATCGATCTCCCTGCCAAGTGACGGGAGAACCTGACTTGGAGTAAAAATGGTCAGAGCTCTGCTGGTGTCTGTAGAGTCAGGATAACTTCTGCCAGCAGAAGTTTTCTCAGGACTCTTAAGGGGAAAGAAACCAGTGGATTACAGGGGAAACCGTACTAGTGTTCATGGAAAGGCTAATCTTCTGTGTGAATATGGTCATGCTCTGGCTAAAGTAATTGCTGGCACTGGAGAATTACAGAAGTTAGAGTCTGTCACGGAACAATCTGTCCTGGCTCATCTTGCACTGGTCATCATGAGAGCTGTGGATGGGGGCAGCTCTGCTCTAGCTGTCAGGGCTGGCTCGTTTGTAATTGCGATGCTCTGGGATAGCACTTGAGCTATCAATGCAGGGAGTACCTTCCTCCCCTTAGTGCAGTCTTGTGTAGGAAGCAGCAATGAGCAGAGCAAGGGATGAGGCAGAATGTGTGTGGTGTCTGAAGTCAGACAGGCTGTTATCCATGGCTTGTCAATGGTTTTTGTGAGGCTGAGAAAGTTTGGAGATCTTGGAAGGACAACATGTGAGAAGGGGAGCTGTGAGGTGTGATACAGAAAGGGGAAAGGATGACTTTTTGCACGGTGTTGCAGCTACCGGGAGCATTGCAGTAGTTGTTGGAGCAGAGCCCAGCTGAGGTCAGAAACCCACTGCTAGAGCACAAACAGGGATAGCTGCAGATCCAAGCAAAGCTGGTAACACAATGTGTTAGTAAATGCACTGAGAGACCCTAAATCTCACTGGTGGTCACAGACAGAGCCAGGAAGAAAAGTTTTTGAATGATTGATAGTCTTGTTTATTTAAAAAAAATTATTGAAAATCCATCCAGCTCCCACTCCACAGGTTTCTGGAACTCAGTGAAAAAGAAAACACTTTATTTCTGATTCAAGCATTGCATGGTGTTCTAACATCTATTTTCTCCAATAACGTGGAATGAGACTTCCAAATGAAGAGTCATTTCCAACTGGAAACTAAATGTTCTGGCTGGAATTGCCGACGTGAAAAATTCCAGCTTTCACTGTCTATTGTGGTTTGTTATTCATGGACAGTTAAGCAAAACGGAGACGAATTCCCCTAACATTTACATTTCTGGCAGATCTCCTGATATTCTGCTGAGTCCACCATAAGGAGTTCCTCCTGTGTGTTGCCTGCCAGGGCAGTTTGCTTAAGCCACCCCTCCCCAGCTGGCACTGCCTTGCCCGTGTTGCTTTCTGTGGCCCAGTAGCAGCAGAAGCCAAGAGCCCTGCTGATGGAGCTGTGGCTGTAGATCTTCAGTAGCTAGTGCACCTCTCTGAGGAGTTTAAGATGCCTACAGTTTTCTAGATACAGAGTCCTGTATCTGTTTTAGCAAGTTCATAGTGATCTGAGTTTAAAAGCAATTTACTAGGTAAGTTAACTAAAATAACCCAATTTTGTCACAGAAATATCACCACAGCACTAAAAGAATTTTGTTAAATTGGATGCTTGGGGGGGAAAAAATTGCTTAGCTGCTGATAGCC
This sequence comes from Aquila spilogaster, assembly GCA_024606505.1. NCBI lineage: Eukaryota > Metazoa > Chordata > Aves > Accipitriformes > Accipitridae > Aquila > Aquila spilogaster. The sequence continues at coordinate 11,928,309 of JANHGO010000012.1, forward strand.
GATGCCTGTGACTTGACAGATAGTAAAATTCCATAAAACTGTCTCCTTGCCTAGTTGAGGAAAAATGTCAGCTATTTATAACTATTAGCTACTTATCTATTATCTGTTTGCTCTTTGTAGCTGTTTATAGCATCTTGTAGTGTACTTCGAGGACACAGGACTTCGGCATCACAAGGGGGTTACCATGGTGTTTGCAGGGAACAGAACACGAGGACCTGAATGTTGCTACTGTTTGCATTTTGCAATGCACACATGCCCTCATGGTGCCAAATACTTGTACAAAAGGAGGTGGCTTTGCTGGCACGCCTAAAGCAGCGCCCATTTACATTTGTAGGACATTTGTGCTGTGTAGTTTATTTATTCAAATGCAATAGGGAGATTTAACCCACAGTGCTGCCTACTGTTGTGTTCCGTTTCTGACCATTTTGGGTAATGACACAGACAGAATTCATTGGAGTTTGGCTTCAAGCTCCATGGAATTAAGCTCCTGGCTAGTGCTCCCATGACTTCTGCCAGACTAATGAACTTTTCCCCAAGCTCTGTTTGGAGTTTTCACCCATGGTGTGAAAGGTATTAATGATCTGATTATTTACTCTGTGTCTGAGATGACACTGTTCTTGTCAAGCTTCATAAGCAAAGGACCAAATTCTTGGGTATAGTCAAGATGCTTCTTGCACAAGTCAGAAGTCACAGAATTTGCACCAAGACTGTTGCTGTGTCACCCTGCTTTTATTCCTGCTTAGCACAGACCTGTCCACCTGCTCTGCCTTCCAGCTATCAAAGCTGTTTCATCTTACCTTACCCTTTGCTAGTAATAATAAGGCAGGAATAATTCAGTTGATGAGTAAGCAGAGGAACACTGGCCATGCAGTTCTCTCATAGAACAGAAACTATTTTTGCTCATACACAGCTGGGAAATCATCTCTGCCCTGAAGTGACCTGCACAGGGTGGGAGTGTGGCTGCAGAGGCCTCGTAGTGAGAAGTAATCGTGGCTTTGCATGGGAGAGTCTAATCTGCGTTCACTGGGCTCATGAGGAGATACTGATATCTCTTTAATACTTACAGCAATAGCACTTAACGAGTTCCATTCGTTGTTCTCCTTCTTTAAGGAGAAGACTGTAAGCCTGATTAACACAAGTGACCAGGAATAGGCAGTCTTACTCTGAAATGTGCTTTGTGAACACTTTCAGAGACTTTTCTTTTGTTTGTGGGGGATATGTTGATCTTTTCCCACTATTTAGGGGGAAAAAAATCTCCGTTAATAATGTTACCAAGAGACCAAAATGCTGATTCCCTTCTCTTCTAAGGGCCACAGTGATGTTACCTTGTTTTTGTTGCCCTTTTGAGTAAGGAGTTGACCTTATGTTCCTCCTGAACATTGGTCAGAACTACCTGGGAAATGATTTTTGGTTCTAGACACAACCCTTGAATATTGCTCTAATTCTGAGTAATGGAATACTCCTAAAACTTTTGAGGCATTCACAGTAGTGGCAAATTCTGCCATTTTACATTGTAGATGAGGCTGGGACGGATAGAGTTAAAGCTCCCAAACACCTGGAAATAATCACTGTGAAGCCTTTCTCTTTTTAGTCAAAGGAGACAGTAATGCTTAGCACTCTACTCAGGTCATTCAAATCAATGAGCTTTGCTGTATGGAACAGCACCACTCTTTCCAGGCAGCAGTGGCATTATAATGACCCGGGCAGGCATTTATTTTTTTCCTTTCCTTTAGGGTAAGAATAAGTTAGAGATATCCTGATGTGTGAGGCATAATTGAGAAAAGTAATGGGCCTTCTTTGATGTATTGTGAGTGGATGTAAGGAAATTGAGGTAGCTGCAATCAGCAGAAGTTGGTGTGAGAGGAGAAATCTCAATGAGCCACTGGCCTGAATACAGATAAGTGGGTTTAACAGCTGGAGCAGGCTTTATGAAAGATTCACATTGGAATAAGATGGAATTATCATGAATTTTTGTATGAACGTCATGAGGGGAAACTGAGTTATGAGGTAGGAGAGATGAGCAAGTTGCACAGGGGTTCTTGGAGGGAAACCCCTGAGCTAAAAGCTGGCTAACACCAGTGGGAAGCATGGGGCTATCAGACAAAATTGCCAGTTCATCTCTGAGTGATTTCACCCATAACAGTGGCTGTGGAATAGCCAGAAGTTTGTACTGAAACCATTATGAGTGTAGCAAAGTCCCTGGGCCCTATAGCACTTTGGTGGCCATGTTGAGCTCTGGGCACAGGCTGCTGCTCTCTATGCTGGTGGGTGCCTGTGGAAAGGGACCTGCTGGGAGCCACAGTGACAGATTATGGGGTTCCTGTTTTCTTTTCCAGCTTATCTGAACCTCTGGACTCCCTTGTGTGGAGAAGGATGGGGGGGGGGAACAACAGCTGGCACTTACTATTGTGTTTTCCTGGCTTTTTGTTTTTCAACTGACCTTTTCAAAAAATAATAATTTCAGCTTAGAATAACAGAAATCGGGGAACTTAGAGACTAAAGGAGCCCTCTAGGCACCATTATGTTTAAGTGGAGTATGTTCCCTAAAGCATCACATCTTCAAGCCACCTCACATCAGGAGCTAGAAGTGACTCCCCTGTGCAACACAGGGAGGAGAGAATGCTGGGACTGCCTGAGCCCAAAGTGCCGTCAGTTACCCATTCCTCACTGAACCAGGTGGTTATTTTTATAAAGAAAGCATGACTATAGAATTCTTAAGTTTGGAGAAGACCTCTAGATCATATAGTCCAACTATCAACCCACCCACGCTGTGCCCGCTAATCATGTCCATCGGTGCTGCATCTCCCTATTTCCTGAACGCCTCCAAGGACAGTGACTCCCCCACCTCCCTGGGCAGCCTGTGCTAATGCCTCACCAGTCTTTCTGAGATGAACTTTTTCCTAATATATGATCTATACTCCCAGTTTAGGAAGAGGAGCCCTCACCAGAAACTGCAGCAAATATTTAGTGAAAAGCAATAAGATAAGGCATAAAACTGGGAACTGGAATAGGATACACCTATAGACAGCTATGAAAATATGCCACAGAGATTTGTGTAGATGAGGACATTGGTACAAGGTCTGTTCTCAGCATGAAATAGTGCTGTTGTACATACTGCACTGCATGCTGTATGCCAAGACAGACTGCCTGGGTCTGCCTTGTCTTTTTATTGCAGAAATGGTAAATTTTAGAAAGCATATTGGTAAGTTCTTTCCGTTTCAAAAGGTATACATACAGCCCAGAAGAATAGGATCATAAGCCCCAGCTGGAGGCTGTGCCGTTACTGACACAAGTGTTCCACCAAATAAATCACAGGAATAATTTACTGACAAAGAGCCATTGTCAATTTGCATCTCACCTCTAGCCCCACTCTACAGTTTGACAGCACTCTATGTAAGCAGAAGTGTGTGGTTTTATTAATGGCTGTGGTTAGTGACATTTTCATTAGCACCAAATATCCGAGCCACAAATTCCTCTTACACTGTTTCTCTTGCTGGTATCTCAAAGATTATTTTCATGTAAATTAAGACTTTAATTTCTTTCAAGAACAACAATTACCCAAATCAATATTGTAACTTCAGCAATTTTAGGTCTTTACAAAGAAGCTAAAAAGTTTTACAAGCAGGACTCAGTAGAGAGACATGTTAGATAACCTCCTGGTCCTCCTACATAGAGATCCTACACAGGTGTGTATGCACACAGAACTGTGTGTTTTCCATTCACACTTGAATGAACCAGTACACTCTTTGAAAGGCAGTGAGTATGCATCTCCTATCCTGTTCTATTTAAGAACATCCCCAGAAGCTGCTGAAAAGGGAGGTCTCTGTTCCTTATGCTGCCCCACAAGTTGCTCACAGCAGCTCAACGCAATCCTGCCAGGCTGCAGGGATGCTGTGAGCCAGAAACTGCATCTGTTTGATTCCACCCTGGGAAGCAGATGAGTATGAAGGCAGAGTGGGAAACTTCTGGCCCTTTCTTTTCTGTTCACTCAAAAGAAGTGCCAGGGGAGAACAAATTTCCTAAAACTTATGAGGGCTATCTAAAGATATAAGGGGCAGGATTGATTCCAGGCCTGAGGATTCTGAGTTTTCTGTACACTGTTGCAATTAATCTACAGAGCTAAATTATTTCCACTCTTGCAAGGCTGAAACAAAATCTGAATATAACTCATAAGCCTTAATTAGGACCTTTGTTGCCAATATATCTTCTTCAACTTGGCCAAATTCTTAGAAGAGCACAGAAACACAAGGCAGGAAAGCCCATGAAGTAGCAGGAAGTCTCCTCTGCTCTTCACCTCTTCCTACAGCAAAACAATGAAGTTAGTTGTCAGTTCTACTTTTCATTAGCTAGTCATTATTTATTACATACATCTAATCCAGGCATTTATGGTATCGAGAACTGGCTAACACACACAGAGCTTGCTGTGCAGCAGTGAAGTGTCACAGGAGAGTGATATGAAGCCACTTCAGTCCCTTCTGAACAAATCCCAATTAAAGCTTAGAAAAGAAGGTCATGAATGCATGATAAAATAATACATGAGGAAAAAGTGTTTGTATTCATCCACTTACATCATGTACGTTCAACAGAGAAATTTGTTCTCACCCCTGGTTACCTGGCATCCAAAGTATTTGCTTTCCTCTCATTTGCAACATAGAAATGCCCTTCTCTTTCCTTCAGAACGTTTCGCGTTGGCTTCATGTTGTCTTTTAGTCACAGTTACTCACATGTCAAGCTGTGTACCCACACTCCCTTTTACCTTTTCAGTCCACAAAGCTCCTGACGGTTTGCCAGCATTTACCACTGACTGAATCTTCTTGTTGGATGACTTCTGCTCTCAAAGCATCCTCAACTTAAATTTTTACACACATTTCTGATGCATTTAGTAGGTGAGAGTTCATTACAGTCTGTAATGAAGGGTGGGATTCAAAGTCTGACCAGATCTTTCCATGATAAACACTTCCACCTGTGGTTATACCAATGCTGTGCGATCCCAAGATGTTAGAGGAAGTATTGCATGCTATAATGTCATCTTAGACCATCTAGATGATGAACCAGACAGTAACTTTGGGATATACTGTTGTCTTGTTTGTGAATTTCTTATGCTTTTTTCTTATTGTTTGTAAACCGACATGATTAATGAACATGCTGGTGACCATCCTATGGCTTCCCTTGCTCAATCATCCCTTGCGGCTCATCAATCGCTCTTACAGATTTCATAGAATCATTAAGGTTGGAAAAAGACCACTAAGATTGTCTAGTCCAACTGTCATCCCAACACCACCTCGCCCCCTAAACCACGTCCCTAAAACTGCCAATCTAGCCAAAGAAACTTGTGTTCTTAGCTGAATTGTGTGTTTTAAGATCTTTTTGGTGTAAGCTGTGTGAGTGTAGTCATGCTCTCTTCCTAAATGTTGCCAGTAGACCACAAGGTTTCTGATACATCTACCACTACCGTGGTTGCCTTCCACCTTAGGGGAAGGATTCTTGTGGAAAGAACGTATGATGTAATTGTATAATTAAAAACTGCATCGGTAGTGGAAATGCTAATTCATGGCTTGAAGCAGTGATTGAGCACCTGGTGGGAAGGCAGGGCCAACCCAGGAAGAGCTTAGTTGCATGCAAGGAGCCAGGATCCACCCCTTCCCAGACCTCATTTAAGGGTTGGCAGTGGAAGCAAGGGTGTCTCATTGGAGATCCCTGCATACCTGAGGCCTTCCAAGGGTAAGCAGGTTGGTTTGTTTGTTTCTGTGTCCACGGCTGCTGCATTTTGGCTTATCCTCACTTGCTGCAGCCTAGGGCTTTGCTATCCACTATTATTGCTGTGCTTTCCATTGCATTGTAGCGTTACAGCATCCTAATGCAAACGTAAAATAAACATGAGCTGTGGGAGTTATTCAAACTCTTGCACTTCATGAGCCTTAAATATCTGATTTTCCTCTTGAAGTCTGTGCAGTTGGCCAGACACCATCGTTAAGCAATACTCATAACAGGAGTTTGTCTTTTTTTTTTCCTGGATTCAGCGCCTTGAGAATGATATTCAGTCCACGCTGTTCAAAAGCCACCATGTATGACCTGATGTCCATTTGTTAGGTTGCAAATGGTACTCCTGTGATGTGATCCATACTTCTCTAGGCCTTGACAGAAAGCCTGTAGAAGGATAATGCCTGTGAGGTAGAGGTCACTCAAACAGAAAGGCCAGAGCACCTCAAGCACAAAAGAGGAGCTACAACCTCTACCTACTCAGCTGTGAATTTATTCCTTTTAAGGTTGTGAACGTTTTTACAGCTTTAATTTCTGTGTTATGTCAGCCACCTTACTGGAAGCAGAAGTTTTTCCTAGTAAATTCTGTGCTATGGAAAGATTAGTACTAAGTCAGGCTACACTACTTAAGACTTCAGTTTAAAGAAACACACATATACATGTGTATTATTTAATACAAATAAATCCCAGGAACAAATATCCGAATCCTCCTCTTTGTCACTATAAATCTTGGACAGTCTGAGGTGCCAGAATTCAAGTTGCTTCAGATGAATACTAGACGAAGTAGGATTTGCTCAGTGTTTCTTGTCTGAGATTTCTTTCTTTCTCTATCCTATTTGGTCCGTGTCTGACAAGAGAGTTTAATGTAGCGAACGGCAGAGCAGAAGAGCAATAGGTGTTATCAGAACAGCTCTAAAACCGCTAACTTTCCCAATTCCTTCACCATCTCACTTATAATTCCTCGTATGGCAATAAAGACACAATTCTCCATCTAAGGTTTTAAAAGGCAAGAACCTCTAACTAGATGGAAGAGAAATAATTTGTCAAGCAGGCTGTCAGACTAGTCAAGCCAAGCAGCTAGTGTAATCCTACCAGGGCAAGTTCCCAACTCTGAAGCAACACTGGTGATGTTGTATCTGCTGAGTTGATTATGTTTTCTGATTTGTCAGACTGAACTTAAGAAGTGAAAGAGAATAGAAATTAAAGTTGGCAACTGCTTGCTGCAATGATCAACACAGGAGATTAAGCATAAAGGAGGAGAATATAAAATAACCACAAGTAAATATTGCCTGGACTGATCAAAATACTTTAAGAAAACCTGCTCTCTTGTATCCTTAACTCTCCTCATGGAAACTTACATTGGTACAGAGAACAGTAACACACCCTTTGAGCTATAGCTGTTGCACTTCTAGCATTGCTTTTGACTCCAGAATAAAAAGAACCAGAGACTGAAGCTTTCTGTGTGGTATGTAAGTGGCTTTTTGAATCATAATGGAATTCCCTGCTTATGGTCTTTCTGAGGGCTACAGCTGAGCTTGCTCCTTTAAGGTTCTGTAAATATATATATCTTTCCCGCAGGTAATTAGCTAGTCTTTCTGTTACGAACATCTGAGTAGCTCCTAGTTGTTCTGTGATTCCTGTCAGACACGGAGTAGTTCTTTCTCCTTCAAGGACAATTAAGTCACAGGGCAATGACGTTATTGCTCCAGATGACTCCAGGAATACAGGTAGGGGGTGGGAATGGAGCCCACAATTCACCATTCAGTTCTCTGATCTGGATATTATTGATTTTTTCTGGGACAGCATTTTTTCCATTGTGCAGCAATGAAATCCAAAAGCAGTCTGTCACAAATCACCTGAATGACTTGTCTTGGAAGGAAAAGGCAGGATTCTTATCTCTGATGACTCTACTCATGCATCTAGGTTGTTGTCTAGATCTTTTCAACATATGTGCCTCAGCCCATGGTTCTATTTTCAGCAAGCAGCTGTGATACCTGGGAAACATTTAGCTTTTTAGCATTAGAAGCATGGTGAAAAGATTGCACAGCAATTAGCTTACGGCTGAAAGTTCAGAATCTTCTTCATGTTTGATGCAATTTCTTGCCTGTTGCTGCAATGATTTGGATGTAGAAAAAAATAATTTCTGAAGATTTACCTACTGTAAATGGGCAAGTATAAAATATTTCAGATGCTTCTCATGTGCATGCAGTGTTATATTTCCTGGATGAGAACAATATGTACAACACCGAAGATGATCTGTGAGAAGAAACAGAACCTGAAGAGCTATGAAGTCACAACATAGAAAGCTTTGGAGGAACAGAAAAGCATGTATCAAAGCAATTAGCATGGAACAGAGAGTCCCATGCTGAACAACTCTTTTATCTGCTTGACTGGCCCTGGGGATGTAATCATGTCATAGTTGTACTGACACAGGCAGTGAACAGAGTGATTTCTCATTCTTTCTCCTTTACTGGGGAAGGATGCCATGTAAAGATATGCTAAGAGGATAAGACTTTAGGCAGAAAAGAAGCCAAATCTGGAAATACTCGAAGAGTTTTCCTACTGAAATTAAGAAATGTACCGAAACTAAAAAAGAATCCACAACTGATCCAGTGATTGATTGAAAGGTGTAAAGAACTGCAGAGATACCACTGGTTTTCCTTCAATGTCTTTAAATATAATTTGAACTTCACCAATATCTTCAACGTTTTTTAGTGTAAGAAAGCAGCATATGTCTGACAGAGTGATCTTGCTCCTTTCAGTCATTCTAGATCAAACTCAAGGCATTAATTCTTGAGGGAAGGTGGACTTCACGGTCACCGAATGGCTGGATTTGGAAAGGAACTCTGAAGATCTTCTCATCTGAATCCCTGCTCAAGCAGACCTAAAACAGGTTACCCAGGACCATGAGCACTTCAATTCCTATCTGAATTGCTACTGTGGGGAACAACACTGAAAGGAGGATTTGCATCCTTTCTCACTTGAGCTTTGTGGTCCACTTGCATATAAACTTCACAGAGATAACCAGATAGTCTAGATCAGAACACACAACTATAACAACACAACTGAATGAAGTTCTAGGCCAGGAAAGATAACACAAACCAGCACATAAAGTCATTACCTTTGAATTTTCAGCACGTAAAGCAGAGCACGTTAACCCTCAGATAATTTGCTAATTTGTTCTTATAAAAGCACACAGTACATTTTATACTGCGTCAGCAAGCCTGGCATGTTCCATTTAGAGCATCAAAGGGACATGAACTTGAACCTCAGCTGAAAGAAAGACCATGTGAGATAGTGCCCCAAGATTAAACCATGTTTTGAAATAGAGTTCAACGTAAGACTTTTGTCCTCTATGCAGTAAGTTATCACTAGTTTTGCAAACAGAAAGAATATCGTTTGTTTCCCAGAGTAAAAGGGATCCCACAGGCTTAGAATCCAGCCAAAATCAGAACAGTCTCAGGGTTTATCTGGTTTATTTTAGTTGTATTTCTTGGGCTAATGAAGTAATCGCTGTTGCAGTGGGTGAAAGGACCGTGTTTATTAAGGTTTGGGCAATCAAGCATCTATGATTTTAGTGTAGATGCACACATCTTCTGGAGGCAACAAACATGCAAGAAATCAGTACTTTTCTCACTTGGAATGGGAGAAAATCTGAAGGGTCTGAAGAGCAATTATATTTAAAATATTCTAAAAGAGATTGGTGTTTTTCATACCTGTCTTCAGTAATAAACAGTCTACAGAGATTTGTAAACTTAAACCCTTTCATGCTCCTGTAACAGATGCAATGGTACCTCTTCTCTCACCCAGGCAAAATGCAGCAACTGCATCATGTGAAGATGGCGACATAGTAGTTCCCCAGAAAGCAGTCTTGTGGTTAATGCAGGTATTAAAAGACATCGTTGATTCATGGAAGCTGTTGGAATCAAACACCATTCTTCTTCCTTTTTATTCTCATTCAGAGCACTTCTGGGACGATGACGGAAGTCAAAGTTGCTTTACATTGTTATGTAGTCTGAAAAGCTCCATTATACAAAAGTTCAGGGAGGCAGAATCTCTCTCAGCGAACTCTGAAATGTTTTCATTAAGAAGATCTTATTTTAAAGAGAGCTGCTTCACTGCATTTGTGGATATGCATCTTTTTGGAGCTGGCTTTTTGCTTCGACTGCATTTCGTGGGCTCTTACAAGAGCGTTGAAGAGTTACAGCAGAGTCTGACCCATGGATGAAGCTATCACCTCTGGCTTCAAACGCTGAGTTCTCCTGAACTAAGATTTGTGGCATGGTCCTCTCCATCACCGTTATGCCAAACCATGAACTCTGACTTTGAAGAGCTGACAAATATTTTTTTTATGTCAGCCCAGCTACTGCCAACAGATGGGTGAACGTGTGGGTGGCTTCTGGGCTCAGGGGAAGAAATTTGCAGCAAGAGCTTTGGAAACCCCTGACAGCTAGCCTGGACCCAATAATTCAATTGCTGTGAAAATACTGCACATGATGGTGTAAGATTTAGGATGTTCCATCTCCCACAGACCACCAAAGGCAGGTACCCACACCTTCTGTGTGCCAGATGGCTGCAGATGAGGTGCTTCCTTGCACGCCTCGATTAATAGAAGATGCATATAGTCATAGTGTGGCACTGACAGGTGTGGTCACTTGTTTTGCACCTGTGAAGTAGGCTATGAAAGATCAGACACACCTCCAGGCACTGCTGTCAAAACAAAGGAGTTGAGCTGACTAACAGCCCAAGGTAAAATATTTTACTAAATTTAAACACACACGTTATTCAGTATTCTGTCTCCTTGCCTTCGTCTGTGTACAGAGGTATGACCAATATGCCTGGTGACTCATACCGAGAGACAAGAATAGCATCAATGAATTACTTGAGCGTTTACAGCAAGACTTGCCAGAGAGGTGCCTTGCTCACAGTTTTAGATAAGACTCTGACTGCAGTTTGTCATAGAAAGATCAATTGCTCTGAAGCATGACTTTATCAAGCTTGTCTCAGCTAGAAGTTGCTATTTCCCTATCTTGTGCTAGCTGAACTTCCACACTGGTCTTATATTATTGCAAAACTGCCAGAAATCTCAGTGGGAGCAGCAGATTCCAGTGAACTGTGACAGTGAGCAATCCATCTCTAATAGCACTCTGAAGGAGGGGGATAACACTGAGTAGATTATCAGGAAACTCTCTTACATGATAGAACTCTTCAGTCATTCAAAAAACTGAGGAAGCTAAAGAAGATTTGGAGAAAACAACTTACGTAATGTATACTCATTCTCACAGAACCATTACACATTTTGGTTTGGATTTTTGTCTGCTTCTTTTTCTGCATCCTAGCTTCAGTACCAGAGCATTGCTACAACTCTCCAAAGAAGATATAGCTGTGCGTAGCTGTGCCCTTCATTTCCTTTACCTGGGTTGGGTTTGCTGTTCCTCTTGACCATTATGTGACACCTTTGAGGCCATAGCAATGCCTACTCATCTGCGAGTCTGCTGTGAAACTTACGGTTTCATAACTTAGCAACTTCAAACAAAGACAGGTATGATATTGCTATTTTACCTCCAGCAAAGTAAATAGCAAATTTCTGAATGTTCTGTGACCTGGGTGAGACAGCCAGGTGGTGTGGAAAAGAATAGTCTCCTCCCGACGGCCTCTCCTTTCATTCTTTTATTTCCTGGTCCCATCTTCTATGTTTGCCCAACATCTGATCTATTTGTTAAAACATTTCAGTTGGTAAATATCTTGGAGAACATCTTTTTTTTTGGTGCTGTTCTCATCGACCCTTCTCTTTCTTTTGTGCATTACATGTCTGGAAAGCTTTTCTTTAGCTCTAAAGTTTTCAGATGTCAGTAGCTCACTCTGAGTGTCTTTGCAGTAAGATCACCTCAACTGAGTGAGTGGGAAGACCAAGGCTGAGCTGAAAAAAAAACCCGTCACTAATGTCTGTGAATCACACCAACCTGATTTGCATTTCAAGCCAACTTTGTGCATCTAGCTGGTTCTTAATGAGATAGATACTGAAACAGCACTGCGCCTGTCCACATAGCCGCCCATCGCAGGGCACTGATTGCACTGGGGGTCAGCATGAGCAGTTCTCATCTGCATTTCGAGATACTTGCCAGATTAAAAAAAGGAGAACACAATATGTTTGTTTTTAACTCAGAAGTTGTTCAGCAGTGGAAAAGAGGCAGTACTGCTGAACCTCAGAGCAGTTTTTGCCATGATACGCTTTTCCTGTCCCTCCAGTAACAGTGAGGGAGGGGCACCTCTGGTTATATAAAAAAAAAGGCATTTGGTGGCCATGAAATCATTACATTTGGAACACAAGATGCGCAGTGCCCAAAGTCAGTGCTGTCAGGACAGCAGTTTGGATGCCATCCCGCTTCCTTATGGTCAGCAGTTGTTTTCATCTGAGGCAGCAAATCAGTCTCTGGGAATGTGTTGAATTTACACTTGCTTTTAATTGCCATCTGTCTGCGTTGCAGATCTTTTTATTGCATTTAGTGGAGAGGCTGAAGGAAGAATGGGCAAAAAAAGCAAACTGCTCCATCACCTCCTGTGAGCACTCCCTTGAGTGGATGGACTTAGGGACGGCTGAGTGTCACTCACGTGATACCGTGCTGAGCTGGGGCCGTTGGCAAGAGGCTCGTGTCTTCGTGACTGTTAATGCAACACTCTTCCACTAACTGCAGTCAACCAATTTCCTTCCCCACTCTACAGCCCACTGGGGGTGTGAGACGCCAAATTGGCACAGCTGAGCCCTGGTGGCAAAGAGACACGCTACATGATGGCAGGTGCTTGCTCTGAGTTTGAATGCACACTGCTTGCTAAGGCTTACGAGGGGAGAAAGGGCAAAGAAATAGCGCCCAGCACTGTGATATAATCTGCTTTTACTTTTGAGTTAAAGTTGGAAGAAGTATAAAACAAGATAGATGGAAAACTTTAGGAGAGCTGACTGAAGCATCAGGGAGTTGGCAACTATTTCTGGATGAGATGACATTCAGGAGGAATGCTGATTCTTTATCAGTAACCAAAAAAAAGTGCTCAGCTTTATGAGCCCTCCCTTTACGGACAGGATATCAGTAGTTTACCTGAGTAACTATTCAAGTAGATGACAAATACAATGCAAAGGAGAAATCACAGCAACTTGTTTTGCAAATCAGTTAGTATGTTATTACTTAATATAAATATAGGGTAAATCAGCCCGTGCGCAGAATAATCTGCATTTCATTTTCAGCAATTTGAAAACTATTCTAAAACAACATGGAAGAACCTCTATCAGATATCTAAATGTGTACTGGAAAATGTCAAGGGAATGGTGGTTTTAATGATAACTTCACATAGTATTTTATAGGCTTTCATTGAAGGCTCTGCAAATATTATGTCCCTGCTCACTGCAGGGGAGTTGGACTTAGATGAGCTTCAAGGGCTCCTTCCAACGCAAATGATCCTATGGTTCTGGGATGTGTACGCACCTACATCTCCAGGCATGTAATACACAATCATGTAGTGGGGTTCAGGAAATCAGAAGCTTTAATTTCTGGCATTACCATTGCAGGTAACAGTGAGTTGATTCTAGTCTGGCAGACTGATTGTGGCCAAATCAATTTTAAGGTGGATGATCCTATAGTTAGTAGCTCACGTTTATAATGAAAAACTGAGTGTGGCCACTGTCTGTTATTATAGGAAAGTAGACAGCTCTAAAATATTTTCCTGAGCAAAGAAATAAAATCACAGTGAGTTGAACAGTTTTTGGTTTCTTGAAAATGTGCCTTTCTCCAGGAGAAACCAAAGAAGTCTCTTTTAACCCATGTCTTCTTTCCTGAATGTGCTGTTATGCTGTTTGGATCCCAGACAGGCCTGAACCAGACCACCAAGCAGCACGAACTTTGGCAGGTGGCGGAGGTATAAGTAGACTCGAATTCAAATCTATACATCCATGAGTAGGTCCCACTTCTGCCATTTGTCAAACTCAAGCAATTTGAGAGTATATGAGTGCCAAAGCTCATGAATTCCCATGATTTCCTCTAAAAGGCTTAAAAGAAACCAAGAATTTAAATGCAGCTCTATGTATGCAGGCAAACCTGGGGGCAAACTGAGATTTCAGGAAGATATCTCGGATTTATTCTGATTTCTGAATCCTTATGTTGACTTGCTTTGCAACTTGCTTTCTGTAATGAAGCAGAAAATGAGGCAAAGCCTGCCTCTTCCAATCTGAGAATGAATCTCTTTGAAAGTAAATGAGGATATAAATGGGGGAGGTGGTCATGGGTTCATTTTGACGTTACTTTGTTCTGCTATTCTACCTTCTGAAATACAATGTCTTCTTTATGCCCCAAATTTCTATTCAGTAGTAGAAACGCAAACTACTGTATTAAATCAACGGAACTATCTGATGGTCATTGGGAACTGCAATGGGTGATATGGACAGTCCTGTCCAGCTCCTATTGAATATGTGGTAAAGAGCAAAGCAGGTGGAGTGGGGCTGCTGTCCCTGCAGATCTCCAGCTGTTTCATGAAATAATCTGCCTAAAAGGCTGTAAAAGGTTGTTTCTAGTTTCTAAGTCACTGCTGGGACCTCAGAGACAAGCTGTTCCCAGCCCTACTTTATATCCTGTCTGCAGCTTTAAAATGGAAGAAAAACAAAAAACCCAGCTTTTTTTCACGTACATATTCCTAAGTTATTGCTTGGCTCAGATCAACACTATGTAACAGTGGAGGTTTGATATTAGCACAGCATTAAATCACAGAGCTGAACCCACAGGAAACATTTCCAGCCAGCAGCCAGGCAGCACCTCACTGAGCCCCAAGCATGCAGGGCTGCTGGCAGCCCCCAGCCCAGGGAGCTTGGGGGGCAGGGAGCTGATAAGCAGGAGGGAAGGCAACTTTTTACACAGGTAGACTGTGATAGGACAAGGGGGAGTGGTTTTAAACTAAAAGAGGGGCAATTTATATTAGGGGACATCAGTCAGGGACATTTTTCGATGAGAGGGTGGTAAGGCACTGGCACAGACTGCCCAGAGAGCTGTGGGTGCCCCGTCCCTGGGGGTGATTACGTGCAGGTTGGGTGGAGCTCTGGGCCCTGATCTGGTGCGGGGCACCCGGCCCATGGCAGGGGTTGACTGGGTGGGCTTTGAGGACCCTTCCAGCACAAGTTGTTCCAGGATTCCATGTGCCTGACAAAAACACTGAGTAAGATGCAGGTGCCGATCAGATTTTGTCCTAGGTGGTGTATCAAAGCCCAGACATTTCGGGTAATGCTTGGCAGTGAATGAGGCTCCTGAACCAATGCCTGACTGAGGTGGCACTGGACCATCTATGCTTCTCAAACATTGCTTCTTCACTGTACCAGGCCCCGTACCAGTGCTTCTGCCTAGCTAAGAGCTCAGGAGAAAGAACCCCTCTGTTAGAGTTCTAGTTTTCTTTGCAAAACAAAAGGCCACAAACAATTAGTTCAATTAAACTCTTTGGAAACAGACTGAGTCACCAGAGAAGCGTTGGTAGGGAAGTATCACTTCAGTCCAACAGTTACACGCTGTGAATACAAACTGCCAAACAGAAGTTTGAACTCTGTTTTAAGAGGAAGCGCAGGGGGACCATGAGAGGTGTCAGCTTCCACAGCCGGCTGAACGACACTGCGGGAGGAATTGCACTGCCATGTAGCACAGCTCTTGCTTTGCGCTTCATCACCTACAGCCCAGGCACTCTGTGCTCCCTGTTTCACCTCCCTCTCACTTATGCTCCTCTCTGAATCCCTTGATAAAAGACAACAGACCTTCCAAGAGCCCATTACTTCCTTACCACCGTTTCCTTTGCTCAGATTTGGGGCCACTGTGAATGATGCTCTCTGAGAAGGAGGAGTGAAGGGGTTGGTCTCCTGGGACACTCTGTGTCACTGCGCTTCTGTCCTCCAAACAAAAACAGAACAAAGAGATGGCAGAACACTGGCCTAATTAACACGAGTATGTACGGCTTGTCAGGGTGCTCAGATGTAAGGAACAGGAATGGGGAATAAGATGTGGCTTTTCAAAAGGATTTAGTTCAGCCTGAAAAGGTTTACAGGCATATCTAGCAAATCTCTGGGTAATTAGGCCTGTTTCTGGCATACCAAAGCAAATTGTTTAAATCTTTTCCCCCTTAAAATCATATTATCTGGAATTCCCTCTTTGATGGCAGAAGGACGAGGCTCAGAAGCATGAAATCCTTTGTGCAAGAAGATGAAGGAGCTGTAATGGTCTTTTCTATTAATTTCCATGAATGTCATTCTTTTTCTTGGGGAGGCTGGGACAGGACATTTCAGAGCATGTGCATCATCTCCTGCTGTGTACCCCGTAACCTGGAGGAAGACGGAGCAGCAGTGTCTCAGATGGACTCTTGGATGCAGAATGACTCTCAGACCTCTGCTCTCCACCTCTGCCTTCTCCAAGCCCTCTAATGTATTGTCGATTCCACTACTACTGCAACAGCCTTCCTCCTATTGAAAATGAATGTATTCTCATTTAGTGCATACAAGTGAAGCCAAGCCAAAATTAGTAAGAACTTGATTTTAACGCCATGCTGGGAAGGTTTTATTCTCTGAGTCTGCTTGCCTCGAGACATGCTGCTGCCTTAGAGCAGAACTCCCACACGTTTTGCTTTATTACCAAAGCTCGTATTTTATAGGCAATTCCTAATCCTCGTGTTATTTTGTTACTCAGACAAATTTATCTAAATCTAAATTTTTGCAAATACAGACCGTGCTGTCTGAGGATGAAGGCATCTGGGACTATCTGCATAATGCAACAGGAACAGCACGGTTTTTCTTTGCTTAGAAGTTTCAAGCCAGAAAATTCCTCAGCCTGCTTGAAAACTCAGAGACAAAAGTTAGCAAAGCTGGATTTACAAGGCTCACCTCAACAGTCCAACGCTTACGATAGAAAGTGCCGTAAATTATTCCAAGAAAAAAAGATGACTCCTCATCTCTCTTTCTGACTGTCACATTTTATTTCTGTAGAGAAAACCTGCCAATTCTTTATGTGATTTCAATAGTTCTGAAAATGATCGTATCAGCAGCATGCACCTTTATCCTACACATTCAGCTTCTCAAATGTGGCACTAGAGCATATGACTTAATTCGCCCTTTGATGCGAGTGTTGGCATCTGATCAGTATTTCAGTTTGCCTCAGCTGACGATCCATCCAAATAAGTGTCAGAGTTCTTTCAGAATGGCTCTTTCTCCACAAGTAATGCATAATTTAAATGTGTCATTCTCTTGTCCCTTAAAAAAAATAAGAAATCCCATTCTAAATGGATTCACATGGATGGAGCAAAAGAGGTTTTAAGAACAGATTTGATTTGTTAGCATGTCTTTTAAAACTATCAAGAGCTTCCTTGGGGTCTAACAGGAATGCTGAAAACTATGTCAAAGCTTATACAAATATTTAAGTGGAAGTCTTTCCAATGTAAATCTCAAAATGAAATCAAATATGTGGTGCAGAAAAAGAGAAGTAAATGACTGTTTCACATCTTTTCTCTATTTGTCTTTCTGTAAAATGTATTTCAATGGATGCAGAGATCTGTTTATGGCAAACTGAAGCAGACCGACATTAGGCTTAATGCTTTCAAAGTGCCTCACATGACATTCCGCCAAGCCTGTGGGACCTATGGATCATTAGGTAGAAGCAATTGAACTAGATTTCCAAATATTCCCCTATGTTACCCACAGTTACATCTATCAGTTCCCCACACAGCCCACTGCAATGTGACTAATTGGTCCTGCCATATCCCATATCAATACGGCAGAGAAGAGAGCAACTGGTAGGACAGCTCAGGTCATTGGGTACTTGCTTCTTGCAGTGAGCACTGCAAAGCACCCTGCTCCCTAGCTAAAGTCTGAGGTCCATCACAGCAAGGTAAACCTGAAGTTAATGGGCTTGCGACTGCATGGCTGAAAGCAGGGTCTAACACTTAGGCTGCAATTTAGAGGGGCGATCACCCTGGGACCTTGCTATTTTCCACATCTGGGGTTGCTCTAAAGTGTGTTCTGAATGTTTAATGGAGATCATTGATTGATGGAAAAGGCACCGTCATTAAGGTAATTCTCTCTAGACAGTTCTGTTCACCTGAAAGTTTTCATAACCATGGAAAGAACAGAAAGGAAAAGGAAAAGGGTGGAGTCTCCAGAAAATCAGGGACTTAACTTTACCCATCACCCAATTGTAGTGTTGAAGTAAACCATCAGCTTTTCCTTTTAGTCTTGTTCAACACTGAAGTTATTGAACAGTGATAGGTAGCAGTTACGGAGAGACTTTTATGAATAAGATATGTAATGTCTTACAAAAGTGCTAAAAAATTAGTAAGACGTGTGTTTGTATATGAACTGCTAAAAACTGCCAATGGGATTATCAACACAAGGAAAATAACAGTGCTTTGGGCTTTCAAACGCTCTGAGAACTATTGGTTAGTTTACGTGAAAGTAAGTGTCCTTATGATTTGTTTTCAGCTGCAGCTTTTGATTTCCCAGTTTTAAGTCTCTGTGCATTACCTGTGCTTTGACATTTTATCTCTAACACTTTCCCGTTGGGAATGCTGATGTGTAATGGCAGGCTCTTTCTCATTTTCAAGCTTAGGATTAACCGAGTAAGAAAGGTACACAATGAAAGAGCTGTGAAAAGAGAAATATGTGCATTTGGTGATGCATGAGTCTTCCCACTGAAAACTCTATTATAGACATGTAGCCAGAATAAAAATAGCATGTAATAGCTAATCTCAGCTTTTAATGGGAAGTGAGGAGGAAGACCATATGAGTATTTTGCACTTCTAAGGCTTAGGTTGGTCTGTGACAAAATAATAACACTCAATTTAACCAATTTTATTTGGTCTAAAGTAGAGAGAGAGAGTGCTCTTTCTCCTCATTTCAAGCTCTACTTGTATCTGGTGCATCTGCTTTGCTGGCGTGATTAGAGATGCACCTTAGTTATACAACCCGATCCCGGGTAGTCACCATCTATGAAAGCAGCCAAGAAGGGCATCTTCTTCCTCATGTGGACTCATACTTTTTGTGTGAATGCTGTATTTTTAACTGATGTGGCAAAAATATGGAGTCAGGTAACTCCTATGTGTTAAAAAAGAAGCTCTTGGAATGAAACATGGGCTGGAAAGATGAGGATTGAATCTGAATTCTGTTACATTCATTCTTTTTCTGAGCAGGGAATTTTTCAAATGTGTGATGCTATGGGATTCTGACTTTGTAACCACAGGGAAGTGTGTGATGTCATTCTCCTCGGGGTTCATCACAAACGCAAGTCAGCCAGCAATAAGACATACATAAAGTGTCTATGGAAATGTTGCTGGTATTCGTGTGCCCTGCAGAATTTAACTTAAGGTCAAACCTTAAGGTGGAATTTAATAAAGCCATCTTTCCTCAGCCCAGTTCCTTCTCCTTCAGAAAGCCACCTGAGCTTATTTTAACTCCTAATACCTATTTGAGTTCAGGTGTTTTTGCTTGTTTCCGCTTCCTTTACTCGTATTGAAGGAAATCTGGTAAGAAATCATGGTAAGTTCAAGAAAAGAGAATAGCTATTGCTCTCTGTGCTGGAGAACCATGGCTTCTTTAGAATTGCTAGCAATGTTGGCTCCAGAAGCCAGAGAAATGGCAATAATTTTAAAAGTTCTAAGCACCTCTGGCTATCCCTGGCAATCAGCATTGCTCTCAGTCAACTAAGGGTAGAAAATAGGTGGCAATTCAAGAAACCTTCCCCGTGGCAGCTTTCAAGATGGTAACGGCCTGCAAATAAAGTAAGGACATAATATCTCAAATGCTACCAGCAAGCAGAGAAGAGCTTTTTAGAAGTGCTGATGTAATCACTACGAGTTCCAGATGAGAAAGAAAAGGGAATACACTGGCTGTATCAAAATTTCCCCAGTAATTCCAAATAATGCACTATTAACTTTCAGGTGGAGTAACTCTAAATCCATTAGAAAAAGGTGATAAAGATTAAATCCTCAAAACATGTGGTTATTCAGTGTTTAAACTGAGGTCGACCTGGGAAAACTTATTTCATAGGTCCTAGAATTACAGATCTCAGCAATGGAAATGAACTCAACGTCCCTCGCATTTCTCAGGCTCATATGCTCTTGTACCTGTTTTAATGGTTTGTTTTGCCTTCTTTGAGCAGAATGAGTTTCCACATTAAGTTCATTTCTATGCACCTCCGAAACAAAAACAATCTACAGCTAGAGGTGTGTTGCAATGGCAGTTAAGAAAGAAAGAAAGGTGTAGGTTTAATACAAATGCCTCTAGTGTTTAGAGTATTTAAGAAAAATGGCTACGTTAGGGACGTGAGGAAGGTGGTGCTTTTCTGTGCTCCACTGTTGTAATGGAAAGTACATTTTAAGGCAGAAAAGAAGAACGAGGAATTTAAAAAAGGCACAGAGAGAAATAAAAAGCCAAGCAGTCATCAAGAAAATCTATAACTGAGCTGGCAAAGCGACATGCCAAGTTTCAGCTAAGGATTTTGAATTTCAGCTGACAGGTTCATCTAATTTACTGCTTTGTTTTGGACATCAGGTTAGAACTCTTTGAAGAAATGCTGGACCAATGCAGCTATGTCCTAAGTTTTCCAAGATGATGAGCTCAGCTTGGAGAAGGAACCGAGCACTTGACATTACTGTGCAAAACTTGGGCCCTTGGTTTTCTGTTTTTTTCTTATTATTTTTCTAAAAGAGTTATTAAATCACATATGCTATCAAAAGGCAAGGATTTAAAAGCTCAAGATAGACTTTGGACAGCAGTGAAATAAGGACTTGCAGCTTAGCTTGAAATTCAGACTGCTTACTCAGGTGGCAGTAAGTCCACTCTTGGAAGGCAATTTGGATTGCTCGCGCTCTGGCTGCACCCAACCCCAAAAAACCCTAACCACCATCTCCACCTCTGACTGCTGAAACGTTCAAGCCAAACTTTCACAAAGCCTTCTCTCCTTCAGCTCTGCTGAGGTAGAACTGGCTTGTCATTGCATCCTGATCCATCTTCAGGAGCAGACCACGAAGGCAAGTACAAGTGGTCATCCAATCACATTCTCCATGAATAAGTTTTCTTGGTTTTATTAAATGACAAAAGCAAAACCAACTGAAATGTTTTGGGATCCTGTGGCATGACTGAGGTGCTCAACCCCAAGAACACTAAGTAACCACCCAGCAAGTGATGCTGCAGCTGATGGCCCAGATGAGCTGGCAGAACAGCCTCAGGTCTGTATGCTGTGTTGCCCAGCCACGTTGTTTGATCGTTCTAATTACCAAAATAGTCCAGAAAGTCTGCTCGATCTTTCACCTTCCCAACACAAATAAAGTCATGAATGTGCTGGCTGGATTCAGCTTGCGTATCTTTGCTTTCTACACATTCTTTCTGGTTTGGGATGGAGAAGTACAGTCCTCTTGTGCACAGAACAGGCCCAGTCCTGGCAGCAGCTATTAAACATTAACCACACCTGCTGATGAAAAGTACTGTGTGAAAATGGCTGTTACTGCCTCTTTAGCACAGTGCTTCAAGTCAAATCTGGAACGACCGGCTCACAGGCACTTCTGCTCTTCTCTTTTCTCAATATTTTACCCTTCCACAAAGTCAGCCTAAATGTGTAAGCTATGATGGCATTTTCTTGGAAGGTGGCCATGTGGCTACTGAGAATAGAACAGGACCACTAACAATAGATCTTAAATAGACATAAGGTAAGCAACTCTTCCTTGCTTCCTATTTGGAAGTCTTCCAGCCAACAAAGGTTCTGGTTTCTCAGCTGAATGAGCATATTTTTGGTAGATGTAATGTGCCTGAAAATGTAACCTACATAAATGAAACCTGCAATGTACTATGAGTGTTTCAGTCCTCCTCAGCACCACCTGATCTGCAAGAAATCACATCTTTACAGTTCATGCCTATAGGTGTGTGTCTGCTACATGCTCTTCTGCAAACTTAGCCCATGGTCTGTCTCAGAGTTTTAAATCAACATTATGGTGAGGTATGGGCTAAGGATTTGCAAATGTGATGATTTAATCAACTTCAGAACCACATGCCCATATATATATATCTGTATTCCTACAGTTTCAAGGTAATTCTTTCACAGCTGGATGATTCATTTTGTTTCTTGTCTGTTGCATAATTTTAGCAGTGTTACTTATTAAGGGAAAAAAAACAGAGAAGGTCGAGCTTTAGATAGGAGCAATACGCAGTTTTGAGGCACTCATCACTGTCAGAGGAAGCAATGTCAAAAGAGACAGAGAAGCAAAAGTCATTTTTGGATCCCGAGGTTGTAGCAGTGTTTGTTAACTATTTATGCTGTGCAAGGTCTCAGAAGCAGCAGCATTCTTCTAGCACATTCTTTTTAAGAACAAACAAGAAAACCCAACAGTCGAGTTGCTTACAATTTCTCAGTTATGCTTGGGTGAGAATTTTCCATAGCATTCAGGTGACTTTGCCACTGTTACTGCTGCCACCTTGAAGATGTATGGTCTTACAGTCTACAGCCATTGAGAAGCAAAGATCATACTACGCTGCTCTGACTTGACTTGAAGTGTGGGAAGATTTTAACTCTTTTTTCCAAAGGCTTAAGTGATTCTGTCACTAGTCTTGTTTCCAAAGGGCTGCAGGGCTAGGAAATTCTACACAGAATGAAAAGACTTTGGGCATGATGATGAAAATACTAATAGACATCTGCATTACACCACTGTGGGGTCAAGGCAACCCCATGAAAAGTCAATGCTGCTGCAGAGTTAATTTTAATGACATACAAATACAAGCTGTACAGTTAATTTTCATGAAGTACAAATATAATGGGAGTTTGTAATGTGTTAACAGCCACGGATCTAAAGTTGGGCATGTCATGATTTCCACACTTGACCTGATGTGTCAAGGGCTCAAGGTTAAAGCTCCCTTCTGAAAGCTCTATTCCCGTGGCAGTGATGTCAACACGCACGACAGCTCCCGCTGTCACCTTCACGGCTTCAGCAGGTTCAGGTGTGACACCGGAGCTCTCAGGAGAGCTGGGATAGTGATTCCAGCAGTCCACGGCAGTTTGGAGCTCTCTGGAAGTTGTTTCATTACTGTCGCTTCTCATTAATCGGAGCTCTCCACGGATCCCCCACAAAATGCTGCACTACGGATACGAAACACTGCAGCCATATCCATTCTGGAAAATGTGGGCAGTACGGTGTTTAAGCAGATTTAAGCAAATCACTGGTAATAAATCCTCCAGTATTTCCTTTGTATACAATTTGGTGTCTCCATTTCCCATTTTTAGTGCTACATTTTGTTCTGATTTATGCCCCCCAACAGAAGCAAAGCCTTTTAAACATTGGAGGAGACCTAACATTTCACAGCTGGTGCAGTTAAATTAAATATATTAAAAATTGTTCCACGCTTTGAAAAAAAAGAGATGAGTGATCTTTGTTGCCTCTGTTTATAGACACCAGCAGAAAAGCAGCCCGCTGTTCCGAAAGCGTTGAGCAGCCGTCCTTCAGAAATTAGATCCATTTGAGCGATCCTTAAGTTGGGTGTCCTCAAATTGAGGTATCATTTAAACCACCTAAAATAGTGAGAACAGACACCCGCCTGATGACCTGGGAATGCTGGAGTGCTCCAGGACTTGCAGAGATGAAAGACTTTAATGGTAGTCTTGTGCCGCGTTGCCAGATTCCTGCCTGATAGCTAATTGAATTCTCAACTTAATGCTGTTCAAGAGACTTGATTTTGTATTGTATTTATTGAAGGATGTGCTCTGCGGAAGTGCTTATAGATTTCAAAATTAAAGGAAAGCAAAGATTCCAAGAGCTTAAAGATGAGAGCCCCTCAGATTTAGGATGACAGAGCACTGTGTGGTGGGCAATATCTTACTTACAGGATGGAGAATGCGTACTACTGACTTGGCACGCATAAAAAATCTGACAATAGATGTTAGCCACCTGGCCATACCATTGAGAGGATCTGTTTTAAGGCGCTGTGTAAATAAACGTTGATAGCTTGCATAATAACGTGCTCTTATCAGCTCTGAGGCTGCTGAGTTCAAACAGCAGGACGCCGGGATCAGCATCATGAGCTTTTCTTTGGACGGAGATTCTAATTCATCTGTGCTTTGAACCGACTGCTGCATTTTTTTCTGCCACCATGAGAAACTCTCATAAATTTGCTTTTTGTATTTTATGCGTTTATTTTGTGTGATATAAGGTATATATACACAGGCTCAGCTCAGGGCTTTTCACTCCTTTTTCACACTGCAGCAAGTTTTCATTAAGAACACAGGAAATGCAATGCATCCATTCAAACGCCGCACAGAGAAAAATGTAGGAAAAGCCTTTTATGACAGGGCTGTTTAAATGCAATCAAGTGTCTGCCATCATACAGGCCTGCTTGTGACAGTTCTTCTGCAGTAGAAGCGGTTTGCAGTCAACGTTTCTGAATAAGTGAGAGTGTAGGATATTTTTAAAAGCCATAATGGGCATCAAAGAAACAAGGTACAGTTCTCACCATTTATTTCTACTGAAGCAATGCTCAACAGTCCCAAGTCTGGGCTGGAGCCCCACTGCTCAGCACACAGAAAAATATGTGTGTGCTGATGCAGCTGGGTATGTACGAACAGAACTTTACTGCAGTGAATGAGCTCTTTGCTGACAGCAGCAATGCTCCTGGACAATGAAGCACACATGCAGACTTGCAAGTAGACCCTACGAGGATCGCAGTCTTCCAAAATAGACACCCCAGTGTAGGTGCAGCTATAGTGACATTGGGAATGAGTTCAAATGGATGTACGGTGTCTGTCTGTGATAGGGGACAGAGACGGGTGGCAGAGGATGGTAAGGTATGCCGGGCTCTGGTTTCACGTGCTGGTGTGAAACAGCTCACTCACTTACTTTGTTCACATCCCCCTTACAGAAGAACTAAAATGACTTTGTCAGCTTTGCACAGAAATGTGTAATTTGATGAAGCAATAGGCAGAAAAGTTTGCCCCAAACATGGTAAGATGGTACCAACAAAAAAGTGCTTAATTATGATTTAGGGTTTTAGGAGGCTGACAAGTAATCACAGAGACGCAAGTACACCCAACTCCCACTGCCGTAATGGACAAGACCGCACATGTGCTCTGTTTTTTATGACAGCTTTGGTTATTCACCCTCATATTATTGACTAAAATATTTGTTGCATTGAGTGTAGAGTTTCTAAAGCTTAAAAGATTTGTATGTGTGACTCTCTTGGGACTATAAAATAAATGAACCGAAGTTAGGGAATCTGGTGGGAAAAAATTCCTAAAGTAGTACCTTAAAAATTTTACTGAATTTATGGGTCTGAGATGCTCATTTCCCAGTGCTAACATTATGTGGTAGGTGCTCCGCTTCAAGGTCCTTTACGGATAAGAGAAACTAATGTATTTTTCCTTCCAATATTTTCCTCAGATGCTTTATCATCTTAAAAGGAGAATCGCTGAGGAGAAGGTGCGAAAGAGTTAAAAGGCAGCTCTTGGTGGAAAGCTGAGCTCAGGATCCCACGCGCGCTGGAATGAGGCTTTGTAAGTTGGTTCTAATAAAACATGAGAAATCAAGGTTAGAACATCAGACAGGAATTCCTCAGGATTAAAGGTAAAAATAAACCAGGCCATGCTAGCAGATTTATGAAGGATTGCAGAAGTTCCCCCAAGAAAAGGCTTTCTGCCTATCTGTCTGTCTGGGTATTCACATTGCACCTGGAGCCCTCCTAGGTTCCTCACTGTCACTGAGCTCCCACACAACACCATCTCAGGGCAGTGCCTTCTTCCTTATCCAGTTGATTTGGAGGTATCAGTCCTGGCAGACTGCTGGTGTGTTATACATGTCTTTCATTGCCTGGACCGTAGCCATGCAATAGGGAAGATGAATCATACAAACATTAAGGTTGGAAAAGACCACTAAGATCACCAAGTCCAACCCCAACCCACGCCCACCATGCCCACTGACCACGTCCCTCAGTGCCATATCTCCACAGTTCCTGAACTCCTCCGGGGATGGTGACTCCACCACCTCCCTGGGCAGCCTGTGCCAGTGCCTCACCAAGTAAGGAGAAGTGTGGTGACGACAGGTTATACAGAAAACTTGTGACTGAGGAAATGAATCTTTCTGCTCAAAACACCAAGTAAAACCCATGAAAATATTCATATTCTTCTATGCCAAACATACTAAAGTCAGCTGATAAAGAGAACAGTGATCAGTCACTCAGATTTCCATTGTAAGGGTAACGACCTGTTCAGGAGACATCTCTGTGGCTCGTTCAAAGCCAGGGAGTAAACTTCTAGACAAACTAAATATCACCAAGGAGGTCACCTCCTACAGATAATCCAAACTCAGCCTTGGCAGTGCAGTTCTTCCCCAGATGAGAGAAGGATGGAACCACAAATGATGATTCCCACTTGTTAATTAACACTCAAATGAAGATGCTCAACCATTATGACAAAGAAGCCAGGAATGTATCCTTCCAGAGCACTCCACTAATTACACCTAAGATAGTCTGCAATTGTCAGCTCACAGCCTCAGCTCTAGTTTAGTGACTCTAAACTTGTGTCACACAACAGTTTGTGGAACT
Source organism: Aquila spilogaster (assembly GCA_024606505.1). Classification (NCBI taxonomy): domain Eukaryota; kingdom Metazoa; phylum Chordata; class Aves; order Accipitriformes; family Accipitridae; genus Aquila; species Aquila spilogaster. Next base: position 11,954,644 of record JANHGO010000012.1, read on the forward strand.
TCTATGCACCTCTGCAGTGGCATTCTTCTAGTCCTCACCCTAATTACCTACAGAGAGGCCCAAGAGGTATTTTGATTGCTATGGCTGGCCAGTACTTCTGCAGCAGCCATGTCTCAGACTGCGTTTACTACTGCATTTATGCAGTATCCATGACATCTACATGCAGCTGCTGCTTGGTGTGATGGGGCCGCTTCTTGTTGAGAAGGCTGTGCTAAGATTTAGGGGACACTGGTAAGAATTGAGCAGCTTCGCAATAGCCTACAATGGAAAGGGCCATCCCTCCAGTCACGTGTGTAGGATCAGTCGCGTTTTGGTGAAAGACAGATGTATCGCAGTGTAATATCAAACCTTATCTTCACTGATCTGCTTTTCATCTGTTCAATCAATCATCTCTTTAGCAACTAGAATAAACAAAAAGAGCTAATAAATACGTGAAGACTTGCATCTCTGGCCAACTTCAACATTTTTTCAGCATGTGATCAAGCACCCATATAAAAACTCGATAAAAATCTTTGGACCCTTAAGGGCTTGAACCTGGAGAGACGTCTGGTTTGGCTGAACTCCATACGCCCTCCCAGAATTTCTGTGCTAATGACTTTATCCCCCCGGTTCAGGAGGGTTTCTGAATTTATTTGCTTGCGCATTTCTGAAGCTTCAGGAGGAAAAGCAGTGAGAGATTTGTCTATAAACAAACAAGCAAGAGCAAGTCCCTGGTATGATGGAAGAGTAATTGCAAACTTCATAGAAGTCATTTATTATTCTGGTTTCTGGATCTATTTTTAGAACTGTTTTCCTAAGACTAGACACTACTAGGGAAATAAACCTGTCATACCAACTGTTATCATCATTTATATTAGCATAGCATCTAGGAGTCCTTCTCGGGAAAGAACTCCATTGCGTTAGGAGTTGCATACACAAACGCCTAGGAAAAATAAAGGGGAATTCCCACAGAAAGCTGGAGGTTGGGAAGACAAGTACTATTCAGCCAAGGGCATGATGAAGGAGCAGCTTCCAAAGTAGGCAGAGAGCCAGAATCAAGTGTCGTACAGATGCAAACAGAAATAAAGATGTCAGAAATATAAGATAGGTTGTATATGCTGAAGGTAACCAGTGGGTCAAGAAGCCTGAAGAGATCTGGCTAACAAAAGGTTATTAGAAACCTTGCTGAGAGCAATTTCGGCGGTCAGCATGGACACAGCTAAATTAGTGGGAATGGAATACAGAAGTGAAACAGAGGAAGTTGGAGCTCTTGTTAATAGAACATTTCACGAGTGCAAAAAGAAAATGGAACAGGTGTACAGGTTAGGAATATTTCTTCCAGCATGAGAGGAACTAAATTACTTTTCTTTTTTTAGTGAAAAGAGCTACAAATGGATAGTCAATGGGCTGTGAGTTTTGGGAGAACTAATTAGAGCAGTGAAGGTGGAGTGAAAAGGATCAAGTGATAGTCATTAAAAAGAGATTCAGCAGAGATTAAAGAGATGATCGAAGCAAAGCAGTGGAAAATGCATCTATTTGCTGCCTGGGATAAATGTATGAAGTCTGCTGCTCAGATTGAAGCAGGACAACCTCTGCATACAGAGCCATGTGAAGCGCTTGGCCTCATCAATTGGACAGCTGAAGGGAAGTTACAGGCTGACAACAGATGTGAGTGGAAAGAAGGATTTAGCCAATAGGTCAAAGGCACCGGGTTGGTTCACGTCCATTAGGACCTCAGCATCTTCCTGTGTGCTCTGAGGTAACGGCAGCTGCAGTCCTCCTGCCCCTTACTGCTGATTTACACCAGGGCTGCAGTGACCCTTCTCAGTGAATGAGTGAATGTGCTCAGGAGCCACCACGATGTGACGAATGATTGCTGAAGAGAACAACTGATTTATTCCACCGAAGGATTCAACCTTCACATTTTCTATCTCCCAGTTAAACTCACTACTGAATCTGAACCTCCTCCCGCTCGGAGGAGACTTCAGTAGGCTTCAATGCTGAGAGGTACTCTTACATAAGCCTACTGGATTTTCCTCACTGATTTCTTTGGCTAACAACAACAACAGAAGGATAACACATATCATGGCTTAGGACAGTTCCCAAAGCATGTTGTTCACCTGACAGGTCAGCATGGCCTCTGAATACCTTGCTCACTTTTTCTGAAAATTTCTGTAGTGGATTAGCACTCCCAGACTACTTCAATCCTAAGTATCAGTTCCCTTCAACACTGTGAGAAGCTTCAACACTAAAAGAATCCTGACCATTTTTCTCTTGTTGCTGTAAAAATACACTCCACATGCTTTCTACATATTAGGAGAGCCTGGGAAACAATTACTGTGACAGGTTCATCAAAGCTAGAATGCTTTCTTCAAACAGACAGGTGCCCGTTGTCAGGTGTCTGTAGTGGTCTATAGTGAAACAGTCTTTCCTACTGTCAAGACCAAAGCTGTGATGTGCAGAGCCCCAGCGATCAGAATACCACGGTATATGAAAGGAGATGATGTACTGTCTATGAAAGCCAGCTGTCCACATGGAAGGGTATACACTTACATAGACCCAAACTGGGTCACAAAGTCGCTGAGATTCCATCCACTGACATTTCACAATCCTTATTTTTAAAATCAACAAGTTATCTGTATATTAGAACGAGATTCTTATGCAGCTCTATAAAAATAGCATTCATTCTGCTTCTTCACTTTGCTTGGTGAAGTTATTTCTTCTGTACTTTATACATGTAATTCAAGCCTACTATAAAGAGAATTGCTCTTCAGCAGCCCCAAGCAATAAAAAGCGTTAGCCTCCTGCTAAGCTCCATTTCCTAACTACGCCTGTTGTGAGTCAGTCGGTGTTTCACCTTACAGTTCCAAGAGGCAAGTTTTGTCACTCTTTGCTAGGGACCCCGTTTCAGAGCATCCCAGCATATCCTCTGCGCTTTCCACATAGTCTGACAAGTTCTGCTACGGAGGCCTCCTTTGACTCAAGCCTAGGACAACTTCACAGCGCTTCCACTGCTAAATGAGCAACACAAATGCTAATTAAACCCATCTCCTTCACTCAGCTGCATAAAGGAGAGAAAAACGAAAACGATGTGTTTCTCAGCAGCCCCGGGCAAATTTCCCTTGGATTTAACTGCCATTTACACACTGATGCTCCTACGCACTGTTTGGCGCATTTCGATTTCATACTCTCTTTTGTGATTCCATTGGCTTAATACGTTAAAGATGCTGAAAGACAGCTCCATCTCTCATTCTTAATGATCTCTGTACAACTTTAGTCAAGGCGCTAGTGTGTCAGCATGTGTATGGAGAGAAAGGGAGACGCCGAGGCCATGATTTAAGCACTGCTCACTGCTGCTGACAGGCTGCTGGCTGCTCCCTGCTTTGCTTAAAGCACGTCACACTGATGCGCTGTCGACTCAGACCTTTGCTGGGGAAGTGATGCGCTTTCCCAGCCCTGCTGTACAAATACGATATTTAAACTGAGGTATTGCCTTCTCATTAGTGTATAGACATGATGTTCGAACAGCTTCTCAGTTCTCATTGACAAGGATTGCAACTTCAGCATCAGAGATCAAAAATAACATTGCAGACCCACAGTACAAACTTACAAGCAAATGTAAAGCACAGAGGTGATTTTGACTATTTGGTTTTACTCGGCCTCTTCATTAATATCTTAACTACCGCTCCTTTTACTGCAGCTTTGTTCAGCTTTTAGAAAGCGTATCTATTATTTACAGCCTGCTGATAGGATCTCTGAGCACTGATAAGCACACACACTCTGCTTAAGGCGATGCCTGGGAAAGGAAAAATAGAGATTCAACCGAGGGTTACAGCGTGCTCGTGCTTTTCCAGAAAGAAGGAAAGAATAACTATTGCTGCAGCAGTACTGTAGAAAGCTTCTTTCAGAGCCGAAGGCTGAAATCTCCCGCTCTGCTTCCACTTCTGTACATAAAGAAGAGGACAAGGAGAACAAACCCGCCTTAGAAAACCCCTGTGCAGCTAGGGCAGAATCTTGCTTCATGCAGCAGAGTATAAAAATAGCCATCTGACACTGTTTGCAATTTCTGTTGCGACCGTGCACAGAATAGCAGCGTGACAGGAAGGAATGATGAAATTCATATGAGACAGCGGGACCGTGATTTTGAATGCCCGTGGGAAAGCGCACTGCAGAACAGGACAGGACAGGGAGAGGCCCTTTAGAGCCGCCATCTACCTCACCTCCAGGTAAGTTCTTGCCAGGAGATTGGAGAATCCCTTGCAATAGCAAGAAAATATCTTGGTCCCGTCATCACATTTCAAACACAAGGCTCCTTTCCCTTGCCTTTAGAAATAATGTGATTGATTCTTACAGCCGTCACTTTGGGACCACAGAAAGGAGTGGTGCCTTCCTTGGTTCTGGCAAAACGCACCCAGCTCAGTCACACAGATGTCGGTACACATAACGGTACCATGTGAGCGTCTATAGGTTTGTACATACAGGCTTATGTATTATGTATTAATGTTTTAAATATTTGAATCTATAAGAGCAATGATATTTATCACGGAAAAAAAGAATCAACATAGCTGCCCTACTCTCATTAGCGCTCACCTATAGCAAACAAACAGATTTTTTGGCATACAGTGCTGTTCTCATGAACAATTAATCACTGTACCAATAAGAACACGAGGAGAAGCGTAAAGTAACAGATTGTATCTGTAGGTACGTTGGTAGTGCTCCTCACTTGTATGACTGCACAGGATGCCTCTATTAGTGCTCCGGCTCCATATGCTCTTAGTCAAAGCTGTAAAACTGTTACCTAAAGTGAAATGGTTGTAACAAAACAATTCTGGTTGGTAGAAGCTGCTGTTGAAGTCTGGTTCAGCCACAATGAAACATTTTTACTATGACTGTTATTGTCAGTAGAATCACACACAGAATCACACAGAATGACCCGGGTTGGAAGGGACCTCAAGGATCATGTAGTTCCAACCCCCCTGC
>JANHGO010000012.1:11959702-11977273 GCA_024606505.1 Aquila spilogaster
GTGGAGTGGACCTGGGCATGGCCAGGGAAATCCTCAGGAGTCAGTCAGCCTGGCTGTGCCGTAAAGGTTGGCTTGCTATGCATGTCACATTTTAGCAAGAACAGTAAGTGATAGACCAGGAAATCTGGGATGGTCCTATAATTAACAGCTCGTGCTTAAAATGAAAGATTAAGCATGGCCAGTGTCCATTATTGTAGGAATATAGATGGTTCAAAACTGTTTTTCTAAGCAAAGGAATTAAATCATAGTGAGTTGAACAGTTTGTGGTTACTTGACAGTGTACTTTCTCCAACAGAAACCAAAGTCGTCTCTTTTAATTGATGTCTTCTTTCCAGAGGAGAGAGTGCTCTCTCCTAATGCTTGGATCACAGACAGGCCTGAACCAGACCACCAAGCAGGACAAACTTTGGCTCATGGCTGATGTAAAAGCAGACTCAAATCCAGATCTATAAATCCAGGAATAGGTCCCACCTTGGTCATTTGTCAAATTCTAGCAATTTGGGAATGCACAAGCTCCAAAGCTTGTGAAATCCCATGATTTTGTCTAAAAGGCTTAACAGGAACCTGGAATTTAAACACTTCTTCATGTATACAGACTAATGCAGGAGCAAACTTACACTTCAGGAAGGTATCTCAGATTGATCCTGATTTCTCAATCCTTATATTCACCTTCTTTGCAACTTGCTTTCTGTAATAGAGCAGGAAACGACGGAAAACCTGCCTCTTCTGATCTGAGTACGTCTTTGGAACATAAATGGGGATATTAATGGGGAGCTAGGCACAGGTCCACCCTAGCTTGGTTTCTGACATGTTCTGCACATGCTCATCTACATGTGAGTCTCCTGAAATACAATGTCTTCTTTATGCCTCAAATTTCTATTTAGCAGTAGACATACAAGGCATTGTATTAAATCAACAGTGGTATCTCGTTGTCACTGGGTGGTATAGACAGTCCTTTCCAGCTCTTTCTGAATATGTGGAAAACAGCAAGCAGGTTGAGTGTAGCCGCTATCCCTGCAGATCTCCAGCTGTTTCATGAAATAGTCTATCAAAAGTTTGTAAAAAGGAGACTTCTGTCTCTTGTTCCTAAGTCATTGCCGGAGACCAACTGTTCCCAGACTTATTTTATAACCTGCCTCTGGCTTGAAAATGAAAAAACCCTAGCTTTTTCTTCACATACATATTCCTAGGCTATTGCCTGGTTTAGAACAACATTTTATTATGTTAAATGTTTAATATTAGCACAGCATTAAATCACAGATACGGAGCTGAACCAACCCACAGAAAACATTTTCCAGCGCCGGCAGTCAGGCCAGCAGGTTCGCTGAGCCTGCAGCTTGCTCAGCGGCTCTCGGCAGTTCCCTGGCATGGAGGAAGCCGCGGAAGGCGGGTGGGATTGGCAAGGAGCACCACGAATTCCAGCAGCAGAGAGTGAGGGACAGGAGAAAGGCAGTGGCAGAGGCAGCACAGAAACGGCCCTTCAGAAATCAGGTTAATTTCTTATGTGCGATTGAACTTGAGTATTACTTCCTTTCAGCCTCATGCTTTAGAAATGTTATTGCTGGTTATAAAAATATTTTTTTGCCAGACAAAAGTGGTGAAGAAAACACGGGTGATGATCAGATCTCTTAAGCTTTGATAACACAGACCCGCACCCTAAAGAGACCAGATGGGAGCAGAAGGCCCCATACGTCTGTGGCCGGCACAGTATGCATGTACAAAGACGAGTTTTAGCTAGGCTTTGAAATCCATGCCTGACTGAGACAGAGAGGGACAATTCATGCTTCTCAAGCTCTGTTTCCTCTTGGCAGAGCTGGAGAAACACCATATCAAGCACTTACTGACTTCAGTGTTTCTACCTAGCTAGGGCTTGGGGAGAAGGAACCCCCTCCATTATATTCAGGTTTTCTTTGCAACACAAAAGGATGTGAATAATTACTTCAGTTAGACTCTTTGGAAGCTGAGTCACTGGAGAAACGTTGGTAGGGAAGTATCACTTCGATCCAACATGCACACACCATGAATACAAATTGCCAAACAGAAGTTTAAGCTCCATTTAAGATAAAGTTCAGAGTGAACATGAGAGGTGTCAACTTCCACGGCAGTTTGAACAAACCTTCAGGCTGAATTGAACCGTCATGTAACAAAGTTCTTGCTAATGCACTTCATCACCCACAGCCTATGCTTCCTATTCCATGTGCCCCATAACTTAGGTGCTTCACCTTGATTAAAGACAATAGATATTTTTAGAGCCCATTACTTCTTTGCTGTAATTTCTTTTGTTCAGGCTTGGGGGCCCCTGTAATTGGCCATGTTGATGCTCATCGGGAAGGAGGTATGAACAGGTTGGTCTCCTGGGACACTCCTTCTTGACTGAGCTTTTTTCCTCAAAACAAAAAAGGAACAAAGAGATTGCCGAACACTTGCCTAATTAACACAAATATGTATGGCTTATCAGGGTCTTTAGATGTAAGGAACAGTAAAGAGGAGTAAGACCTGGCTTTTCAAAAGGATTTAATTCAGCCTGTAACGGTTTGCAGACATATCCAGCAAATCTCCAGATAATTAGGCCTGTTTCTGGCATACCAAAGCAAATTGTTTACATCTTTTTCCCTATAAAATCACATTATCTGGAATGCCCTCATTGATAGCAGAAGGATGAAGCTCAGAGGCATAAAATACTTTGTGCAAGACAACAGAGCTGTAACGGTCTTTTCCATTAATTTCCGTGAATTTCATTCTTTTTCTTGGACAGACTGCCACAAGCCAATCAGGCAGCTTTCAGAGTATGTGCATCATCTACCATTGAAGCAGTAACCTGGAGTAAGAAGGGGCAGCATCATCTCAGATGGCTGCACAAAGAGCAGCTCAAATGAAAAAGTACTGACAGATTGCCGCTCTCTCCCTCTGCCTTCTTAAAGCCCTCTAACGTATTGTCACTTCCATTACTACCGATACGAAAACACACAGGGCTTTCCTGCTTATGGATAACGAATGTATTCTCATCTATCACATACATGTGAAGCCAAGCTGAAATTAGTAAGAACTTCATTGTAATACCATGCTGAGAAGGTTTTATTCAGAGGCTCCTTGCCTCAAAACATGATGCTGCCTTAGAGCAGAACTCCCACACATTCTGGTTTACTACCAAAGCTCACATTTTATAGGCAATTCTTAATCCTCGTGTTATTTTGTTACTCAGACAAATTTATCTAAATCTATCTGCAAATTTTTGCAAATACAGACTGTGCTGTCTGAGGATGAAGGAGCCTGGGACTAGCTGCATAAGGGAATGCAAACAGCATGGTTTTCATTTGCTTAGACGTTTCAAGCCAGGAAGCTCATCAGGCCCTTCGAAAATTCCCCTTTGCTGCGCTCACAGAGGCAAAGGCTGGCAAAACGAGGCTTACGAACCCCATTCCAGTCTAATTCTCATGATAGGAAGTGCTCTAAACTTATAAAAAGAGCCTCCTGGTCTCTCTTCCCAACTGCCACTTTTTAATTCTGGGGGGAGGGAATGCTGCAAATTCTTTATAACTCGATTTTATTTTATCTAAAATGATAGATCAACATGCATCTTTACCCTGTACATTGACTTCCTCAGATGTGACAGTAGAATGTATGAGTTAGATTTGATGTGAGTATTAACTTCTGGCTGATTTTCTCATTTTACCACAGCTGAGGATATGTCCAAATAAGTGTCAAAGTTTTTTCATAATAGCTCTTCCTTCACCAGCAATGCATAATTTAGGTGTGTCCTTCTGTTGTCCCTTGACAAAGTCAAAAATCCTATGCTTCATTGATTCAGAAGGATGCAGGAAAGGGTGTTTTAAGAACAGATTTATTTGTTAGCGTGCATTTAAAAACCACCTGGAGTTTCTTTGGGGTCTATCAGAACAGTTGAAAACTAAAGCTAAATAAAATGAAATATGCAGTGGAGAGAACTAAACCTTTGTTTCACATATTTTTTCTCTTTGTGTATTTGTAAAATGTTTTCCAATGGATGCACAGATCCATTTATTGCAAATTGAAGCAGACCCACATCAGGCTTAACACCTTCAAAGAGCCCCACATGATGTTCCACCAAACCACAGGGACCCATGAGTCATTAAGTGGAAGCAACTGAACTAGATTTCCAAATATTTCATTATGCTGCTCACAGCTACATTCATCAGTTCCCCACACATCCTGCTACAACATAAAGAAATGGACCTATAATATCCCATAGTTTACACAGTACGCATGCTATAATTCAGCATGGTAGAGAAGGGGGTGTTTGGTAGGACAACTCAAGGCATCAGGTACTTACCACTTGCTGTGAGCAATGGGAAAGAACCAGCTCCCCAGCCGAGTTCTGATCTCAGTCACTTCAATGTCAATCTGAAGCAGCTGCTCTGAAATTAATGGATTTGCACCTGCATGGTTGAGAGCAGAATCTAATTCTCAATCTATAATTTAGAGGGGCATCGCCCTGGTACCTCAGTATTTTCCACATTTTGGATTGCTCTAAAGTGCATTGTGAATCTTTTATGTGCATCATTGATTCGTGGAAAAGGCATCATCATTAAACTAATTTGCTTTAGACAATTCTGTTCACCTGGAAGTTTCTATTCTTTCTGTTCAATGGAAAGAATAGAAAAGAAAGCAAAAGGGATAGGACAGAGTCTCCAGAAAATCAGGGACTTGACTTCAGCCATCACCTAATTATAGTGTTGTACTAACCCATCAGCTTTCCATTTCAGGCTTGTTCAATATTAAAGTTGTAGAACAGTGGTAGTTAGCAGTTACGGTGAGAATATGGATCTATATTGCAGATACTGTCTTGTAAAGATGTTAACAAACAGTTAAGACATGGATTTGTGTATAAACTATTAAAAACTGCATAGGAGAATCTCAACATTAAGTAAACAACAGTGCTCTGGGCTCCCAAATGCTCTGAGAAGTATTGCTAGACTTACATGAAAGTAAACTTCATTATCATTAATTTTCAAATGTGAGACACAGAGGTTAATCAAATGATGCAGCTTTTAATTTTTCCCTTTTAAATCTCTGTACAGCACCTGTGATTTGACATTTCATCTCTAACAATCTGCCAGCTGGGAATGCTGATGTATAATAGGAGGCTGCTTTCTCATTTTCAAACTTTGGAGTAACCAAACACGTTCACAGCAAAAAGTTGTGAAAGGAGAAATAGATCCATTTGGTGCTGCTGAAGGTCTCCCATTGAAAACTCTATAGAGATGTAGCAAGAATAAAAATAGCATGTAATAACTAGTCTGGACTTTTTAGTGGAGAGAAAGGAGAAAGGCCATATGAGTATTTGCACTTCTAAAGCCTTAGGCTGAATTGTGATAAACTAGTAACATGCAATTTAACCAACTTTAGTTGAAGTGTGATGGAGAGAGAGGATGCTCTCCCTCCTCCTGTCAAGCTCTACTTGCTAGCTCATCCATTTTGCTGTTGTTTTTAGAGAGGCATCTTATTCATAATATCTGATTTTGAGCAATCACCATGTATGATTGCCACAAAGGGTAGCGTTTTCCTCACGTGGATTCATACATTTCTGTAGGAAGACTGATATGGCAAAAAACGTGGAGTCAGGTTGTTCCTAATTACTAGATTATCCTTAACTCTTTTATTTACTGCATGTTGTTCAATGATGGCAACAGAGGGATCGCTCCTTTAGACAAAGTCTGCCATCTACTTAACCACACAGATGAAGAGCCAAGGAGCCCCGGAGTGGGCATGTGCTGGATGCTCTTCCAGGAAAATGTAAGCTAACTCTGGAAAGTTACAGATGGCTTTAAGACTGAAAACCCATGGAGTGGGTCTGTCCCACTTTCAAAATGAATGTCAGTGTTAGCTCTCATAACGGCTGATATTCTTAAATGCCACTCTTAACATCCCACCTACATGGACCATCTGCCTGTTCTTGTTGGAACCTCAGTGAATGCTGGACCTCCAGTGGCTGGGTACAACCTCACAGCTGGCTCCTGGCAATGAAGAGCTAGGGGGAGAAAGTATTTATATTAACCGAAAACAATAAACATAGGGAAGGAGTCCTGTGTAAACAGGCTTCTGGATGCAGCTCTGTAAATGAGCAGATTAGAAGAGCAAACAATCCTTGACACTGCTAATGAGTCACTCCCGCTGTGTAAAGGACAGTGATTTTGTGGAGCTGCTATTTCACAGCTACTCTACAGAAGAGAAAATCTGCGTTAGGCTACATTTCTTTTGTTCCATGATTCAGGAAAGAAAAGAAGGTGCTACATTAAAAGTGTGGGCTGGAAAGGAGATGAGGATTCCATTCTGAATTCTGTTAAATATTTTCTTTTTGTGAGCCAATTATTTTCTCTCTCCATATCTCATTACCTGAGGTACATCCTTCTGAGGCAGCTATACTCATGATACAGCTGAAGTTTGATGCATTCATGTTTGAAGAGGTATTTAACTAGATGTGAAAAATAGCTTTGCATTTAAACTAAGATATATGCACATCGTTACTGCACTGATTACTATTCTTTGTATACATACTTCTAACGCCATCGTGTTTAGTGGGGCTACTCTGGATTTTCAGTATCATAAACAAGATTAAGATTCCATCTTGATTAAGAAATGACTATAAGTATGAAAGGGCTGGGCAGTCTAATTCTCGTTCACTTAGTATAGGGGTATAAAGCTATGCTTGTAGATTAATATCACTTGCAGGAAACCTTTCCAATGCATGATGCTGGGAGATTCAAACTTCCCATTGTAGCCATATGAAAGTGTGTGATGTCATTCTTTTGGAGGTTTATTAGGAACTTAGGTCAGCAACAGGACACATACATAAAATGTCTATAGAAATGTTGCTGGTGTTCATGTGACCTGTAAAACTTAAGGTCAAGCCTTAAAGCTAAATTTAAGAAAGTCAACTTTCTTCAACTCAGTTTCCACTTCTTTAGAAAGCTACTGTAACTTATTTTTCCTCCCAAGAAAAATTTTCAAGTTTAGATTTTTTTTGTTTGTTTCTGCTTCCTTTACTGATATTGAAGGAAATTTGAGAAGAAAACATGGCAAGTTCAAGAAAAGAGGGTAAATATTTCTCTCTGGGCTGGAAAACCATGACTTCTTTAGAATTGCTAGCAACAAGCCAGCAAATCCAGAAGCCAGAGAAAGGGCAGCAATTTAAAAATTTCTAAGCAGCTCTGACTATTCCTGGTAATCAGCATTGCTCTCAATCAGCTGAGGATGGAGAATAGAGTGAAAATTCAAGCTACCTTTTCCCATGCCATTTCAGGCACCTCTCAAGATGGTAATGACCTGCAAGTAAAGTAAGGATGTAATATTTCAAATGTTATGAGCAAGCAGTGACCAGGGCTTTTTAAAGTGCTGGTATCATCGCTATGAGGTCCAGATGAGAAAGGAAAGGGAACAAACTGGCTGTGTAAAAATTTCCTTGGTAATTCTAAACAATGTACTATTAACTCTGATGTGAAGTGACTCCTAAAATGTGCACTGATAAAACTTAAATCTTCACAATACACTGTGTTATTCAGTGTTTGAACTAAGATCTACCTGGCAAAAACCTAATTTCACCAGTGCTAGAATCACAGAACTCAGCAATGGAAATTAAGTAGATGTCCCTGTATTGATCAGGATCATATGCTCTTCTATCTTTTTTAATGCTTTGTTTAGCCTCATTTGAGTAAAGTGAATTTCCACATCACATTCATTTCCATACACCTCAGAAACAAAATAATTTACATTTAAAAGCATGTTCCAATGACAGAAAGAAAGAAAGAAACCTGTAAGTTTAATAGAAAATGGCTCCAGTGTCTAGAATATTTAAGTAAAATGGCTACATTAGAGAAGTTAGTAAGGTGGTGCTTTCCTGTGCTCAACTATTGTAACGGAAAGTACATTTTAAGGCAGAAAAGGAGGAGGAGATTTAAAAAAAAAAAGGCACAGAGAGAAATAAAAAGCCAAATAGTCATAAAAAAAAAAAAAATCTATAACTGAGCTGGCAAAGGTACATGCCAAGTTTCAGCTAAGGACATTGAATTTCAGCTGACAGGTTCATCTAATTTACTGCTTTGTTTTGGACATCAGGTTAAAACTCTCTAAAGAAAAGCTGGACCAACACAGCTATGTCCTGAGTTTTCCAAGCATGATGAGCTCAGCTTGGAGAAGGAACTGAGTATTTGACCTTACTGTGCAGAACTTGGGTTCTCAATTTTCTTCCTTTCTTATTACTTTTTAAAAGGGTTACTAAATCATGTATCTTATCAAGAGAATATGTTTTCAGGGCAAAGTTTTAAAAGCTCAAGAAGGACTTGTGCTTAAGGGTGAAATTCAGACTGCTTACTCAGGTGGTGTGTAAGTCTAGTCTTGGAGAGCAATCAGATTTCTTGCACTCCACCAGCGCCCAACCCCAGAAGAACCTAACCACCATCTCCATATTGGACTGCTGAAATCTCTGCACGTAAGATTAGGCACCCATATGTGTTTGGGAGGGCCACGGTGCTGAGGTGCTAGTGCTTCCCTTCCCCGTGGGACAGCAGCAGTGGCCCGACAGCCCACCCCTGCTTGAGCGCTCCCGCTCCATTGCAGGGCTATGCCGGGGAGCCCTGGCTGAGTCCTTGCTCAGTTAGATGGCTGTCATCTGAGTGAAATCCATTCATGCTCTAAATCTCAAGCGGACAAATGGATAATGACAGGTCCTGACTGGTGCTCGTGGACAAGAGAAGGAGAGGATTTTAGACAGACTTCCCACACGAGGCATTTGTAAGCACCTAATCCTCCTGTGCAGTCTGTGAGGAGAGGAGAGGGTCCTACTTAGGTACCATTGGCCTTTCCTACAATTATATAGAGAATTCCTGGCATTTTGTCTAGGTATGGTCAATCATTTGCAGGCATAGGTATCAGTTAGCAGTTGAGGCATCTCTACATTTTAGGGATTATTGGTCTCTGAAGTGAGGTGCATGCAGTGGGGATGCTGGGGAACAACTCATGCAACTGGGTCTTCTTAGAGGTCAATTTTAAGCACATATTTAGCATCTAACCTAACACCGTTACATTAATTATTCTATTGTCAAATGATACTCCAATTCAATTCAAGGCTCTGCTCTTCCGTAGTCATTAAAAAGCCCTAACAACAGGGGTATTATCTCTGGATTCCAGCTAAGGCAGCTACTTTCACTTTACCTATATTTTCCATGTGATAGTATGGCAGGGAGCAATCCATTTTAGGTTATGTATGTCATATTCCTGTATGATGTGCAACAGGATTGTGTTTCCATATGATAAAGTGGTACATTAATATGCTGGTCTGTATTTGTATAGCCCTTAAGTGACCTCTCAGATGAAAGGTGCTATGTAAACTTATGTACACGTTAATAACGGCAATCTTACTTCCACAAAACCTTGTCTCAGTCAGCTCTGTTGAAAGTTTAGCTCACAACTGCAATTATTAGTGTCATACCTCACTTTCCAGACCCTAACTGTAGGAGAGACACTTGACATACAGGCAAAAATTTACTGTCCCACTTTGCAGTGGATTAGAAAAGTTTCCCCATTGTGTAGCGTGTCTCAAATGAAAATCAGAAGCCCAGGTTGTTACCTCTCTGCTGCTCAATCCCTGTTACAGTAGCTAAGATTTTCACCTTCAAATGGCATAGCCAAGCCATAATGAGCTGCAGAACCTCCCAATGACTTCTCTTGGCAACTGATGTGCACCTAACATGGGTTTGCCATTGCATCCTAGGTCCAACCTCAAGAGCAGACCACAAAGGCAAATTAAGTTGCTCATCCAATTATATTCTTTACGGGCACATGTCTTTTTTTTTTAATGAGAAACAAAAAACCCGGATGAAACATTATGGAATACTGCAGCATGACTGAAGCACTCAACCCCAAGGATGTACAGTAACCAAATAGCAAGCGGTGCTGCAGATGATGACTTAGACGAGCTGGCAGAACAGCCTAAGGTCTGTACACTCTGTTGCCTAGCCACATTTCTAAATCATTCTAATTACCAAAATAGTCTAGAAAGTCTGCTCTGTCTTTCACCTTCCCAACATAAATAAAGTCATGAACATGTTGGCTGGATTTAATTTGTGTCTTTGCTTTCTGCACATTCTTTCTGGTTTGGGATAGAGAGGTATAGTCCTCTCATCCACCGAACAGACCCAGTCCTGGCAGCAGCTATTCGAGATTAACCACATCTGGGGATGAAATGTACCGCATAAAAATGGCTGTTACTGCCTCTTCAGCACTGTGCTTTAGCTCAGTTCTGGAAGGACCTGCTTAAAGGCACTTCTCTTTTGAACTTCTCTCAGTATTTCGCCTTTCTGCAGTCAGCCTAACGCCACTTAGCTATGATGATGTATTTTTGGAGGGTGGCTGCATGACCACTGAGAGTAGACTGACACCACTAATAGTAGGTATTAAATAAGTATGAGGTGGGCAATGCTTGTTTGCTTCCTACTTGGAAGTCTTCTGGCCAACAAAAGTTCTGGTTTCCTCACATGAATGAGCAGTTTTGGTAGATGTAACCTGACTGAAAATGTTATCTATGTGAATGAAACCTGCAAAATTACGGGTCCCTTCCAATTCGAGATATTCTATGATTCTAATATTCCATGAGTTCTTCTGTCCTCCTTAACACCACACGAACTATCAGAAATCTTGGGTTTACTGTTCATGGATATGGTGGCATATCTGCTGCATGCTCTTCTGCAAACTTTGTTTGTGGTCTTGCTCTCAGAATTTTAAATCAACTTTACAGGGAGCTAAGGATTTGCAAATGTGGTGATTTAATCAGCTCCATAGCCACATGCCCAGGTATGTATTTTCTTACAGTTTCAAAATAAGTCTTTCATAGCTGGATAATTCATTCATTTTCTTGTCTGCTGTATAATTTTAGCAGTGTTACTTGTTGAAGAAGAAAAGTAGCAAAGGTCAGGATTTAGCTGGAAAGCAATACCAGTTTTGAGGCACTTGTCATCGTCAGGGGAGGTAATGTCAAGAGAGACAGAGAAGTGAAAATAATTTTTGGATTCCAAGGTAGTGGAAGTATTTGTTAAGTATTTGCATGTGCAAGGCTCTTAAAAGTGGCATTCTACTATCAGGCCTTTTCCCCCCCCCCAGTTTTTTGTTTTTTTTTTTTTTTCTTTTTTCCTGTGAAAAACAGTCAAGTTGCTTAAAATTTCTCAGTGAGTTTGTCTAGATTTTGCAATACCATTCAGGTGACTTTGCCTCTGTTATTGCTGCCACCTTGAAGCTGTGGTCTTCTAGTCCACAGCAATTGCAAAGTAATCTAAGTTACTGTGGCCTTCACAGTGTGGGCTCACTCAAATCACCCTGCTGGTGACATAGGCCTCAAACGTCCAACTGATCTTCTTAAGTTGCCGTAACTTGACTTAAGACATAGGAATATTTATTTTTTTCCAAAATACCCCGACGTGCCAAGGGCTCCCAGTTAAAGCTTGATCCCTGTCAGCGATGTTCTCAACATGCACGAAAGCTCCCACTGTCACCTCCACCACTTCAGTGAGGTTTAGGTGTGATGCCAAGACCCTCTTTTGGGGGGGTGATTTCCAGCAGCCCCTGGCAGTTTGGTGCTCTCTGGAAGACATTTCGTTACTGTCGGTGCCCTTTAGTTTGAGTCTGAGCTCTCCAAGGATCCCCCACAAACTGCTGACCTATGGATGTGAAAAACCGCAGCCATATCCATTCTGGAAAATGTTGTCCTGGCTGTCTAAGCAGATTTAAGAAAATCACTGATAATAAATCTTGCAGTATTTCCTTTGTATGTAAATTGGTATCTCCATTTCCCATTTTTCCTGATACATTTTATTCTGTGATTTATATCCCACACAGAAGCAAAGCCTTTTAAATATAGGAGAAGACCTAATGATGCACAGCTGTTACAAATGGTTTGTAGTTAAATTAAACATGTTAAAAATGTGTTCTACACTTAAAAAAGAGATGAGTGATCTTTGTTGCCTCAGTTTATAGATACCAGAAGAAAAACAGCCTGCTGTTCAGAAAGCATTGAACAGCCATCCTCTGAAAACTAGATCCATTTGAAGGAACGTTAAGTTGGGAGTCCCAGAATTGAGTGCTTAAGCCACTTAAAAGTATTTAGAACAGAGAGCTCACCTGACAATCAGGGAACACGAGAGTGCTCCCAGGATTTGCAAAGATGAAAGACTTTATGGTAGATTAGCACTGCATTGCCAGATTCCTGCTTGATATATAATTTAATTTTGAACTTAAAGCTGCTTAGGTTATTTGATTTTTTATTGTGTTTATTGAAGGATGTGCTCTGTGAAAGTGTTCATAGATCTTAAAATCAAAGGAAGAGAAGGATTCCAGGAGATTAAAGATGAGAGTGTGTTAACCCCTCAGATTTAGGATGACAGAGCATCGCACAGTGAACAATATCTTGCTTACAGGATGGAGAATGTGTACTACTGAACTGGCATGCACAAAAAATTTGACAATAGATGTTAACCACCTGGCCACACCACTGAAAGAATCTGTTTTAAGAAGTTGTGTAAATAAACTTTGATAGTTTGCATAATAACATGTTCTTATCATCTCTGAAGCTGATGAGTTCAAACAGCAGGACATGGGAGATTAGCAACATGAGCCTTTCTTTGGAAATGAGATTCAAATTCAACTGTACTTTGAACAGACTGGAACATTTTTTGCCACCATGAGAAACTCTCATAGCCACATTATAGATTTTTTTTTTTTAAGTTTTACATATTTATTTTGTATGGTAAATGGTACCTACAGGCTTAATTTAGGGCTTTTAACTCCTTTTTCACACTGCAGAAGGTTTTCATTAAGAACGCAGAAAATGCAATGCAACCTTTCAAATACCAGGCTAAGAAAAAAACAATCTAGGAAATGCTTTTTATGACAGGGCTATTTAAATATAATCACATATCTGTCATCATACAGGCCTGCTTATAACAGGTTGTCAGTTCTCCTGGAGAGAGGGTGATCTGCAGTCAAAGGTTTTAAATAAGTAAGAGTGCAGGATTTTTAAAAAGTCTATAACGGACATCTAAGAAAAAATCTGTAATTTTCATAATTTATTTCTATTAAAGCAGCACTCAGCAACCCCAAGTTAGAACTAGAGCCCCACTGTGCTAGGCACATGAAAAAATTAGCGTGTGCTTATGCAGCTATGTGTTTATTTATGGGCAGACCTCTACTACAGTGAATAAGCTCTTTGCCATCAGCAGCAATGTGCCTGCACGATGAAGCATCTACATAGTTCTGAAAAACTGGGGGCCAACAAGTAGACCCTACAAAGATCATAGTCTTCCAAAATAAATCTTTTGTAGGCTTTGTCTTCTAGGGTATTTGGTCACAGAGACTATGTCTATACTAGCAACTTAAAGCTGTGCAGGACCCTTCCTTGGCACTAAGAGGACCTGGCGTGGAAGAGCACAGATGCTACTAGACTCACTGTTGGAAGCTACCTGGTCCCACCAACAACTCAACCCTACCTTGGAAATTTTGAGAGCAGTGGTACTTGTAGGCATCAGGCATGCCAAGGACTACTCTAACAACTTGCTCTTGCTTACTGTGCTTATCTGAAATGTCTCACTTTTATTTTATTGCACTCCCTCTGCTTGTAATGTCCAGATTCCTAGTTTATTCTCAGATTGTTGATTCTTCTGGGCAGGCAGTTCCTGCTATGCACAGTCCTTCGCCTGCCATGGCTGGGCTAGGGCATCTGGCTCTGGTGCAGCACCTCTATGTCTGCCATGTACAGCTCATCAGGACACGCAATTTTGTCTCTGGGGAAATGATGACACTTAAAAATGAGTTTTCTTTCTCAGTAGGAAAAATAACATGAAAATGATTTTACTTTGATTTAGAAGTGATTTCATAAGTCAAAACTGAGAACACAGCCCCAAAAAACCCAAAAGATATTTTCAAAGATATTTGGGGGGGATGGGGTGGGACAGATAAAATATTCTAGAAAGCTGGCTCAAATGTCTTATTTACATTCTTCTAACTGAAAAAAATTTGAAATGCCATTAAAATTGTCAGTTTTGCACAGAAATTTGTAATTCGATGAAACAATAAGCAGAAAAGTTTGCAAAAAATATTAGTAAGCCAGTACCAACAAGAACAGTGCTTAGTTATGGTCTAGGGGATTAGGAAGGTGATATATAATCACAGACAACTGAGTACTCTTAAATCCCACTGCCGTAACGGACAAGACCCCACTTGTGCTCTGTTGTGTTTTATGATAGTTTTGGTTATGCAGCCTTACATCCTTGACTAAAATATTAATTGCATTAGCTATAAGGTTTTTTAATCTTAAAAGATACATGTGCAACTCTCTTAGGACTGTAAAATAAATAAAGCAAAGTTAGGGAATCTGGGAAAAAAAAGTTCCTAAGGTAATATCCTAAAATTTTTGCTGAATTTTATGGGTCTTAGATGCTTCTTTCCCAAAGTTAATGTCAGGTACTAGGTGCTTTACATTTCAAGTCCCTCCGTTTTACAGAAAAGAGAGAAGAGCACATTGTTCCTTCCAATATTTTCCTTAGATACTTAGATAAAAGGAAAATCAGCTAGGGGAAGGTGTGAAAGAGTTAAAAAGGCAACTTTTAGTGAAAAGCTAAGCTCAGAATCCCAGGCATGCTGGAATGAGGCTTTGCAAGTTAGTTCTAACAAAACACGAGAAAATAAGGTTAGAACATCAGACAGGAATTCTTCAGGATTAAAGGTAAAAACAAACCAGGCCAGGCCAGAAGGCTTATGTCTGATTGCAGAAGTCCCCCAAGAAAAGGCTTCCTGACCATCTATCTGTCTGGGTATTCACACTGCACCTGGAGTACTCTGGGATTCCTCACTGGCACTGAGGTCTCTCACAACTCCATCTCAGGGCAAGGCTTTCCACCTTCTCTCGCTGACCAGGAGATGTTGATCCTGGCAGACTGCTGGCCTCAGTTATAAATGCCTTTCATTACCTCTTGCCTCGACTGTAGCTGTGCAATACTGAAGATGAAATCATCACTGTTTCATGAACTACAGCAAAGTTACAGCACAGCAGAGTGTCCCAATAGCAAATGAGAGGTCATCACATGTCTCCCTCCTCTACTGAGACAAGTTTCCCATGGAAGAGTGCCATCTAACTGGCATTAACAGGACTTAGACCACTGCCTTTCCTCAGAAATGGCTTACAGTCCAAACACCCAAAAGCCTCCCCCGGCAGAGGAGTGCTGAGTGTGGAGAAGTATGGAGAGGACAGCTTATACAGAAGACTAGACCTGTGGCTGAGGAGATTGAGTCCTTCTGCTCAAAATATCGAGTAAAATCCATTAAATTGTTCATGACTTTCCAGATTCTGTGCCAAACATAAAAAAGTCAGGTAGGTGTTAAGAAAGAACATTGATCAGTCACTCAGATCTCCATTATAAGGGTAACAACCAGCAGTTCGGGAGACATCCTTGTGACTTGTACAAAGCCATGAATTCTATGGGAATTAAGCACAGGCACAAACCTCACCTCCTACAGACGCTACAAATGCGCCCTTTGCAATAGCCCACAATGGAGAGGCTCATCCCTTCACTCACATGTGTGTAGCATCTGTTGTATTTTGGTGGAAGACAGAGGTACCACAGTGCAGGGTCAAACCCCATGTCCAATGCTCTTTTGTTTTTTATCTGTTCCAATCAATCGTCTCTTTATCCACTAGAACAAACTAAAAAAGCCAATAAATATTGTGAAGACAGATGCATCTCTAGCCAACTTCAACATTTTTTCAGCATGTGATCAAACTTCCCTATAAAAAGTGTGATAAAATCTTTGGACCCTTTAGGACTTGAACCTGGAGAGACATCCAGCTCAGCTGAACTCCATGCACCCTTCCGGAATTCCTGGACTAAGGACATAATCCTCCCAGTTCAGTAAGGTTTTTTTAATTTATTTGCTTGTACATTGCTGCAGCTTCAGCGGAATAAGCAATGGGAGATTCATCTACAAACAGATAGGCAAGAGCAAGACATTGGAATGATGGAAGCAGAACTTCAAATTTTGTAGAAGTCATTTATTTTATTTTTCTAGCTTCTGATTCTATTTTAAAAGCTGTTTTGCTAAGATTAAGCACTGCTAGGGAAATAAACCTGTCATACCAACTGTTATTATAATTTATATTGCCATAGTGTCTAGGAGTTTTTCTCAGGAAAAATTCCATGGCATTAGGTGTTGTGTAAACACATAGGGAGAAGAAGGTCCCATATCCACTGAGAGCTTACAACTGATGTACAACACCATGCAACAACCGATACAGTACAGCCAACAGACGGAGCCTGACACTGAACAATGAGATGAGATGAACGAACAAGAGTGAGTGATCTTAGTGCAGGAGAGCCTAAATATTGACAATATTTCAGTGTTGTAAGAAAGGCTTTGCCAGCATTAATGAGGAAATCCTTTTGAAAATTAATGGAAGCCTCAGAGGTACTTTTTGCAACGTTTGCAAGATTAGTAGTGGATAATGGTGCAGAAAGATGAAAAAATCAGAGGCAGGAGTTGGTATCTTGAAATTTAATAAAACCTCACAGATAGGATAAGACTATGCTGTGAATGGCATATTGAAATATGCGGAGGTGCAGCATATGCTTGATACTAGCAAGTAGGGAGAGCTGGCAGTTGGATTCAAGAAAGTAATGTTTCAGTTATCACCCTTGGGGTTACAAAACCAACACTTGATAAAATTGCATTTTGGACAGGTAAGAGTAGGACAAGATTCTGTTAACTAACATGGCACGTTGTAGTGATTGAGACATAAGGTAGAAAACCTTGAACAAATGTTCAGACTAAAGAGAGAGAGGACAAAAGGTGGAAAGAACTGCAAAAATTCGGATACTGTCCAAATGCAAGGACCTAATGTGATGTTGAAATCTGAATGAATGCTGAAGTTCTAAGGCTTGTCTGTAATCAGAAGGATTGCTTGATAAAGAAAAGGAGCAACATGAAGGAATAGTGAAGAGATGATTAGCAGTTTTCAGCTATATTAAATTTTATAAAGTCAAAGGAAGATAAAGGATGAGACTTAAGTTTGATAGAAAAAGACCGTTCTGGAGGAGAGAGGTAGGACTCTGACTCCTCAGCACAGGTGGTTGCTGAACTTTGTACCATCCAGAGACAAAGTGTGCAATGGGAAGAGGGAAGGAGGAGTGGCAGTTGTGAGAGACTGAAAGAGTTAATGTCTCAAACATTGTGGTGGGGCAAGTTCTGCTTAAAGACAAACCCCGCACAGCAAGGAACCAAGGTGAAAAGCCCATCGGCTCAGACATCAGCAACAGGAGGGGGAGGGCGCGCTGGAGGGTGCGCAGCTCCCTGTTCTGATACAAAGATCAAACAATGGCCACGTCTGCAGGGAAGGAGAAGTTACTCCACAAACGACCCCCAAGCCCAAAGGCTCACAAACCGCTCAGCCCGCCCGAAGGAGGGGCAAGGATGATAAAAGGACCAAACTGAAGCCCCGGGTGCACAAGCCCACCGGGACTCGACCCCTCGGCTGACTGAACCAATGCTGGACCCAGGACC
>JANHGO010000012.1:11977560-12028735 GCA_024606505.1 Aquila spilogaster
CTGCCACCTACTACCACGCCTCCCCAGTTCAGTTTGCTTCTGTCATGAATAAAATCTTTAACTGATCATTTGGTGTCGTTTCACCTTAATTTAGCTTGAGGGAATTTCGAATTAAACACGACTCCCTGGTCTGTCCAGTCTGGGTCGTGACAGCAGTCCAGGGGAATTCCCAGCAGAAGCTGGAGATGGGGAATCATAGAATCATAGAATCATTTAGGTTGGAAAAGACCTTAAAGACCATCGAGTCCAACCATCATCCATGCCCCCTAAACCGTGTTAGGGAAGGCAAGGACTATTCAGCCAAGGATGTGATGAAGGAAGGAGCAGTTTCCAAAGTATGCAGAGAGCTGGAATAAAGGGAAGTACAGAAGAAAATAAAGGGAAAATTTCAAAACTAAAAGACTGGTTGTATATGTTGAAAGCAACAGCAGGCCAAGAAGATTGATAAGATTTGGCTGGCAATAGATCATTAGAAACCTTACTGAGAGCAATTTCAGTGGTCAGCATGGGGACAGCCAAATTAGTGGGATGTAATACAGAAGTGAAATAGAGGAAGCAGGAACTCTTGCTAATAGCACATTTCACCAGGGTAAAAAGAGAAGGGAAAGGGATGTACAGGTTAGGAATATTTTTTTCCAACATGAGAGAAACTAAATTATTTTTCTTTTGTGAGTGAAAAGAGCTACAAGTGGATAGTCAATGGGCTGCAAGCTTTGGGAGAACTAATTAGAGGGATGAAGTTAGCATGAAAAGGCTCAAGTGATAGTCATTAAGAAGAAAATCAGCAGAGATTAATGAGAGGAGTGCAGCAACATAGGGATAATTGCATCTATTTGTTGCCTGAGAGAAATGTATAGACTCCACTGTCCAGTTAGAAGCAGGAAAATTTATTCCACCTAGGGGTTCAGCCTTCACATGGTTTATATCATAGAGCCAAACTTACTACTGAATCTGAGTCTTTTCCCACATTGAGGAGAATTCAGTAGACTTTAATGCTGAGATGTACTATTGAAGTGCCATGCTGGAACATAATCCTAGTGGATTTTCATCACTAATTTCCTTGGCTGACAAAAAAATGGATAGGATCTATCACTGCTTACAATAGTCCTCCTATTGTTAAGCTGACAGGTCAGAATTGCTTCAGAATAACTTGATCGCTTCCTTCTGAAAATTTCTTTACTTGACTGTAAGCATTTCTCAGTTTAAAATATACGAGTTTTCTAGGCTAACAACATAAACTCGCTGGGATTTTTTTGCAAATAGCAAATTAGCTCTTTCCTGGGACCACTTTAATCATAAATATGAATTTCCTTCAAGACTGTGAGAAGCTTCAACATAGATTAAATCCAAAAGAATCCTGATAATTTTTTGCTTGCTGATGTACAAGGTACTCCACAAGCTTTCTGTATGTTAGGACAAGGTGGAAAACAATTACTATGACAGGTTCATCTGAGCTAGACTGTTCTTGGAAAACAGATGCATTCCTGCTGTCAGATACTATAATAAGGTAGTCTCTCCTACTGTCAAGACCAAAACTGTGATATGAAGAGTCCCAGAGGGCATCATGGTGATTAAGCTACCACAGGATGTGAAAGCAGGAGAGACCCTGAACCGAGTGTATAAGAAAAATATATAACCATGTGAAAGGGGATACACTTACATAGACCAGAGGCAGGTCACAAAGTTTCTGAGACTCTCCATCCACTAACATTTAAAAATATTTATTTTTTTAAAATCAGCAAGTTTGCTGTATATTAGAAAACAGATGTTTACAATTCTATATAAAATACAGCATCCATCCTACTTCACTTCTCTTGGTAAAGCTCTGTATTTTTCCTGTATTTTATGCATTTCCATGTAACTTAAGCCTATGGGAAAGAGAATCTTTCTGTTCAGCATCCTCAAATAAATAAAAAATTTTAATCTCCTGCTAGTTTAAATTCATAAATAATCCTGTTATGACTCAGTAAGTGTTTCATTTTTACACTTACCAGTGAATTCGTGAGGCAAATTTTGTCACTCTTTACTAGGGACTCCATTTCTGAGTATCCCAGTACATTCTCTGCACCTTCCTCATATGGTCTAAGAAGTTCTGTCACATCCACCTCCTTTGATTTGAGTCTGTGATAACAACAGCACTTTATAGCACTTCCACTGCTAAGAGCACGACAAAAATGTTAATTAAATCCATCTTCTTCACTCAACTGCATAAAGGAGAGAAAAATTTAAATGACAGGTTTCTCAGTAGCCCCCAGCAAATTTCCCTTGGATTTAACTGCCATTTAGGCATTGATGCTCCCACGCACTCCTTGGTGCATTTCAATTTTATATTCTCTCCTGTGATTCCATTTGCTCAATGTCTTAAGATTCTGAAAAACAGTTACCTCTCTCATTCTTAGTGATCTCTGCTTTTTGGTATCAACCTCAGATAACAACATGGAAAACATCACAGCTTTAGGCAAGTCATGAGCGTGTCAGTGTATGTGAGGAGAGGGAGGGAAAGTGCAGAGGCCTTGATGTAACGAGCGCTTACGCTTGCTGCTGGCCATTAAACTGCTGACTCTGCTTTGCTTTGCTTAAAACATGTCACACTTACGTGCTGTCGTCTCAGATGGGTTCAGACCTTTGCTAGGGAAATGATGTGCTTCCCCAAGCCCTGCTGGATAAATGTGTTGGGTTTGTGTGGTGGAGCTTTTTGGTAGCAGGGGAGGGACGGCAGGGCCGGCTCCTGTGAGAAGCTGCTGGAAGCTTCCCCGGCTCCAAGTCAGACCCACCACTGGCCCAGGCCGAGCCCATCAGCCACGGTGGTAGCGCCTCTGGGAGAACAGATTTAGGAAGGGGAACTGGTAGTGAGTAGGGGGACTGGAATGTGAGAGGAACCCCTCTGCAGATACCGAGGTCAGTGCAGAAGGAGGGGAGAAGGAGCAGGGGAGGAGGCGATGCCCCTGCAGCCCGTGGTGAGACGGCAGGCTGTCCCCCCCCCAGCCCATGGAGGGGAGCAGATGCCCACCTGCAGCCCGGGGAGAGAGGAGCCCACGCCGAAGCAGGGGGATGCCCCCCAGGATGGCCGGGACTCCATGGGAAAGCCCGCGCTGGAGCAGGCTGTGCCTGAAGGACTGCAGCCCACGGAAGGGACCCACGCTGGAGCAGTTCACAAAGAACTGCCGCCCGTGGGAAGGACTCACACTGGAGAAGTTTGTGGAGGACTGTCTGCCGTGGGAGGGACCCCACGGTGGAGCAGGGGAAGAGTGAGGAGTTCTCCCCCAAGGAGGAAGGAGAGGCAGAGACAACGTGTGATGAACTGACCCCAACCCCCATTCCCCGTCCCCGTGTGCCACTGGGGGGGAGAAGGTAGAGAGAACCGGGAGTGCCCGGGAAGGAGGGAGGGGTGGGGGGAAGGTGTTCTAAGGTTTGGTTTTATTTCTCATTACCCTGTTCTGATTTGATTGGTAACAAATTAAATTGATTTTTTCCCCAAGTTGAGTCTGGGTTTTTCCCTTGACCATAATTGGTGAGTGGTCCCTCCCTGTCCTTGTGTCGACCCACGAGCCTTTTCGTTTTATTTTCCCCTCCCCATCCCACCGTGGGGAGGAGTGAGCGAGCGGCCTCGTCATGCTTTGTTGCTGGCTGAGCTTAAACCACAACAATAAAGAACAAATTAAACCTGATGCGCTGCCTTCTCATTAGTAAATAAAGATGGTGTTAGAACAACTTTTCAGTTCTTAAGGACAATAATTGCAATGATAGCTTCAAAGATCAAAAACAACATTGCAGTTTCATGGTGGATGGAATTCACAAGCGAATATACAGCACAAGGGTAATTTGACTAAATATTTGGTTTTATTGAAGGAACCTCTTCATTAATATCCAACTACTCCTTAATACTGCAGCTTTGTTCAGTGTTTGGAAAATACACCCACCATTTACAGCCTGTTGTTAGGAGCTCTGAGCACTGGTAAGCCCACAATACTCTGCTTAAGGAAATGCCCGAGATAGGAAAACTATGGAGAGATCTGACTAAGGGTTACAACTTGCTAATGCTTTTCCAAAAAAAGAAAGAAACAACATGTGCTGCTGTAGCAATACTTTAAAAAGCTACTCTTGTACACTTGAAGGCTGAAATCCTCACCTCTGTTTTGATTTCTGTGCTTGAGGGCAAAGGAGAGCAAACCAGCTCTAGAAAGCCCAGTTACAGTGACGGTAGAATTTTGCTACACACAGCAGCACATAAAGTAGTCATCAGGTGTCGTTTTCAGTTTCTGGTGAGATTTCGTGCACGAAATACCAGGGTGACAGGCAGAAAAGATGAAATTCAGATAAGGCAGCAAGATCATTATTTTGAACAGCCACAGGAAACTATTCAGATGGGAAGGACAGGGCAGGGAGAGAAGCTGTTTAAAGCCCCATCTACCCAATCTGTGGATAAGTTCCTCTTGGCAAGAGACTGCAGAATCTCTTGGAATAACAAGAAAATATCTTGGCCCCGCTAGCAAATTTCACATGAAAGGCTCCTTTCCCTTGCCTTTTAAAACAACCTAATTGGTTGTTTCCTAGAGCAGTGAGTTTGTGACCACAGAAATCTCTACCGGGCAGCGCCTCCCTGGCTTCTGGCAAATTGCGCAAGTCCAAGCGCAGTCACACAAATGCCATTATACCCATAAGCATCATAGATTTGTTTGCACATAGAATGTACAAGTCTGTGTACATACAGGCTCATTGTTTTAAGAATACTTTGATAAAAGTTGGGGGTGAAGGTGTCATTTCAGAGGTGATGACTGAATGCAAGTAAACTTTCAGCTTTGTGATCTGAGGCAAATGCTCACTAAGATGCTGAGAGATGATGTGACCCTGCCTAAGCTTGCTGAGTTAGGCTTGGCAGAAGGTTTAGATGCACTTTATAACAAGACACAGAAATTGAAAAAAATAAATGTTTGAATGTCTGTCAAATTCAGACTTATTGCATCAGGCTAAGCTGAATATATTTAATCTGGATGGAAATCAAAGAAAGTTAGCTGAGTTTTATAAGTAGTATGTATAAATGTTTTAAATATTTGAATAGAAAAATAGACATGAAGAATAATCTTTAGCAAGGGGAGGGGCAGGGAAATCAACATAGCTACGCTACTATTGCTGGGGCTCATCTATAGTAGATATGCCAGAATTTTTGGCACACGATGCTTTCATTACAGATAAATCGTTGTATCAATAAAAACATGATGAGCAGCATAAATAAGGGATTATCTTTGTAGGTATGTTGGTATCGGTTGTACTGGTACACACAAGAAGCCTGTATTAGTACTCTGTATACGTATGTCCTAGTCAAAGCTGCAAAACTGTTATTCAAGTAAAACGATTGTAACAAAACAACTGTATTTTTTTAGAAGCTGCTGTTAAAATATGGTTCAACCATAATCATTAAACAGGCCCCCACATACTGCAAACTCTGGCACAGTTTAGCCTCAGTAATACAGCTAACAAACAGTGCTTCAAAGTGGAGCTCAATCCAGCGAGATCTATTCCAGTAGCTAAGCTTACTCTCGGATCTCTGCAATAAACTGAAGGCTACAAGCAGTCAGTCTATGACTCATGCAGTACACCATTTCTCATCTCTCTCATGTGCAGAAATGGAATAAAACCAGATCTCTTGTTTTCAGACCACTGGGTAACCTTGAAGCTGGGGAGTCCTCATGACTGCACGCTGTTTTACCAACCCTCAGGTCACTGAATGGCCGGCTGACATCCATGACTGCAGAGCCCTGTGGGAAAGGGAGTGTGAAATGAATAGTACTTGTTAATTAAAGGATTTTAATCAAGCTGTAACCCCTTACAGCAGATGCATTTCATAACTTCCACATCTATGTTCATATAAAGATTGACAGACAAACGCAGACTTGAAAGAAAAGATAAAATTTTTAATGTTTATTTTTCCATGAAAAAGCTTTACAAGGAGAAAGAGGTTTCACAGGAGAAAGAGTACATTCTTTAATCACTGTTTATTTGTTGAATTGATATCCGAGGCTGACATTTCTTCTACAGTGTATTTATTTGTTCTCATAATATTACAGGACATTTACCTTTTATTTAAAAAGGATCATAATCCATGAATATTGTTAAGAATGCTATTAGGCAATGCTGTATGTGAAGAATTTACACAATCTACATCAGCTGTAGATGACGTGCCTTCAGTTTTAATTCTTTGCATATTTTGTAGCAACAAATATAAAACACATCTTTTAAATGTTCAGATATTTGAAAGGCTTTGCATCACATGTAATGGAAAACCAGAGGTTTAGTATCTCAAAGAGCAGACAAAAATATTCCAATGTCCACAAAGCAACACTGAAGTTCTCAAGGAAGAAAAAAAATTCCCGTCTTTCCCCTTAAACCATATGGAGACATTTATTAAGGTGTTAAGTGCTCAGACACAACTTTCTTCACTAGTATTATACTGCTGGGATTTTTAGACATCCCAGAATCAGAACCTAGATGAAGTTATATGGTTTCACAGTGAAAGAACCTGGCCCTTCCTAGCTGCCTCTACACAACCTTCTGCCATTTAAAGAATCTTTGCTGATCTGTAGAACAGGCGAAAAAAACCCCAAACCAAAGACCAACCCTCCACCCCTCAAATATCAAGAAGCATCACCCTTGCCCTTTTAGATCAATGAATGTTTTGCCTTCCATCTCACTCATATCACAATTTCAGCAAGCTGTTTAAAATCTCCTTGCTCAGTTTGTTCTGAAGTGCACAAAAGAGGTTAGTTTCAGAAGTAAGGTCACAAGATTGAGAAAAAAAAACATTTTAAAGTACTTCGCAAGAAGAGTAGCTTGAACAAAAAGCACCTTAATATCAATTTAATTAAAAAACATGAAGGAGAATGAAAACTCTTCACAGTTTCAGAATTAGTAGAATTAGCAGAATTAAAACCCCCTGAAACTTGCAAACCATGAAGGTTAAATACCGTATTTCAATCAGTACTCCAGCATTTCTGTAAAGATACACTTTCAAGTATTATTATGGAAGGCACTGATTTTTTCCTTCAGCCATCAGGATGTAATGAAGACAAAGAATTTCTGTCACATTGGGCTAAACTACTGGCCCTAACGATATTTGCCGCTAACCTTGGAGCACCTGGATTTCACCCAGTCGCAGTTTTAGAACTACCTTATTTTTCTTTATTAATTTCTTTATAAAGTCACATAGATCCATCACAGATTTAATGATACAATGATTAATGTTACATCAATGGTAATGATTTACAGAAGAGAAAGTTTTAATTGCATTAATTCTCCTTTAAAAGTGAAATTGGGTAGTTTTGAAGTTAAATATTCAAAATATAAAACATTTAGCAGTTTGTTCCTCCACTTTACTATCAATTCAACATTATTAAAATCTGGAAGCCAGTAATCTGATATAGGCAACTCTTGGGACAGATTCCTTTAATGTACGATTCAAACCCAGGTATTTCAGTTTAATCAAAAGCTTGAAAAACAAGCTCTTATTTTTTAAAAACATGAATGTATGATCAAATTTGGGATCATTGTCTTGCTTTCTATGAAGCCTGACAATTGCCAGATGGGTTGAGTTTCTCAATACTTAGTCAAAAGGGGAAATAATACAGTGTGGAATATTGCTCTGCTGAGGCATGTTGAGTACAGAGCATTAAATTAAGGTAGACTTATGAACAGATTTTTTACAAATGGGATTTCTTTAGCTCAAAATTGTCAGTGTTTCAAAGGAACTAGGCAAGAGTTGAAAAATACTTGCAATTCTTTTGCTTAGCCCTAGGGCCTGCAATTGGACAAAGTTCTCTGACATGCTTGAAAGCAATGGACCAACAAAGAGGTACATTAAGCAATAAGTAATTATAGCTACACAAACACTCCTTAAGTAATATCCAAGGTTTCCAGCTTTTCAGTTGCAACAAAAATCTGTTACACTCTGATAATAATTAAGCACAATCTGCAACACGACAGCAAATTACATAATAGCCAAAGTATCTAATCTATAGTATCAAAGTTTCCTGAAACCAAGAGCCATCAAAATCCCTGGATAGGCTACTCAAGTTTGATGGGATGCTCTGGGAGATCTAGAAACAACTTCAGGACCTCACTGGACAGGGCCAGAGGTAAAGGTAAAAATTTTGACAGTAGCTGCATCAGTGTAAAGCTTGATGAAGCTGACCTGAGGAGAATTCTAATGCTACCTAGAATCATGGGGGAGCATCCAGATAGGTCCTAGAATCCAGGAATTATTACGAGGTTATCTTAAGAGTACTAATGAATCAATTGACTGAAGATTTTTGCAGGAATAATAAGGGCAAAATTCTTCCCCTCTTTACGGAGCAAGATTTTATAGGCCGTAAATAGAAGTAGACCTAGGAAGCAGGTAACCCCAGAAAGCCAGTATGCACTATGTCCATCCATTTTGAGAATCAGCGTTATGGGGTAACTCACCCTGAAACCCTCACCTCATTTGCACCCTTTTGGAGTGAGCTGCCAGGTAACTTATCTTCACATGGGACAGCCCTATTGCACTTGCTGTTTACATCCCCAGCCCTAAAGCAGGGGTGGGGCAAGAAGCTGGTGGAGGGAATGACCCTCCTTGCATCCCTCCATGTTAACAAGACACTGGCTGCATTTCATTCTCGGGGAAACTACAGGAGGAAAAGATAGACCCAAAACCCTAACTTAAACCCCCCATAATATTATGACAAAGAAACTAAGATAAACTTGGAAACGCAATCGTAGGCATGCTGAATCCTGAACAGGAATGAATCCTAATCCTTAACGA
The DNA here is from genome assembly GCA_024606505.1 of Aquila spilogaster. Classification (NCBI taxonomy): domain Eukaryota; kingdom Metazoa; phylum Chordata; class Aves; order Accipitriformes; family Accipitridae; genus Aquila; species Aquila spilogaster. The sequence goes on from JANHGO010000012.1 coordinate 11,986,355, forward strand.
GAGTAGTGGTTTTACATATGATAGTACAAAAACTATAAAATATAGAACAGCAGCTTCTGATTGAAGTCGGTAGTCAAATTTGGTTATATGAACATAATGGAATGTAAAATATTAGAAATATCATTTCTAAATTCATGATCTGTTGTACAATACAAAGACAGATGTGGTAGTTTAATTAAGAAATAACCAGGTCTCACATTTTCAACAACTGTCTCCAACTAATTGTCACCATTCTTATACTTTCCCTGCTTGGGACAGAGAAGCTCCTCTAATACCTGACAAGCTGATTTAAATGAAAATTATAATGATTAATTCTAAATACTAAATCTTTGCTAACATAAATAAGTAATTTTAATTGATTATATGAACAACTGAGCTGGCAGATTTGATTGGAGTGTTACTGGGGGTTGGTTGATAAGCTGCTGTGCATGGTAAATTCTCGTCAGGTAGCACAACTGCAGCCTGGAGGAGACATATACACAATGTGTCACAGCATCTCTCGCACATTATACAAGGAAGAAAACTTACTTTTGAGTTGCAATACAAAGTTTATGAACACACTTCTGTGGGGGTTTAGCTGCAATGTGTCTTTGAGGTAAGTCTTAATGAGTAACAGTGATTTTAAAAAAATACAGATCTTAAGAATGTACATAAATCTCTGCTATTGTCTGCTAAACTATAAGCCATTTTAAACTAGATATATCACTCATAACTCTACAAAGTCAGACATTTAAAGCTTCCATGTATATAGAAAACCTTGTTAGGAATCAAAAATTCAAGAGAATTTGTGGTCAATAATACAACTCCATTTCCTAAAATAAATAGTCAATAATTAAAGGAACAGAAGGACATGCCCCTGCATGAGAAGGAAAGTCCCTTCATTCTGATCATCACCCTCCTCTGAGCAAGAGATAAGGAATATGTTTTTCTTGACATTCTCACAAGAAATAGTTTTACCCATGGTTTGAGCTACAAGATTTGCCCATTGGAATAAAAAAAGTGCTTTAAGAATATATACAACATTACTGGAAGCCATATGCACCTTTTCTCAGGCTAAGCAGCTAAGGCATTTACATGATGCTATAAAACTACTTTCTCATGTATTACTCATCTGGTCTGTACTTGCTTTGTATCACATTACCACAGCATTATACAAACATAATGCTCTACAAGTGGAAGACATGAGAGGCAAAACTATGAACTATGAAGAATTGCATCCAGTAGAAAAGCCCAAAATGACATGTGAGCATCTAACACAAAAAGGAATCAACTACAAATGTATGCATAAAATACGTGCCCATCAATAGGTTTACACAGCCAGCATCCCTACCCTTCCTTCAACAGGAGGGAACAAACTACAGAAAGATACTACTGAATTCAAACAACATGAAAAAGCTATTAAAACACATTATGCTCCCTCTTGGAAACCACATTATCTTTTTCCTAGTCTAATGAAGAATATTGTACTGTAATTAAATAAATTTTCTGAAAACATCTCACGAAACTATTAATATATTCATTCAAAACCAAAAGCTGTTTCAGAAAAGCAAACACCACAACTAAAACCTGCAAATGCCACTGAACTTGTTTCCATTATACAATACAACCATGACCAATATTCTTTAGAGATTTGCTCTAGTAATTTATTACTTTATTAAGGTCTGATGCAAACCCTATTAAAGTCAGTAGAAAGACATGTTTTGAAAAGGCCTCAAATTACATACTTTTACTGTAAGACACAAATCTGGGAGTGCTGAGCCATAGCAACCTGCTTAGAATTTTTATATCAGGAAACACTAATAAACTAAATTACTGTACAAAGAGATAGCAGTCATCAATGTGCCTGATTCTTCAGTGTTTAGACAGAGTAGTAACATTTACTATTTTTCTGAATCATATTTTGAAGATGCTTTCTGGTACTTAACTGAAATAAATTTCTGTAGCTTGTACATGCTATTCTGTTTGCCTGTCTGGTTACGTTTATGGCACTTCTGGCTTTTCTGTAAAAGCATCTTGTAAACCCTGGAGGAAGCAATGGAAATAGTATCCCTAAACATCATAAGCTTTAAAAAACCATGTTTTTCTAATTATGGAACATTCAAATGCCTGTACACCACAAAGGAAACAGAAGGAGTGACTCCGGGAATGAGTATGCTATTCCTTGGACAAACAAAACATAGCGTTAGGCTGTATGATCAAAGGCCAATAACAGTGAACACACAGACTGAGCAAGGAGCAGAAGAAACCTAGTAAACTCATCAGCAAGAACTGGAGCACACTGAGAATCAGCTGCTCCTAAGATGATGAAGGAGAACGATTAGAGCAGTGTCCTTGTGTGAAACCCACTAAGATGAGTCAGGAAAAGCAGCTCTCCCTTGCAAACTAAAGGAGTTATTGCCTAAAAGGGTTTAGGACTTACTGGATGTGAGGGGAAAGCATTTTGGGACATACAGCTTTTCTCTGTAAATAGTGAGTTGTGTGTCTTTTTGAGATGGTATCACACCTTCTGCCTCTCCTTTAGCATAAAGCTATTACAGTGTAGTAGCAAGGAATGCTCTGAGGCTTTGTAGAAAGAGCAATAGTAGCACAGATATAGTATACCACCCCCCACTCCCCTAGTTTATATAAGATTTAGTCATCTGCCACAAGACATGGACTTAAAAAGAAAAAGAAAAAACTGGTTCAAACAGATAGATTCCTGTTCTCCACTAGTAAAGCTGAAACTGTTTTCCTTGAAATACAATTGTTTAAAATTTGGCTACAACTAAATATTTAAAGGTCCTTTACAGTTTGATCCTGGACTTCAGCTTGATGTTTATGTAACAGTTTTCCTACTACCTTCTATTGCCTTTTCCCCATAAGCTTATAGTGGTTCTGAGTGTGTCTTGAAACTTGAAAACAAAAAGGGTATGACATTTATATATGTATGTTTAGATAGAAAACATATCTACAACACTGTATTTAAACACTACACACTACAGTTAAATAAAGTTAAGAATACACAGACTTTCCCCTACAGCAATACATAAATTAAAAAGTGTCAATAAGAAAACAGATCTGTTGACTTTTTTTTTTGAATACTGGAATACAGGCAGAATTTGATGATCTCATCCAACTGAAATAGACAAATATAATGTCATTCTAGTTGAAAATGAGAGAAAAAAAAAATCAATCTGCTGAATTATATGTTCAAGATAACTGTAACAGTTTGGTTTGTTATTCTGAACTTCTGAAACTAATGCTTGTTTTTTTCAGTAAGCAACAGAAAATTTGTGAGCTAGCTGGAACCTGATCTAAGATTTCCTGGCTACTATCCAAAGTAAACACAAACAAAAAATTCTGAAAGAGTGAGTTGTAAAGTGTAAAAAATGGTAAAAGCCCAAATCAGTTTCTTTACCTTCATATTTCCAATAGCATTTGCAACCTGTGAACAAAGTAGCAAAGCTTTCTCCTTCTTCAAAATGGCATGTGAGAACTGAGAGGCTTACCCAAAGGAGCTGAAACACTGAATTAGAAAAATTGCTTAAAAAACAAACACGAGAAAAATAACAGCTCAGCCCTTGCCTTGCTGACAGGTGAGATAATAACCATTTCTGGTACCACAGAGAACTTGCAGATACACTGGCATTTCAATGGAAGGAAAAACCACACCAGTCCATATGGTTCCCTTAAAACAAAAGCCTCTTGGGTTCATGACCAACATTTCAGTCAGCCTTTAAGTAAGAAAGAGCAACAACAAATCACACTGGGGATTTACTTAGAGGTGTCAGGAACAATGGTGACTGTTTTAGAAAAGACCATATAAAAATTCTTTCACTACTGTATATTATATGCAAAAATACTAACTTCAAACTTAAAACAAAGTCATCTTCTCAGAACTGAACCTCATGACCAGTGCACGGAGCCTTATCCAATTACCACTTAAGCACTGTGGAAACTCTTTCAGTTCAAGTAAAAAACTTGCACCCCCTCCTGTATTCCTGCTACTTACTATGGCAAATTGAAGGAATTTACTTGCAAAACACTTAACCACCAAAGGCAGAGTTCTGTAATACAGTTTTAAAGCACCTTACTCAGAGATTAGGTTACCAGTTTCCTAGAAAAAGCTCAGAACCCCTAAACATGAATGCAAATAATCCATTATTAAATGTATAGTTCTGGTTCAGTGGCCACTATTACAAATAGGGGGATTAACATTGACTTCAAAAGACTCTGAATCAGACTTCAAGAGTATAATATTCTTCTTAATATTATGTATTTGCAAGATGGAAGTATTCAGACAAGTCTTTACAGAGAAATCATAAAAGTAGGAAGTGATTCACCCTGCTTGAAATGGCTGGCATTTAATTTTTTCAGTTTAGATATTCAACCATTATCTACCACTTACTATAAAATGTAAATTGGTATGTATCAGAAAAACTCCAGCATGGTTTTGTGGTGTGGTTTTTTTTTTTCTTTATAAATATACACATTAGAGAGGCACATTCTTTGTTAGAAATCAGCATGAAATTCCTCTGTAGGAACTTGAACACTTCCTTTCACAGAAATTTCTCCATTAAACTATGCTCTTCATATAAGGCGGTCATATCTAGTTAAGCAAAACACTTGGTTTGCATAAAATTAGAGCTGCACCTAGTTTAAGATGTATTTTCAAAATACATGTGTCATAAATGCCATTACAGAAAAATAAGCAAGATACTTCTTTTACAGCCTGGAGAAAGAAACTATTCATTTTAACATTCTGTTAAAATTTATAAGGGCACAAAAGGAATTTGTAACTGTTAGTCCAAAATGATCTAGTTATTCTAACATTATGTACAGTGCAAAGAACTTCTTACAGTAACATCACAAAGTAACACCAGCTCTTTCAAAAGGACTCTAAAAATTGTTGCTCATTGCTTAGAATGGCATACATCCAACATATTCACAATTGGCAACAGAGTCTAGAGTATTCCAATATTATTGCTGTTACTGTAATGAAAATAAATGAGGTTGTGATGATAAATTTTCACATTAAGCTGTAGGGAACTCTACTTCATTTTACCAAGTATATTATTTCTTAGCTTTGTCATAAGCTCCAGGAAAATGAACAATGGAGAAAAGTTTTTCTCCTACAAAATGGTGGATAGTAAAATAAAGTATGAAATCAGCTGGCTTTGGGTTAGTTGGTTAAAAACACGTGTATCAGTTCAACTTGAGTCAAGCTGCCTTGGTTTGTACTAGCTATCTGTAAAGGCTGATTGAATGAGACTCCTTTCATCATACAGGCACTGCTACCTTTGCTGCAATAGTAGAGGCACGCTTTGACAGCCAGGATAGCTTCAGCTGACAGACAGCTCCTGGGTAACTGAAAGGGAATGATAATCTGACAGGAAATATCTTTTATTTCTCCAGACAGACACTGTCCTTGAAGCAACCAGGTATTATCTGTAAAAGAAGAACAAGTTTTATCATTAGGATATTTAACACCATGTCTGAAACCTACAGAAAACACTAATTCTACCTACAGGACAACTTAGACTTTCTTTCCATATGCAACATTAGGGGAAATTTCCTTCCTGGTTTTTCCAGTCACGGACAAAAAAAAAAAAAAAGTAATTATGGCATTCCCAAACAGAAGTGTTGGTTTTACAAGTGGCTTGCTGCAGTTTAGCCATGTTCAGGCTGACTGTTACAACGGAACTTGAGTTTCACATTTATTTAAATATTTAAGAGTATGTGAACTGAACTGCACAATAAATGTACCCAGCTCACTGCATTGTACTCTGTATTTTACTGAGATGGATGAAGTGCTCTTTTTGGCATTTTTCAGAAAATACCTAAAAGTTGGCTCTAGAATTTATGAGCCTGAAATGACTTGTTGAGTTTAGGTTGCTTACGTTCTCCAATTTTACTAATCCTTGAACCTATCACATATATCTTCAACAATATTTGGAGATTCTCTAGGCCAAAAAGTGTGCCGACTCTCCTGGAAATAGTCTATTTGTACTCCAAAAGCACAAACTGGGATGAGAAACTACTTTAAATCATGAGGCATATAAACAAATTGCAGTGCCTGTACAGTATTTGTTGACTGCTTTTAAAAGCAGAAATACGCACATATGAATGATAACAAAATAGGTTCGAAGTGGTTAGGTATAATTGTATCTCAAATACTTTTTGGAAGAGACAAAAGCAAAAAAACAGGAATCTCTTTCAGGAATATGCTTCAGTTTCATGGTGAGCTTTCTCCCAGAGACAAACAGTAGGGTTGCGTGGCGGTGTGCTCCCCGCTCACCCCAACCTGACCTGGCCTGTATTTCCCATAATCCTGCTCAAGTGATAACCACCAGTGGCGGTCGTAATGGATGTGTCTGGTCACGATTGCTGCATCTGGCTCAAAGTGGATCTGCGGGAGACAGGTAACAATAACCAAGGGCTAGTTCGAACAATGCGCCCACCTAACCACAGTGCTGGACAAATCTGGAAGAAGCTAACATCTGTAGCCGGTATGCAAATATGACTACGAGTCAATTATCTTACTCCATAAAGAGTGGACAGCCCAGGGCCTATTGAGCTCTCCTGCATGGCAGTGGGCTGCACACCAGGATCTCCCCTTGAGTAGGCTGAGAGATTCCTTGCCACAACAGCTTCTGGGTAAGTGATTAATAGCATGCTAAACTTTGAAATCTTAGCTAAGTGATATAAAGGATTGATTGCACGCATATAGTCCTTTAGACATAAACTGCTGACCAAGTCTGGGACTAGGAGTGGATCCAGCCACACCTAAACTCCCATCTGGGAAGGAGTTTAGAAAGCAAAGGGGTCCTTTCTGAACCTCATGACTCAATGGGAGGGTCTTCCTGACAGTTTTGTCTGACCCTGTCCTCTATGCTGTAAGTATCAAGTGAACCTTGCCATCAAATCATGTTAAACCACTGTCGCGTTTAGTATCAAACCTTGTTAAATCGCTCTTTTACATCAATAAACAAATTGCTTCTTTTCTCTTACAAGTTAAGTGCTTAACTCCATCCCTGACAGGCTGGGATAAGCTGATCATAGAGACGAGTGGAGAGAGCAAGCATCTAAGGGGGATCAGTACCTTTGCAAACCCTCACTGGCAGCTTGTTCCAAGAAAGTTAAAAAAAAAAAAAAAACCAAAAAAACCCCCCGCAGCATGTATTAATTCAAGCAAAAAGCAGCCTATCAGGTGGGTTTTTTTAAATCTTCACAGGCCAGCTGGTAAATGTATCAACTCTACATAACACCTATTCCATCTCAAGGTCAAATGGGAACACAGGACTGGGAGGGACACACTGATTCATCAGACTGAGATCCCTTGTATTGCAGGCACATCATGATATAACCCTCTTTGTATCCTACCCACTCCTGTTCAACTGATAAAACAACACAGGCACTTTACCTTCTGCTGTGATAAACCAGGAATTGGGTGCTTCTTCATTCAGTTTTGAATCTGGAGGAAGAGTCAACTTTAATAAAAACTGAATTGTCTGGCCAGGAGCTACAGTTAGCAAAGGAAGTTGAAGAACTGGTGCGGATTTAGGCAGTTTTGGAAGGTTTGTTATTTTATCCTTTTGCACAGGCAGGTTATCTGGAACATCACATGCTTCTGGATTCAGGATAGGCAACTATCAGTAGAAATCAAACAAAATATTTATTTTTATTTGTACCAAAAGCAAATAGGCTTTCAAAATACAATTGCAGTTTCAAAGCTGACATGGACTAGGAAAACTAACACATGATAATATGGCTATTGGACTCAAACTTTCTGACAGAGTGCCACAATACCACAACAACAAAGAAAAAGGGAAGGACAAAATGATTTTTTTAAAATGAAAAAGATAAAACTGATTAATCCAAATAAAAATAATATTTACTATTAAAACCATAAAATCTGCAACTAAAATTTTAACAGTTGCATTATATTTTTACTTTAAACAAAATTTATAGGTATTTTCTTCTAATCTGGTGGTAAATAGCATGCTTCAGTAATAAAATCCAAGATTTTAACCATGCAGATTGCACAGTAAAGGATAATTTCCCAGAAAAGCCACCAACATGGTATATGATATGAAAATTTAAACATACATTAAGACTGTGTACTATTAAATGCAAGAAACATACAAGACAGTTGGACCATTACATCATATACGTGTGTGTGTGTGTGCGTATATATTAAAACATTAAGACATAGTGCCATGGTAAGACAGACAGGAGTACAAATTTATTTGCCTTCATGTTTATAAGGAAATACAACAGTGCTCCATTATGACAGTGGTTTTGATTTGACAGCTTGGAAGCCCACTATGTAGCCCGCTTTAAGTCACTGACCTCCCTAAATCATCTCTTACAGCTTAATTACAGGACTTGGTAATCGATTTTAACTTCCACTTGTTACATAGTGCTCATGAAATGCTTTTCATACTGAAAAAGTGGGCTCTATTTTTTAATAACTCATGTTTCTGTATTGTTCTTTTCTAGAGGATCATCACTTTCTGTTTTCATGCAAAAGTTGCCCTTCCAAAGACTAAGGCTTTCAACAACTGTGCTAACAGGCAATGTTTATTTGCCAGATCATCACAAAACATTTTGTGAATATAGCTACTGTACCCAAAAAGTTTATAAGCTATATGATTTTTATACCACTTGCCAAAGTCTGTAATAGTAATTCATATCAAGAAACACCATTATCAGCCTGTTTAATAAGTATTACTTGCCATGGAAAGAATTTTTGTTTCCAAATCCAGAACTTTAATCTGATGATTATTTGTGTCTGCAACATACATCAAGCGGCCATTTTCTTCAACACACAAACCTCCTGGTTCGTTAAAAGTTGACTGTGCAAAGCTGGAACCAATAACATCGCTTGCTTCTCCTGTGCCTGCCAGAGTAGCACAGTTCTTCATCTTGGGATCTACAACCTTAATCTAAGATAAACAAAGACACAAAAAACTTTACTGAAAAAAACCCACCAGGATTTAGAAGTTCTGCATTATCTTATGCCCCATTTTCAGAAGCCAGCACTAACTTTGAGTACCTTAGCTACCAAGTGTGTGTCCTAGAAGCTAAGTTATCATACTTTACCAGATTACATGTCCCATCTTCCTCACCCCCCATTCCCTGCTGGAGTTCACTTCTTTCTTTGGTCTTTATTCAGTGCTCCCTTTCATAATTTTGAAGGCACCTACCCCTCTGGTATAAAAGTATGCTGAATGGCTTGTTTTTCTAATGTTTGTTGCCCTTCTGGAAACATTTGCAAAATAGTAAGACCATAACAAAACTGGCAGGCTAACTTCTGTGTAATTTTTTTCCTAAAAATAGATGAAGGTTTTTTTTTTTTTCTTTAAGTAATAGCAAAAAAGTTTATAATGTTTTATACAATACCTGAAGCAAAATTTCATTTGCCACATAATTTTCAATAAGCTTTTAGTGTTATATACTTTATTCTTCAAATTAAAACAAATTACTTTTCTTTTAATGCATTTAATCAATGTACAGTTAACAACCTTCTAGACATGGAAGCCTATAAAACATCACATAAGAACAATCACACAAAACAATCTCTCATCTCAGAGCTCCATGGAGGCAACCCACAATACTTCTTCTCAAAACTTGGGTGGCTTTTTTAAGGGGAAAAGCAAGTCCTCTAGTTCTCCCAGTTATGTCAAACCTGCAGTATTCCTGACTAAGCACTCCCAGCTCTTTTGCTGTAGCTCAGCATCTTTGGGAAGATATAAGGAAAGGGTCTTTAGACTGAACTGTAACTTGGCACTTTAAATTCACCTTCCCTAAAGGACCATCATATCAACACAGCAGCATGTGACAGCAAAACAATGGTAAAGAGAAGGACCCATAAGGGAAGGAAGAAAAGAAAAAGAACCCACAAAGGAACTCATATAATTTGTTTCCTCAGCTTAACCGCACCAAGCACAATCTTTGTATGTTCCTGAAATAATCCTTCGTAGTAGTAAAAATTGCAAAGCCTGTATATATCAAGCTACTATATGCTTACCTTATGATTATAGGAATCTGCCACATAGAGCAGTTTCCTTTTCTTGTCCCACGTTACTCCTAAGGGATGCTGTAGCTTTGCATTTATGCCCGCTCCATCCACATCACCAAAGGCAAACAAATTCTGAAAAAGTATTTTATTAAATTAATACATTTGATTATTCAATGTTAACATGAATTTAAATGATTGTAATTAAATGGAAATTCACTGACTTAAAAAAAAAAAATCAAGACAACTTCAAAACAAGGATACTGAAAACTGGGAAGTGAGGAAGCTAACCATGGAAATGGAAACTCTCACATTTAAGTTATCAGTATGAATCTAGCTGGCTTTAATGACCACACAATGCTGAATCAAGTTGGCTATTTTAAAAATAAGTGAAGTAATTTGTTATCTGAGGAGCAACAATCTGCACTACAACCTGAGTGTCACAACTGGCACACATTTGCATTCCAAGCAGTGAAGTTAAGAAATTGATGGCCACGGAAACTGATTTACCCTCTCACCCCAAAAGTGGTTCCTCCAGGTCAGGCTTGAGGAATATTAGTAGGGCAGTGTGGGGAAGTTTGAAGTGATTACCAATGGATCTCTCTCTCCTCCTACAAGGTGCTTCACTGCTCCGTCTTTCAAAGAGATGGTTCGCACAGTGCTGCTCTCGCTATCCGCTACAAAAAGGCAGTTCCATGGTTCCTCGGAAGCCAGAGAGAGACCCGAAGGCTGTGCAAAGCCAGCCTTATGCGGGTATGCGTTGTTTCTGTTCTCTTCATTTCCACTCCCAGCGAATCGAAGGCAGACTCCTTTCTTTAAATCACTAAAGGCAAATAGTACCCAAGTTCAAGAAGGAGTTTGAAATACTTCAGACACTATGCATAAACAGAAGCTACAGGACAAGCACTTCTGAGTTATAAAACCAACTGTACCACAGCACAAGGAATTATTCAATGCCTTTGTGCTAACTTTTATTTCACCTTAGTATATCATTCATCACTAGACAATTCAGCAAATGCAATGAAAAGTAACATTCAATTATATGAATGTACCTTACCAAGTCATAGTTTTATAGCAAAAGTAGCATCTTTCATTTCTCTAGCAGATGTGGGAAAAAGGAGGCAGACTTTAAAGGACACACGCCTTTTAAGTCTGAACAGAAGCAGCAAGCTTCAAGCTAAGTACAGTCAAGAAAAATTATTTTTAGTTTAATTTGATTATCTCTCTCTTTGTGATGTGAAAGCTGTTTATCAAGACAAACAGCAATTTCACATGTCTCTTATCACAGTTGCTTACCTTCCCTTTGGTAGTTTTCCACCTTCCAACATCAGTGCCCACACCTGATGAGTGCCTGCCATTGCTATCCATAAAACATCACCTTCCTGGGTCCCTGAAACTTTTAAAAATGGATGTATAAAAACAGATGGAAAAAAAAACCACTTTGGGAATGTTTTATAAAACAAAGAAATCAACAAACCAACCCCGCTGTCCCCCCCTAGTCCAGCTCACTTGCCATGGGGAAAAAAAAAAAAAAAACCAATGAAAAAACAGAGCAAGAGAAGGAGAGAGAAAATGTCTTCATCTACCAAAAACCTCTGCTATTTTTCTTCTGTTCTCTTCCTAAGGATATAAAAATTGTGCTTTTAATATCCCTGCCTGATAAAGGCAATGCTTCAAATGGGATTTGCTCTTTGCAACATCTTCCTATTGGGTCCGTGTTTCACCTGTTATTTTTGGATTCATACTGGCCAACAAATATGTACGTATCTTTGCTAAGTATGGTTTTGGGAGGTGTGGGGGATGTGTTTGGTTTTGGTTTTTTTTTTTACTATGCTAGTGACAAAATTAGATATTCCAAAAAACTACTGGCAGTTGCTTACAGGTTTTGAGAGAAATAACCATGGCAGTACCATTGTACATTATATACAGAGTACATAATGGTTTTAAGAAAAGGGTAACTGATGCTTGCGTGTCATGTATGTTTATGCTCTGGAGAGCAACAACTGCTGTTTATTCAAACATTAGATGTGATGTGGGCAATTACTAATTTCCCCCTGCACTAGCCATCCAGTTTCCAAGCTGTTCTCCCTATGCACATGTACATGTGGTATCACAAATGCAAGATGCAGATCTGCGGAACAGTGACCTTCTGATCAAGAGGTGTTCAGGTATGTGTCAAGCATCTAGTTTTTTCAACTCAAAGCATAAAACTACTATGCACCAATCCAAATCTATAGATTACACAAAGTTTGCCTCGGTAATACTTCACAAATAAAATTATACAAATGGAAAGCAAAGAACATATAAGTGCTCTATAGCTTTAAACATAACACATTACAGCATAAGAAAGAATGCATGAAGACAAGTTCTGAAAGACCATTAAAAAAACCCACAAAACCGACAACCCAAACCCAAAAGAAATTTACTTATCTTGGCCTTTTCTGAAAATCTTAAGGAACAGAAAGTTGACATTTAAAAACTGCATTAAAATGGGGATGCTGTTATCTAACACCGTACTAGTCTATGCACACTGTATACAACTGTCCCATCTAGTCAGAGACAACATTAAAATGTTTTTCTAAATGAATGTATCAGGTATTGGAATAACTATTAGCCAGTCAACAGAAAAATACCTTCAAATTGCTCACTGAAACTTTTTATTCACATGAACTTATAAAACATTATGCATCTTACAGCTGCTCCTGCAAACAACCTAATGGATACCTCTCCCCCTCATATTTTGGAGTTTCAAAATAAAAGCAATTATATGCAAAATGCTTGCAAGCATTTTAAACCTGCGAATTTAGTCCAAATCAGACTTCCTAAAATGAAATTACCACCATACCCCCAACTGAGATCCTGCTGTTTTAATTCTAATCCTAAACCTTTCCTACATTACACCTGCAAGAGGGGGAAAAAACCCATCCTTCTGTCTCCAAAATCAATTTCCTCATACTGTGAGCCCTCTTCAGAGTACTGGTATGATTTTAACACAGTTTATCTTCAGCCTTTTCTGTTTCTTGGATCAAGATACAAGTTTCCAAGACTGTGATCAAAGGAACTCTTCTGACTCTCTCCTGCACGTCCACATGGCTCCATGTTTTTACACAAACTAGAGCTCCAAGAATAAAAGTCAAACTTCCAAAGCACCTAAAAGTTTTTTGTTGAGCAGAAAGGTTTGCAAAATGAGTTGGAAAATGCACATTTTATGAGTCACCAGAGATGTTACCAAAGTACCCCTCCCAAGGAATCACCTTTGATTAGAGCTTGTTTCTAAGAGAATTAAATTCAGAAAATGGCCTATGAAATCATTTTACTACTTCGTACATAGTACATGTTCAACTTCAGGATTTTATATTTCCATGATGCATACCTTGCACTTTTCAGATGCTACTATCCTGAGTACCCCAGAATGAATAATGCTAAAATCACTGGTCAATTCAGAAGGTGAGCTTTTTGTCTTGCTATGCAGTGCAGTTCATTTTGAGGGATCTCAAAAAGTGCTTTGTTAATTATTTAATATTCACTTCATCCGTCAATGAAATGAAGGAGTAAGACTTGAACTGAGCACTTCAGAAAAATGTGTTCCATTCATCTATCCAATTCTCTAATTCCATCCACTGAAACTCCCTTGTGACAGCTATACATTGAAAAATTGAAAAGGTTTCTTACTCTAATTCTGCACACCGAAAGTCTTATCAAATGTGAGACACAGGAAAACAGTAATCAATATTAATTTCAAATTTTACTGAATATTTAAGATCAACAGACAGAAGATCCTTTTTTCAACTAGAGAACAAGACAGGAAAAATAAGTAAGAGCTCCATAACCATCATAAATTTTAATGCAACTTAAATATTTTCTACTGGATGGCAATTAGAACAAAGAGAATGGATGCAAGCATGGAAACAGCACAAGCATACTGAATTGTGGAAAGTATGTCAGAACTTTAACAAAAAAATTTATACTAAACCAGAAAAGTAAAAACAATGCCTATAGTTGCACAGCTAAGATATTTTATCACATAATGGTCCTGACACTACAGAGTTTAATGCTTTATGTTCTGAAACAAAAGACAGGAAAACCTCTTCTTTCAGGATAGAACAGTTTGAGGACATGTCACCATTGTCATCCTTGTACTGTTCTTGCAGGAGAACCAGCATGCTAAAATTATGGTAATGCCATCATTATCGTAACTCCTTATCATCCTTGAATGGAAAGAATTTATTTTGAAAGAATTTATTATAAAACAACGTAAAAGAACAAAGCAATTCTTTTACATTTATTCAATTAAGTACCACATTCCAACCTATCTTGAGCTGTTTTAAAAATCCAGTGTAGTTTCTCCTTATTAGGGTATGTGCTTTCTTATCTTTAGTGCTGCCTGTATCAAAGCAAAGTATGGCTTGCAAATGTTATATACTTATGTTATAAAGATTCACTAATAATGAAGTAGAGCTCCAAATGCACTGGTGTTCCATATTATATGATACTTCAATTGTTACATGATGATGTAGTTCCCGAATCTGCCTCTGGTATATATCTGTGTTTTAAGAATTCAGTCCTGTTTGTACACATACACAACTTTAAACAGTTCAGTAATACTGCTGCCCATTAACTGTGAGTCAATCTGAAAGCACAGAAAAGACTTTATTTTATAACAGTCAACAGCAATATCTGTTTGAAGAGATTCCATTCCCAGGACTACCCACACTTCCAGCTTCCCTGTCTGGGGACTGCATGTTTGCTTCCAGTCTGGGAATTAAAAGCCTGGGAATCAAAGTTACATTTTGTGGCTGGCACCACTGACATTTTCTAAATAGATTGAAGTTTGAAAATATTATTCTTGTCTACTAATTTTATCTTTATAAAAAGTAACAAGGAAGAAGTCTGTTGGTACACTCATCCTCTGCAAAAACACAAGGGGCAAAAAGGCTATACAACATGCCCTCCAATAGCATAACCCTTTATGAAACAAAATGCTTCTGGAATTTTCCTTGTTAGTTAACATACCTGCCCTCTCATCAAGGGAAATCCTTGGACATAGATACCAAGGGGATATCATACAATGGGAGATAACAGGGAGCTAAAAATGATGACTATAATTAAATATTTTTACTTTCTTTCCCAAGTTTTCTAACTCAGGCCTTCTGACTGTAATGGCAGTACATACTTCAAAAAAATCCAAAGTAGACGTGACAGCATTTGTTAACATGAAAGAACTAATTTAGATTATTTAGTGTTGGGATACATCACTATAACTAGAAAGCTAAGTCTGGTTATGCATTTTATTCACTCCTGTTTAAGCACAGCAAATGCATACACTTGAGGGTATTTCAGCAACGCAGTCTCCCCTGACCCCCGACACCCACATTCCATGTTTGAAAACACTTTCAGCATCAAATGAGAACAGTTAAAAACTGTGTCTCATTATGACCCCAGCATGCCTGACAAAGCCTCTGTAAGACTTGTTAAGGATGTTTATTTTCAGCGGCTCTGCATCTGGAATTTTGCATTAAAAACAGTATCTGATACCTGAACTAGTGTTTAGAAATCTGATTTGTAGCTTTAACTTCTTTGTCATGAGCATACATTTAATTCACAGAACAAGACTACAGACTGTGGAACAAATAGAATGAGAAATCATCATTCCAGGTACAAATATCGTAGTTTTTATAGAGGGCAGTTTCAAGTCATGGACTTCAAAATGTTACAAAGTTTGACATCTGTTAAGATGGCAACTCTTCTAATCCAAATGCATCTTTTTACTGCAGAAAGTAATCATCAACCATTTTGTCAAGATGTAGAGAAGTCCAACTTACTAGAAATGTAGTCTGTTAAACGAAACTGCATGGGATTACTGTTGGATCTCAACAAGTGACTGAGTCACAAATCCCATTACATCCTTATGTTAAGACTTTAGTCTTTGTATGTTTCTGTCAGAGCCGTGTTTATACTAAAATACTAACATAAATTTCTAATTTCTTGATCTGTTTCTATAGTGAACATGTGAAACATTAATAACTTCTGTTGCTATTACTATTCAGCAATACCATAAACTCCCTAATCTCTTAGTTTTGACTTGGAATACAGAATCAGAACATTCAGTCAACAGTTCAACTGGGTTTCTGTAGAGATAAAGTCTGTTGGGCTGATAGCACAAAAAGCTACTAGTTCTGAAAGTTTATCCCTCCTCAGTTTTCTCTCAAAAGCTTAAAGGAAAAAAAAAAAAAAAAAAAAAGCCAGTTTAGGACCAGGAATTAAAGCTGCTTAGGGGTGACAGAACCTGCACTTATATTATACGACGACATGTGAAAACTTCAGTTAAATCTATTTGTCCCTTTCTGATTCTGCCAACAGTATGAAGCTGGCTAACTCACTCAAACAATATACAGAAGAAAACAGTGCGCTTCAGAAGTCCTCCCAAAGCGAGACTGGGTAATGTCCTGCTTCACTGCAGTCCTTCACTGTAACTTCTTAATGTCATATTTCTCAAAAGACTTTTTCTCCTTAAATAATTCTTACACAGGAGTAAAACCCTATGACAAGTCTTCCACTTTACTTCAGCCTAATCTTTAATTAAGAAGTTACTTTTTCTTTGAAATTCCAAATATTTTAAATAAAAAATAATTACCATTTACAAGTAAATTTAGGATCTAGTTCAAGGAGAGAAGACAGACAATGCTGTTCCGTGTCAATGACGTCTCTAACATGATTTTCTGTAGAACTGAACTTGTTTGAGCGCAGACGCAGCCCAAAGCTGAATGGGGTATCTTTGAGTTTGTACATTCCATAGGAAACTGCTAAAGAGATGAGAAGGCCTTTTGCACATCACATCATTGCTACATCAGGCATATTACATATGCAACACATGTTTAGAGTAATTCAAATTTTGAGTTGTCCAGAAAAATGATTCCTAATTAATCGCTGATGATTACAAAAGCAGCTCTTCCATTTTCAGCTATCACCAAGGAAAATGCCTTTCACAGGACAGTGAAGGCTAGAACCTCAATGCCAGAATGAGACCAGACTAGAAGGAAAAAGAAGAGTGACATGTAGAAAGGATACTTTCAAGACACAGACAGTTCAGACATAAACAGTTCATACATAGTCTCAGCTCACCCAGGAAATGCTTATTGCTGAGTTATTGAGAGTTTCTATAAATAGATTATTATTAAATAAAGACCAGATTTTGGAATGTGAAACAGTTATGTCACCAAGCACAGGTCATTGTCCTGTTCCTTCCAGCAAGAATGCAGCTATCAAGAACATTTCACGCTTAGATCAACTGTGCATTTAAGTATCACTTGCTTTCAACACCCACTGAATAAAAATAGAAGGGGACAACAGAGAAAGCTAAAAAAGCACACAGTAGTTTAATAACGTATTTTTAAGCTGCTGGCCCTCCCCCTGTATTTCCTGCACGATCTATGTCAATGCGAATTTCAGCACCAACTTCAACAAGGCCAGAATTTAATCCATGGAGTTCATTCAAGAATTTTAAACAGGGAGGGTAAAACACAAGCTCAGTGGTCAAAACTAAACAAATAAAAAAGATGACGAGGAAGAATACTGTCTGCCTGAATCCTAGCATGTGTTTTGTCTCCATTAACTCTCCTACCTTAAAGAGAGGTAACCTTTCCCTTTGAGACTTTGAAAAAGGTCAGCATAAGCTGTTCAATACTATTTAGTGTAGTACATAAACAGCTTAAACATTTAAACTTCTTTTTTTCTCCCTTTCATGTTCTGGATAGCATGGCTTTGGACATTGAAAGGAAGCTCACAGAAGCATCACTTGTTTAATAACTATAAAATCCACAAATCTAGCTTCTTAAAAGAAAAAAATGCCTCTTGTACACAGTTTATGCTACATAGATCTAAAGAAAGTGGGAAAGTATGATGTTATTTCCCATATGCCACGCCAGTTATCACAAAAGTCAAACTTATGAATTTTGTAATAATGAACATAAGTTGTTGAAGTGTACATTATCTCCTGCAACTTGCACAAGATACATATAAGCATAGGTAAAAAATGGGCACTGGATCTGAACAAAAGTAGTATTTAAAACTCTCATCAATTACTTCATCCATCCAAATGCATAAACAGGCATTGGCGCACCACTTTTAATATACTGACAACAGGGTATCTACCTGTAGGACAGCACACTGAGAATTACCAACGGAAGGCTGGGTCTTCGCCCAGGACAGTGAAGATTTCCTACAAAACTGCTTTGCGTGCATTTACTGAAAAACAAATGCATCCCATGGATAGTAACAGAAGATCCTACTAGGCTCAAGCAATTTGCAGTAACCATACAACTTTGACAAACTCTGTTGCAGCATTGACAAACTATTTTGATGGCTGGCAACAAACTTGAAGTCACTGCAGCTCCTGACAGTATCTCTACACTGTAAGACATATGCACTGCAGACTACAAGACACCAGTCCTGGTTCCTCATGTTCCATGACAGACTCTTGTTAGCATTCTACTCAATAGAACCCTCCATTTTGACAACTGTCTCTGGTTATAGTTTTCTAAAGAGTTTTATATAGCTGTTACAGTAATTTACAATTTTCCTAGCTTACTTTACTCACACAAAACCATATAAAAAAATCTTAAAAAGAAACTGAAAGCACACCCTCCCCCCCCATGCTATCCATTTGGCCTATCACCCTCTCAAAGAAAGAATTTAAATTGATTTAACCCCTTCTTAAGTGACAGGTTATATTATATTTTGTAGAGATCTAAATAGACAACTGACTGGTAGATTCTAATTGAGTATGAAAGAATCTATACTGGTATGAACAGAGTGCATTCAGAAGATCTGATTTTTATGTAAATGCTTATAAAAATTCAGCAGTCAGTGCTGAACAGTGCAGATGATGAACCCTTTACAGGTGACTAATTCAGTGATTACTATGTTCATATTGATAACAATCATATCAATTAACATTTAACAAGCAGAGCTTTCAAAAATAAAACATATCGACAGATATTCGACTACTGGCAAAAGCAGAAGGAAGCATCATGAAAAATGAAAAGTAAAATTATACGGTACTTTGAATAGCTCTGTTAACCAGCTTAAGTTTCTGAAGCAGTGATGAGTTATTAGTCTCCTCCTTCGCTGATCTGCAAAACAGCTCTGCAATAACATCCCACGGAGTTCAGCTTGCTGGTTCAAGATACCTTGAAAACTATACCATCTAGTCACACAACAGTCTACTGAATCACAAAAGGAAAATTCAGCAAAGCTCATGCCTTCATTAATAGCAGCCCACATTCGGTGAGATGCTCTTTCAGGTACTCCTCCTTTCTCTTGCAAGTAGGATTCCATATGCTTAACACTGATTGTAAGGGTCATTCACAAAGCCTTTGAAAAAAGTGCTTTTTTTTTTGGTAGAAGACACTACTAAAAATGTTAAATCTAAAAATTGATGCTGGTTGCTTATTTAAGTAGTCAAGGCTGCTGGTAGTACACTGTCTATACTGACAATGTATTTGTACCAGAAGACTTCTATCAGCCAGCATTTATGAACTACCTTCACATTCCCTTAAACTTAATTTGAGTGTGTTTTCCTCCCTTGTAACTGACCCAAGATTATAACAAATGCTTCCAGGTCAGTAAAATGTTGTAATTTACTAATCTTGCAAAGCACCTCTAATTTAAAGATATTGGACTTAAATCATGCTACTTCTCCACCCCATTCATCTGCAAATCCAAGAAATCCCAATATTGGAAGTCAATTTTTATGCCTGAAATACTGACCTAAGGGATTTACACCACATTAAAGCATTGTTCTTTCATTGTTAAGAAACTGGCATCTGCAACTTCTAAATTATATTGAAATGGAAACATGAGAAAATAGAGTATCAACTCACAGTTAATAACGGTTGAAAACACAGTTATGCAATGTCAAGCTCAGGTGTGTGTTAGGAGAACCAGGAAAGAAAGCTACTTAAATCTTCAGAAGCTGATTCTTGCATCCTACTATGCAAAGATTTGATTTTTACCCATTGATACTTGCAATGTTTTTTCTGAGATACTCCTCTCCTATCTGATTGACTCTATCATGATCTTGAGTCTAATGATTTTATGTCACCTAAACAGGAATAAACAGAGGCCCGCAACTAAAATTATTTTTATTTTGTAAACTCAAATATTTACAAGTAGTCAGACATGTCTGTATAGTCAGGGAAAGGAACTTCTAGACAATGCTCACTTCCTGTAAACCGTAGCTGCTTCTTAAGTGATCCTGGCATAAAGCACTGGCCTAACAAAGGCAGTCATGACTTCCTTCTGTATTTGGACCCAGTAACTGTATAACTTGCTGCAAAAGAATTTTTCCAGTTCATATTTTTCAGGGTCCAAAGCAGAACTGCAGTTATCACTTGCAAATGAAACCACTGATTTTTAGACTCAGTTGTAAAGTAAATCTTTACCTTTTAATATCTCAGATTATTACCAAAACAGGAAAACATTTAGCAAACAGTCATGCATGTGTAAACACGAGATGTTAAAAGCTCGACTGATACAATACTTGAATTTCCGAAGACCACATCCCACGGAGAGCTGATAGGCTGTTCTTCTCCTTTTGCTCCACCTTCCTTATCAACACCTTGTATCCCAATGCCTGCTACAGTGGTCACCATCTCTAATTCCAGGTCAATCTACAAGAAGCAAAATTACACACACTGAATGTACAAAATTAACTTGACTAAAGTTACAGATAATTTGAGCTAGATGTCAAAACCAGAGAGTTTTTGCTGACAAATAAAAAATAAATCCTAACAATTTTCAGCTATTTGTTTATTTAGGAAAATAATTAATTTTACCACAATGGTTGCTGATGGGGGGGGTATGTGGGGGGGAGAGGGAAGCAGCACGCAGCAGGAAAACCATGTGCCTGGAATTCTCTTAAACACGTAACAAAAATTGACACTGCTCTGTCAAGGTTTGCTCAGCAGTTGTAGAAGAAAGTATCAAAATTTTCTAGAGAAATACTCAGACAATGGATGTGGATGTTTTATTTTAAACTTCTACAGGAGTATGACATAAAAATTCAGATACTGTAACAGTATCTCCTAGCTCTATATAAAATAATCTGTACAAAGCAAATAATTTTTGCAATTTATTTCATGCCCTAGAGCAAAAAATGTTTTTATTTCATTTACGCAATGTAAATCCCTTTATTTTTCCTTCCCCTTCTGCTTATTTTCTAAGTGACTTCCAATACCTCTCCGGAATTTATCATGATGATCATGTAAAAAGGGAGTCTTTCATGCACAGAATCTTCTAACTTTTGTAGCAGTAAATGCGCTCTTTGCAAGGCCCGTGGCCTGCACAAACATCTGAAAACATATCCTGTAGCTGTTGTACTACTTTAATTTTTGGATACCCTCATGGCACATTTAGATGAAAGGGAACAGCTAATTATCACAAAAAATGCTGAAGCAGTATGATCCTGATCTTCAGAAGTTTCTGATCTGTCTTTGCTACCTGCAACTTTATTTCCTGCAGTCACCATGCTACAGTGATGAATATTAGTAAGATGAGGATCCTGGAGCAAACTACTCATTTTTAGTAACAATATTTCTTTACCAACAGGGAGCCTTAGTCCTTTCCAGAATAAAACCTGGCAGCCAACTGCAATGAATCCAGTGCAGGGATTTTGTAGACTAGTGCTTTGAATGAACCTAATTAACAGTACAAAGGCACCCCAAATTGAGTAAGAATGTACCTCCTCTGATCACAAATCAGACATACTGGTGAGGATCTGAGTACAAGATCTTCTGAGATGCACAGAATACTTTTAACAATAAGCTAATATTCTATTGCTTCAACAATCTTAACTTCTGATTATTCTAAATTTGACCTAACCAAATGTAAGATCCAATGACAATATATAGAAAAAGTAACACTCCTATGTGCTAAAACCTTGCAAGCATTTAATCAAAAAAAATCCACATGTAGAAAATTCTGATATTAAAGCAGTTACCTGTACTTTAGAGACCTAAACAGCTAACAGAAGTTTAGATATTCACTGAACCATAGTAGTACAATAACTTTAGATAAGAATCTGATACTACCAGAAGTGAAACAAAAACAATTTTTGCTTCCAGTACTAAGAATAGATGTTTCTCATAACAGGAAAGTAAGAGTCACTAAAGAAAAAAAAAAAAAAAAATCAGTTATGCTAGAATGAGTAGTGCATATCATCTTCATTTGAAAGGAAGCACAGAAGTCTATGTAGCCCTTTAGAAAACAAACTACACAACAGCATTTATTTATAAGATATTGGGCCAAATTTCCTTCCTAATGATGAAGGTATTTGGAGAGTAATTAATTTGGTGTAAATTTTCACCTGTGTAAGCAGAATAAGGTATAAGAGATTAAATTTTGAATTTCCTTATGGGAAATTTACCTTTCTAATTAGGTGATTTTCTGTATCAGCTACATAAATAACATTATTTTTTATAGCGATCCCTTGTGGTGAGTTGAAAGCTGCCTCTGAAAATCTGCCATCTCTCCTTCCACTGCTTGGACCTATAAATGAAACAAAGCACACTCAAAAGTAATTTTAGGAAAAAAAAAACCAAACACTTAAAGTGCATACATTTAAACCTGTAAGAAAATTACATATTCTAAGAGATGCTTTCACAGCACCTTGTAAAGTTTACATTATTAATATTTTGTGTAGTCTCATTTTAGCCGCTGTGCTATGTGATTACGATAGCCTGGTGCTATTAAGTTTTGAACTCATTCTCCACAAGTTCTCTGCTTCTTTAAGCTCATCTTCCAAGTAGAAGTCCTAATAGGGGTCTAAATTGTTCCTGTTTCCTTGCCCTAAAGGACAACAGCAACAATGGAAGACAGAAATAAAAAACTACATCTTTTTTTCTTCCCAACTACATCAAAGCAAGCCAGCAGGAAAAACTTTTAATTTCCAGAACTCAACTCCATTTCAATGGTTTAGATTTTGCTGTAATCACAAATGAAACTAATATTTGATTAGCAGCGTCTTCTCATTAATAATAATTAGGAAAAAGATGACATGGAACTAATTACACAAAAGAACAGTGAGAATGATGGAGTGTCAGTCTTCTGCACAGAACAATCAAGAAATAGAAAGGAACATGTCCTGAACATAACAGTATGAAGGTAAGCATCGTATTTCAGAGGGAGTAACATTTAAAGTGCATTAGCAGTATGTGTCAGCAGAAGACATTTAGATATGAGTTATGTGTGCATCATGATTTATGATGCAAATATAGTAATTTCAACCTCTGTGCATGCCCACATTTATTACTGTATTATCAACTTCATTACATTCTTTTCTGCCCACTGACTCATTTAACTGAGTCATTGAAATACACAAACTTTTACAACCTACTGTCAGAAGACAATTTAGACCTTAACAGACACCAATGACTGAGGTGCTGGTGTGTCAAGATTCCAGTAGTTCCCCTTATAACTGTCAGAGTGCACATCCCCATGGAAGGGAATAGCAGAGTGCCAGAGGAAGGAGGGGTACCAGTTCAGAGGTTAGGACACTTCCTTCTGAATTACTGTTTACTAACTATCCCAGAACACTAAAGGGTAGCTTGTCTGCAGAGACTTCATCACACATATCAAACAGAAACCAAATTCTCTTATTTTTGTCATAAGAAATCTTGTCTGTACTCCCCATAGGAGATGGGTATTAAGACTAATGCCTTTATCAGGTTAACTTGGATAATTAGTCTGTCTATCCAATGCACTGTTACTTCAAATAGCAAGAGATTTTCTTTCTTTCTTTAAATAGAAGTGCCACTGGTATTTTTATGAGCTTTGTAGGATCCTGCCATGGCAGAGGTGTTAGTCAATACCAGACTAATTAATATATGACACATCAGCATACAGGTTGTGATTCTGAGACATAAATGAGCCATTGTTCTAAATGATTTGGGTATTTAACCACTTCCTAAATCTGTCTATTATGGTTGCTCACAGATGGACTGTCCTAACAGCTATTACTTGGTGCATTAAGATGTAACTTTGACCACTGTAACAGATTAAAAAAAAGAACAAGTCCAAATGTTTCATTTATGAAAGAGTAAAGCATACAAAGAGTGTGCAATTTTTTAAATTTGCATTGTAAAGCAGATTGTAATTTTACAAAAACCATTAAAGAGTTTAGTTTTTTTAAAGCTGAAATATTACTAATATAAACTCTGTAACAAATGTAACTAAATTTAAAATACTTTAACTATTTTAATAACTTGTTTATACGTTATACCTCAGTTTTGATGAGAACACAGGCCTTTTAATATACACTAAGGCAACTTCATTTTCAGGTGCCTATGTACTTACTAGTGCAATGCCCCTGCTCTTAATAATTCTCCCTTCCTCTAAAAACCAGAAGAGGATCCTATACAGGAATGCTCTTCATTTTAAAAAAAAGCAACAACAACCAAACAAAAAACACACCCCAAAAACCTCCCCACACAACACCACTGCCACAATTCAACATTCATTTTTTCTATTGGAAACGGAAGCATTACTGTCTCTTTTCCCTACCTTGCTGCTGGATGTGGATGTATGTCACTTAAATCTAAACCCATTTGCAACTCTTTCAGAGGAATACAAAATGTATTTTTTGTAATTCATATTGGACATCATATAAAAATACAAGCTTTAGTCAATGGAACAAAGAAAAAAAATCTCAACCAATTGCAGTAACAGAGTCTCTCACTGACGGTACTACACTATATCCCCCTATATCCAGTAAAAGTGATTTTAGTAGAAAAAACATTTCTGGCAATGCTTATAAACTGCTACGTCCTCTAAGAAAAGAATCAGCCTAGTACGCCCAGCAAACATACTCTACTCCTAAACTAAAATTACTATAATAAACTTATATAGCCTTACCTCCAATAGTGTGTAGAATGTGTCCATTTTTTTGAGTAACCAAAATCCTATGATGTCCAGTGTCTGCTATTACCAGCTTTTCTCCTGAATTATCTACAGTCACTTTGCCAGGAAACAGCAGGGGAGAAGGTGGGAGGGTGTCCCTGTATAGCTTTATTCCAATGTTGTTGTCTTTGATTTGTCCTCTCTCCTTGTAGAATTTCAGTGTTATAGAAGTAAATAAAAACAACTTCTCTCTGTGTCCCTCTCCAACAAGCGAAAACAGCATATTTCCACGAGGCCCGAGAATGACCAGAGTTGGCCAGCAGGACACTTCTAGTTCATGCCACAGTGTTGCATCTGCATCATTTACTACAGGGTGCACAATATTATACCTCAGAACAGCACTTTTAATGTTATCCAGAACTTTTTCATTTGGGAATTTCGCTGAATGGACACCAACAATAATAAGACCGTCTGAAAGGAAAAATAAAATCGTGCATTGATACATATTTGTATTTGAATTAAAAAAAAAAGTAAAAATGAAGCACAGTTATCTCACAATGTGACTGACTGCTTTCCAGAATGAAAGAGGATTTGAACAAACAAAAAGCAATTACATCTCAGTAGGAATACAGATAGATATGTATACAAAATACTGAAACTCAGAAATAACACTTCAGTAAAATTACTGAACTTTAGGACCATTACTTCCCCAGCCGGTTGACATTTAATATGTCATAAATTGTTCTTAGTTCCTGAACCTCTACATAGTAAGGTAGGAAATACTTTCAAAATAATTATGGGTAAGTTGTAGCAGTTCAACTGATACTTTGGTTTTTTTTCAGATGTTTATGATATGTCTTTGTCTTTTGATTCCTATACACAACTATGGTGTTTTAGAAAATTAATTCTTTTCCACAGTTAACTAGGAATCACAAATATAACACTGAACTCCAGAAGTTCAGAGTTACCTTGGCACATCTAACTCTTTATCTAGAGTAAAAAAACCAAAACACCCCCAAAAAACAAAAAAAAACCAAAAAACAAAAACAAAAAAACCCCAAAAACCTACAGGCTTCTGAAATCAATACAGTATTCTATATTTCAAATAAAAATACCAGCACTGACAACTATGACAAAATTACAAATAGCACTTGTTACAAAGCAGGCAGGCTTGAACCCTTTTCCTTAAAAAAAGAAGGGGGGGGGGGAGGATTGAATAATTGATTTTTGCCCCTCCCCTTAAAATGTTTAACTTAATTTTTGTATTTGGTTAATAAAGACAATGAAGGTTCAGGTTTTCCCATAGCAGGGATAACTGCACTTCAAATCCTAGTACAAAGGTGTTGCATAGGCATAAAGTAATATAATTCTGCTTATATACATTGCATACATAATACCAACGCTAAAATCGATCAAAAGCACACAATTATGAGCTTCCTTGAATTGTTTGCTTATTTTCTTAGTTTTATGAAATTCAAACACAGAAATAAAAATCCATGACTCAGACTTCAGCTGCTTTTCCCTTGTGATAAGAAATAAATCTGCTTCCACCCCATGTAGACAATTACATAAGCAGCCCCAAATTTTCCACTCCCCCTCCCTACCCAAGAAAGAATAAAGAGCCTTACTTCAGTCAAGCCACTTTTCAGTACTTTCTAGGCGGGGAAGTGAAAAAAAAAAAAAAAAAAAAAAAAAAAGGACTACATCCTTTTTCAGGGCTTTAAATTATGTTTCACTAGCATAATCTCCACCAAATGAAATAAACTGTGCATGACATCAATACCATACTTCGTCTTACTTTGTACTTAAAGAATACTATTAGCCATAAGCATAATCTTGTTAAAGTAACTTGTCAATTCTAACTGAAGTAAGGAAGATAACAACAGTAATCATGCAGTTCTAGAAACCTGCAATACAATAATTTTAAACCAGACCTGTTAATCTAATGGAAATCATTAGACATTAACCTTACTACTTATCAAAAAATCACTCACGTTTCTGGATAGTGCAAGCATTTTGTAACCACAAATAACAACTGGGATCTTTCTACTTATTTGTCCAAGTAAAAGTTTTAAATTTGCATGTGATCTTTTGTGTTATTTTGAGGAGAGGAGTGAAATTAAATGGGAAAGGAAAATATCCTTAGAGTTGACGCCCACATGAGTTAATTTTACTGCAGTATTAGAAATTATTTTGACAACAAAAAAAGTACTTTCTTTTTTTTTCCCCAGTCAGGTCTATAAAAACATTTAGCATTTATAAACCCTTTTATCAGTAGCATTCAAGTATCTGTGGCATTTCCTTCCTTCCCACAGTCACCAATGTCTATAGGTGGATTCCTTATAGTATATTTTTTCAGTAATACAAGTAATACCAAAAAGCAAAGAAGACTTGGAGTCTGTACAAGGTGGCATGGAATAAGAACAGCCATTATCCCATCTAATCCAATTCTGATGATGTTTATACTCTGAAATACGAGTGTAGATCCTCGAAGAACTTCATAAGGTTCTTAAATCAGACTAATTTGTGCTTGTACAAACAATCACTGCAATTGAAAACGTTGTGTTGTGCTACTATAGACAAAATAGGTTTGGTTGAACAGTTATTAAATTTAGATAAGCAGGATACAATTTAGTTATAAAAGATAAAGGCAGATGCACAACGTGTATCTCTAAGTAAGCAAGTTCTGTCATTTAGTGCTTACTCTAATATTGTTATGCTTTATCCTAAACAACAGCCAACGGAAATAGCCCTCCTGAAATGACACTCATCTGGACAAAACAAATTTTTAAATAAATGTTTTCTCAGCAAAGTTTTAAGATGACTTGAGAGTATAAACTGTTTCAGTTACTTGTAGTAGCAGATACTTTATTTTTAGAAGGTAATTTTTTTCCAATTCAAGTATAACCATTTGTTACAACAGGAAAAGACTTCATCAATTTATCACAAATCTAATCAGGACACAACCTAAATATTTTCAATCACTTTCTAACAAATTTATTTCTCATCTTGTAGCTTCTCATAGTTGCTAGAACAGTACCCCTCTTTCCCCCAGTTTTTCTCTCTTTACTCTTCCAGTTGCAAGCACAATTATCAAAATCCAGAATTAGCTCTCTGAGAAGGAAATCCACACAAAAAATAATTTTTTGCAGCTTGCATAATGCACCTTTCTCCTTATCAAAGAAAATAATTTTATTTATTTAGCATTCTAGCATTTTAATTTTTAATCCACAAGAAGTGTACTTTTTTTCTGCAGTAACTCACCTATCTTATACATTTTATTTCATTTAGTCTAAACTGTTACATCACATAACAATTCATTCTAAACTGGAAATTTATGTATCAGATCATTACAGTTATTTGGCACTTACTACCTAATCCATTAAAGGGCTTCACTATTTGTAAAACTTTAAGGAAATATGTAAAAATAAAATGCTTTTGTAAAACCTTCCGCCAAAAGCCCTGCAGTTACAGTCAGCGGAGTTTGGCATTACAAGAATGGTGAAACCAGCCCTCTGATCAGAGAGGGCCTAAACCAGGGCCCAAAGAGTAACAACTGTAAACAACTGCATCCAAGGACATGGTTTGGAACGGAATTTAGTGTTTACTTTTATGCTTTTCTACCTTTATGGTAGAGGTGCAATCTGGCTAGCTGGACATCTTTGTTCTACCTTCACCACTGGTTTTGTGGTAGAAATGTAACAATGGCAATTATTTCAGGTCTTAAATAGTTGTATTATTTGAGCTCAAACAGGTTTGTTTACTTCTAAAAAAACTGATTTAATCTTAAGTTGGCTTTTTATTCAGTTACAGAGGGCTTTTTTTTACAGTTACAGAGAAATTGAAAAGTATTTTTCTCTTTTAGCCGTCCTCCCCAACCACAAAACAGTGTTAACGCAGAAGAACATCTTCAGTGTGACAACAGGAAAGGGTAAAGTGCTGCATAGTAAAAAACTTAGTTGAATATAACAATTTCACAGATACAGAATTAAAAAAAATCACTATAACTGATAAAGTCTTTATCAATCCTATAGGTGCAGCATGTTGCAATATCAGACAGCTCAAGTTATAGTATCATTAACTGATCTCCAAACAGTAGGTCAAATATTTTAACTGTAATAGGATCAGCAGCAGTGCTTATATTTGTCCTTCAAAAACAGCATTCAGGCTAGAAAGACAATTCTGTACTGAACACCTGAACAGCACAAAGAAGTTACAACATCCTCTCATGAAGAAAACTCCTGTGGAAACTGACAGATGCTATGCTAAGACATAAGAATATGCACACCATTTAAAACACTTTACTTGAACGATTATAACAGAGCACAACACTGGACTTACGCCAAGCTATTTCTAAATATTAAAAAGTACTCCCTCTTATAGAAGTCATTTCTGGACTGCTGATAACATGAACTGAATATGCACTGGGTTTTAAAATAACTTTCTGAATGCCACTTGAAACACAGAAATAGCACCACTGAAGATAGCAGCGAGAACATATCAGCTAAAGATGCTAGGCGACATTTAATCCTATGGAAAGCAGTCTTCATTTTGAAACAGATCTCCTGAAGCTCCAGACAATAGAACTATGTGCATATGTACAATGACATATACAATGGTTTAGGATCACCCTGAAACTACAGCTTCTTGTGTTCAGACTTCTCATGACTGATGATCACACTGCTGAAGTTTCAATATACTCCGCGTAAGAGAGCATTGAACCACATAAAAAAAAAGTAATCAGTATCAAAAATGTATGTATACAATGTACAATCAAAGAAAGACATTATATCAATATTGAGGTTTGTTCTTAGTTATGCAGAAAAATATAGGCAACATTCCTTCAAATATTCAAACAATAGATTGAAGATCCAAATGCATTATGAGATAGATGCTTTCTCAGAGTAGAGAAGCTTGTTTTCATTCTGACTACTATTGTCTGCTAGGTCAGCACCCTCTGCCACTTCTATAGCACGGTAAATATATACATGAAACGTGTAAGTAAATGCTATGTTTACAAATCTAAAGTTTAGTAAAGCTGTAGTTTCGCTATATATTTAATCCGACTTGCTGCTACCAAAAGAAATGTTGCTCATCTTTTGCTTCAAAATCAGGTTTTTTGCAATCACAAGGTGACAGATTTCGGAACTAACCCAAACAAAAGTGAAGGGACTTCCCTTAACTAAATAAAAGAGCAGGTTAAAATAGAATGAAACTCCAAAATAAGGCTGAATATCAAGATACTTGCATTAATATATCTAGACATTCTTAAAGCATTTTTTTATATGTTCGACATCCTTTCTATTTCAGTTTTACTCTTCAAACTTTTATTTTTCTCAAGTTTCTCAAGTCAACAGCTCTCTTTCTCCTACTGATTAGTAAATCATGTTTGCCTTTGGTGAAAAAGATGCACATTGATGTAAGACCATCTACTGAAGTATTTTTCTACGGCTTAAAAAAACACAACCCTTGCTGCCTTGATGTATTTATACGTATTACTGTAATGCTAAAATTTACACACTTCGCACAGCAAAGAAAGATTAAATAATCCTGAAAAGGCTGACAATCAAAACATGAAAACAGCAGAAAACAATCAAAAGGGAGATTCGTAGTGAAAAAAACCCACGTATTTTTCTTTTTGTTTGAACCATCAAGCACTTTAATCTCTTCCTGAATCAAACTGCTGCCCTCTGTTTCCTAATGGATTAAATTTAAGATTAATGTTGCACACACCTGCTCTTCTTTCCTTCTACCTCCACTCTCATCCCAAGTATCTTTTTTCTCTCTCCGGTTCCTATAGGAACAGGATAGCTCAAATCCAAAACCAACTTACTAGGATAGCTCAAACACAAAAAGAATTCATCACCTATCAGCAAAGTACTTTCCTCAAGTAAGGACTCCTATGACAGGAAGTTTAACACAAGTCAAACAAAAAATGTGTCTCCAAGTGGACTCCAGTTCAGAGTGCTGCAGCCTCTTCTACACCAGTATAGAGATGTTCAAATACTTTAAAGAGAAAGCTTGTGGGGAGAGGTTGTTAAAATGAGTATTTTGTTACCAACTGATTGAACAGCTTGGTGTTAGAAAACAGATTAAGGCTATGACAGCTATATTAATACAATAACACTATACTATAAAATGTTTGTAATTTAAAGATATTATTCATTATACGATCAATGTAATCTTCTGAAATCTCAATCTAGACCTTCTTCCCAGCATGCCTGACATCCACAGCAGTCCATTTATCATTTGCTAATCAGCTTCCACTTAAAACTGCCTCCCTCCCCCAAAAATGCCATGACAGTTTTTCCTTATTAGATAAAGTTCCTCATATCTGAAACACTAAACCAGATCTCAAATTTCTCCAAAGCAAACAGCTAAGCTTTCCAAGGTAGAAAAATTAGTTTGAGTCTTCTCTAAAGCACTATGTAAACCTACAATATATAAGTGAACTACTTAAAGTTAACTTGAAATTTCAAAGGCATTGTAATTTCTTTTTCTAGTGAAAGAAGGTAACACATGAAAATAAATGCTGCCAAAATTAAAAATTATGAGAAATGCCAACAGAGAATCAGAGACTTAAACATTATAAGATAATGTTATTTACTACATGTATATATTGCATTTAATACAGTATTTTTAGGGCTGAAAGTAACACTGTTCTTCATCTTACTGTTCAGTCTATTAAAATATCCAAGATAAGTGAGTAGCTGATACATTCTGTGTACGATCACAGCTTATCTCTGACAAGTCATCATGATGACAAGAGACTGCATTCTAAATAGTAATTGCCCTGCATTTTTATTCACTCAGAGAGATAGATTTCATCTCAGATGTGAATTTAAAGAGCTTAATTTCCTCTCCAGAATACAAGACTACTAATGGTATATAATGTGATGCCAATATCAAAAAAATTCTAAACCAAGTTTACATATTTTGTTGTTTCAGTTAGAATGGAAAAAACAAGTAACCTTAACTATATCCATTCTACCACCTTTACTATAGTCTTCTCAGAGTTGGTTCCTGAGTCAAGTGTAGAGGGTTACGTACTTACATTAACTTTGAGCCTGTAACTTACATCCTTGTGTAGCTTTTTGCAAATAGCCTTATTTATGAGGATATCAGATTTGGGCTTTAAGCACATATACTATTTCTTTAATTATACAGACACAACAGATACCTTATTTAACCCCATTTAAAAATGTGATGGGAGTATACACAGTCACCTTTTTCAGGCTACTTAAAAGATTAGAAGACATTTTTAGGCACCGCTGAAATTTTGCCAGCTGTTTAGTAACCAGCAACAAAGTGACTCAGCTACTCTGCCTGCAACACTGCCAGTAAATTCTATTCCAAGCAAGCCAAAGCACTTTTACCTTTATCAGAGTACTGGCGCTCTAATGCGTGGAGATCAGGCAGCAGGTGCAAGCAATTGATGCAGCAGTAAGTAAAGAAATCCAACACCACAACTTTTCCACAAAGGTCTTTGTGAAGAGAAATAGGACCTGCAGTGTTTAACCATTGTAGATCTGGAATTCAGAGAACAGTGATACCCAGTTAGGGGAAGTGTAGGGAAAGGCAGACACTTATACTTAATTTGCACACCACCAAACGTTCCTGCTACATTTCACTTAAAAAAAAAAAAAAAAAAGCTCAACATTCCTTTCCACACAGGTAGAAAAGCAAACCAGAAGTCTTATATTTATCCAACTCATCCTTACGTTCCCTAATTCTTCATAATTAGTAAATGAAAAGAAATACTATTAACAAGATTTAATGTAATATTGAAAGTCCAGTTTATATATTTAAATAGGCACCTTTTTATTGAAAGAACATGCAAGCCTCAGAAGAATTTTCATGCATTTTAAAACATGATCTACATTATTCAACCCCTAACAATGTCATATGGGTAACAATTAATGATTTAAAACTCACATAAATGCTAGTAAAGTAAAAATCTGTTAAACTCTCAATGATTTTTTCCACAGTTTTGTAAAGAACTAATTTCAGAGATGATTAAAAAATTTTTGTGTTTATAGTTTTGATCTTGATTTTCAAAGTTTGAAATGACAGGTATAAATTAATCCTGTTACATGGGAAGAAATACAACCTTTTCAGATATTCCCGGTAGTACTCCTGGTCATTTATTTTAACCACTTGATATGAGACATGAAAGCATTCTTTTCTCACTGGTAACTGATATTCCTCTGATCCCACTAGAAACTGGTATCAAGATGAGAAAGAAATATCCTAGAATATGGTCTGCCATTATTATCACTTAACATTTCTGAGAATAATGGGGGGAAAAAGACAGATGTGGTACAATGAAAAGCTGAACTAAATTTTTGACGACCTGTTTTTTAAAAATGTATTCCGACTAATCTAAAAATCCTCAAAACTTCCACTCTAACAGTTTCAGCAAACTAATTTCTTACTGCCCCAGGAGAAGTTATTGCTGCTGAAGTCAGCAGGAGGCTCATTTTCAGTTTCACTAGGAGGAGGATTGATCTCTACCTCCATACATTTATAAACAGATGCACACAAATTCAGATTTGGTGACAATAATGAGAATAATTTATCAAGTATATGCATTATTTCCACAGTATAAGGGCTTTACTGTTTACTTTTTAAAAGAAAAGAGAACGTTATTTATTTACGGCATTGCTCCCCTTTTCACTAGAATTAAAATACCTTTCATAAAAAAACACTGGAAAAAAATATTGGCTACCTGTTTGAGCTCTTTTTAGAGTAGAAAATAAGCTTTGACAGAACATAGAAAGTGAAACAATATTAATGACAAAAGTGAAAATTCAATTCAGGGTCCAAATCTAGACAGAAAGAGCATTCACTTTGCTCCATTGATTAAAAGTCAGAATTCATTCCTACGATAGGTATGTGATTTTAACCCTGAAGTTTACCTCCCGAGGTCTCTGTCTTGCAGTCAGATGTGAACTCCCACACTTGCCAAGAGCCTCACTAAGGTTAAAAGGACCCTGAGCAGGACTTGCAAGATCTTACAAGACTTAACCTTTGATTTCACACTTAGCACAAGAAGAGATACAGAAATGTGTGAAAGGGAAATGGGCGCACCACTGAAGGAGGGCGACTTCTCCAGCACAGTCTGTATTATCGGGGACATGAAAATTGACAAGCACAGGTAAGTCATGGGGAGAAAGAGCCGGGAAACATCCTGAGCGGCTGCAGTGAAACCAAGGGAGCTCAGGGGAAAGCTGCGAGAGTTGGTAAGGTTCTCACTATGACCAGAGGAGAGAGGTATCAATACACTGCACAGAAGGGAGAAGCTTTACTTAAAAAAAAATTTAAAAATTAATGAAGCTAGCAGAGATTTAGAAGACAGGCTTTAAAGAACGGGTTTCTGCAACCAGCAGCAGGGGAGCATTTATAAAGGGCTTCTTTTTTTCTTGTCCTTCGCTCCCGGTGCTTTCAGGAGTGACATTTCCTGTAACTAAAAGCGCCTTTTAAAAAAAAGCAGCGAACGCGGCCCTCGCAGGCAGCGGCACT
Organism: Aquila spilogaster; assembly: GCA_024606505.1. Taxonomy (NCBI): domain Eukaryota; kingdom Metazoa; phylum Chordata; class Aves; order Accipitriformes; family Accipitridae; genus Aquila; species Aquila spilogaster. The sequence goes on from JANHGO010000012.1 coordinate 12,020,772, forward strand.
GCAAGGAAAACGCCACACGGTGAGCGTCAGAGCTCAGCCACCTCCACCGGGGGAGGCCCCGCAGCCGCCCGCCCGGCGGGCCCGGGACACCGAACCGCGCTCCGCCGCGGGGCCTGACCCGCTCGGGCCCCGCCACCCACCTCCGCCGAGCTCGGGCACCGTTAGGTCCCGCTCCCGGCTGTCCATCTTCTTCAGGTACTGGTAGACCAAGTTCTCCTTCTCCTGGGGAGTATCGGCGTCGAGCAGGGCGTACTCCAGCTGGGTCTGGGCGGGCAGGAGCCCCGCCAGGCCCCCCGCCGCCATGACGCCTCCTGGGCGAGCCCGCCGCCGCGACGGGCCGCTGTTTACCGGCCTGCCGTTTCACCGCCGCACATTCGGCACCTCCCGCAAGGCGGGGGAGGAAAACTGTAACTAAAAAAAAAAAACAAAAAAAACCCAAACACAAACCCCCAAGCCTAAGCCCAAATACGCAATAACTCGTCTGTCTTAAAGGGGGGCCTTCTCATTAATTCCGTGTTTTTACATAGCTTTGATATCCACAGAAGCACGGTCGTGAGGAGAATCCCTTGCGGTGATTCCAGCTCAGCAGATTCAACACAGACCGCTTTTCCCGCCCAGTTACTTTTTTATTTGCAAGTGGAACAGATGTGAAAATCGGGCAGGACCGGACAAAGTCCAAAGCAAGCACCAATAATTTAAACAGTGGGATTTTTTTTGGGGGGGGGGGGGGGATGCTATGAGAGCAGCGGAAAGTTGAGCGACCGCCGTGGTGACGAAACTGCGGAAGCGAATGCGTTGCCGCGGCGGCAAACGGCTGAGGAGAGGCCCCCGCCCGCGAAGGCGCCCGCCCGCGAACCTCGGTGCCGGCGGCGGGGGATTCCGGGGAGGCAGCCGCCCTCGGCGGGGGGCTGCGGGGAGGCAGCGGCCCTCGGTGCCCTCGGCGGGGGGCTGTCGGGGAGGCAGCGGCCCTCGGTGCCCTCGGCGGGGGCCTGTCGGGGAGGCAGCGGCCCTCGGTGCCCGCGGCGGCGGGACATAAGCGCTGGCCTCCCCCGCGGCAGCGCCGTGCCGGTGTATTCCTTCGCCGTGTGGTGGCTCCCGGCAGCGATCCCGTAGCTGAACTCTTCGTCGTTTTCTTTTAAAATCTTCGTGTTTCGGGGCAGCGAGGTGGCAGGCAGGGGAGCGGGGCTAGCTGGGCTTCACCTTCCGAGGCCGGGCTGGGTGCTTACGAGAGGGATAGCTGAAGGAAATGGCTCGCCCTGCAAGTCTCTCTGCATCTTACAGAGTTGGGTTTTGTTTAACAGGAGTAATTACAAATACTGGAAGAGACTCTCATTAAATTACTTTTTGGGGTTAGGATCCACCATGCTTCTGTCCCATCCCGGACTGCTGTTTGGTTTGTGGCCCAGTGTTGCTTTTTTAAAATGGAGTTCAGGTGCTTTTTTTCAGCTAGTGAAGGGGGGAGGGAAGAGAAAACATATTAACAGAAGGAAAGGTAGATTTGTGAACTGTTGCTTAAAAGGAAGGAGAATATTTCATGTGTTGCCATGTCTGAAGATGCTTTATTGGAAGAGGACATTTGGGAGTACAAGTCCATTAGGAAGCAAAAGTGTCAGAGTAATTCAGAGAGCATCTCTACACCTGTGCAGAACGTAAGTGACAGCAAGTGCCGGCCAAAAAGAAAGAAAAATAGAAATAAAAAAAAATCCATAGAAAAAACTGATACGCTTCAGAAAACTGAGCCGAGATCGAGGCCAAATCAGGATGTAGATCAATGTAAAGATGACAGCAGTGTGCACTCCCAGGAAAGCGTGAGTAGCCTGACGGAACAGAGCTCACAAAATGCAAAGCCTATTCATGATGGATACTGTCCGAGCTGCCAGATGCCCTTCTCTTTGCTATTGGTCCAGACACCTCGATGGCACGTTGCTGAATGTTTGGATACTCCAGGATCCATTGAAAAAGGTACGAACAGAGTAAGAAAAAAGCCTTCGGAGAAAAGTTAAAGGCTTGTCACATAATGTTGCTGTAAACCTTGGTTTTCATATTTACTTCAAAATCTGAGGTGGTAGTTGGTATGATTTTTAGAATGTTATTACTGATCATTTATCAGTATTATTTTTGTATGAGATTTTTGGTTCTTTGTGAAGACCATGGAAATCTGACATGAAAATCTCATATCAGAATCTAATCTCAAAACTTTGTAGAGTGGTGATAAAGATTCATGGTTGTTTATCAAGCTCCAGTTTTAGTTGTTTATTGAAGAAATTGAAAGTGCATGTTTACCACTTTGAAATAATAGAACCTGTTTCAGTTACTAAGTCAGTGTCAGCAAAAAAACCTTCATTTAAGAGGCTGCTACTTTTGACACCAAATTTCTTTCTCCTTAGGTATAAATTTTATTAACCTGTATCCATGTTGCTGTGTGATTTGTCCAGTTGTCTATGGATAGTTGGAAGCTGAAATCAGTCTGTTACGCTAATTTTCTTGAAATGTTAGCCGCTGATCCAGTGTGCTTTAGAAATTTTATACGAAATTATACATGAACATTCCTGTATCATAAAACAACACAGTTTTGTTTTGAGTTCTGTACAAGAGAAGTAAAACCGACTCATTCCAATTGCTAGTTTCATGTGGGGAAACACTATGTCTGAACAGATCCAGCTATCCAACTTACATTCTTAATACACCTCATAACTTTTGAAAAACAAGAAAGCATACAGTCAGGAAACTTGAGTAAAGACTGTCACACAGTCACTTCCCTTTTTGTATCTTTGTAACTTTCCTTGAAGTTTCTTCTTCAGAACAATGAAATGTGAGTCCTTTAATCCTGATTTTGGTAGTGATTTTTAACTTAAGGCAGATGTGTTCACACCTCATTTTCTTCTTTACTCCCATAATTAACAGATGAAAAATCCTTCTGATTGATTTATGCATTCACCTTAAAGTCCTCAAAAGTTAGGCTAGCAAACTCTCAACAAAGAAGGCTTAGGGAACAGCCACAGATTTTTGCTGGCATCTCAATCCTGAATACTTTTTTCACATAAGTAAATACATTCCTTTTTTTAATTTAATGTGTAACCCAGCAGACAATTTGAAATGGAATTTCAGGTTGGTTCAGAACTGAGATATGAGTTTATTTTGAAACACGTCTACTGGCCTTTTCTGGTGCTACTGCTCTGAGCTCATTGCTTGCGTGTGAGACAATTCTAAACTAGAAACCATGGGATTACATTAGCACAGCATTCAAACAAGGTTAAGTACTCTTGTTGTTAGAGGGCTGTAATAATTCAGGCATAGTACTGTATGAGCAGCTGTTTGGTTTTAGCTTGGAAGCATTCTCATTTCTAGCCAGCTCAGGGCAGGAGGTCTTGGCGGCTTGAAAATTACTTTTTACTTGTGCCTTCTTCCCCCAAGAGCTGCATTTATACGAAAAAGCTTTTAAATCGTGTGTCACGTGTGATTTTTATTTTAATAATTATGCCAACTGTATTTGCAAAAATACTGACATTACTCCTCTGTTTAACTCTTTTCGTAGAGTGTCCTGATGGTTTACTGTGCAATTCCACCATTCCATCCCACTACAAGCGTTACAGCCATTTTCTGCTTGCAGCAAGCAGGGCAGGAGATTATGTTGTAAACTCTTCAGCAAACACTTTGGAGAGAAAGATGACGTGTTCTACTCCTGCAAAGCCCAGCTGTTCGCCAAGTCATGTAGAGAAAATATCACAGAATAAGAAACCATCTAATAATGTAACAAATGTCCCAAGTGATGATTGTACATTGATGGTACAGAGATCACCGCAAATGAAGTCTCTAAATATAATCAGTGAAAGTACTTCCTCTTTTGCAGATGTTCAAAAGCCTCAAAAGACATTTCAGCTTACACAGACCACAGATGATAGTTGTAAATTTGAGTTTTATGACTTTGCATCTTCTCAAGAAAGTGGAACAGGAGAAGACCTGTGTAGTCAGAAAGATACAAATCAGCCAAGTCTACTACAGTCAAAAGCGGACTTCAGTGACTGTGAAATTTCTTATTCTCCACTTAGTACTTTTGAGGAAAGTGAAGAGGAAACTGAGGAAGAGGAGAAGAAATTAAAAATATCACAAAATAAATCATTCAAAGTCTGGAACTTTGAAGATGAAGAATCTAATTCCGTGGTGTTTAAAACATTTGATGGACTTCTCTTACAGCAGAAGCCTCAGTATGAGCATAGCAAAATGGGAAATTTCATAATTAAAAAAAACGACTGTGAGGAAGCAAATACATTGAACCATCTAAATCATAGTGTAAAAACTGTTTCTCAGAGTCACATGAACAGCAAGTTATGTAATTCAACATGTGCAGACAATCAGCATCAGGAAGAGGTGCTAACCAGTGGATCCTCTTTTCCTTTTAATTGTGAGGAGGTTGAACAGCCAGAACTGATTTCCTCTGCTGCTAAAGCAGGTAACACAGAGTCAGAAGATACTGGTGCTTGTGCTTTGGATTCTGCATACCTGAGTTTTACTGAGACATCATCATTGCAAGTCAGAGAAGATGCTGGGTCTCTTCTGACACAGAAAAGTAATGTTTTCAGGGACCAAAGTAATATTTTAACTAATACAGATAAAATGACTGCCAATGCAATTGAAAAAACAGCTCTCCAGGAGAGTTTGCAGTCGGTAGTGGAGAAAGAAGGAAATCTTAATACAGCTGCAGTGTGCTTTCCCAGCCCAATCTCTAAAACAGTACCATCTCTTTCTTTAGCAAGTATGAATGCCAAATCCAGTTCTGCCAAAGAACTCAAACAAATGGACATTGGTGTTTTCTTTGGGTTAAAACCCAAAGTAAAAGAGGAAAGCAAAGGAGAGACGTGTTTGAGTGAGGGAAAGCAGATACCAAGCTCACTAACTCCCAATGGAAAGAGGCCCAGACAGCAAAAAAGGAAAGCTGAAGGGTCTGTGGAAGATGTAGAAGCAGTTATAGAAAGTTCAAGTAAAAATGGAGCCTTTGCAGATGTAAGTTCTGGTGGCAAACAAAGGTGGAGAAAAAAATTTAAAGAATTATCTACTATAGGTGAAGGAACAAGAAAAAAACACTGCCCTTTCTACAAGAAAATACCAGGTGAGAATTAACTGTTGCTTTTTGCAGAGGTTAATTTTGGCTTGAGTGTTGTATTTTTTTACCTAATTTTAGGCTTCAGTATTCTTCACTCTTCATACCCATTTAAACTGCAGCTCATAATGAATTTTCTTTCCTCCATCTAAGTTGATAAAATCTTGTGTAGGTGCAGATTTCCAAAAGAAGGTGATTGTAGAACCAGTCAGCAGTGGCTGAAAATAGTTGGTGAAATAGTTATCTCAGGAAAATTACTTCAGGGGCTGATTTCTGAATGTTTTTGACAGAGCAAAAAGCATAAGCAGTAGTGAAAGATGGATCTACTTTCTTAAATGGTTTTAAATATATCCCTTGTTAATATTCAGTCCTAATTCCTGAATTTAATCTTTTACATCACTTCAGTTTTGCCTCAAAATAGGGCTGTCAATAACAATTATTTCCTTACACTAAGTTAAAGGAATTGAGTTTAATTTTGCATTTGAAATTCAATAGTATTAGAAAAATGATTTACTACAACTGTCAAAACAAAGAAATGAAAACCAAGCAGAAGAGTTTAGTTAAGGAAACAGCCAAGAATTTCTCAGAATATCCTCAAGCAATTACATAAATTACAGAATGATGGATCAATGGCTTAAAAGGCTTCAGATCCTCACAGTTCTGTTTACCACTAAAGGACTGTCTTAGTCTTAGGTGGATATTTGAGGAAGCCAAATAGAAATATATTAGAGATCCTAAGTGCCAAGCTGCTGCTTGAAGACTGACCTGTAAATCTTTGTGGGGGTACACCAGTATCATGGCTTCCATGGGCTTAGAGAATTTTCCATAGACAATAAATTTGAAGAGCAGACTCCTATGCCTACGACGTAATTTTAAAGTTGCTTTGTTCTGAATTTTGTTACTACATTTGAAGTATATTTGACTGTATTTTCTATGTTGCTAATGATATGTGTTTATCCCCGTGGCCTAGTATATTTCAGCCTTCCTCAAGTTTTGAGTCTGGTACCTCTCAAACACTTTGGGATTTTTTGGTTTGTGATTTTCAGTTAGCAGACTGCTATGTTTTTGGAGTTGCAAATACTTGAAGTTCTAGCCTCAGGTAAAACTATTTCTAGTTCTAGAAGATCTGGGAAATTTGCATAACATAAAATGAAAAATATTTGAGTGCCGCCAGGTGAATTAGTTCTGTGCACTATTTGGTGGTTTTATGAAACTGTAACCCAATGTGAAAGGACCATTTGTCAGTATGTTTGCATTTAAAAAAAAAAATTATGTTTGCAGAGAAAAAGGCTATCTTCTATGCAGCTGTCTTTATGCAACATCTTTATACAAACAGGACCTCACTGAAAGCATACAATGGCATATCGGTCATGTTTTATCTCAGCGGATATATTCAAAGACCCCGGATTGCTTGCTTGATAATTATATGGTAGCATGTTTTAAGAGGAATATTAAATGTAGAATAATTGAAAAATTGCAGTTTGATTGCAAAATTCATTATGTTAAGCTGTGGTTATCTGTTTTATTTTGTGTTAAGATGTTGGTATTAGATTTTAATCTGCATGAACTTTCAAAAATACCAGCTAAATGCAGATAAATGTGTTTTATTTGCTTAACCAGTTGCCATCTATGTAGGATGGCAGCTGAACAACAGATATTTGGGAGACCTGTGAAAGTATTTGTGTGTGGACACTGTTAAATTTTTATTTTAATAAGTGAAAATGTTTTTTGTGACTGCTGACTCATGTGCAAACCATGCTTATCTTTAAATGGCTCCTTCAACTGTATGCAGGGTAACTGTATTCCCTTTTAATTTGGAAGAAAGAACAAAAGAAAATTTAATTAGAAACTAGTTCTGATCTATGCATGTTTACTGACTGGCTTCTTTTCCCTTTTTGCTGTAGGAACTGGTTTTACAGTTGATGCCTTCCAGTATGGAGAAATTGAAGGCTGCACAGCTTATTTCCTTACTCATTTTCACTCTGATCACTATTGTGGGTTAACAAAAAACTTCATGTTTCCAATCTACTGCAATAAGGTAAGGTTTTCCAAGATTACTAAATATTATCAAATCCATATGCAATTATAATCACTTTTATATTGATGAAAGTAAATAGAAGATCAGAGGTTCCATTGTTGGGTCAGTTAGGCACACTGGATATGTATAGGGGAATCTGGGTTTCCCTTGTAAGAAATTCTTACCCTGATTTGACTGATGAAGAATGTCACTGAAAATTCCCTGTCTATATACCATGAAAAAATTCAAGTTTAAAAGGATCTCTAGAGGTCATATAGACTTATCTCCTGTGCAGTGTGGGTCTAAGTTAGATCAGACTGCAGCGAGCCTTTGTTGGTCAAATTTTGAAAATAGGACGTTTCACTACATCTCCTCGCAATCTGTTGCAGTGCTTGCCCACTCTGAAATTTTTTCCTAATATACAATTGAAATGTCCCTTTTTGCAACTTGAGATTGTGGCTTGCTCTTTTTGCGTGCATCATGGAGAAGAATCTGTCTCTATGTTCTCTATAACTCTATTTAAGTGATGAAATTCTAAAATTAGATTCTGCTTAAGCCATCTCTTCTCCACGTTATGTACATTGAGTAGTTCTAGCCCAGTCCTGTGTGTCCTGTGCTTCAGGCTGCTGAATGGCCAAGGCTGCCATTAGCTATCATATGTCCAACCAACTCTTCTTTACTCATAACATGGTAGGGCACCTTGCCTAATCAAACCATCCAGAACCTCCATCAAAAAACTATTTCTGATTTACTCTGGAAGTCTCCTGGAATGCTTGTGTCCTGTTTTGCCCTTCCAGCAGTTGTTGGGGTGGCTGCGGTCGTCCATGATGAGATCCAGGGCCTATCACC
>JANHGO010000012.1:12028835-12121145 GCA_024606505.1 Aquila spilogaster
AAAGAGCACCGGTCCCAAGACAGACCCTTGAGGGACACCGCTCGTTACCGGCCTCCACCTGGACATAGAGCCATTGATCACCACAAAATGTTAACTTCCATACATGAACAACAGATGGGGGAGGGTGTATTCTCCCATTCCTTACATTACGGTGTGGGTGAAGTCAAAGCAAGCACTTGCTTACAGAATCTTTCATCTTTCCAGGGGCCGCACAGTGTGGAGGATAGCTGTGTCTGTAAGCACCCACACAGTGCAAGCCGTGCCACCATCTACGCGCAGCAATACGGCTAACAAGGCTCCAAAGCAGAACTCAGTGCAGCGAGACCCGCTGAGCAGCTGAGCTAGCCCTTGGGATCTCTGCAAAGTGTGCAAACAGCCTATGACTCACGCAGCACCACATTTCTCATCTGTCTTATGTGCAGGAATGGAATAAAACCAGACCTCGTTTTCCAGGTTGCTGAACAAACCCAAAGCCGGGCAGTCTTTGTAACTGCATAGTTTCACCCCAGCTCCATGGAGGGTCAGCGGACACTCGTGGCTGCAGAGCCCCGCAGGAAAGGGAGTGCAGAATGAATGGTGCTCGTCAGCTAACAGATTTTAACCAAGTTGTAATGCCTTATGGCGCACACGTTCCACTGCTTCCACATCTCTGCTGATATAAAAACTGACCAATCAAATCATGAAAGAAAAGATAACATTTTTAATGTTTATTTTTTTTCCATGAAAAAGCTTTACAAAGGGAAAGAGGGTTCACAGGAGAAAGAATACATTCTTCAATTGCTGTTTATTTGCTCACTGAAATCTGAGGCTGACATTTCCTCTACGGTGCCTTTATTCGTTCTCCTAATATCACAGGACATTTACCTTTTACTCAAAAAGGATCATAATCCATGAATTTCGTTAAGAACTCAATCAGGTAATGCTGTATGTGAAGAAGCTCCACAATCTACAGAAGCTGTAGATGAAGTGCCTTCAGTTTTAATTCTTCCCATACTTTGCAGCAACAAATATAAAACGTATCTTTTAGATGTCCAAATATTTGACAGGCTTTGCAACACACACAGTGCAAAAACAGAGGTGTAGTATCCCAAAGAGCAGACAAAAATGATCCCATGTCCTTACAGCAACACTGAAGTTTTTGAGGAAGAAAATACAATCCCCACGTTTCCACCTACACAATACAGAGACGTTCATTACGGTGTGAAGTGCTTGACTGTGACTTTCTCTGCTACCGCACTACTGCTGGGATGTTAAGGCATCCCAACATCAGATCCTAAACGAAACGATACGGTTTCACAGTGAGAGTACCCGACCCTTCGTAGCTGCCTCTATACAAAGACCTCTGCCATTCAAATATCTTTGCTGATCTGTAGAAGAGGAAAAAAATAACAAAAAAAAAAAAACCACCAAAAAGACCTAAACCATGCCCCTAAAATACCAAGAGGAATCCTCGTTGCTCATTTACTTTTGCCCTCCATCTCACTTGCACTGCAATTTCTGCAAGGTGTTTGAAATCACCCTGCCACGTTCACTCCTGTCTCTTACGTGCACTTAAAAACAGCTTGAGAAGTATGTTCACAAGACTGAGAAGAAGACTTGAGAGTAAAGTACTTCATAAGAGGAGCGTGGACAAAAAGCACCTGCACTTCAACTTAATTCAAAAACGTAACAGCGGAGGAAAACCCATCTTTGCAGCTTCAGAATTAGCAGAGCTAAAAAGCAAACCATCAAAAAACGAAACCCAAACTCACACATCACGAAGGTTAAATAAATACCCTATTGCATTCAATATCCATTCAAAACCCAGCAGTTCTATGAAGACACACTTTCAAGTACTTTTATTCAAGGCACTGATTTTTTCCTTCAGTCATCTTGATGCAATGAAAACACATTATTTCTGTCACACTGCGCTGAACTACTGTCCCAGAAGATGCTTTCTGCTATCCTTGGGGAGCCCGAATTTCACCCTGTCGCAGCTTTTCAACTACTTTATGATATATAGAAGAGAAAGATTTAAATGCACTATATCTCCTTTAGAAGTGAGATTGGATACATGTGAAGTTAAATACTCAAAATATGAAATATTCAGCAAATCTGTTACAGAATCATAGAATATCTCATGTTGGAAGGGACCCCCATGTGTCATCCTGGCTCCACACAGGGCCACCCAAAATCCAAACCCTATGTCTGAGAGCACAGTCCAACCACTCCTTGAGCTCTGGCAGCTTGGGGCTGTGCCCACTGCTGCAGGGAGCCCGTTCCATGCCTGACCACCCTCTGGTGGAACCTTCTCCTAACAGCCTTTCTTGAATGGATGGCTTTACAACATGTCTTTCGGTTCCATCAAAAGCTTAAAAACCAAGATCTTGTTCTTCAAAATTTAAAACCAAATTAGGAATACGTATATTCCATATTTTTAAGCCTGACAGAGATGACACTGGAACAGGTTGCCCAGTGAGGTTGTGAATGCCCCCCTCCCTGCAAGCACTCAAGGCCAGGCTGGATGAGGCTGTGAGCAACCTGGTCTAGAGGGAGGTGCTCCTGCCTATAGCAGGGAGTGGGAACCAGGTGATCTTAAAGGTCCCTTCCAACCCAAACCATTCTATGATTCTACGGGATGGGTTGAGTTTCTAAATACTTAGTCAGAAGGAGACATATACACTGTGGAACATTGCTCTCCTGAGGCATGTTGAGTACATAGCACTGAGTAAAGGTAGACTTAGAAACGCATTTCAACAAGCGTCATTTCTTCAGCTCAAAATTGTCAATGTTTCAGACAAACTATGGGAGACCTGAAAAGTCCTTCTAGTTCTTTTGCTTAACCCTAAGTACTGCAGCTGGACAAAAAGCTCTCTGGTGTGCGTGAAATCAATGGACCAACAAAGCAGTTCACTCAACAACAACTAGGGGAGGGGCAATGGGTTGGTAAAGAGAATTATCTATTGGATAAACATTGGCCATATTTCATTCTTGGGGAAACTACTGCAGGAAAAGACAAACCCAAAAATAGAATGAGTATTTCCCATGATATTATGACAAAAAAATAAAATAAACCCAGAAACTCAAGTCACACATAGCTGTACTGAATACGTAGTAAGAATGAATCCTAATCCTTCACAAATGATTTCACGCAACAGTGTAACACCTGCAAAACACAGGAGTAGCTGGTTCTGATGGATGAGAGTGGTCAAAGTTCCTTATGTGAATACAATGGAATGTAAAATATTAGAAATGTTATTTCTAAATTCATGGTCTCCTGTACAGTGCAAAGACAAACGTGGCAGTCTCATTAAAAAAAATATCCAGGGCTCACTTCTGCAATGACTGCCTATAACTTTTACCACTCCGACACCTTCCCAGCACGGGACAGAGCAGCTCATTCAATCTCTGACAAACTTTTTCCAACGTAAATCATCATCATTAATTCCGACTACGAGATTTTTGCCAACATCAATCAGTGATTTGAACAGATTTCATAACTGATCCAGTAGACCTGAGTGCACAGCCACCGTCAAGAAGGGTGGGCAATAAGCTGCTCCGCATGGTTAATTTCTCTCAGTCAGAACCATCGCAGCCTGGAGGACACATAAGCACACACACAACCCGCTACAGCATCTCTCATAAATTATACAAAGAAGAAAACTTACTTTAGTCTTGCAACACACAATTCATGAACACGCTTCTGTGTAAGTTTAGCTGCAATGTGTCTGAGGTAATAAGCAACAGTAATTTTCAGAGATTATAAACCATAAGAATGTCCCTAAATCTCAGCTATTTTCTGCTACAGTGTAAGCCATTCAAAACTAGATACATGAACAATAACTCTACAAAGTCAAACATTTAAGGCTTTCATGTACATAGGAAACCTGGTTAGGAATCAAAAATTCAAGATAATTTGAAACTGTGATCAAGAGTATAACAACTTTCCTAAAATAAAGTCAATAAGAGAAGGAGCAGAAAGACATGCCCTTGTCCCTTCATTCTGATATCTCCCTCCTGTAAGCAAGAGATTAGGAACAAGTTTTTCTTGATGCTCTCACGGTTTGAACACGAGATTTGTTCATTGGAATAAAACAAATGGATTAAGAATATATACATATGCACCTTTTCTCAGGCTAAGCAGATAAGGCATTTACATGACACTGTAAACTACTCTCTCATCTACTACTCATCTGGTCTGAACTTGCTTTGTATTACATTACTACAGCATTACACAAGCACAGTGCCCTATAAGTGGGAGATGTGAGGCAAAACATGAACTATGAAGAGGTGGATCCCATAGAAAAACCCAAAAAGGCGTGAGAGAATCTAATACAAAAATCAACTAAAAATGTATGCCCATCAATAAGAGACTTAAGCAGTCAGCATTCCTCCTCTTCCTTCAATAGAGGGGAAGAAACTACAGAAAGATGTTACTGAATTCAAACAAAGTGAAAAGCTATGAGAAGACACTGCTCTCCTCCTCTGAAATTGCATTATCTTTCTCCTAGTAAAATGAAAACCATCTCACTCTAATTAAATAAAAACATCTCCATATATTCATTCACAAAACTGTTCTAGGAAAGCAAACACTAGAACTAAAAATGGCAAAAGCCTCGGAACTTGCTTCTATTGTAGAATGCAAGCACGACCAACATTCTTTAGAGATTTGCTTCAGTAATTCGTGACTTTATTAAGGTCTGATGCAAAACCTATTCAAGTCAGTGAGAAAACATGATGTGAAAGGGCTCTGAATTACATACTGTCACTGTAAGTTCAAAATCTGGGAGTGTTGAGCCATACCAAACTACTGGTAATTTACAGTTCTTATATCAGGAAATACTAAGAGCTAAACTGCCATACAAAGAGAGCAGCCATCTGTTTTTTTCAGTATTTAGAGACAGAAATAAAGTATCTTCTTTTTCTAAATAGTGTTTTGAAGATGCTTTATGGTAACTGCACTGAAATTGATGTAGCTTGTACAAGCTATTTTGTTTGCCTGTCTGGTTACATTCATAGCACTTGTTGCTTTAGTGTAAGAGCATCTTGTAAGCCTTGGAGAAAGCAATGGACATAGCATCCCTTTTGTAGAATAGAAGTAAACAACATAAGCTCTTAAAAAGCATGTTATTCTAATTATAGAGTGTTCAAATGTCTGTTCAGATGATGCTATGACTGAAACATAAGGAGGGACTCAGTGAATGTGTACGCTATTTCGTGGACAAACAAAATAGTGTCAGGCTTAATGTGATACATGCCAGTCATAGTGAACACACACAGTGAGTGAGGATCAGAAAAACCCCAGTAACTCTGTCAGGGAGAGCAGGAGCACACCGATAATCAGCTTCTCCTTAGACAACAGAGGAGGATAATCACAGCAATGTCCCTGTGTGAAAGCCATGAAAATAGATCAGGGTAAGAAGATCTCCCTTTTACTCTAAAGGAGTTCAGGACTTACAGGATGCAGGTGGGGAAAGCATTTTGTGACATCCATCTTTTTTTGTAAATAACAAGACATGTATTTTTGAGATGGTGTATGGCAACTGCTGAGTCATGGCCTGAACCACTAACTGAGCACCTGGAGAAAAGACCCGGTCAGCCCTAGGAGCACAGGTGAAGGCAATTCACCTGTGTGAGCAGAAGGGGTGGAGCCAGGCTCAACCCCTCTTAGACCCCATTTAAGGGCTCACTGCCACTGAGGAAGGATCTCTTGCTGGTGATCTCTCCTTTGTGGATTTTTTTTCCTGTGAGCCTTGATCTTTGGAGATGGGTGAGTGTTCCATTTTCTTCTTTCTTTGTAACATCTTCTCACTGTGTTGGTCCTGTTGCTGTTATGCCATTACAGATGGTCTCACGCCTGCCTCTTTTAGCACAGTCATTACACTGTAGCAACAGGGAATGTACTACCAATGGCGTGAATTTGGTATGTCCCTAGTTTGTATTGGATACACTCCTTGTTTATACAGGATTCGTTCAACTGCCACAAGACTTAAAAGAGAAAAAAAATCAAACACATATTCCTACAGTTTTCCTTGAGATGTGATTATTTAGAATTTAGTTATGACTAAATATTTGAAAGCCCTTCACAGTCTGAGCCTGGATGTTAGCTGGATGATTATGCAACAGTTCCCTAGTATCTACTACCGCTCCTTTCCAGTCAGTTTACAGTGGTTCTGAATGTGTCTGCATATAGTAACTAAAAGATGAATCTTGAAAACAAACATGTGCATCGACATGTGTTCAAGGGTCACATTTAGATAGAAAACATATCTACAATACTATATTTCAACATTACTTGCTGAACTTAAATAGTTAGGAATACATGGTCTTTCCCTATAGCGATCTTTAAATTAAGAAATGTGATTTAGATTAGATTTGTTGTTCCTTTTTTCCTGAGTTCCAGAATAGAAGGCAGGAACAGATTTTTTTTCTCTATTTTCCGACTAAAACAATATTCTATTGGTCTATCTCTGAGTTATATACTCAAGGTAACTTTAAGAGTTAGATTTATTATTCTGAACTTCTGAAACCAACACTTGTATTCCTTCAGTAAGCAGCAGAAAAGCTGTGAGGTAGCTGCAAGCTGAGCTAAGGCTTCCTGGCTACCATCCAAAGTCAAATAAACACCAAAGAAATCTGAAGGAGCTATAATAAAATGTAAGAAATGATTAATGCTCCAATCAATTTCCTTAGCTTCATCCTTCCAACAGCATTTGCGATCTGTGAACAAAGCAGCAAAGCTCTATCCTTCTTCAGAATGGCATATGAGATTGTGAGGCTTACCCAAAGGAACTGAAGCACTGAATTAGAAAAAATGGCTTTTAAAAAGCAAACAAACAAAAGAAACATCAGAAGTAATAGTTCGGTCCTTGCCTTGCTGACAGGTGGAGAGATAATTACCATTTCTGGTACTACAGGGAACTCACAGACAGGCTGGCACTTCAATAGAAGGAAAAAAACACACCAATCCTTATGGTCCCCATAAAACAAAAGCCCTTTGAGTTCATGACCAACATGTCAGTCAGCTTTTAAGATCAGCAACAATTCATACTGGGGAATTACTGACAGGTGTCAGGAACCACGATGACTGCTTTAGAAAAGACCACCTAAAAATTCTTTCACTACCATACTTCATACTATATGCGAAAATACTATCTTCCAACTTAAAAACAAATTCATCTTCTCAGAACTGATCCTCATAATCAGAGCACTGACCCTAATCCAGCTGTCATGCACTATGGAAATCCTTCCCATTTGGGTAAGACACTCACACATCCTCCTGTATTCCTGATACTTGCTATGGCAAATTGATTGAAATTTTACTTGCAAAACATTTAAATACCAAAGGCAGAGTTCTGGAAGATGGTTTCAAAGCATTTCACTCAGGGATGAAATCACCAGTCTTCTAGCAGAAGGTCAGAACCTCCAGACATGATATTATCCTATGTATAGCTCTGATTCAGAGGCCATCGTAACAAATGAGCAAATGGACAAACACAGGCTTCAAAAAACTCTGAATTGGACTTCAAGAGGGTAGCATTACTCTGAGTATTTTAAGTTTGTGAGAAAGAAATCTTCAGGCAATGTTGTACATTGAAATTGTAAAAGTGACGAAGTAATTCATTTGCTTGAAATGGCTGACATTTAACTTCAGCAGTTTAGATAATCAAACATTTTCTACCACTTACCATAAAATGTAAGTCAGTACATATTAGAAAGATTCCAGCATGGTTTTATGGTTTTTTTTCTTTACAAATATACATATACATTAGAGAGGCACATTCTTTGTTAGAAATCAGTGTGATTTTTTTTTTTTGGAGGGACTTGAACACTTCCTTTCACAGGAATTTTTCCATGAAGCTGCGCCCTTCATATAAGGCAGTCAGATTGAGTTAAGCAAAACACTCAGCTTAAATAATATTGAAGAGTTACACTTAATTTGAGATATACTTTCAAAACACATGTGCCATAGATGCTATGCGAGATGCTTCCTTTGCAGCCTTGAGAAAGAAGCAATTAGTTTTGACATTCTGCTAAAATTTAAGGGCACCAAAGGAATCTGAACTGCTAGTCCAATGTAATCCAATGTACAGTGCGAAGAACTTCTTACAGTAACATCACAAAGCAATATTAACTCTTTCAAAAGGACCTCTTGCTCATTACTTAGAATGGTGCACATCCAACATATTCATAACTGGCAACAAAGTCTAGAGCATTATGTTATCACTGCTGCTACTGTAATGAAAGGAAATGATGTGATTACAAATCTTCCTGTCAAACTAAGAAACTCCACTTCATTTTTACCAAGCACTAGTTAGTAAAAAATGAATGCGTTAGTTCAACTTGAGTCAAACTGCCTTGGTTTGTACTTTCTATCTGTAAAGGCTGATTGAATGAGATTCCTTTCATCATGCAGGCACTGCTATCTTTACTGCAATAGTAGAGGCACGCTTTGATAGCCAGGACAGCTTCAGCTGATAGACAGACTCTTGGTAGCTGGAAGGGAATGATAGTCTGACAGGAAACATCCTTAATTTCTCCAGACAGATACTTTCCTTGAAGCAGCCATGTGTTATTACCTGCAAAAGAACAACAAGTTTTATCACTAGGATATTTAATACCACATCTAAAACTTGCAGAAAACACTAATTTTACCTATATGACAACATGGCCTTTCTTTATCAATCATTTAAGGACAGAAAGGTCCATAGCTTTGCTTCACACTTGTGGGTACATACACAGTACACCTTTGTTAAATCCAGTGATCTGCAATTTGTCCTATACACTCTTCAGAAGATACTAATCTATTTTTTTCTGAGATACATAAGCGAAACTCCTTGAATTAGTGGGCTGTTATACGTTTTCATCATCAGAGGTCTGGTACTCCAGGTAAGATAACTGCATAAAACTGCAGGTGCTCTATGACATTTCCAAACAAAAATGTCGGCTTTACAAGCGGGGTGCTGAAATTTACCAATGTTCAGACAGTTACAACATAACTGGAGTTTACATTAAGTATTAAAGAATATGTGAACTTAAAAATGAACTGTACAATAGACACTCATTGCATTGTCCTCTTCATTTTAGACTGTAGTGAAATGGACGAAGTGCTCTTTCTGGCATTTTTCAGAAAACACATAAAGGTTGTTAGCTCTAGAAGTTATGAGCTCAAAGCGACTTGTGGAGTTTGTCACTCAACTTCCTCCAGTTTTACTAATCCTGAAACTCTCACACAGATCCCCACCTCAACAATATTTAGACATTTTGCAGGCCAGAAGGTGTGCTGACTATCCTGGAAACATTCTGTTTGTCCTCTAAAGGCACAATCTGTGGTGAGAAACTACCTAAAATCATGAGGTATATAAACAAATTGCGGTTCCTGTACCTTATTTGTTGAATGCTTTTAAAAACAATTTAATTAAGCTGTCACATGGAGAGTTACACTTTGAAAGATGGCCAAGAAAAAGTGAGTCAGAAAATGAGATGTTTAGTTTCAGATCACTTTAATTGCACCTACAAGCTGTAATGACTATGAACATGTATTTATCATTGTAAAAGCCAATATGGCATGTAAATTCAGGCTGGGAACAGTTACTAAAACTCATCAGAATTTTAGAATCCAGCAGCGTTTCAGAAAAGGATGACTTTTCAATGCAGTATAACAAATGGGCAAAAAACTGAAATACAAATGTTCTGTTTACTGCTTCTAAAATTTGACAAAGAAGCTAAGGGAAAAGAGATTCTAGGTTTTTTGTTTTTTAAACTGTTATGCAAGGTTTGTTCTGCTCTATAATGGTTTAGTGGATATCTCATTAACTTACTCCAAGAAGTAACAGTTCTCTGTACATCACTGACTTTTACGGTGTGTAGAATATAAAAACAAATGTGTTTATAATGTTTAGAAATCTCACAATCTGAGTGCTAAATGTCATCCCTTCAACTCCAAGAACACCAGTTTATGGTGGCAGCCTTACTTAATAACATAACACCTACTACAGGATACCTGCTTTGGAACATTGGTATTTCAGAGGCATGAATAAGTTAAACACATCAGACTTAAGGCAAATGAGCCATACCTGAGTAAGTCAACAGCCACGCCAAATTGTGTTAAAACACAAAGGATGTGTAAAAAACATGGATTATTTTGTAAATAGTCTTTCAGATGGTACTTCCATATGAGAGTTTTTACTTTGGAATGGTACTTCCAAGGGCACTGATAGATATTCCCTTCCAAGTGCTGCTGGAACACTGGAAAACACTGTCTCCAAACACTCACTAATGGTCACCCTTTGCAAGAAGGTTTTTCACATAACCCTACTATTTGTGTACTGAAGAGAATTTCAGGGAAGATGCTCACACAATCTAGCCTACCAATGACAACTACGGACAAAGTAGCGTCCAGAGTAAGGATGGCAACGATGAGTACAATTAAACAATTTCAGTCACATGCAGTATGAATGTGTTCCAGGTGTTCTTTTAAAATACTTACTGAGAGAGATTTAGACTCATGACCCCATTTCACAGAAACCAAGACATGAAGTTACAGTGCAGAGAAAGGGAGCAAAAGAGCCTCCAATAAACGTCCATCATTTCTGCTTCCCTGACATACCATAATTTACTTCTGATATAAGGTGTACCTTACTATGGATAGAGACAGGTAGTGAGATTGAGATAAGCCATACGTAGAGACAGAGTAAAGAGGGCAAGCATCTGAGGAGGAGAAATCTGAACTGTTCTGTGAACAGTATCTCTGCACACCCTCAGTGCCAGTTTGTTTCAAGGAAGTTTTACAAAAGTTAATGCAGCATGCATTAATTCAAGCAAAAAGCTGCAGTCTTCTGGTGTACCAAATGCTGTACTTTGTTTGGTTGGTTTTTCTTTAATTCTTCCCACGTCAGTTTTCAAATGTAACAACTCTAAATGGTATTTACCATGTCACAATGTAAGTAATAGAGCAACTGGGAGGGATGTTTTGGTTCTTCAGTCTGAGATCCCTCATATTACATGCACATAAAGACAAAATGTACTTCTCATCTTATCTACTCCCGCTCAACTGATAAAACAACATAAGCACTTTACCTTCTGCTGTGATAAACCAGGCGTTAGGTGCTTCTTCATTCAATTTTGAATCTGGAGGGAGAGTCAGTTTCAACAGAAAATGAATTATCTGACCAGGAGCTGCACTCAGTGAAGGAAGCTGAATGTTTGGAGCAGATTTAGGCAGCTTCGGAAGGTTTGCTATTTGGTCCTTTTGCACAGCAGGATTATCTGTGACAGTGCAGTTTTCTGGATTCAGGATAGGCAACTATCAGTAGAAATCAAAGTATTAATCTTCCTTTGTACTGGTACAGCAAATAAGCTTTCAAAACACAATCTCACTTTCACAGCTGACATGGACTAGGTAAACAAACACATGACAATACAGCTACTGTACTGAAACTCTGATAGAGTGCAATAATACTGCAGTGACAGGCAGAGAAAAGGAAGGACAAAATGACTTCCTAAATTAAAAGGATGAAACTGACTGAGTCCCAGGAAATTATTTACTATTAAAATCATAAAATCTGTAACTGTTTTACAGCACCCACTACTTTAAATTTTTAACATTTGCTTTATATTTTTATTTGAAATAAATTTTGAAGATATTTTCTCCTGACTGGGTGCTACCTGTACCCTTTGGTAATAAAATCCAAGAATCTAACTATGCAGATTATACAGCAAAGTAAACAGCAATCTCCAAGAAAATGCACCAAGACGTTACATGGTATGAACATTTAAACACATATTTAGCTCTCATACTGTGAAATGCAAGGAACTTACAAGAAAACAGTAGGACAATTACATCATCTATTTATGAGAACGTTAAAACATGGTGCCATTACGAGATGGACAGCGGTTGGAAAGCAAATCTGTTTTGCTTTCATGTTGACAAGCACACCAAGTGCTGCTGTATTTGAAAGCGGATTTCATTTGGCAACTTGAAAGACCCAAATAAGGAATCTATGAAATTCTGCACAGCACACACTAAAACTTCATGTTTAACGTAAGTTTAGAAGTTCAGAACCATAACAATAAAATCAAGACATCATAGTACACATATTTGCCAAATTTGGAAGAATTTGGATCGATAAACTTTAGGTTTTGGAACTACAGCAGAGTAGTCTGCTCTCCCCATAAGTTACATTACAACTGTTGTTGACTTTTCTCTCCAGATAACTGCTGCAAGCTATTGTTTCTGTATTTTATATTCTCAACATTGTGCATATTTTTGGGTATACTTTGAGATCAGAAACACGGATGCAGAAGTAGAGACAATAGCATCAACAAATACAGGGCCTATTACAAACCCTGTGGGGAGAAAGTAAGCTATTGCACAATAAGCTACACAGAAATACACAAAGCACAAAGGGTGACATTTGCTCTGGCGTACAACAGTTTATGCAGTAGTAAATGTAGAATAGATGAAATAAGGCAAAAATGACACCTTAGATTGTCATCTAATCTTTGGGGTAGGCTATGGATCACAACTTAAGTCAATGGCCTCCACAAACCACACCTTATGACTTAATTACAGGACCTGTTAATTGATTTCAAATTCCACTCACTATTAAGGAAATTGCCATTGTTCGCAACATTATTTTCATACTGAAAAACTGGGCTACAGTATTTAATAGCTCATATTTCAGTATTAGTACTTAATAGAGGATAATCACTGTTTTCATGCAGAAGCTGCCTTCCAAGGACTAGGACTTTGAACAAGGACGCTAGCAGATGATGTTTGTCAGATCATCACAAAACATTATGTGAATGTAGTTAGCAAAAAGTTTATAAGCTATATGATTTTTTATACCATTTGCCAAAGTCTGTAACAGTAATTTACACCAAGAAACACCACTGTCAGACTGTTTAATAAATATTACTTGCCATAGATAGAATTTTTGTTTCCAAATCCAGCACTTTAATCTGATGGTTATTTGTGTCTGCAACGTACATCAAACGGCTGTTTTCTTCAACACACAAACCGCCTGGTTCATTAAAAGTCGACTGTGTAAAGCTGGAGCCGATAACATTGCTTGCTTCTCCTGTGCCTGCCAGGGTAGCACAACTCTTCGTTTTGGGATCTACAACCTTAATCTAAGATTTAAAAAAAAGACCAAAAATAAAAACCAACAACACTTTCTGAAAAAAAAAACAACCAGAATTAAGAAGTTCTGCATTATATTATATCCCACATTTTCAGAAGCCAGTGCTAAACTTGATTCTCTTAGCTAACAAGTGTGTGTCCTAAAAGATAGGTTATCATATTTCACCAAAACCCTTCTTTCTTCCTGGGCTTCATTCAGGCTTCATTCAGTTTTCTCTACTTAAGGCACCTATCCCTTTGGTATAAGCATATGCTGAATGTTTTTTTTCTAGTATTTGTTGCCGTTCTGAAAACATTTGCAAAATAGTAAGACAACAAAACCGGGAGGTTAACTTTTAAATATGTTTTTCTAAAAATGGACGAGTTAATTCTTAAAGTTATAGCAAAAAAGTTGATAATGTCGTAATGCTTTAAGCAAAATTTCATTTGTCCCTGAAACTTTAATGAGTGTTTATTGATACCTACCTTAGTCTTCAAGTAAAACAAATTACTTGCCTTTAGTGCAATTAATCAACATACAGCTAGTAACTTTATGGACGTGAAAGTTTACACAATGTCATGTGAAAACAATCAGATAAAACAATGTCTCAACTTTGAATTCCCAGGGGTAATTCTAAACAGGGGTGGCTTTTCTGAGGAAAGAGTCAGTTCCCTTGCTCTCCCAGTTTTATCAAACCTGCAGTACTCCTGAATAAGCATTCCTAGTTGTTTTGCCACAGTTCAGCATCTTTAGAAAGATAGAAGGAATGAGCCTTTAGTTAGAACAGCAACTTGGCACAAAACTGACCTTCCTCAAGGGGCCATCATATCAACACAGAAGCATATGGCAACAAAACAATGGGTAAAGAGAAGGACCCATGAAGGAAGGAAGGAAGGAAAAAAACCTACAAAACAACTCTTATCATTTGTTTCTTCAGCTCAACCAAGCACAGTCTTCATACATTCTGAAAATAATCTCTTACAGTAATAAAAATTGTGAAGCTTGTATATATCAAGCTACTACACGCTTACCTTATGATTATAGGAATCTGCCACATATAGCAGTTTTCTTTTCTTGTCCCATGTTACTCCTAGGGGATGCTGCAGCTTGGCATTTATGCCTGCTCCATCCACATCACCAAAGGCAAACAAATTCTGAGGAAGTATGTTATCAAATGAAATTATTTGATTATTCAATGCTGGCATTAATTTAAATTGTTGGAATTAAATGGAAATTCACTGACAAAAAAAATAATCAAGACAACTTCCAAAGAAGGAAACTGAAAACTAGGAAGCAAGGATGCTAATGATGGAAATGGAAATTATCACATTTAAGTTATCAGTATGAATCCAGCTGGCTTTAATGACCACGCAATGCAGTTTCTGTTCAACTATCTCATAAACAAGTCATTTTGTATCTGAGGAGCAACAGTCTGCATTACAACCTGAGCACCACAACCGGCACACATTGCATTTCAAGCAGTGAAGTTAAGAAACTGATGGCCACAGAAACTAATTTACCCTCTCACCCCAAAAGTGGTTCCTCCAGGTCAGGCTTGAGGAATATTAGTAGGGCAGTGTGGGGAAGTTTGAAGTGATTACCAATGGATCTCTCTCTCCTCCTACAAGGTGTTTCACAGCTCCATCTTTCAGAGAGATCATTCGCACAGTGCTGCTCTCACTATCTGCTACAAAAAGGCAGTTCCATGGTTCTTCGGAAGCCAGAGAGAGTCCAGAAGGTTGTGCAAAGCCGGCCTTATGAGGGTATGCATTGTTCCTGTTCTCTTCATTTCCACTCCCAGCAAATCGAAGACAGACTCCTTTCTTTAAATCGCTAAAGGAAAACAGTACTTATTTTCAAGAATAAGTCTGACATACTTCAGATGTTATGCATAAACAGAAAATACAGGAAGAGCACTTGTGAGTTATAAAAACAACTGTACTATTACAGCACACAAAATTACTCAAAGGCTTTGTGCTATCTTTTAATTCAACTTAGTTTATCATTCATCACTAATAATTCAAATGGAATGAAAAGTAACATTCAATTGTACAACTCAACCTTATCAAGTCATATAGCTTTCTAGCAAAAGTAGCATATTTCATTTCCTGTAACAGATGTGGGTAAAAGCACGTAGACTTTCAAGGACACAAGCTTTTTAAGTCTGAACAGAAACAGCAAGCTTTAAGCTAAGTACAGGTTGAGATAAATTACTTTAATTGGTTTATCTGTCTCTTCGGGGTTTGAAGGCTAGTTATCCAGACAAACAGCTGTTTCACATGTCTCTTATTGCAACTGCTTACCTTCCCTTTGGAAGTTTTCCACCTTCCAACATCAGTGCCCATACCTGATGAATGCCTGCCATTGCTATCCATAAAACATCATCTTCCTGGGTCCCTGAAACTTTAAAAAAAAAAAAGGATATATAAGAACAGATAAAAAAGAACCAAAAAACAAAGACCACCCTTTGTAAATGTTTCATAAAACAAATAAGCCAACAAACCAAGCCTGCCATCCCCACTACTCCGGCTCACTGTTGACCACAGGGAAAACCAAAAGCCAAACAACCAAGCCACAGAGCAAGAGAGTGTCTTTCATTTACCAAGAAATCTGCTACTGTTCTTATATTCTCTTCCCAAGGATACAGAATTATGTTTTTAATGTGACATTCTGATCAAGCATATATTGAGCATCTAATTTTTTCCAATGCTAACATGTATCAGTCCAAATCTATAAAATTAAACAAAGCTCTCCTAGATAATATATCACAAATAAAATGACAGAAATAGAAACAGAACAATATTCAAGTGCTCTATAGCTCAAAATATATCATATTACATAAGAAAGAACATATGAACACCTATGCAGTTGTGAAAGGCCCTTAGAAGTTACTTCTCTTACGTTTTTTGCAAAGGCTAAGGAACAGAAAAGTCAACTTTCAGTAACTGCATTAAAATGGGGACAGTTATCTTTCTGACACTGTACTAGCTCACACGCATTGAATACCATTCTTTGATTTAGTCTGACACAACATTAAAATGGTTTTCTAAATGGATGAATCAGATATTAGAATTACCTACTAGCTCATCAACAGAAAAGTACTTCTAAATGGCTCACAGATACTTTTTAACACACATGAACTCATAAAACAACATACATCTCACAGCTATTCCTGGAAACAACCCCTTGGACTAGCCCTTGCTCACTCTTATTTGAAGGTTTCAAAATAAAAGCAATTATACGTAAAACACTTGCCAACATCTTAGATCTGTGAAGTTAGTCCAAAGCAATCTTTCTAAAATGAAATTGCCACTATTGCCCCAATTGATATTCCGCTGCTGTTCCTTCAATCCTAAATCTGTCTTTGCACTGCAAACTGCAAGCAGAAAAAAAACAGCATCCCATCTCCAGCATCAATTTCCTCACTGTGAGCCCTCTTAGCAGTAGCACTGGTATGACAATAATGTAGTTCGGGTTCAGCCTCTCCTGTTTCTTGGATGAAGATATAAGTTTCTAAGACAGTGATCAGAGGAACTCTGCTGACCCTCTCCTGCACTTCCACATAGCTCCACGTTTTTCATGCAAAGTGGAGTTCCAAGAATAAAAGTCAGACTTCTGAAGTACCTGAATGCTTTTTGTTGAGACAGAAGGTTTGCAAAATGAGTTGGAAAACAAACATTTTATGAGTCATCAGAGACACTACCAAAGCACTGGCAATACCAGTGCCCTTCCTCACATACCTAACAAAACCCCCCAAAGCACAGAATCCCCTTTGGTTTCAGCATGCTTCTAAGAGATTTAATTGAGAAAATAGAAAAATTTCAATACTTCCTACATACAGTATATGACCAACTTCCAGGATTTTGTGTCTATGCTGCATAGCTTGTACTTTTCAGGTGCTATAATTTTGAGGATCCCAAAAAGAATAATGTTAAAATCAGTGGTTGACTCTGCCAGGGAGCTTTTCATCTTGCTGTGCTGCACAGTTCAATCTGAGGGGTGTGGAAAATGGCTTTGTTCATTATTTAATGTTCACTTCACCCAACAATTAAACGAAACAGTAAGACTAGAGCTGAGCACTTCATGGAATTCTATTCCATAAAATCCAATTTCTGTAATTCCACCCACTGTTGCTCCCCTGTGACAGCTATAAGGTTTAAACAGTCCTCTAATTCTGCACATCAAAAGGCTTATCAAACATGTGGTACAGGAAAGAAGTATAAATATTAATTTCAAATTTTACAGAATATGCAAAATCAACAGAGATAAGATTCTTCATCTGGAGATCAAGAGAGGAAAAGTAAATAAGAACTCTGCAATCGCTGTAACAAATATTTTCTTCTGGACAGCAGTTAAAACAAATGGAATGGATAAAGCACAGAAACAGTACGAGCATACTAAGTTGTGGAAAATATGCCAGAGCTTCAATAGAAAAAAATTACACAAAACCAGAAAAACAAAACCAATGCCAGTGGCCACACAGAAAACATTTTTTTTTAGTCATACAGTGCTCCTGACAGTACAGAGTTTAATGTTATATGCTCTGAAATTAAAACAGTCAAAAAAGCCTCAGACTCTTATTTAAGGATAAAACAGTTTGGGGACACACTACCACTGTCATCCTTGTACGGTTCTTGCAGAAGAAGGGAACCGGGGAGAACTAGCTTGCTGAAGTTACGATAATGCCAGCATTACCATAACTCCTTATCATCCTTGACTGGAAAGAATTTATTTTTGAAGAATTTATTATAAAACAACATAAAAGAACAAAGCAACTCTTTTACATTTATTCAATTAAGCACCACATTCCAAACTGTCTTGGAGCTGCTTTAAAAATCCAGTGTAGTTTCTCCTTATTAGGGTATGTACTTTCTTATCTTCAGTGCTGCCTGTATCAAAGCAGAGTATGGCTTACTAAAGTGATATACTTATGTTATAAAGGTTCACTAATAATAAGCTAGAGCTCTGAATTTCTGTGATGTGGTATATAATATTTCAGTGCTTTTTAAGTTCCTGAGTCTGCCTCTGCTATATATCTGTGTTTTAAGGGCTCATAATCCTGTTCGTACACACGCTCAGTTTGAAGTAGTTCAGGAATACTGCTGACCTTTTTAAGGCACTGATCTGAACACACCAAACCCACCATCTTTTGTAGCAGGCAACATCTACTTGAAGAGATTCCATTCCCAGGCCTACTGCACACTTCCAGTTGCCTGTCTGGGGATTTCATGCTTACTTCCAGTCTGGGAATTAACAGTCTGGAAATCAAAGTCACATTTCACAGCTAGCACCATTGACATTTTCTAAATTGAAGTTTGAAAATATTACTCGTGTCTACTAATTTTATCTTTTAAAAATGCCACAGTAACAAAGAAGACTGTTGGTACACTCATGTTGTGCAAAACCACAAGAGGCAAAAAAGGCTGATCAACAGCCCCCTCCTCTTACAGACACATATGCTGCATATGCATGCATATGAATAGAAGTCCTGTCCTCACTTAAGTCAGTGGAAGTTTAGCAAACTGAATTCAAATCTGACCAACACAACGGCTAGAGAATCACTGCTCTTTTTTCAGTGAGACAGAGACAGCAAATTGCAAAAACAAATGCATTAGCACTCTAAGCCTGGACTGTTACATGTATACATCATCCTTTTTGGAGGAGTAAAAATTAGTTCTTTCTTTTTTCCCGTGCTTTCCAGTTCTCTTTCACTTACTTCTGCAACATGCAAACAGCATAATCTTTCATGAAACAAAATGCATTTAGAATTTTCCTCCTTAGTAAACTACTCCTAACCTCTAATCAAGGGAAATCCGTGGACATGAATAGCACGGGATGTCAAACTTTGAGAGATAAAAGGGAACTAAAAATAACCGCTATGATCTGATGGCATTTTTTTAACATGGAAGTACTAACTTAGATTATCTACTGATGGGATACAATAACGCAACTACAAAAAAGCTAAGCTTGGTTACATGTTTTATTCATTATTGTTTAAGAAGAACAACCACATACACTTGAGCCTAGGTCAGTACTGCACTCCTCCTCTACAAACTTCCCACACTGGAAAGTGTTTTCAGCATCAAACTAGGTCAGCTCAGAAACCACTCATCCAGACCCTAGAATGCTCAACAGAGCCTCTGTAAGATTTGTCAGGGATGTTTACTTTCAGCAGATCTTCATCTGGAACTTTACATTAGAAACAGTATCCAACACCTACAAGTGTTTAGGAATCTGACAAGCAGTTTTAACATCTTTCTAATTCACAAACAAGACTTATACGCTGTGGAAGGAAGAAACCGTATAGGAAACCATCATTACAGGTACAAATATCATACTTTATATACACAGAGGGCACTGAAAAGTCATGGAATTCAAGATATTACTGAGTTTGACATCTGTTAAAATGGTAACTGCTAAACCAAATGTTTCTTCTACTACAGAAAATCATCATCATCCATTTTGTCAAGATTTAGAGAAGTCTTACTAGAAAATAAGTCTGTCAAACTAAATTGTATAGGATTACTGCTGGAAATTCAGTCACAGCTCTCATGTTATGTTCCTCTCAAAGACAGGCTTATACTTATGTCAATATCTAATTTCTTGACCAAAATCTACAGTGAATATGTAAAATATTATTAAAGTCTACTGGTATTACTACTCAGCAATACCATAAACTCTTTCATCACTTAATGACTACCTACAAATGGATTTAGTTTGAGAAGACAGACAAAGCTGTCTCACATATTTCTAACGTGACTTTCTGTGCCATTTATGTCAATGGAGCAGACGGTGCCCAAAGCTGAGTATAGGTATCTCTGAGCTTGTGTTTCGCACTGGAAACACATGAAGAGATGAGAAGGCCTTCTGAATTTCAACTAAGTCTGCACTGATACATCATGTAGTCATATCATATATGCAACATACATTTAGAGCACTTCAAATTTTGAACTGTTAAGAAAAATGATTCCTAATTAAAGTCTGATGATCTCATGAAGGAGCCCTTTAATTTTCAGCTATAACCAAGGAAAATTCCTTTCACAAGGCAATGAAGGCTAGAGCCTCAATGCCAGAATGAGACCAAACCAGAAGGGAAAAGAAAACTGTTATGTAGAAAAACATGCTTCCAAGATAGAGATAGTTCAGACACAGTTCACCACGTAGTGTTAATTACTTATAGCTGAAGTGATTATTACTTTATTTTACTTTTGTTTGTAAAATTAGGGGAGAATTGCTAGGAGTAATTCAGAAAAAACAAAGAGTATTTCCTTGGGAATGCAGTTGTACAAAATAATCGTCTAGTGGAACCACAAGAAAAGAACTGTACATACTTTTACCAGTATTACAAGGTACAGTACTTCCATTTAAATAGTATCTGTGTAAAACCTACACTGAATTAAAAGTTCCCAGCTAGTTTACTGAAAGCATGGTCAACGCTGTGCTTGGGAGGATCTATAAATAGGATACAATCATGCAACTTAAGACTGGATTTTGGAATGTGAAACACACAGTTATGTCATCAAGCACAGGTCATTGTCCTGTTCCTCCCAGCAAGAATGCAGCTATCAAGAACATTTCACACTCAGATCAACTGTGCATTTAAGCATCACTTGCTTTCAACACTCAATGAATAAAAATAGAAGAGGACAACAGAGAATGCTAAAAAAGCACACAGTAATTTAAAAATGTATTTTTAAGCTGCTGGCCCTTCCCCTGTATTGTGTATTTCCTACATAATCCATATCAATGCAAATTTCAGCACCACTTTGGACAACAGAATCTAACCCATGGAGTTCATTCAAGACTTTTAAAGGGGAAGGGCAAAACAGAAGCTTAGTAGCTTCAATTAAAGATGGCAAGGAAGAATACTGTCTATCTGAATCCCAGCACAATGTTTGTCTTAACTCCCCTACCTTAGGGAGACATTTTTATCAACTTTCTCTTAAGAGGTATTTCACTCGTTTAACCTCTTTGCCTCAAGTTTCAGCATCTGTATAAAATACGAAACAGAAGCTTGTTATCCCATGGAAGTATTGTCAGGATGGTTGAAAGTACAATAGCAGCATGTGCTGTGAAGATGAACTTATCTATGCCTTCATTAACTTTTCTTCTCAATATTTTTATCTTCAGCATATATGCAAAGCAAGTTCTAATCACACAGAACTGTCTACCAACGTGGATACATCCAGTTTTCATAAAGATGATATCATATCTTTTCAGGTCTTTGGTTTTGCTCATCTGATTAAATGAGAACTTTATCCTTACGAACACAGATCTCCAAAAATGATCAGATACCACAGTACTGAACTGCATATGGAATTAAGAAGTCTGACTCTTAGGTATACTTAGAGGTGAATTAACACAAAAAAAGTCATTCACTGAAAATTAACACAAAAAAAGTCATTCACTGAAACCATTTCCTGTATTGTCACAACAGATGTCAGCAACAGATTTGAGGACTTCAGTGGGCTTTGAATCAGGCTTAACGTCATCTGGAATACATGAGACAACTGAAATGTTACAACTAAGCTTTGTATTTATTTCACACCTTTGTGCCTACTGCCTCAAAGTGATAATGATTTCTGAACACAGTTGGAGGATTAACTGAGGGCTTTTCTTGGTTCTGTGCATGGCACCCTTTATTTAGACCATAATCTGAACTTAAGTTCACAGCAAACAATACATTAAAAATTTATGATTGATCGATACTTACTCTAAACTTTATGTAGGAGGATTAATCTTTGAAGAGATTGACACAGGGAAAAAAATAATCTCTCAAGACATAACCTTTCCCTCTGACACTCTGAAAAAGGTCAGCAGAAGATGTTTAATACTGCTTTCATCTTTTTTTTCTCCTCCTCCCATGTTTTGATTAACATGGCCTTGGGCATTGAAAGGAAACTCACAGAAGCATTACTTGTTTAAAAACTGTAATATCCATAAATCTACATTCTGAAAAAAAATGCTTCTTGTACAGTTTAAATTACATACATCTATGGAAAATAGAGAAGCATGAATCTATTTTCCATATGCCATTCCAGTTCTGGCAAAAGTCAGAATTATAAATTACAAAATTTGGAATAATGAACCTTAAGTTTTTCAAACATGCATACACTCCCACAGCTTGCAGTTACGGTAAAGAAATGGGTGCTACTTTGCAGATGCAAACAAAAGTCATTTGGGAAACTGATTAATTTATTCATTCATCCAAATGCACTAATAGATATGGGCAAAACAGTTTTGACAACTTGTAGACAGCACACTGAGAGTCACCAACAGAAGTCTGGGTTTCTGCCCAGGGACAGTTCTCTATTTGTTAGAGACTTACAACATTAGTTAGCTTCATATGGGTTTACCAAATAACAAATGCATCCCATCCCATCCCATCCCATTCTAATGGATCTTAAGAGAATATTCTACCAGGTTCAAGCAACTTGAACCTAGTACAACCCAGTACAACCCCGACAAACCCTACCTAATGAGTTTTTTAGTGTTAACAAACCCAAGGAAAAAACAAAACAAAACAAAAAAACTCACTGCAGCTCATGACTGTATCTATGCCATAAGGCAAATGTGCTGGAAACTACAACAAACAGTCCTGGCTCCTTGTGCACAATCTGGTAGTTTTTGTGCTTCATCTTAAGACAGTGTTCCAGTGAGTGTCACTTGTTCACTTGTTCAAGACTCCTCTGATTCTTCTAGTTTCCTTGAAAATGGTGACTTAATTGCAATTTTGGTCCCCTGAAAACAGTTATCTTCAAATTTCTGTGGCACTCCCAAAAACACTGCACATGCACCAAGAATAAGCAAGCACTTTTACAAACTGCTCACCGCTGCTGTCAACATTTTGACAAATTTCATTTAACTCCAATCCCCCAGAAAAACTCCCTAAAACCTAAAACACACAGATTGCTGCACAGAGTTCAACTCCAACTACATGTTTTGAACTTCATTTCACAAATCTAATGAAATGAATGTGACACCATAATATAAAGTATCAGAAACACCTTTCAAGAAAGCTGCATCAAGAAGACTGTCCTGAGGCTGCTGCTCTGACATATAAGGCTGTTTTAAGAGACTCTTGCAGGAGCAGGAGGGAAAGGAACTGAGGCAGCTGTCCGCAGGACATGCTCAGCCCAAGGAACATAGGAGGAAGATACCTTATAGCGAGCAGAACTGGCATACTGCAGCCTGGGATGGTGCAAAGGAGTCTTCACTTTTGTTTTATACCACTTTCTGAGAGCTGTTATTGTAAATGCTAACCACATACTCCAAGGAGAACAGAGAGCAAATCCTCCACACTATAACACTGACTTAAAGAGGCTTCAAGAAGCGATCTAATTCATTACCTCTCTTCTAGGAGATACTGTACACTTCCCATCTACAGCTCATGACAGCTCTCTCTACTTATAGTGTACTGAAGAGATTTATGTAGATATTACAATCATTTACCTTTTCCCTACCTTACCTTACTCACACAAAACCATATCAAAACTCTTAAAAAACCCTAAAAGAAGCCCCTCCATTTTACCTATCTATCCTATTATCCTCTCAAAGAAGATTAAATCCATTTAATCTCCTCTGAAATTCAAAGTTTTATTATACTTTTTTAGAGATCTAAGCAGCCAACCAACTGGTAGGATGTGATTGAATATGAAAAAATTCTACACTGGTCTGAAAACAGTGCATTTAAAAAATCTGATTTTGATATAAACACTGATAAAAATTCAGCAATGTTAAACAGTGCAGATGACTAATCCTTTACAGGTGACTAATTCAGTGATTACTGTGTTCATGTTGATAACAATCATATCATTTAACATTTCACTTAACAATCAGAGCTCTCAAAAATAAAAGTATCAACAGATACTCAGCTACTGGTAGATGCAGGAAAAAAAGCACCATAAAAATGGCAAAGTATAATTAATGTATATTTTGAATAGTTTTGTTAAGAGGATTAAGTTTCTGATGCACTGGCGCAGTACTTATTGAGTTCCACTACTGAACTATAAAACAGCTCTGCACCAACATCCCACGGCAATCGGGTTGCTGGTTCAAGATAAAATGAAAACTATACCACAAAGACACAACAGTCTACTGGTTCACAAAAGCAAAATCAGATTGGGAAAAAATCATTAACAGCAACACAAATCTGGTGAGACCCTCTTTCAGCTTTTCTTAAGTAAGATTCTGTAGGACCCTTAATTTGTAAGCGTCACTGACAGTGTTAAACATAAAACTGATGCTTATGGCTTACTTTAGTAATAAAGGCTGTTGGCAGTACACTTTATATAATGACAGTGTATTTGTACCCTAAGACTATTACATAATCAGCATTCATTAACTAGCTACACATTCTCTTAAACTAAATTTGAGTGCTTTTTCCTCCCTGATGCAAAGGTTTTATGCCACAGACAATCATTTTCTGTCATTAAGGAACTTGCATTTGCAAGTTCTAAATCATACTGAAATGGAAACATAAGAAAGGAGAACACTAACTCTCAGTTAACAACATTTTAAAATGTGGCAGTTATGTGATGTCAGGCTCAGGAATGTGTTACGTTAATCAGGAAGGAAAAACACTTAAATCCTCAGAAGATGAATTTTGCATACTATCTTGCAAAGACTTCATTATTATCCCCTGATGCTTGGAAGGTGCTTTCTGAGGTGTTCTTCTTCTGTTTGAATTTATCATGATCTATTAGTCTAACATTTCACAGGAATAAACAGGAATAAGGGGAAGTCACCAGATAAAATTTATTTCCTGAACTCAAATATTTACACATGGTGAGATGTCTGTACAGTCAAGGAAAGGAACTTTAGACAATGTCCACTTCCTGTAAAATACAGCCGCTTCTTCAGCCATCCTGGCATAAAGTGGTGGCCTAGTAAAAACAATCATAATGTCCTTCTGTATTCTGACTGAGCAAATACATAACCTTCTACAAAAGAATTTTTCTTCAGGTCGGTTAACAGCTCACATTTTTTGAGGATTCACATCAGAAACAGTCTCAGCAGATAATGGAGGTACTCATGCAAACTTGACTGTAAAGTACATGTTACTCTTTCATGTTTCAGGTTACTACCATAACAGGAAAACATTTAGCAAACACTCATGCACGTGAGATTTTGTTAAAGGTTCAACTGAAACTGCACCTGAATTTCCGAAGACCACATCCCATGGAGAGCTGATAGGCTGTTCTTCCCCTTTTGCGCCACCTTCTTTATCAACACCTTGTATCCCAATGCCTGCTACAGTGGTCACAATCTCTAATTCCAGGTCAACCTGTAAGAAGCAAAATTATATACACTAAATATACAACAGCAACCGTAGTTAAAACAGAGGTAATACGGATAATCTGAGCTAGCTATGTAAAAAAACGAATATCTTTGCAAGTTAAATCCAAATCCTAATAAATTCCAAGTATTTGCTAATGAAGGAAAATTGTTAATTTTACCATAATGTTTTCTGCTGGTGGTAGGAGGGTAAGGCAGCAGAAAAAACAAATGACTGCAATTCTCTTCCAGATGCACCGAAAATTAACACTGGTCTGTCAAGATTTGGTCAGCAATTTTGGAAGAAAGCATTAAAATATTCTAGAGAAGCATTTCAGATGGACAATGGATATGGATATTTTAAACTTCTAAAGGAATATGCTATAAAGGCTCAGATATTGTAAAATTATTTCTTGTCATGAGATAAAATGACCTATACAAAGCAAATTATATTTGCAACTCATTTCATGCCTTGGAGGAAAAGAAATTTTTTTTCCTGCAATCTAAATCTATTTATCTTTCCTTCCTCCTTTGTTTATATTCTAAGTGACTTCTAATATCTCTCTTTTAATAATAAAGTAATATGACATTGCTTCAGCAAACTTCTCATTATTCTAAATTCGACCTAACTGGGTTTAAGATCCAACTCCATTTAAATGTTAATAGCAACATTCCTACGTGCTAGAAACTTGCAATTGTTTAACAGAAAAAAAAAACCATGTGGATTAAAGCAGGTACCTCTACTTTATAGACCCAAACACTTAGATATCCACCAAACCGTAAGAATACAATAACTTCAGATAAGAATCTGCCACAACTGGAAGCGAAACAAAAACAACTTCTGTTTCCAACACTAAGAATAGATACTTCTTATAACAGGAAAGTAAGAGTCACTAGAAGTAGCACACAGCTTCATCTCAAAGGAAGTACAAAAGATATATGCAGCCCTTTAAAAAACCACTATACAAAAGCATTTTTTAGGAAGATATTAGGCCAAATTTCTTTCTTGACATTGAGAGCATTTGTAGAAGAAGTCACTTGGTATAAATTTTCAAGTAACTAGGGCAAGGCACAAGAGATAAAGTTTGCTTATGGAAAAATTACCTTTCTAATCAGATGATTTTCTGTATCAGCTACGTAAATTACATTATTTTTTATAGCAACGCCTTGTGGTGAGTTGAAAGCTGCCTCTGAAAATCTTCCATCTTTTCGTCCGCTATTTGGACCTATAAATGAATCAAAGCAAACTCAACATTCATTTTAGAAAAAGAAACCCGAAAATAAACAGTCTATTTAAAGCCGTAAGATAATCACATATTCTAAAAGATGCTTTCCTAGTGACTTTTCGAGTTTACATTACTTACATTTTGTGTAGCCTCATTTCAGTCACTGTGATGTGTAATTGCTATAGCCTGATACTAAGTTTTGAACTCATTCTCCACATGTTCTCTGCATCTTTAAGATTCTCTTTCAGAGGAAAGTCTTAGTAGGATTCTACATCGCTCCTGTTCCATTTTGCTAAGAGACAATATTAACTGTGGAAGACAACACTCAAAAACTCTTTTTTAATTCCTAATTACATTAAAGCAAGTCAGCAGCAAAGATTTTAAATTCCAAACTCAATTCCATTTCAATGGTTTCAATTTTACTGTAAATACAATGAAACTAGTATTTGATTGGCAGAACTTTCTCACTACTAATAAAAACTTAGCAAAAAGATGACATGCAACTAATGACATGGAAGAACAGTGAGAATGATGGAGTGACAGCCTTCTGCACAGCACAATGAAGAAATAGAGAGAAATGTGACCTCGACAAAACAGTATCAATGTAAGCATGGTATTTTAGATGGAGTAACATTTAAAATGCATCAGCACTATGTGTCAGCAGAAGACATTTAAATACGAGTTACGTGCGCAACACGATTTATGATGCAAATATAGCAATTTCAACCTTTGTGCATGCCCACATTTATTACTGTATTATCAACTTCATTACATTATTTTCTGCCCACAGAATCATTTAACTGAGTCACTAAAATACACAAACTTTTACGACTTACTGTCAGAATACAATTCAATGAACAAACATGAAATACTGAGGTACTAGTGTGTCGGATTCCAGTCATTCCTCTTGTAACTAGGACACAGCACAGAGTGCCATGGGAACTGAGGTACTAATTCAGAGATTAGGACACTTCCCTCCAAGTTGCTCTTTACTTAACATCCCAGAATACTGATGGTACTTCTCTGGCAGAGAC
The DNA here is from genome assembly GCA_024606505.1 of Aquila spilogaster. Classification (NCBI taxonomy): domain Eukaryota; kingdom Metazoa; phylum Chordata; class Aves; order Accipitriformes; family Accipitridae; genus Aquila; species Aquila spilogaster. The sequence goes on from JANHGO010000012.1 coordinate 12,056,475, forward strand.
TTCAGCTCACATACAAAACAGAAACCAAACTGTCTGACTCTTGTCACAATAAACCCTGTTTGTACTTCCTGCAGAAGAGCATTGAGACTGATGCTTTGACCAAGGTTCACTTGGATAATGACTCAGTGCACTGTTCCTTCAAACAATTAAAGTTCTTCTTTCTTTCTTAAAACAGTAGTACCACTGGTGTATGAAGTTTGATGATCCCATTGAGAGGTGCTCTTCATTCAAAAACAAAAAGCACCCCCGAAACACACAACCACCATAATACAATATTCTCTTTTTCCTCTTGGAAAGGGAAGCATTCTTATCTCTTTTCCCTATCTTGCTGCTAGATGTGGATATACATCACTTAAATCTAAATGCATGTGAAACTCTTTCAGAAGAAAGAAAAACTGTATTTCTTGTAATTTGTATTAGCTGTCACATAAAAACACAGAACTTAGTTAATGAGACAAAGAAAAAGAATTAGAGACAACTCAACCAGATACATACGTTTCCCATTGATAGTACAATGGTATAACCCTCCCATGTCCAGTAAAGGTGATTTTCTGAGAAATAAAATTCTGTCAATGCTTACAAATTACTAGGTCCGAGTAGCACCACAGAATATAGTTCACCCCTAAACTAAAAAGTCCATAACAAAATTTGTATAAGCTTACCTCCAACAGTGTGTAGAATTTGCCCATTTTTCTGAGTGACCAAAATCCTGTGATGTCCAGTGTCTGCTATCACCAGCCTCTCTCCTGATTTATCCACTGTCACTTTGCCAGGAAACAGCAGGGGAGAAGGTGGGAGGGAGTCTTTGTACAGCTTTATTCCAATATTGTTATCTTTAATTTGTCCTCTCTCCTTGTAAAATTTCAGTGTTATTGAAGTAAACAAAAACAACTTCTCTTTGTGCCCTTCTCCAACAAGTGAAAAGAGCATGTTTCCACGAGGCCCAAGAATGACCAGAGTTGGCCAGCAGGACACCTCTAGTTCATGCCACAGTGTTGCATCTGCATCATTTACTACAGGGTGGACAATATTGTACCTCAAAACTGCACTCTTAATGTTATCCAGAACTTTTTCGTTTGGAAACTTCGCTGAATGGACACCAATAATAACAATACCATCTGAAAGGAAAAGTGAATTATTACATTTAAATACATTTGTACTTCAGTTTAAAAAATTAAAAATGAAGCAGTTATCCTCCAGCATAACTAAGTGCATTTCAGAATGCAGAGGGCTGAACAAGTAAAAAGCATAATATGTCATAAATAGTTCTAAATTCCCGAACCTCTGCATATTAAGGCAGAAAACACTTTGAAAACAATCATGGGTAACCTGTAGCAGTTGAACTGATACTTTGTTTTCTCAAGTACTCCTCATACTTCTTTGACTTCTGATTCCTTTATACAACTACAGGGTTTACAGAAAATTAATACTTTTCTATTGTAAGCTAGGAATCACAAATATAACACACAACTCTAGATAAACAATAAAGAAATGAAATGTACAGGCTCCTAAAAACAGTATTCTGTAATTCACATAAAGCTGGCAGCATTGGAAACTATGAAGAATAGTGCCTGTTGCAAACCAGGCCACAATTCCTTTCTTAAAAAAAAAAAGAAAAAAAAAAAAAAGAGAGAATTAAGTCAATTTAATCTTCAATTTTTACCCCTCCTCTTAAAGTTTTTAACAAAATATCTACACTTGGTTAATAAAGATAATCAGTAGTATGGGTTTTCCTGCAACACAGATACTGCACTTGAAATCCTAGCATGAAGGCTCTCTTCAACATCTTCAATGACACTGACAATGGGCTCGAGTGAACCCTCACCAAGTTTGCTGATGACGCCAAGCTGAGTGGTGTGGTTGACACATTAGAAGGAAGGGATGCCATCCAGAGGGACCCTGACAAACTCGAAAGGTGGGCCTGTGTGAACCTCATGAGGTTCACCATAGCAAAGTGCAAGGTTTTGCAATTGGGACAGAGTAGTCCCAAATATACAGACTGGGAGAAGAACTCCTTGAGTGTAGCCCTGTGGAGAAGGACCTGGGAGTCCTGGTGATGAAAAACTGAACACGAGCTAGCAGGGTGCTCTTGCAGCTTGGAAGGTCAATGGTATCCTGGGTTCCATCAGAAGAGGGGTGGCCAGCAGGGATAGGGAGGTGATTGTCCCTTTACTCTGCCCTTGTGATGCCCCATCTGGAGTACGCATCCAGGTCTGGGGTCCCCAATACAAGAAAGATGTGGAACTGTTGAAGAGGGTCCAGAGGAGGGCCACGAAGATGATCAGAGGGCTGGAGGACCTCCCCTATGAAGACACACTGAGGGTGCTGGGCTTGCTCAGCCTGCAAAATGCTGTGAGGAGACCTCACTGCAGCCTTCCAGTATTTAAAAGGGGATTATAAAAAGGAGGGGAATCAACTTTTTACAAGGGTAAACAGTGATAGGACAAGGGAGAACATCTTTATACTCAGGAAGGGAAGGTTTAGATTGGATGTCAGGGGGAAGTTCTTTACAGAGAGAGTGGTGAAGTGCTGAAACAGGCTGCCCAGAGAGGCTGTGGATGTTCTGTCCCTGGAGGTGTTCTAGACCAGGTTGGATGGGCCCTGGGTAACCTGGTCTAGTACCAGATCTGGAGGTTGGTGGCCCTGCCTGTGGCAGGGGTTTGGAACTTGATGATCCTTGGGGTCCCTTCCAATCCAAGCCATTCTATCATTCTATGATGGTGCTGGATAAGCACAACGTAATATAATTCAGCTTGTATATATGGGATAGACAGCATCAGCCATCACATTGACCAAAAAGCATACAACTCAATTGCTTGTTTATTTTCTCACTTCAGTGAAACTCAAACAGAAAATCTACAGCTAAGAATTCATCTGCTTTTCTCTGCATGACAAAAAATAACTATACTTCCACCCCATGTAAACAATTTCATGAGCAGTCTCAAATTTTCCACCTCTCCTACCTACTTCACAGGAAAAGAATGAAGAGCCTTGTTTTAGCAAAGTCACTTTTCAGTACTTCCTAGGAGCAAAAAACCTCAAATATCCTAACAAACAACTCTGGATCCTTTTTCAGTGCTTTAAATTATGTTTTACTAGCATAATCTCTCAGAAATTAAATGAGCAATGTACATGACATCAGCAACATATTTTGTTTCATTTTGTGCTTAAAGAATACTTAGCCATAAACATCATGTTGCTATAGTCAAAGTAACTTGTCAAATCTGGGATTATTTGGGTTTGGGGTTATTTTTAAAATTCAGAGATGCGGGTAAAATAAATGAGACTGTCTGAACCATGACATTTGATTAAATTTCAGAACATTCCATTTCTAGAATCTGTTGTTCACAGCCATCATAAAAGAATAAGACATTGAGACATTCGTTACTGAAGCCAGGAAGATAATGACAGTAACAACCATGAGGTTGTAGAAAGCTGCAGTATGATAATTTTAAACTCAAACTGTTGATCTTATTGAAATCTTTAGATGTTAACGCTATGTAGTGGAAATGCTAAATCATGGCTTGAAGCAGTGACTGAACTCCTGGCAGGAAGGCAGGGACCACACAGGGAAGCTCAGGTGCATACAATGCACCTGAGTAACTGGAAGGGGTGGAGTTAGAATCCACTCCTTCCCAGACCTCATATAAGGGTTGGCAGTAGACAGAAAGTAATCTTGCTGGAGATTGCTATGCACCTGAGGCCTTCTGAAGGTAAGCAGCTTCTTTCCTTTGTTTCTGTGCTTGATGCTGTTGTGTTTGAGAGTATCCTCACTTACTGTGGCCTGAGATCTTGCTGCTCTGCTTTCATTATTGCATATACTATCATGTTACATCCTGCTATGTATCTAAAAATCACCTGTGTTTCTGGATACTGCGAGCTTTTTGTAACCACAGGTAACTGGAATCATTATAACTTTCTCTTGGATAAAGAAGTAGAAACTTTTATCTAATCTTATGTGTTAGGTTAAGTAGAGAGGTTAAACTAAATGGGAAAGCAGAATATCCTTATGGTTGACGTGCTTTTTGGTTAATTTTACTAACCAAGAAAATATACTGACAGAAACAAGTGCTTTCTTCTTTTCCTAGTCATATCTATGCAAGTATTTAGCATTTGTAAGCTCTCTTATCACTTGCATTCAAATATCTGCAGTGTTTCCTTCCATCCCCCAGCTACTTATGTCTATAGTGAATTCCATATTTTATCAGCAATACAAGTAATATCATGAGAGAAGACCTGCAAATCCTGCAGGTGTCAGGGATGAGGAAGAGACATTATTGAACATAAACCCAGTTCTGTTGATGCTTAAACTTTGATATACAACTGGTGCAGAGCCCTGAATAACTTAATGAGGTTCTTAAATTACATTTATCTCAAGTTACATCTTGGATTAATTTGTGCTTCTTCAAATATTGCAGTGAAAAATATTGTGGTTCTACTACTATAGACAAAACAGATTTGGTTGAACAGCTATTAAGTTTATCTAAGGAGGACAGAATTTATAGGTTTAAAGGATAAAAGCAGATGTGCAGTGTGAATTCCTGAGGAAGCAAGTTTCTTTATTTGGTTTTGACTTGAATATGGTAAAGGTCACTAATCTGGGAGAGACAAATTTTGAATGTTTTCTTAGCAAATTTTCAGCAAGACTTCAGAGGATGAACTGTTCAGTTATTTGTAGCAGCAGATACTTAAAAGACTATTTTTGCCCTTATTTGAAAATAACCATTTGTTACTACAGAATGGTAAACTGATGAAAGTTTCACAAATCTAATCTGAAAAAAACGATATGTTTTCTATCATATTGCTGGCAAATTTATTTCTCACTTTCTCACGGAAAGCTCTCCCGCTGTATCTGCTGTTCTAAGTTTTGTCATCCTATCAACTTCTGACCAGGCAGGCCCTCAGATTTAAGTAAGCAAAATCACTTCTACTAAAGAATGAACCAATAGTCACACATTATGGCAATGCTGAACTTAACTAATTTAGTCTAAAACTGATTTTTTTCTTCTGAACTTCACAGTCCTTAACTTTGCTGGCACAGGAAGAATACTTTCTGTTACACAAACTCATTTGAGTTAAGAAATCTTGGACTGCTTTCTTTTAGGTATTTGCTATATTTTGCTGTTGTTCATTCCAATAGGACTTCAAATCTTCATAGCCCTGCTGCCAGAACAGTTATCCACACTGAGCTAGTTTGAGTTAAGGATAGTAGTCTCTTTCTTTAGGTTGTTCTTTCTCAGGCTATCTAAAAGCACACCTGCAAACCTCTTCTTCCCCTGTTGCTCAGTGGATACTTTTCTAAATATACTTTTTGCGAAAATGTCAGTGCGTTTTCTTCTCAGCCTTTACGAACACTTATGCTATGGAATGTGTGTTTATCTTGCTCTATTCTACAATGCAAAAATCCAAATGCTGCCTTAGGAAAGCATTCCTGGTGTGAAGAATTCTACTCCACCTTGCCTCTAGTGTCTGCATTGTTGTTTGGTTTTGGTTGTTTATTTGGGTGGGGTTTTGTTACCTTTTTAGAGGTTTCAAAGATTAAACCAATGTATAATATGGATTACTGAACAACTGTTACTGCAAATAATACAGCAAATATATATATATTGTATAAAGCCAGAGCATAAATAATCCCCTTTTCTATATGGGGAATAGAATAAGCATTCTAGAGTACATTATGGTTGTCTGACACCTGCTCCAGGAAAGAAATTTTCTGCAGTAATGCACACTGCATTGCAAGCACTTGATGAATGATCTCTAAAAAGAAGGGCTGCTAGAGCTGTTATTGTTTTGACAGCACAACCCATATTCAATTTTTACTTCAAGTAAGTTATTTTGATGGTTTTGTGGCAGAAATGTAAGAAAGGCTATTACTTCATGACTTAAACAGTTGGATTATTGAGCTCAGAGGACTTTGTCTCCTTCTAAAAACAAAACAAACAAATAAACCAATTCAATCTGACATGCTTTTTATTTGTTTACAAAGAAATTGAGACTTATTTTTATATTTTGGCTTTTCTCCTTGGCTATAAAATGGTATTAATGGGGAAGAACAGCATCTAGAGGAACGGTAATATTTCTGTATGAAAACAAGGAAGGGTAAAGCTCTGCACATGAGTTGAATAAAACAAGTTCACAGAAAATTAAGAAAACCAGAAAAATGGTACTGTCATTGCCAATCCAGTAGGCATAGCATGTTGCAATGTGAGACAACTCAAATTCTAGCATCATAAACTGCTGAACTCTCAACAGCAATTTAAACATTTTCCTATAATAGGATCAGCAGCAGTGCTTGGATCTGTCAATCAAAAATATCATTAAGGTTGGAAGGATAACTATATTGATATCTATACAGCACAAACACATTATAATACTCCCTCATGAAGAAAACTCCTGTGGAAACAGATGCTATACTGTGATACAAGAAAATGCACACAATTTAAAATGCTATTTGAAGGATTATAACAGAGCATAACACTGGAGTTACGCCAAGCTATTTCTGAATATTAAAAAGTACTCCCTCTTATAGAAGTAATTTCTGGACTGCTGATAACATGAACTGGATATGCACTGGGTTTAAAATAACTTTCTGAATGCCACTTGAAAAACAGAAATAGCTCAACTGGAGATAGCAACAAGAACAGATCAGATAAAGATGCTAGGCGACATCTAATCCTATGGAAAGCAGTCTTTACTTTGAGACATATCTCAAGTTCCAGACAATAGAACTGTGTGCTCGTGTACAAAGATAAATTTGATGGCTTAGGGTCACCCTAAAACTTCCAGATTCTTGTGTTTAAGATGTCTCATGTCTGATGATCATATTACTGAAGTTCCTACATTCTTCCAACAAGACAGAATTTAAACCATGTGGACAAAAGTAATTAGAACACTAAAAAATTATGCACAAAAAGACATTACTGCAAATTTTATCAATATTAAGATTTGTTCTCAGCTATGCAGAAATACGGAGGCAACACTCCTTTAGCTATTCTAACACTAGATTAAAGACCCAAATGCACTATGAAATAGATAATTTGTTAGAGTAAAATATTTGTTTTCCTCTCTGAATAACATCATCTGCTGGGTCAGGACCCTGCCACTACTGTAGCTCTGTATATACATAGATGAAATGTGTATGTAAATGTTACAGTGTATTTTTTTTTTGCAATTATGAGGAGAAAGATGGAGAAACCAACCCAAGTGAAAGTGAATCTGCCCCCATACCCTGAAGGGACAATGGACTTCCGTTAACTAAAGAAGGCAGCAGATTAAAATGAAATGGAACTCTGGCATCAGGATGAATGCTAAAAAACATTCATGTATCTTAGTACTCTTAAAGTATTATTAGTATGCCCAACATCCTTTCTTCTTCAATCTTTTTCTTTTGGCCTTTACTTTTCTCAAGTTTCTCAAGTCAGCTTTTCCTCTCATCTCTTAGTGACTGGTAATTTATATTTATCTCCTACACCCTTGTTCTCATTTCTTTCTGCTCATTTTTTTCATTTCCACACCAAGCATCTTTTTCTGAACTCCAGTTCTTGTACAGCTCAAATCTAAGTTTGTCATCTATCAGCAAAACACTTCCCTCAAGGTTGTTAAAATAATGCTTTTTGTTACCAACAGATTTAACAGCTTGCTTAAAAAAAGACTGCTCTATCAGTACAGCAACACTATATTTCAAAATCTTTATTATTTAAAGATGTTATCAATTAAATGATCAACGCCATCTTCCAAATTCTCAGAGCAGACCTTCCCAGAGTGCCTGACATCCAGAGCAATCCCTTTATAATTTGTTCATTACTTTCCACTTAAAACTGCCTCCTTCACAAAAAAAACTATGAAATTTTTTTCTTTAATGAAGATCCTTATAGCTAAAACATTATACCAGTTCTCAAATTTCTCCAAAGCAAACAGTTCATTTTTTCAAGGGAGGTAAATCATTCTATTTCAGCCTTTTGTAAATCACTATTTAAACCTACGATATGAGTGAACTAACTTAATGAACTTTTAATTTCAAAGACAGTCATTTTTTTCTAATAAAACAGGGAACACGTGAAAATAAATGCAGACAAAATGAAAATCAAATCAGAAATGCTAATGTAGAAACAGAAATGTAAAAACTACCTTACAACATTTATTATTCAATAAAATATTTTAAGGACTGAAAGTAACTGTTCATCTAATCAGTCTACTAAAACAGATGAGTTAACTTAGTAGTTGGTATGTTCCTGTGTAAGAACCTCCTCTCTCTGATAAGTCATCAGAATGAGAAGAGACTAAATTTTAAATAGTAATTACTCTGAATTTTCATTCAGTCAGAGAGAGAGAGGCTTTATTTCAGATGTAAACTTCAAGATTTAAAGAGCTTAGTAGCCCTCTAGTCAGAGAGGGGATTAATTGAAAGTAAGATGTGGGGAAAAAATTCCTAAACCAAGTTTGTATTTCATTTCAATTAGAAAGGAAAAAATATAGACTACAATCAGTCTGCCATCTGTACAATGTCCTGCTCAGAATTTATTCTTAAGTCAAATATACATATGTACACACAGCAACTTTGGCCCCATAACTAACATCCTTGCATTTTGCAAACAGCCCTATGAGGATATCAGATTTGTGCTTTAAGCACATATCCTGTTTCTTTAACTATACAGACACAAAAGACGCTATATTTAACCCCACCTAAAAATGTGATGAGAGCATAGCCAGTAACCTTTTCCAGGCTACTTAAAAGATTAAAAGACATTTTTAGGCATCCCTGAAATGCTGCCAGCTGTTTAGTAACCAAAGTGACTCAGCTACTCCACCTGCAACACTGCCAGGAAATTCTATTCTGTGCAAGCCAAAGCTCTTTTACCTTTATCAGAGTACTGGTGCTCTAATTCATGGAGATCAGGCAGCAGGTGCAAGCAATTGATGCAGCAGTAAGTAAAGAAATCCAACACCACAACTTTTCCAGAAAGGTCTTTGTGAAGAGAAATAGGACCTTCAGTGTTTAACCATTGTAGATCTGCAAAGGGAACAGAGATAGCCAGTTAGAGGAAGGGCAGGGAAAGACATTTGTACCTAACTGGTATGCTAACACAACATTCTTAGCACGTTTCACTGAAGACAAACAACCCCATTTCTTTCTACCAAGTGAAAAAGCAAAATAGAAGTCTATGTTAATCAAACTCATCCTTAAATTACACAAATCTTCAAAATTACTAAATGAATAGGAATTGTTACAAGATTTAATATAAGACTGAAAATGCAACTTATATCGTTAAATAGGTACCTTTTAACTGGCAAACGATGTAAGCTGCAGAAAAACTTCCATATTTTAGAACAATCTGCATTACTCAGCACCTAACAACATCACAGGTGTTAATAACTATTTATTTAAAAACTCAAATGCAAGCAAAATAAAAACTTACTGCACTCTATCATTTTACAACATTTTTGTAAAGAACTACTTTCAGAGATGACTAATTATTGCCTTTTCAGTTTTGATCTTGAACTTCAACAGTTTGAAATGACAGGCATAAAATCTTCCTGTCACCTGGGAAGAAAAAAACACCCTTTCAGATACAGGTGGCAGTACACTTGGACATTTATTTTAATTACTTGACCTGAAACATGAAGGCAATGCCTTACCAGTGGTAACTGATATTACTCTGATCACATGAGAAACTGGTACTGAGATATGAATGTCCTAGATTACTGTTCACCATTACTACCACTCAACACTTTTGGGAAAGAAAAAAAAGGGAAAAAGAAGCGATGCATTGTGAAGTCAAGCTCAATTCTTGAAGGGCTATTTTTTTTCAATGTACAAATGTACTATGAATCATTTGAAAACAGTCAAAACCTTCACCGTGTCAGTTTCAGCAAGCTATGATCTCAGTGTTCCAGAAGTTATTGCTACTTGAGTCAGCAGATTTGTATTCTGCTTCACTATGAGAAAGTTTGGCCTCTCTCTATGCACAGGCAGAGTATATATTGGTATATATACTCATTTTTACAACATGAATGTACATTCAGTCAGATTTGGAGACAGTAATTAATTTCAATTCATGCATTTCTGCAGTACAAGGGTAAGGCTTTACATTTTGCTTTTTAAAAAAAGAGTAAATTACTTCAATGGCATCACTCCCCTTTTCACTTGAGTTAAAATATCTTCCCTTAAAGCATTAAAGCATCCTGGAATTAAAAACTGTTGGCAACTTATTTGATCTGATTTCTGGAAAAGAACATAAGCTTCGATAGAATACAGAAAGTGAAACAATACTAATGATAGCAGTTAAATTCAATTCAGGAGGCCAAATCCAGGCAGTAAAAGCATTCACAGTGGTTAAAAGTCAGAATTCACTCCTATGCTATGTGTGTAATGTTAATTCTGTATTTTACCTGTCTGGGTCTCTGCCTTGCAATCTCTCACAGTCCCAGCGAGCATCACTAAGGCCACAAGCACCCTGATCAGGAATTGCAAGGTAAACGCTTTGCAGAAGAGTTGCAGAGATATGGGCAGGGGGAAAGGCACATCACTGAACCAGGATGAGGCCTCCAGCACAGGACACGTTATCAGAAATGCAAAAATCGGCAAGCACAAATCAGTCACGGGGGGAGAGAACTGAGAAAGGCCTGAAGTGGGAAGACAATGACTGCAGCAAAACCAGAGGAGCTCGTTAGGGAGCTTTCTGCAGAAAAACGAAAGCCTCTATTCAGAAAGAAAGAAAAGTTAACAAAGCTACCGGAAGTTTAAGAACGAGGCTTTAAAAAACGCGTTTTTAGAACAGGTAGCAAGAAGGACCCTCGTAGAGGTTTTTTCCTCTTCTCCTTTGCTCCCGTGCTGTCACGCGCCCGTTGCCCAGGAAAAACGCTTTTTACAACAGCAGCCGACGGGGCGGTGGTTCCGTGGCGCACCCGGGCCCCTCTACCCACCTCCGCCGAGGTCGGGCACCGTCAAGTCCCGCTCCCGGCTGTCCATCTTCTTCAGGTACTGGTAGACCAGGTTCTCCTTCTCCTGAGGGGTGTCAGCGTCGAGCAGCGCGTACTCCAGTTGTGTCTGTGCGGGAAGGAGCCCCGCCAGGCCCTCCGCCGCCATGACGCCTCCCGGCCGAGCCCGCCGCTGTTTACTGGCCTGCCGCTTCGCCGCCGCAGATTCGGAGCTGGAGAAAAAAGCTGTAATTAAAAAAAAAAAAAGCAAAACAAGCAACGAAAACGCTAAACGCAAGCACACAGAGACTCGTCTTTCCTAAAGAGAGGTGGACTTTTTAATTCATTTCGCGTTTTGACCCGACTTTTGCTATTCGCAGAAGCACATTCGTGAGGGTAACTGTGCGCTAAACCCCAGCGATGATTCCTGCTCAGCAGATTCAGCACCGCATTTTTCCACGCTCATTTCATTTTTTTGCTCTTAAGCAGAAAATACATTACAATTGGGACTCACCGAGACCAAAATCTATTTAAAAAATGCTGGGATTTTTTTTTTTGGGGGGGGGGGAGGGGAGGGGAGGATGTAATGACAGAGGTGGTGACGAAACTGCGGACGCCGACGCTCCGCTGTGTGGGCTGTGAGGGCCGGGCGGCGGCGCGCGCGCCTGAAGAGGGGCGGCTGCTTGGTGGCGGGCGGCTAGAGCGGAGCGCGGGGCTGCGCCGATTCCCCGCTCACCTCGCTCTTCGCTTCGTGTGGCAGCGAGCTGAAGTCACGTTTTCTTTCAGATCTTTCTCGGGGGCGGTCAGGAGTGCGGGGCGAGCCAGGCTTCACCACCCCAGGCCGGGCTAGGGGTTTGAGAGGAGTGCTGAAGGAAATGGCTCTCTCAGCCATTCTTTCTGTGTCTAACAGATTCTGCTCTTGTTCAGCAGCGGTCGTTGATATTCAAAGAGGCGCTTGTTAATTTACTTTCAGGATAGGATCCACCATGCTCCTGTCCCATCAGGGACTGCTGTTTGGTTTGGGGCCCAGTGATGCTTTTGTAGAATGGAGTTTGAGTGCTTTTCTTCCATCCCCTGTTCACTACTGGAAGGCAAAACGTATTAACTTTAGGAAAGTTAGATTTGTGAACTGCTGCTTAAGTGCAAAGACAATATTTCATATGTTGCCATGTCTGAAGATGCTTTATTGGAAGAGGACATTTGGGAATATAAATCAATTAGGAGGAGGAAGTCACAGAGTCACTCAGACAGTACCTCTGCACCCGTGCAGACAGTAAGCAAAGGCAAATGCAGGCCGAAAAGAAAAGGAAATGGAAACAAAACAAAATCTGTTGAAAAAAATGGTACTCCTGAGAAAAGCGAGCAGAGATTGAGGCCGAGCGAGGACCTGGATCCATGTAAAGATGACAGCAGCGTGCACGCTCAGGAAAGTGTGAGCAGCCTGACAGAGCAGGGCTCGCCAAGCACAAGGCTGGTTCATGACGGATATTGCCCGAGCTGTCAGATGCCCTTCTCCTTGCTGGTGGTGCAGACACCTCGCTGGCATGTTGCTGAATGTTTGGATACTCCAGGATCTGTTGAAAAAGGTAGGAGTAGGGTAAGAAAAAAGTCTTCAGCAAAATATGTTAAACAGATAATGCTGCTGTAAGCTCTGGTTTTCATATGTAGTTCAAACACTTTTGTGTAGAATTTTCAGTTTGTGAAGAATGTGGAAATCTGATATGAAAATCTCAAAAAACGTGGAGCATTAATAAAGATTCATGGTTGTTTAACAAGTTCCACTTTTGGCTTAAGGAAGAAATCGAAGGTACATATTTACCATTTTTAAATGATGGGAAATATTCTTCAGTTAAGGGTTTGCAGCTTTTGACACAGAATTTTTTTCCTTAGAAATAAATTTCACTATCCTATACCCACATTGCTGTGTGGTTTGTTTTGTTACCTATGGACAGCTGTAATCAGAAATCAGTCCATAGGCTAACTTAGGGGAAATGTTAGCCACTGATCCAGTAGCCTTTAGAAATTTTATGCAGAATTGTACATGAACATTCCTGTATCACAAGATAACACAATTTGGTTTTGAATTCTGTGCAAGAGGAATAAAACCTAAACCATTCCAATTCCTATTTTCAAACAGTGAAATACAGTGTTTGCAAGAACCTGAACAGATCCAGGTATCCAGCTTAAGTTCTTTAATAAAACTCGTATCTTTTGAAAAACAGATAGCATGCAGTCTGTCAGGAAACTTGAAGTAAGACTGTTGTAGTAACAATTGCTTCCCTCTTCATATCTTTCTTACTTTTCTTGAAGTTTCTTCTTCAGAACAATGAAAGTTGAGAACTTAGTCCTGATTTTGATGGTGGTGTTAAGGCAGAGATGTTAACACCTCATTTCCATCTCTTCCTCTTGTAATTAATGAAAAAAAAATCCTAATTGATTTGGATCTGTCTTAAAATTCTCAAAAGTTAGGCTAGCGAACTGTCAACAAAAATGTTCAGGGAACAGCCACAGATCTTTTGTTAACATCTGAATCCTGCGTACTTTTTACACATACGTGAATACCTGAGTACCTTTTTAAAATTTAACACGTTGCCTAGCAGACAGTTTTAAATGGAATTTCAAGTTGATTCAGAACCTAGGTTTGGTTTGTTTTGAAATATGTCTTGGCCTTTTCGAGCATTACTGATCTGAGCCCATTGCTTGCTCATGAGAGTTCTAAACTAGAAGTCACATAACGTAGTAGTAAGTACAGTACTGAAACAGGATAACATTCATCTTGCTAGAAGGGTGAATTAGTGCAGGCTCAGTGCTGTGCTAGTATCAGGCGAGAAAACCTAAAACCTTTCATTTTTGCATCAGCTTGGAGTAGGAGATGTGGCAGCCTGAAAATTGCTTTGTACTTGTGCCTTCTGTCCTGCAATAACTGCATTTGTAAGAAAAGCTTTAAAATTGTATACCATTTGAGATTTTTATTTGATGCAATAATTATGCAAACTGTATTTATGAAGATATTAATGTTACTTCTTGGATGAACTGTTTCCATAGAGTGTCCTGATGGTTTACTGTGCACATCTACCATTCCATCCCACTACAAGCGCTATAGTCATTTTCTACTTGCAGCAAGCAGAGCAGGAGAATATCTTGTAAACTCTGCAGCAAACACTTTGGAGAAGATGACATGTACTGCTGCAAAGTCCAGCTGTTTTCCAAGACATGCAGAAGAAATTTCACAGACTGAGAAACCATCTAAGAACTTAAAAAATGTCCCAAGTAGTGAGTGTACATCAATGATACAGGATTCAGCGCAAAGAAAGTCTCTAAATATAACCAGTGAAAGTACTTCCTCTTTTGCAGATGTTCAAAAGCCTCAGCAAATATTTCAGCTCACACAGACCGCAGATAATAGTTGTAAATTTGAATTTTATGACTTCACATCTTCACAAGATAGTGTTTCGGGAGAAGATCTTTGTAGTCAAAAAGATACAAGTCAGCCAAGCCTACTACAGTCAAAAGCTGATTTCAGTGACTGTGAAATTTCTTATTCTCCACTGAGTACTTGTGAGGAAAGTGAAGATGAAGCTGAGGAAGAGAAGGAAATAAAAACATCTCAGAATAAATTACTCGAAGTCCAGAACTTTGAAAATGAAAAACCTAATTCTGAAGTTATTGTATTTAAAAAGCAATACTGTGAGGAAATAAATACATCGAGCTGTCTGTATCATAGTGGAAAAACTGCTTCTCAGAGTCACATGGGCAGCAAATGCTGTAATTTACCATGTGTAGATAATCAGCAAGAGGCGTTATCAGCAGAATCCTCTTTTCCTCTTAATTACAATGAGGAGTTTCAACAGCCAGGATTGATTTCCCCTGCAATTACTACAGGTAATAAAAAGTCACAAGACGGTGGTGCTTGTGCTTTGGATTCTGTGTATTTGGGTCTTACTCATACACAATCAGAGCTACTCACAGAAGGTGCTGGATCTCCTCTATCTCAAAAAAGTAAGGTTTTGAGAGGCCCAAGTATTGTTTTAACTAATATAGATAAAATGACTGCTGATGCGATAGAAAAAGGAGCTTGCCAAGAGAGTTTGCAGCCAGTGGTGAAGAAAGAAGAAAGCCTTGATGCAGCTGGTGTGTGCTTTCCCAGCCCCATCTCTAAAATGGTATCATCTCATTGCTTAGCAAGTATGAATGCCAAATCCAGTCCTGCCAAAGAACTCAAACAAATGGACATTGGTATTTTTTTTGGGTTAAAACCTAAAGTAAAAGAGGAAAGCAAAGGAGAGGCGTGTGTCAGTGAGGGAAAGCAGACACAGAGTTCAGTAGCTCCCAGTGGAAAGAGGCCCAGACAACAAAAAAGGAAAGCTGAGGGATCTGTGGAGGATGTAGAAGCAGTTAAAGAAAGTTCAAATAAAGGTGGAGACTTTGCAAATGTAACTTCTGATGGCCAACGAAAGTGGAGAAAAAGATTTAAAGAATCATCTACTGCAGGTGAAGGAACAAGGAAAAAGCAGTGCCCTTTCTACAAGAAAATACCAGGTGAGAGATAACTATTGCTTTGTGTAGAGGTTAACTAATTTGGGCTTGTGTATTGTGTTTTTTCCCCATAATTTTAGGCTTCATTATTCTTCACTCTCCATATTCATTTAGACTGCAATCTTTAATGTCTTCTTACATCTAAGTCAATAAAATCATGTCTGGGTGTGGATCTCCAGAGGAATCTGACTGTGGGACAACAGTCTGCAGAGGCCTCCTCAGTAAAGCACAGTGAAATGGTTATCTCAGGAAAACAGTCACTAGGACAGACTTTTTCTTATTTTTGAAAAGAGTGAGAAACATGAGTTGATTTACTTCCTAAAGTGTTTTTGAATATATCTGTTGTTAATGTTCACTTTTAATGTCTGAATTTAATCTTTTACATTGTTTCTTTTGCCCCTGAAAATAGGTTGGTCAATTACACTTACTTTCTTATGCTAAGTTTAAAATAAATAAATATTTTCATTTTGTCTTTGAAGTTGTTAAATGTTACAACTTTGTAAGTGAAGCAGAAGAATGTAGCTCAGGAAACAGAAATTTCTCAGTGGTCCCAAATGGTTGTGCTAAATACAGGGTGGTACATCAGCAACTTAAAAAGCTTTGCAATTCTGTTTACCACCAAAGGATTTAATCTTACATAAATATTTGAGGAAGCCAATTAGTAGTATGTTAGTGATTATAAGAACCAAGCTGCTTCTTGAAGATTGACCTGTAAGTCTTCATGAGGTTACGCCGCTATCATGGGTTCCACAAACTGAGAACATTTTCCATATATAATAAATTTGGTGAGCAGAGTTCTATGCCTACAATGGAATTTTAAAGTTGTGTTGCTGTCATCTATAGTATTTTTTGTTTTGAGTTTTATTACTTTACCTGAAGTACATTTTCTGTGCTGGTGATGCTACGTGTTGATCCCCACTTGAGGATTTTTTGTTTTCTTTTGTTGTTTTTTTTTTTTTTATTAACAGACAACTGTTTTCTTTTTTATTTTTTAATGGAGTTACAAATTCTAGCCTCAAGTGAGTAGACCTATTTCTAGTTCTGCTGGAAGAGCTGGGAGATGTCTACAGCATAAAATGAAAAATATTTGAGTGTCACCAAATGAATTGGTTCTTTGCAGCATTTGGTGGTTTTACAAAAGTATGACCCGATGTAAAAGGACCACTTGTCATTATGTCCACATTAAAAACATTAAATATGCAGAGAGGAGGGCTGTCTTCCGTGCTGCTGTATTTATGCAATATTTTTGTACAAACAGCACCTCACTGAAAACATGGAATAGCAAATCATTCAAGTTTCATCTCTGCAGACATATTTGGAGGTCCCAGATCATTTACTTGGTAACAGTAGCATGTTTTAAGGGGAATATTAAGCATAGAGTAATTGAGATTTTGCAGGTTGATCACAAAATAAATTTTGTTAAGCTGTTGTTATCTGTTTTATTTTGTGCTAAGATTTTAAACATGAACTTTCAAAAATACCAGTTAAATATAGATTTGCTTAACCACTTGCCATCTACGTAGGATGGTAGCTGAGCAAGAAATATATGGGAGGTCTATGTACATATTTTCATGTGGACACTTTGCTAAAACTTTGTCTTTTATTACTGTTATTTTTCTTGGTGACTGTTGACTCATTTGCAAACTGTGTCCATCACTAAATGGTCTCTGACACTTTATACAGTGGAACTATATTCCCATTTTAATTTGGAAGAAAGAAATAAAAGAGGATGAATGTAAGAAAGATCTCATTAGAAATTTGTTTACTGTTCTGAATATGTATGTTTACTGACCGGTTTCTCTTGCTTTAGGAACTGGCTTTACAGTTGATGCTTTCCAGTATGGAGAAATAGAAGGCTGCACAGCCTATTTCCTCACTCATTTTCACTCTGATCACTATTGTGGGTTGACAAAAAACTTCGTATTTCCACTATACTGTAATAAGGTAAGGTTTTTCAAGGTAGCTAGATATTATCGAATCTATATACAACTATAATCGCTGATGAAAATAAATGCAGGACCAGAGATTCCATTGTTGGGGCAATTTGGAACAGTGGATAATATGTGTAGGGGAATCTGGGAAGAAATCTGATCCCTATTTGTTTGTTAAAGAAGATTAGTGAAACTTTTTTGTTTAGTTACCAGGAATTAATTTAGGTTTAAATGGATCTCTAGAGGTCATATAGTTCAATTTCCTGCTCAGTACAGGGCTAACTTCAAAGTTAGGTCAGATTGTTAAGAGGGTATGTCAGTCAAATTTTGAAAATATAAGAGGACAGATTCCACTGCCTCCATGCAACTTGTTGCAGTGCTTAACCCACTCTGGTTTTTTTTTCCTTATATGCAATTGAAATGTCTCTTTTTGCAACTTGTGACTTCAGCTTCTTGTTTTTTTGCATGTGTCATGAAGAATAATATGGCTCCATAGTCTCTATTAATTTCATCAAGTGAGGAAAGTTTGAAATTAAGCTCCCCTTAAGCCCTCTCTTCTCCATGTTAAGTAAATGCACTTGTTTTAGCCTGGTCCTGTGTGCCCTGTGCTTCAGGCCTCTGAATGGCCAAGACTGCCACCGGCTATGTTATGTCCAACCAAATCTCTACTAGCATGGTAGGACACCTTCCCTAATAAGCCCATTGAGAATCTGCATCAAAAATTTATCCAGGAGGTACTCTGGAAGTCTCCTGAAATGCATATGTCCCATGTTTTTCCAGCAGCTGCTGGATTGACTGCAGTACCCTATGATGAAAGTCAGGGCCCATGACCTGGAAACTTTTACAGTTATTTAAAGGAAGCATTGCCAACTTCTCTTCTTGACTAGGCAATCTGTAACAAATACTCAACATGTTGTTGCTTCTCATTGGCCTCCTCATGTTCTCATAGTTTCTCTCTAAGCCAGGCATTTTGGCTTTGAGAGCCTTTGTTTCTAAAATAAATAAAGGCTTTTTCAAGATTTTGTTCCTGTTCCATATTAAATCCTTTTCTTGTTACAGATAACTGGCAATCTGGTGAAGAGCAAACTTCGAGTCAAAGAGCAGTACATCCATGTTCTGCCAATGGACACAGAATGTATAGTGAATGGGATCAAAGTGTTGTTGCTGGATGCCAATCAGTATGTGTCATTGCATTTGTTGTGCGGTGTTTGTATTTATAGAATGTTAAAGATAATTGGCTGAACAGATGCAGTTTTTTCTGTGGAGAAAAACTTTTAGGTTTCCATGGGTCTGAAAAAAGAAGGGCAGAAGTACTTCAGGTACTGGAGTTGACTTATTAATGTAGATTTTTCACTTCATGAGTGACTTAGGAGTGTAGAAGCCTAAACGTCTTGCAGATGTTAGCTTCTGGAATAGACAGGTTATTTTTTAAAGTGAATCTGAGGTTTTTTTGGTAACATAACCTTAGTTTTATTTTGTTTGCTTGTAATGAGTACTTTAGTGTTAACCACACATACCTCCTTAATGTTTACACTTGTTTGAGAGTTTGGATGATTTTCTAGAGTTCGAGTACTTCTGGGTTTTTTTGTACCTGGTTGGAAACATCCTGGAACTGATGATCAGATCTGTTAGATTTCTGTAGCTACAACTCAAGATAGTGAAATCTTCAGCTGAATTAAAATATGGTACTTTGGTTCCTGAGAGAGACAAATCCCAACCAGTCAGAAACAACAAAAACCCACAAACACCACCACAAGTAACTTGAACTGGATTCAATGGTAAAAGGGTGAGATTCTTACCCAGCATGATGCCAGTGTGTGGTAATGCTGGATTTAGGGTTCAGTAGCTCCTGACTTCCAGCCCTGTGCTCTTGCTGTTCTGTCTCTTGGCACCTTATTTGGCTATGGGCTTGAAGAAAAGTCCTTTTCCTAAAGTATATATTGAAACACAGCACTGTGTCACAGCTGGTTTGAATATTACTTATCTTAGGATTTGTTTATAGTTGGAGAGATAAGATTCCATGAAGTCCTTTGAGAACCCTTTCTGGGAATGAAGGAAGCCTTGTTTCTTATGTAATCTGGACACTTCTCATTTTTCCTGTTTGCCTCCCCTGAGCCTTTGCTTCAGTTTGAAAGGGGTATAAACCTTAAGTACGAAGTTTAACTTTTTGGTGAGTTTACCGGTTTTGTCATTTTGGCTCTGATTCATGCCAGTTTTCTCCTTTTCTCAGGTTTCATTTACCCTTTACATGTGACTCAGGTCCAAAATAGTCTTGCTCTGATTTTCCTGTCTGAGCACTTGCCCTTCAGACAGCTTTGGTGAGGAGCTGCAGAAGGCGCAGTGGATTCGTTGTGGCCAACATTAGAACTGTACTTACAAGCAGTGAATTCTGGATGCTGGATAACATTTAAAACCTGCAAATAGAGTTTGAAAGCAAATGCTTCATTAAGTCCTAGAGGAATGAAGATGCATCTGCAATAATGCAATGTTTCTTACAGATAAGAATGCTGCTGCTTTTGTCGTATGCTGTTTCCTCTTTAACTCAAGTTTAATGGAACCTCAGAGATTGCAACTGAGACAGCATCTTTGTCGTACCCAACAAAAAAAAGACCAACCCAAAAAGAAAGTTAATGCTTGATTATTTTGCTGTTGATGTGGTTTTTTTCTTCTCTCTATGTCAACTGAGAATTCAAGTCTACTTTGTCTGTGGCTGTAAGGATAGCTTAGCTGAATGTGTGATTGACAGTGCTGTTCTGCACACCTTCTTGTTACTGGAGAGCAGTGTATCACTTGTCCTAAAGTACCACATCTGTATAGAAACATGATTTATATGTGGGTGTTTTTTGTATTTTCTTTCCAGTTGTCCAGGTGCAACAATGATCCTTTTTTACCTGCCTAGTGGAGCTGCTATTCTGCACACAGGAGACTTCAGGGCAGATCCTTCTATGGAGCGTTACCCTGCTTTGATTGGTCAAAAAATCCACACCCTTTACCTTGATACCACGTAAGTTGTGTTAATTTTTTTTTTCACTTTGCAGTTTAGTAAGACTTTGTGAAACAAATACATGTAAGTATAAATAACCTTACTGTTTTAACACTCATTAGTTCTGTTTAGTGTTATGTAAAATCTGAAGTCTGTAAACATCTATCCCGTTCATCTGTTGTGCTGTTAATATGAGAGAATAAAAGTGGATATTGGAAAAGATGCCTAAGTGTTTGTTGAAATGGCCTTATTATTTGTAAGTGATATTAAGTTCTTGATGTTAAAATTTGTACATTAAGTTGTTCAGCTCTAAAACCAGAGGATTATGTTTCTATGAGTGTTCAGCTCTGTTATGAAAAAGTAGGGGGAGGAAATTGAAAGAGTGAAAAAATGCCAAATGGATAAGTCAGATTTCCAGGTTTTCATTAGACCTTTCTGTGACTCGTGTATTTAAGTGTGATGACTAACGTCCAGCTGCAGTTCTTTATTTCTGTTCCATATGTTTCTGTGAATGAATAATGCTTTATGTTATGGTTTTGTGTGCATGACAAAAAGTAGACATAAGGATGTAATTAGAATGTGCTACAAATATGTAGCTTGAAAGAGCACTTGGTATTTATAGACGAAAAACTATGGAATTTAGTGTCAGTGTCAGGCAAGCGAACAGACACAGGGAGCAGACATGCATAGAGTAAGTTTTATTCAGTTTCGTCTGAGCACCTCAGTGGTTTCTAATAAATGAATTTCAAACGAACTGAAATTATATTTAAGGATATCATCTTTTTCATTTCTTATTGCTTATATGCAGTTTGGAGGTCCTTTGTAAATTCAGATGTCTTCCATCTGGTCTATCTTGTTTCTGTGCCCCAGGTACTGTAGTCCTGAATATACCTTTCCTTCTCAACAAGAGGTTATCCAGTTTGCTGTCAATACGGCCTTTGAGATGGTGACTTTAAACCCTCGTACTCTTGTTGTCTGTGGCACCTATGCCATTGGAAAAGAAAAAGTTTTTTTAGGTATGTAAGAAAACAACAACGACAAAAGAACTAATGGGTCAGATGTCTAAATAAATGTCTAAGAACATGTTAAATGACATTTTTCCTGAAGGATACAAAAGGGTTGCTTATTCTTGATGGTCAGAAATTGCCTTAATTGAACAGATTTAATAATCCTACTGCTAGTTTTTTTTTTTAGTCAAACTTGTGGGAAGAAGTATTTTTCTGCCATGTTTGCACACACACACACGTTCCTCCCAAGGATACAGAAGGAATACTTGGGTACTAAATTAATGAATCTGTTTAATTGGTTGTGGTGAGAAAAGTGCCAGAGATCATTTTAAAATGTAAATGATGTATTTTTGTTTCAGTAATCTCACTTTATCAAGGTGACAGAAGGATGTTATTATTCTTCAGCTTCTATTTTGATAAGTTTTTCCTTCAAGCTTCGTGTAATGTATTTTCCTAAATATGTATATTTATCAGTGTTAAAGAAATCAATTTTTACACAGCATTTCCCAAACCAAAACACAATCTTTCTGTCCTAATGAAAATCTTGTATGCTATGCTTCACTCAGGTACAGCATTAGTAACCAAAGTGATTGCTCTAGAGCAGGCAGCTGTGCTCTGTTTGTGCTTTTAGGTATGTTTGGAGTCGTAATACAAAACTTCTGTACTGACATTTAGTTTCTCCAGCTTGTTCTATTTGTATATTCCAAAACCCTGTGTGTTTCTAAAACATAGAAGCTAGAGTAGTTGGTTTTTAGTATTGTTGTTTTTTGTTTTTTTTTTTAACAGTCACTACAGGTTTTTCTTCTCAAACAGTTTCATATTCTAAGATTATCTTGTTGCATATAGATTTTGCTTTTTATTTCCCAATAGTAAAAATGACCCAGTGTAATAGCTAGGAATAACTCCAAACAGGTCACAAAATAACTCTTACTTAATATTTTTTATTTGTGTTTGGTTTTGTTTGTTTGTTATTCCAATTAATCCTAAAGCAATTGCTGAAGTTCTAGGCTCCAAAGCAAGCATGTCCCGTGATAAATACAAAACGCTGCAGTGCCTGGAGTCAGCAGCAGTTAATTCCCTCATCAGTATGAACTGGGATGGTACTTTGCTTCACGTTCTTCCCATGATGCAAATTAATTTTAAGGTAAGTTCTAAAAGTATACTCTGTTTAACATGCTGGCTAATCTTAACTGCTGGCTCTTCCCAACCAGTGGTTGGTGCTTATTACCCTCTTGTCAGATCATATTTACTTAGTCAAGTTTTGACATACAGCATTATATTGAAAATGAAATGCAATTAAACATTAATAATGTCTCCAAACATGATGCACAGAAAGCATAATTTCACTTCAGTATGGTACTTGTGAAAGATAAGATGAGATTTGTTCAAAGACTTGCTCTGTGTGGGCTTTTTGAAGTGGATTTCTGCAGGGTCTATCCTATTAGCGATTAATATATTTTGACATCAAGTTCCTGCTTTCAGCCTGTCTCTTACTATATGTGATGAAGGAAAAGACCAGAAGGGTTTTCTGGATGCAACTCTGCATAAAGATGTGCTTCAGTCCATGAATGTTTCTGAATTCCAGTTTGGTGTTTGACATAAAAAGAGAATAGGATTCTCTTCTGTTCCTTTCAGTTCAATTTTCAAGGATTTGCAATCATATTTTTACCTGCAAAAACAACATTATTTCTCCTTCTGTAGAATAAGGATGTGGATACATGAGGATATAGATATTTAAAACTCAGTGAAAATTTATGCATAAACAAATACACACAGCAAGCGAGTTGAGGGATGCTTTGTGCATGCACACATGCTTTAGTTTTTCCACGCGATAAAATTTTGTATTTTTTATAGCCAGAGCAAGTAAACGAGTTTATGTTTAAGACATTGTTTCACTGCAGATGAATTTAAATGCACATTCAGTCAAGGCATTTGAGGCACTAGAATTCTGGTGTTGAGACTTTTTGTGGGAATTTCGTAGTTAGGAAGGGTGACTAATTTATCTGGTGAAGTGGTGTTTTAAAATGGTCCACAAAATACAGAATAGCATTAAGGCAAAGCAGCAGGCTCTAGTTTAAAGGTAATCTGAAGGAAAGAGAAAAATGGAGGTCACTTAGTCACTTAAATTTGGATTAATTTTCCTGCTTTTCTTCAGGCTTACTGTGCCACTTCCCTGCTTGATAACTTTCTAGTGTCTGACAGGTTAAATTAGTGATTGGTGCTTGGCTACAGCCTCTCAATCTCCATCCCTCTTCCCTTTATTTTGAGCTCTAAAATCATGTAGAGCTTTCAAGGGAAGAATGCGCTTTTAAGTTTTTATACACATGAAATTGATGTTCTGGTTTTGGCTTGAAATAATACTGACCTTGCTTCATCCAGGAATAGGACTGTACATTCCTTATTCTTTCTTCTCATCCTTTTTTTTGATCCTAGCTTAAACAACATTGAGGCTAACTTGGAAACTCTTTAATACTGTATTTTTTGTTCTTAGATTGAAGATATGGTTTCCTTTCCATCATGATTTGAGATGTGATAAAGCATAGTTTAGTGATCAGCGCAACACTGTACCCATGCGCTGGCTTGCTGCAGTTTTTTGGTTAATTTACTGATTTACTTAGTGCTTCTGGCTACAAGCAGATACTGAAATGTCAGTGGTACTTTAAATGAACCAGATGATTTTGCACTGAAGCAGGCTTTTGCCTTTTTTATCACCACTCAGCTACAAGAGTGCTGACCTTCAGCTGAGAGAAGAAAATGAATTGCTTGGGGGCGAGATCAAAAACTGATGATGCCTTATGTGTTCTGATTTGTAATGCATAGCTATTAATATGTGCTTATTCAGATGAAACAGTTGAGATCCTAAGGTACAAGGTGCTCTGCAAATGTAAGTTTTCATCATTACTGATTTGAAGGCAGGTGATATTTAAAAGAAAAAAGCTCTTATAAAAGCGTGAGAACAAGATTTAATTTGATATATCTATCATGAAATCTCCAATCTTTCAACTAATGAGCAATTTAATGGCATTCAGCATATGCCCTATTTTTTCAACAGGGGTTGCAAGACCATTTGAGTAAGTTTTCTGAGAATTTTGATCAAGTTCTGGCTTTCAAACCTACTGGGTGGACCTACTCTGATTCATGCCTTTCTCTGGTGGATATCAAACCTCAGACAAGAGGAAAGATCACCATTTATGGTATAAGTGTGTGAATATTCGTTACATTTAGTTGTGTGAATGGTCTTTGTATTTTTGTTCTGGGAACTCCTACTGTTTATTGATTGTAACCAACGCTTTCTCAGATAACTCACTGAGAAACTGAACAGATGGATCTCTCCAGGAGAAAGTAGTTGAGAACACTGTAAATGAAGATTTTTTTCATGCTTTTTGCTCCTATCCTCTTCTGGCAAATAAAGGTTTTTACGTGATACTTGGAGTAACTCCAGGGATGAATTCTTGGCCCCACTGATGCTGGTGGCAGTGCAATTCTGAGCCAAGGTTTCATTCCATACCTCACTCTCATGCTGGATAGACTGTGGTTATTCCTCTCCCTCTTAGTTCTTATCAACGCTTAGAATTGGATCTCTTAATGTTTTAATATTAACTTAATCAAATGTTAGATGCTGTTCAACTTGCACTGATGAGTGATTTGGTAACTTAATGCAAAGTAACTTTTCCAGTTTTTTCCAGGATTTTCATTTGAACCTCGCTGTAAACTTTAGATCTCCACTTTGAATTAAAAATAAAAATTGAAAAAAAATCGAATTTTTCTGAGCTGGGAAGCTTGCAAGAGCATTTTGTCAAGAAGCTGGGTAGAGTAACAGATCTGTCTGATTTGTTGCATTTCAGGGATTCCTTACAGTGAACACAGCAGTTACCTGGAAATGAAACGTTTTGTTCAATGGTTGAAGCCACAGAAAATTATCCCCACTGTAAATGCTGGTGACTGGAGAGCCAGAAGCTTGATGGAAAAGCGTTTTAGAGACTGGATGGTTGAGGGCAGTGGACATAAGTAAGGAAGAATGTGTATTTTGAAGAAGAGAAGCTGAATGGGAAATTCAGAGTTCCTGTGAAATTGTGACTCCTTTTTACATAGAACTCTTTGGGAAGGATTCCGCTGCCATTCTCTTGAAAAAAACTGGACTGGTGGGAGGATACCTTGTTTCCTGATATACCTGCTACTGTATTTTCCTATCACTTGTTTGCAAATGCCTATTTCAGGGTATTCTTACCATATTCTTTTTATCCCAATTCTTAACGTATAGTGCTAGGGGAGAAGCCACCTCCAGGTTTATCTTTTTTGGAAAATAAGTTGCTGTAATAAATGAAGTAGCATTGTGCTTATGCAACACGCTACTGGCTCAGGCTTCAGAGGAGCTCATTTTTTCATAAGCCAGAATTAGCTTTAATTGTAACCTAAACAAAGTTTACTTGATGAGAGAAAATTGGTGAAGCTTCTGCAGTATACATGCTTGCAAGAATGAATTTTATAGAAGACATTGCTAACTATGTTATGGTCAAGATTTTTTAAAAATAAAGGACCTACATGAAGCATGTGAGTTTTTTCTAAAATTGAAGTGCCTTTATTTTCAGTGTGATAGTTGCTCATCTGAGAAACCTCTCTGTAATACTTCCAGTGGCCGTTCCATTTGTTTTGCTTTTGTGGGATTAGACCTATGCCCTTGTAGTGCAAATTCTCAGCACAGAGTCAAAGAGTGCTTCTTTTCCATGTAGTATAACACATTTGTGCTTGCAGGGTTGTTTGTACAGGTTTGTCCCTTGAATTCTGGAAGAAAGTAGAAGTAAGTCAGCAAAAGAAAGGTAAGTTTCACTTTGCATTTTCAGTGGTGCTGTTTCTACTTGGTGTTTATGGTACTGAAGTATGTGGTTGCACACAGGCACACTGGTGTAATTTTAAGCATTTTAATAGAAATCATTCCAAAATGTTGGATCATGTATAAAAAACCATCCTACAACTCCCTAGAATAGCTAATCGGAAATCTTAAATGTTTTCCTGACAAAAAGGGCATTGATTTAATGGCCAGTGTTAGTATAAAAACTTGCACTGATTCACAGTTCTTTCAGTATGTTCACTGAAATATGACATCATTAAATGGTTCTGTTTAACCTAGGCAATTAAAAGTATCTGAAGTTTTTATTTTACGTAATATATTATGCTAGATCTCCTTATCACAGGAACCATTCAGTGCCCTGGATTTGGCATACCCATTCCTGGGATTCCACTCCTTGTTGGAGTAGGTGTGTTAAAAGTTATCTGTTGAAGTGCTTGTATCTACTGAGCATGAATTACTGCCTTGTACAAGTTAGGGCAAATCTGGGGATTCTGTTTGACAGGCACATGCTTCTAACAGTTGAATTGTTATGGAATTATTCATGGTTTTCAGCACCCGCGTCTTTTTCCTACCTAATTTTGCACAAAGTATGAGGGGCACACTGAGGTTAAAACTGTAATAACGTCTCTGACATCCTCTTGCTTTTATAGCTGCAGTTTCAAGAATGAATATCCCTACAGAGAATGAGTAAGCGCGTGGGCTGTGAACGTGCTGATGCTGCTACGGGTTTGCAACGCAATTAGTTAGCCTTTATGCAAATAGTAACAGAACCTAAATAAACTGGCTTTCACTGCAGCTGGTAGGTGTGAGACACCTGTTCCCCACAGGGCTCTGCTTTCTGGTCTCAGTTTCTATGCTGTTACTCAGAGTAAAGGTTGGGTTTTGTTTTCTTTCAAAAGCAACTTTAATTTCTGCATCTAACCATAAAAATGACGTGTATCGGAAGACGCTGGCATTGGCATCACTGGGCTGATACAGTTAATATTGTCCTGATTTGGAACAGATGCCGATAGGCTCACAAAGCAAAAGCAGAAGAGGAATGGCATTTGTACTGAATTCCTTTTTTGTCCATGTGTTCTGGGGTCTGGTTTCAGTTGTCTGCTTTGCAGTAGGTATTCATGCGTCAGCCCCCTGCTTGCTCTTATCCCCCCTTTCTGGTTTTTATTTGCACTTGTACATACCTTCACCTATTTTTTGCGGGTAGATTTGTCACCCACCTTCTTATTAGGAGTTGTCCACACTATCATATATTTAGCCTCCTTCATATGGGGAAAAAAAAATTCAGAATCCCAACTTAGGATGAAAGGTTTTGCTTGTTTTTTGTTCTCTGTATTGTAAAGGAGGAAGGTTAATAATAGGATTAGATTTCTTAGATTGCCACAAGGGGCATATAAGCAGATGTGGAAAACCATTTAATTAAGAATTTTGTGGAAAGATGTATAGCAGGATATTTTCTCTCCTTTCTGAGATTGTTCCTTAGGGAAGGCTTTCTGATCACAGCTGGTCGAGTCCTCTGAGGGGCATAGATGTGATAAACCTCATTTCAGAGTTGCTGTAATTAATTAGGACTTAGGAAATGACTCTACTTTTCCTAATGGTGGAGTGAATATTTTCAGTCTTTTAGCAGCATTGGAATTGCAAATACATGAGCAAAAAAAACCTGTTCTTTTGGTTAAAATTGTTGGCTCCAACTGAAGATGTCATTTTTTAAGGTCAATAGATGAGGATTTTTGGTCTGTGTTTTGTTACAGTGAGACTGCACCTGGGTTCCCCCTGTGGTGGATGGATGAGTCAGGCTCTGTGTTCACCTCCACATCCCATGAGTGGCACGTGTCAATGTAAATTACAGATTTTACTAAAGCAAAATGGGTTTGTGAGCACCCTGGATGCGCTTCCAGTTGGTCCATTGTTGACAGACTGGGGGCAGAAGGCAAAGCAAGCAAAAAGGGCAGCAGTAACACATGCCCGATGAGTGCCCACAATGGTTTTCAAAGCCAACCACTCTAAAGAATCACTTTGTATGTCCCGTCAGGACTCTGTGCTCTGATTACGTATCTCCCCAGTAGGCAGATAAATGAGCTAAAAGCAACAAGGCAAAGGAGGAGAGAGGGAAGAGGAGGAAAGCAACTTGCTGAACATGCTGAGTCAGGCAGCAAGGCTGAAACTGGTTGTAATAAAAGAAAACAGCCACAACAAGCCTGTCATTTCCTTCATGCAGAGTCCTTAGGTGCTGTTGGGGTAGAACTGCTCTGTGGAGCTGGTGGAAGCCTGGAGGATGGCGTGCTGAGCCCCAGCAGACAGAGCCCTGCGTCCCCCATGTGCCTCTTGTTCCCACTTTTTCATCTGAACCTTCACCCGCTGTCATACAGTGGCACCTCATTATCGAATCTCCAACAAATACTTTGGCAGGGAAGAGGCTTTTCCACTCGGTCACATTTACATGTGCTGTGGTATCTCAGAGCAGATAGTGTCTTGTTTGTGCCAGTTCCCAGCAAGTGCTCACATAAGGATTTTTAAAACAATTTGTTTTAAGTTTTCCTAATTGGCGTTTGAATGTCACTTTATTCACCTTTCCTTCTGTATGCTGTATTGATTGTCATGGATCAAGGAGGAGAATGCACTGCATTAGGGGAAAAAGATACAAATATTGCACGTGAGGAAAAGGTGACACAAGGACGCACATGTAAACAAAGGTGACGCTGGGGCTGAGTTTGGCAAGAAGGGCTGGTGATGAGCTCCTGCTCCCCCCTCCTGGGAGCCCACTGCTCTCCGTGGTTTTCCTGCAGCTCCTTCATGATCCTTCCTGGGACAGGCATTTCCTCCCAGCAGGGAGAGCACCAGCAGGCTGTGTGGCTGATCCTCAGGGCATCCCGCAGCATGGCTGGGGATGATGCCTTGGGGGGACTGAAACAGGGCCCTGGGCTGTGAGCAGGGACACTGAGGGCTATCGCTGCCTCTGGGGCTGGACAGAGGTCTCCAGCAGTGTGCCAAGGTTCCTGGGTTTCTGCCCTGTGACAGCAAGTGCAGGAACCTGCTGTGAGCTCCTGTGCTCTGGAGGAACTGATGCTGCAGGGCCTTGGCAGCACTCTTGGGGTGGGGACCCTGTGAGAGCCCATGGTCTTACACACCAGATGTGCTCTCTCCATTTTAACCCCTTGAGAGTACTGGTGTCAACTGGAGATACTAGCATGCTGCTAGAGTCCGATCCAGAGGCTCAGTGACTGAGGAGAGAGTCCAGGAAAAGCAGTGAAGGGCTTGGTGCATCTGTAGTAAATATGATAGTGGTGGGGCTGGCCAGAGCAGATGAATATTTGAGAGAGTTGCACACTGCATCAGCCAATGAAAGGTGATGCTAAATCAGTTAGGGAAATTTCAGGGATTTCATAGCAACAGAACTGAGTGATGGATGTCTTTTCAGTGGAAGCCAGCAGATGTTACAGCTCTCATTTCCTGCTTTTGTGCTTTCCAGTTTGCTCCCAGGATGTTTACTCTAACAAGCAGTCTGATTCTGATGCCCACTGGGGACAGAAAACACTGCTGTCTGCTCAGATTTGGCTGCAGCCCAAGCTGTTCTTTAGGAAGGAGCATCAGGAGGAGAAAGGCACACAGGAGCCAACCAGGCAGGATGGCCACTCACTGAGATGAAGTCTCAGGTCATGCCCTCAGGTACCCCTCAGTCTGCTATTTCCTTTACTCTTCTTAGAGGTTACAGGCCTGGGACCAAGCAGGCTCCATGCCAGGAGAAGACCAGAGACCACGACCAACCAGAGGCACAGGAGCATAGTGCGGGAGGACATTGATTGCTGGCCATGGGTACAAAGCAAAGATGCACTGAGGTGGCCCAGGACTGGCTGGAGTCTACACCCTGCAGGGGGGCTGTGCTGTGCAGGAGCAGTCCTGTGCACACTCGGGCTGTGTAAGTAGCACTAAAGGTTGTAGCAGCACTAAACAACTTGGTGGAGAACTCCACTTTTACCATCTTTGACTCTATTTTTGCTACCATCTCCCTGTTTATAGCGACTGTTCATGACTTAGTTTTCCTTCCTCTATCTGTGCTTTCTCCCCATTTTCCCTTCCATTACTGGGGATTTCTCAGAAATGTTACTCTACCAGCATTCACCTTTGTTCCTAGAAAAAGGAGCACAAGAACATTTGTTTGGAAGCAAGCTGACATCTGTGAAGAATGACATGGGCTTTGGACATGGAATGAAACTGAAAAGAGGCAAATCGGAGGGCGGGAGGAAGTTCAAGGGCATTTAGCATGTAAATGGGGTTATTTTGGCCAAACGTGTCCTGCTGTGGAATGTGCCACTGATTGGCTGAGGCTGCTAAGGAAGGAGAACTTGAGAACGGGTTCCTCTTTGGTGAAAAAGATGTATCACCTTTATGGCTGCTGCTGGTGATATCGGAACAGTGCTTGGAAGGGCAGAAATCTGCAGAGACCACCACAGCAGCACAGGCACGCTGGGGTGGGTGCGTCACAGAGTGCTGCATGGATTTGAAAAATTCAAGAGCCCAGAAATCCTGGGCAAATGTACAAGACCCTTGCAGTTTGCCAGACCGATGTTTCCAGGTGGAAGGAGGCATGTCTGAGAAATGCGAATGTGTGAGGGGCTTTTCCAAATGGGTTTCATGGCATGATACTCATAATCCAGCACATGAGGCATACGTTCTAACTCCTCCAAGCTTTATTTTTCTTCCTTTCTCATTTTTCTTCAGGGATTACAAGAGATGGAGGCTTAGATTGATTTGTTTTTCTCTTCTGGAGCAAGTGTTTGGGGATTTCACTTTTCAGATGAACTTCTGTTATGTGGAGAAAGGTCAGAATCTTAGTTTTTATTTATTTTTTTTGGTGGGAAGAGGCAGCAGCATCCTTTGTGCTCATCTGGCTGCTTTGGATTTTCAGGTAGATTTGGTTTTTGGTTAGCTGGAGCGCACACGAGGGCGGATATTCTCAACCCCGTTTTGTCTGGAAATAAACCAAACCAGGGAGAGCCTGGGGAACCCTGCAGATGTAAGCTCTGCATCAATGCAGATGTTTGACTTTGGTGGAAAAGATGCTGAGCTCTTTGGGGAAGAGACCCCTGCTCTGGGAGCCTGTGGCTCTGAAGCAATGTTTACAATGATGATAACAGACATGATATTTTAAACCATGAGGTTAGCACCGCTGCTAGCCATGTCTTAGTGCCCCCATTGGCAGCCAAACTTCTTCACCCTCCCTTGCCAGGTTATGAAAGAAACCAGCTCTCAGGCATAGACTTGAACTTGGACACCCCAGGATGGAAAAGCCAACATGACCCGGCTCTTGCCACTGTAAGTGCAGTCCTGCTGTACAACAGTGACTTTGTGCCTGAAGGAGAGCTAGTCCTGCTGTCATTTCAGAGTGGGAAGGGTGAGACGCTGTCAAGAAAACTGCTGCTGAGCATCCTCACTGCTGTCAGGCACAGAGATGCAATTTCTATTTAGGTGCTTTTGCTGAATGATTTACATCAACCTTGGCTGCCCTCTCATTTTCTTTTAATGATGCAATAAATTAGAAAGTGATAAGGGACCAAAGGGAACATTTGAAATTCCAGTGGCATTTCTAGGAATGGCCTGAGATGCTCTAAGTTCCTCGCAGCCTGCTGGCCGGCCTGCAGTAGGGAAGAGGCTGCCTGTGGAAAGGCGCATACTGGAAAGGGCTGACAGTCTCTGGGAAGCAAACCAAAACAGCCTTCAGCACAACTCAGATTACTCTGTCAGCTTCCCAAACCTGAAGGTAGATGGCCCTGTGGTTAAGGCTTTCTGCTGAGGTTTCAGTTTGTTGTCTCCTAATGACCAAAGGAACACCAGGGAGGAAGTATCCCATACCCCTTAACGGGGCATGGAGTTCTGGCCGAAGTTGTCCAACTAAAGAGTATTTCTGTTTGCTGCAATTCTCCATGGGCAGCACACAACAGGATTGAGCTCCCTGTGGGAACATCAGCTCTTGTTCACCCATGACTCATGTTCCTGTTGGGCACTAGGGTTGGCTTCTCTATTAGAATCGAATGGGCACCCCAGCACCTCCCCGTGACACCAGGCTCTGACATCCTCCCTTTCCACCTTTCTGCATCATGCCAGTCTCATGGAGGTGTCTCCAGAAGATATCCTGGAAATGAGAGCAGTTGGCAGCATTGGATATGATACTGGAGACCACTGTCATTGTAAGAGGCTACATGCTCTGTCCCTGGAGACAGATGCCCCATCTCTGGAAGTGCTCAAGTCCAGGTTGGCTGGGGCCCTGGGCAGCCTAATCTGGTGAGTGGCAACCCTGTTCACAGCAGGTGGGATGGAACTGGATGGTCTGTAAGGTCCTAAACTGTTCTATGATTCTATTACCAAAGGTCACTGGGGACAAAGCACTGACTGGTGCCTGGTGTCCCCTCATCACCACAGATCCACTCTTCTGTGGTGTACAAGGCAACACCACTGTCCTCTATTGCAATTTCTCCTTTATTGTTTTCACTTGTTGAAAGTGCAGCCCCACCAAACATGGCTGGCTGGGTACCCCAGGTCAAGGAGACTCAAAATCATACCAGTCCCATGTGCTGTGGCTGGGCACTGCACTGAGCGGAGCTTGCCTGTATCTCAGGTTGGGATGGACACAGGCAGGTAGCACAGAACTCCTTCCTGACTGGACTCATTCTGCTGTTGTGCTCGTGCTCTCTTATCAGTATATGACCTCGATCCTGGTTCTCAGTCGTGTTGCCCTCCAGAGGGGCTGTGTGGTCTGTTTTGTGCTTTCTATAGAATGGCAATTTGAGCTTGCAGGTGTTGCAGCTCTTCTTCCATGCTCATAACTTTATGTGCCCAGTGTTGCAAGAAGTCTTCGGGATTTGCAGCCTTCTGGCTGTGCTTTACAAAGATGTGCTCGTCTGTGGGTTTACTGAATTTCAGCTCATGACCATTAGCTGTGTCAGGAACCCTCCACAGGCCAGAAGCTGAGGCCATTTTTGACAGCATAGATCATACTGCAACAAGAACTTAAAACAATACCTGCTTCTTTAAGTGTCTGCTAACACAGCATCTATAATACGCTACAGGTGATCCTAAAGGATTAGCAGCTCCATGTCAGTTGGCATGGGCTTAAGGACAGCCTCTTCAGGTCTTCTAGAATTAAATGTGAGTGCTGGGTGGTGCTGTGCATGTAGGTATTTCTCTTTGCTATTGTTTCTAGAGGTGGTTTAGCAGAATTTGATTGTTTGAAGAAGGGTGAAATTTTAACAATGGGGACAAATGTTACAGAAGGTTGTTCTTGTTTTTGAAGGATATATATATATATATTTAACATGACCTATTTGGTGACCTATTCAGAAGTTACTGGGAAGTTATAGATTGTCTTTGGTGGATGAGGAGGGACCTTACTGGGAGAAAGTGGGGTAGTTAGGGAATACAGTACATGTTGTAAAGTGGTAACGCATTTATTAATTACACATGCACAGACAACTTCAGACATCCTACCAGAATTGACTGTACTGATGTAACTTCCATGTTATATGTCTAGCAAGTGTTGTGAATCAGACATTGTGTAAACATTCATCATTTGCATTTAGTGTTGTGCAAATTGACATAATAACCATTTGACATAACACTTCAATAACTGCTTATAGAAGTAGAGAAATAATTTTCTTCTTTTCTGAAATATTCTGGAATCCTTTTGTGCTTGATACCTCTACTCAAAGACCATTTTTGTCCAAAAGTAATGTCCTCCCATGGCTGAGAGGTGCTGTGTGTGTCAATCCAAGTCTGCTTCAGCAGCAAATTCATGTGCAAGTTCCAGGGTGGTTCCTTTCTTCTCACCACCACATATAGTTTGGAGCTCTTCTTTGTTCATCTCTTCTTGGAAACGATTCTCACAAAGTTTCAGGAAGTTGCTTTAAGGCTGTCTCACCTCTTTGTTCGCTCATGACTGGAAAAGGAGGTATTTGTTTTGCTGGTCAGTGTCACGTGAAAGGTTTCGGGAAAGGTTTCCAAAGAAACATTGAAAGAAAATGCACAGTGGAAAATAAAGCATTCCCCTCGCCCACCGATAACAGGGC
Source organism: Aquila spilogaster (assembly GCA_024606505.1). Lineage (NCBI taxonomy): Eukaryota > Metazoa > Chordata > Aves > Accipitriformes > Accipitridae > Aquila > Aquila spilogaster. The sequence goes on from JANHGO010000012.1 coordinate 12,090,758, forward strand.
AAGAAAAATCCTAATCCTACAGAGATACGAGTCTGGGAACAAGACAGGAGGGCTTCAAGTTTCTTTTCTACTGTTCAGAAGAAGAGTTTCTGCAAACCTCTGGCAGGAAAGGTTAAGTGAGAATCATCAGCGGGTACTTGTGACCTATATCATCTGTGATTTTAGGATCCTGGCCTAGAGGTCTCTCCTAGCAGGCAGATGGTTACGGAGCTGGAAGCAGCCCTGTATGGTGATGCCCTGGCCATCCCACCCCACAGAGACTCCTTAGGCAGAAACAGAGTTGTTGAGCTCAGGAAAACAGCCCGCAGCAAAGGAATCACATAGCAACTTTGGAGGAGGGCTCCGAAGGAATTATTTTTCTTCCATTCTCAGTCTCTGTTGTTCCAAAACTGGGATTTCCTTCTGTCTTTATGCAGAATTCAGCACAAACAGGCCTCTGAACAGTACTGAAACAAATGGTAAAATGTGATCCTTTCCCATCATGAGAAATACACATATCACACTTATCTTAAAAGCAGAGACAGGTTGTGGAAACGCTCAGTGTAAGAAGTAATATTTTGGATAGGAACTGAGTCTGAATTGGTTATACAAATATTTTTGTTTGTTTCTTTTGAGTTACTGATGGTGTTTTCATCTCAAGCTAAATATAATTTTATAAAGATCTTTATTTAAAAAAAACTTCAGATTGGATTTTAGTGCAATTATAGGAATCACCTGTATCCAATTTGCTACTGGAGTTAAGTAGCAGCAGCACTGATTTTAATAAGTTTCTTGATTTGGACTAATTCAGCTGGAAGCCTGACAAACGTCTTCTTTTGGCCAAATCCACCTTGATAAAAGCTTACGTTAGCAGGCGTAGTTTTGCTGTTATTAACATGCTTAACCTAAGTTATATAAAATAACCTTAGTTATTTTGGTTGTCTGATAAAATAGAATGATCTGTACTCAAAAATGGTTATTTGGTTTATTGCCATACTGCCATATATTAACTGTATATATTTTTGTATGTAAATACACACATACATATGCTGATGTGCACATATCCGTATAGGATATGCTCTGTATCTCCATGTATTTTTGTGGTTGTAACGTGAGGTATATAACACCAGAGGAAGCTCCCCTGAATCACTATGCAATGCTTCACCAGCCTTCCAAGACCACAATTCTCAGGTTGCCTTTGCTTTTCTGAAGCTGAGAAGAGTCAAGGAGTAAGGCGTTCCAAACACAGGTTGTTCCCACACTCCTAGCTGGTTCAAGGGTTAGGGATAAGTCAGTGAGCAGAGGCACGAAACTGTACTTCCAACTGAATTACAAGGTATATAAAGTGCAAAGGTTTTGTAAATGATTTGACCCTTCAGCCTTGCTCATGTAACAGAAGTAGATACATATAGGAAAACCACAACCATTCATGGCACCCAAACAAGATATTAAGGCATAAAATGAAACCTACATTTTCTGTTAGTTGTCCTTAACAACAAAATCTGTCTGGCAGCTCTGGAAGGTACGGAATACCTCTATGCGCTACATACCCCATTCTTCTCCCTGATCCTTTCCCTTGAACTTTGGCACTTACTTTGCCATCAACTTTTTTTTTCAGGAACATGAGCAGCCTTTAACATGGAAGGTATCTGAATGTGGAATCCTACATACAGTAAGTTTCACCTTAAAAAGAAAAGGTAGGAGACGCTGGTTTATAGATTGTTACTAATGACAAATATTTGTGCTACTATCTGACTTGTGTTTTAAGGAGCTAAGTAAAAAATATCCTGGCTAGAGATTTGAATAGGTTTTTTTTTCTTGTTGAAACTGGCTTTCTTTACTTCAGATGGCAACAACATCTGAAGACCTCAAGTTTCTCAGCAAAACTAAATATAAAGATATTTGTGCATGGGCCAAAGAACTTCAGTATTGAAATGCAACCTGCAAGCTCACTTTGTCTGAGGGGAGATTTTGCAGTCGGGCTCGAGTTTGAGGGAATGTTGTGGAGGAGCCTGGTTTTGTTTCCCCTGTTTATTTTCAAAATCTTAGCAGGGAACGTCAGCAGTAGCAGATTACTGTGGTGATAAAGTATCACTTAGAAATCTCCCACGTTCTTCCAAACAAAAAAAAAAGTGGTTAAGTATCAGGGAATGAGTTTGTGTAGTGCTTGATAAGGAACTGGAGGTGGGAATCTTGGTCTCTGTCCTCAGTACCCAAAACTACTGTGAGAAACTGAACATCCGCTGGAGGTGATCATTCACTTCCCAAAGTTTTCAATTCATAATCCATAGCCAAAAAATACCAACCAACTTTCATTTAAATTTTGGGTTATGCAGACTAATTCAGATCAAGACCTCAAACACAGTAGTGCAGATCTTGCATTCCCTAAGTAGCACAGGACTAAGAAGTGCTACATTGAGTGGTGCTGAGGGACTACTTGGTATGGAGGTATTCATACCACAGTCAAAACAGAATGAACAGGTTTGAACAAAGCCATTTGAAAGGCAAAAAGCATCTTGCTTTCTCATTTGGAGCAGTTCATTTGACTGTCTCTTTGAGGTTAGCCAAGCGTACCTCTTTTTGTGTGGACCTGCTGATGAACAACGAAGCCTCCTCCATGTTCTGTGGGTGCAGACCATTCACAGCCACTATACGGTCTCCATGGTTAAACAAACATCCCAGTCGGCAAGGACCAGTCCACTGTGAGACACTAGCATATTTGAAGGACAGACAACAAAGGAATTGTATGGGATATATAGTTACTGTTAATTGAACAGAAAACAGAATTGCATTTATGGCATTGCCCTCTGGAAATGGCACATAGACTGAGTGACATTACAACTTCTTGATCTTGTTAGCAAGTGAGATTGATGCTAGCAACATCAGCAGTGAGAGCTAGAGATTCCAGTCTGAAAACAGGGGACTAGACTTGGTTCAGGTCCATGCATGTGCTGTGTGTGTTTGACCGAAATACATTTCCCAAGGCATTTCAAGAGGCTGAAATGAAAAATTGTATCTTTTATTTATGATACAATTGTGATTATCAGAGATCTGTTGCTACCCTGACTGGGCCCTTAAGCTGCAAAACTGCATATGGATGTGTACGCTTCTACCCCTGCACTCATCGTGTCACTCATTCACACTTAACAGTCACCATCGCACGATATCCAGGACTTACCATATTTGTCCTGCTGCTTCAGTAAGTTTTAGGTAACTGTTAATATCTGCCAGGGGGACCAAAATATCCAACTCTTGCAGTTGCGCCTTATCTGTAACTTGACTGTGAGAGAAAACATCAGAGATCAGGCACCCTCCACCAGTACCTTAACTGGAACCCAAGGACATATCTGTCTTCTTAGCAACAAGAATTGGGGAAGGCACTTACCTGAGCAGTATAGACAACTGAACCACTGAAAGTGGTGATGAGTTTTGCCTTCTTTTGAGGAAAGACTGCTGTGTGGTGCTTTCTGGGACCTTTAGGTCTCTGTTTGCTTCCAAGTCGCCTGGACTTGCACTGTTTTCCAGGCCTCTGGGAGGAGAATGGAGCCTGTCATCTCTACATGTTGGCCTACTGAAAAAGAATGGTGATAAGAAATGAACTGGTTTAGCCATTCCAGGCACTCCTGCCGGATCAAACAGCTGTCAGTGAAGAAAAGAATAATAAGTTCTTGTAGAATATCCAGTGGGCAAAATTACGGCTAAGTAAAATAAACTGTCCTTCTAAAAACGGGCCATAAATCCTAAAATAAACCTTTTCAGTATTTAAAGACTATTTATTAAGCCCCAAAGCATTCCAGCTAACTACATACTTTTACGAAGAAACGAGTACAGATTGTTGCCCTTGGCTTTACCACCTTTTGTGGGGATGTGACGCTGTCCTCTGGGGGATTCAACAACTCAGATATACTTGAATACCTTTTATGTTATTTGATAAGCCTTATAATGCCTGGAGTCCTTCTTTGCCTCATATAAGACTTGGCTTAGTAGCATATGGACTCCAATGGCATAAACTTATGATGATTGTATAATGAACTCCTCCACAAAGACTCCTAAAAATGCAGATGAACAAATTTATTGCAGTCATCTGTCATCTGGGCCTGCATTTCTGACTGCTTCCCACTATGTGAGATAAGACCTGGCCGTCTGTAGGTGGCAGGACATAGCCAGCAGCTATGGACGAGCCCTTTGGCTCATCACTGGCATGCAGTTATGACATAGGCACTCATTTTTTCAGTGTGCCATGCTGTATTGTACTGGTTGTGAAGTTTCCTGGTGACACCACAACTGTGAAATAATGTTCAGGTCTCTGTTTCTGACATACCAAATACTACACCCTCAAAGTACACAGCATCAGACCTATACTTTGAGGAAATGGTAGGAAGGAGTTATTAGCCCTCTTAGGGCTAACACTGCTTCCTGGAAAAACTAGGAGCTAATGCCACAAGTCTTAGGCCTTTTTTTAACTAGCTAATACAGGTTGCTTTGCAGAGAACCTGTCTGAATTGTTGCTGGAACTTGGCTGAGGTATCTGAGCACAGTAGTGTGCTGTTATGTCCTTAAGGCCTACATAAAGTCAACAAAACCTGCTGTGCCTCTTGTCAGAGCCTGTCTAAATGCATGAGTTGAAATGTGAGCTTAAATTTCACTGTGATGAGTTTGAACTTCACTCTGGTATTTCCACAACAAGTCTTGAACTTTCTGAACCAAGACAGAAGGAAAAACTCATTCAAACAAGATGCAGCCTTTTGGTACTGTGATATCAATACTACAAGCAACAGCTCTAGCTATACTGCTTGTAATTTGCAAAGCTTTAATGGAGATATTTAATGAAGAGTCGAAAAATTTGATTTTCTGAAAGAATTGTCAGGCACTGGAATGGGCTGCCTAGAGCGGTGGTTGAGTCCCTGGAGGTGTTCAAGAAAGGCTAAGGTGTTGTACTGAGAGACATGGATTAGTAGGGAAATATTGGTGGTAGATGGACAGTTGGATTGGATGATCTTGAAGGTCTTTTGCAACCTTGGTGATTCTATGATTCTATGTTACTTACAGTGACTTCATTGACACATAAGCATTCTCCTTTACTGGCTTCCTTTGCCATGGCTTCTCTTGTACAGGAATATCAGGCTCAGCTGTAGGGTCAGTCTCTGCTATTTCACTATTGCACTGTTAGAAACACATAACAATTTTAAGAAATAAATATTCTTGCTCTGTCTACAGAAAAAAACAATCTGAGTTTCCTTGTTTTGTTCGGTGCTTGTGCTGTTAAGACTGTTAGCTAGTACAGCTTGGTTTCCCTCAAATAACTCACTTCCCAGAAACTGTGAGCTAGAAATGTGATTGAAACTTAGAAGCTCATGCTATCTGGTATAATTGGTGCTATCTTTTAGGCTGGAACATAACCAGCTATATTCTCATGTATCACCACTTAGAATTTGGTAATTCTAATTTAGGCAAGTCTTTCAAAAATATTTATATATATACATATATATATATTTAATTTATTTCATTTAAAGCACGTATGTTATGTGATAAAATTAGGTTGTTAATGCTCTTCAGTTATCTGTACAGACTTTGGAGAGAGGTTGTGACTTCTGCAGAAGCCTGCCTGGCTTAGTGAGCTTCTCATGACCACTGACAGTATGGGAAACCGTGAGAAATGAGTCTCCCAAATTCAGTGTTAGTATTTATTTAAGATTACCAGCGTGATTCTTCCTGCTCCCTTGTTTCACACTGAAATGCACACATTAAAATGTTTCCTGGCATTTAAGTTACTGCTTGGTTTTATGCCACTTACTGACGCTTCAACACAATTACATTTTAAAATAATGTGACTTGAAATAACACTGAAAATAATGTACAGTTATTGCAGTTCTCATTTTTTACTAAAATAAACGTCCATACAATTGACAAAAGTCATTTACAATGGTCGGTCTGAGGAATTTCAACAAAACGAGCAGTATGTTTGTCATAATGCCACTTTTTAGCAGAAAGACTGAGTTTAGCATTTTTTTTCTCGTACCCATTAAAGCTTTATTACCTACTGCTTTATCTACGTACTTCTTTGGCAAGGTATTAGTGGTTCCTCATACCAATTCCTCTTTGGGTCATTACATTTGTCCGTCTCCTTGGAGCTGTTAACAAAACAGAACTCACAACTAATAAACTACCTTTGCTGAAAGACTGCTGGGAGTTTGGTAATAAGGTTCTTCCTTTTTGAGGTCTTCGTTTGAATCTGATGACAGATTTTCCTCAGTCTTCCCCAGATTTTTATCCTGTTGAAAGAATGTTTTTATTTGAACAGGTTCAGTTACATGGATGGTTTAACGTGTATTTTGCCATTTACTAATGAATGTCCACAGGAAACGTGGGAAGATACAAAGAGTTGCTCAGTTTGTGTTAGGAACAGGTTTGTGTAGTTCTGCTCCTACTTGTATTTTTGTGCACATGCACAAAATGAAGCACTAGTATTAGTATTTCTCCTAGATGAATTTATGGTAACTACACAATTGCAGTTGACTCCATGTTCAAAAACTGTTATTTTGTTTAAAAATCAAGTGAGCTGAATGTTACACGTATGATTCTGCGTGCTTTTATGTGCTTCTGTGCAAAAGAGTTTTTATATGTCTTAAAGTCCTTACACTAAGAAAAAATCAATGGGAAATGGGATTGGGAGATATTTGTCACTTTCAAGCACTCTTTAAGTATTATCAAGTAAAGAATGCATCTGGGATTTCCCTGACTAATGAAAAGTCTGTTAACTCTCATTTCTAGAACATAGCCCAGGGGGTTGAAGATCTGATACTGAATCCTTTATGTCCTGAACGATATTCTCCCAGGTTCATAAATACCTGAAGTATTAAGTCTGCGGCTATTTGGTAAGTCAAGGAGCAATTAATTCCTCCACAAATTTTACCTTTCTAAATACAAATGACTCATTTTTACGTTTCCTTGTAATGAAGAGTATAGTAATTAGTATTTGCTGCCTCCCAGTGCAATTCTCCCTGCCATGTTTGTGATACAGCCATTTTTAATCTTTCTACTTACATCCTTGGTTTCCATGGCGATCATTTTAATAACTGCTAAATATGCCACAGAATATATTACTGTTTTCAAGGTAAAGTAAATTAAACTAATTAGTCTCTTAGATGTAAAGAGAAGAAACTGACATTGAATAGAAATTAAAGATGATGAATGCATTTTTGTTCTTTGTTGGTGTAAATGACATAAAAAGCAGCCCACGCTGCAGCCGTCAGAACAAACCAATGAATAGTCCTTCAAGAAGTGCATAGCAGAACTCCTTTGGGAACGAAGACTGGCTCTGTGGTCATGATCTAAAATAATGAACAAGTTTTCTAGTGGTGTTTTGAGGGCTTAGGGTCAATCAAACGTGTTAATACTTGGGGAAAAGGGGAAAGAGGAGGTGATATTAAGACTTGAGGTCCTCCAACTCCTATGAAATCTCAGAGTAGATAGCACTCATCAGCTTCCCAAACTGAGCTTTTGATTGCTGACAGTGGGCACTTTTGGCAAATGTGTATACTGTCTGTCCATGTCATCATCACAGACTACGGGGATAACAGAGAAGGTTAAACAGCAGCATCACTGCGTTTTCCTGAAGTTTGATGATATCTATGTTCGTCTGAATGTTTTACAGCCAGAGAGGTTTAGCTAACTTCAGCGTAAAATTATTCTCAGCTGTACAGCCAAATGAGTTCTTTAAGTCTGTGTTGAACCACAGTTTGTTAAAGTGGGTTATGGAAGAAACTGACTGCAGCAAAAAATGCGAATGATGCCCAGAAATCAGCTGAGTAATTGTTAGTTTGGGGCTCCTTGGGAAAAGGGCTAAAAGTTGCATGCTGCCCTGAATTTCTCTTTCAAAAAGTCATGTCCAGCACATATTGGAGCCAGACTCTTGACTAGTATGTCTGGGTACCTGCAAATGAGGGCTCCTTATCTTGATGCATTTTGGGATATTAAAAGCTGCATGTGAAAATAGCTAGTACTCAGTTGCTGAGTCAGATGTGGTTTGGTAGCTTGAAAACGAGTTGAAAGGGAACCAGATTCTCAAAGCATTCCTGGGTAGCTGGGTCCCTGCCTGTGGGACCAAACTTAGCTGACGTCAAGAAGCCTGTTTGCATGAACAATGGCTTCTGACCAGTTTTCAAGATCAGGACCTGGATGACGGAGCTGCCAATAAAAAGCAAAACTAATCAGACACTAGAAATGAAGAGTCATAGTTCTAACAGGAAGTAAATACAAAGGCTTAATCTGGAAGTCAGCTGTCTGGACATCACTGAGCAGAGAATAGATCCGGAGATGTTAGGGGATGTTAAACTTATGAGTCAAGTGTAATATTTTTATCAAATGCAGAAATATTTTTGCTCCTTGTTAGCTGTATGGCAAGGTTATTTATTGTGACACACGCTGAAACAATATAAGCTTCCTGCTACTCCCTCTGCTTCAGGCTAAAGAGAACAGGAAAATCCAAATTCCTTATCTTTGAATGTTCCTTGTCAGCCTGTCCTACCCCGACCAGCTACGTACAATACATGCTCTCTGAGTCACTGTGAGTATAAAGGATTAATGAATAAGACAGAAATGATACGTATAGGAAAGAAGCAGAAAGAGAGCCTTGGTATGCATCCAAGAGTAGCAGTAGCTCAAATCAAACTAAGAGCTAACACAATGCATTTCAGAGCTCAGACTCATAACTGAGTGATTGCACTTTCACAAATAACAGTGCCTCAGCTGAACTATTATAACAACCCATGGCACTGCGATGTAATTTCAGCTATTTTAACTTCAGTCCACTAAATCAAACTGTATTACATCATACTTGCTGCCAGCCTGTACAAATGGATGGTGACTGCACCATGTGATTTGCTGTCCTGTTAGCTGTGATAACAGAATAGATTCTTTCCCTTTATCTCAGCTCCTCCAGATCATAGTCCAGTGCATAAACTGACAATAAAGATAGGTTTATACTCAACTGCCTAACCACAAACTGGTGTGGTTGTGCTGTCAATCCTGTTGGCTGCTGCAAAGGCAGTAACCTGGGACAGAGGGTGGCTGACAACCATCTGAAACTGCTGCAGATCTTTTAGTTCAGGGAACATAGCTCAGAATGGTTTGCCAATAATTCACGATAGCACTCATCATTGTATCTTTTTAAATAATTCCTGTCACATACAGAAGCTAAATTACTGGAAGTCATATTTATGACAATACAATGTCAGCTTTAATGTGTACTCCAGTCTGATTTTGTTTTGTAGCTCGGTTACTCTGATTCAGCTGCTACTTGCAGAGGCTGCCAAAGGAAAGGAGGGACAAATCCTCAAGCAGTGCAGCCTCAGAGTTGTTTTTTATCAAACTTGAGAGAGCTGCCTCAGGTTACTATCACTGCATGGAAATTCTGAGGATCTGCCCCCAAGAAACAAAGTAAACAAAGGGTATTTCAAGCAAGTTCTCAGAAGGTTATTTTCAGTGCTAAATGAGACAACTGATAAGCTACATTTAAGAAACTCTCATAATAAAAAGCAGGTCAGTGTGCTGGGAAAGTAGGTGAATAATCTATAGCTACAGATAGTCAGGTGACATGAGAGCCAGTAGTCACTTCTCCAGACTAAGCAAGTCAAGAGCAATTTTATTTGTTGTGCTCACCAGGCTTGGAAAAACTCCTTGTGGTGAGTTGCTCTGAGCCTGATGAGGGCCAGGATCTGAATTTGGCCTGTTCTTATCTTCTGAGGGACCATCATCCTGTATACAGAAGAAAAAATATAGACTCCTAAAGATACGGCGGAGATGCTTTTCCTGCATTCAGCTTCCTCCATCAGGGCTATCTGTACACAACTTTGTGACTACAAAAACCAACACCCCCTTGGCAGCTATTCATTCTAGGACTAAAACTTTCTATTTAAATGTTGAGGGGGAATATCCGGAAGACACAGACAGGAAGAAGTGTGGGCTGCAGTGGACAGCACTGGGCTGAACTTCCTCACTAGGCTTTAGAGCTCAGAGAGACAAAGAACAGCACAAGCACAGAACAGGAAGAGCGTGGCTAGCAGCTGCTGAAACAATCATCACAGGTCTTTTTCAAGGTATGTCAGACCTAATCTGCTACTTCATGCCAAACAACTTTTGCCAGTCAGTTGAGATGGACAGTGAATATCAGTGCTCCTTGCCATCATCACCTGTCTAACTCCTAAACAAACCAACATGCCAGAACTGCCACTTCTGAGAGCTCTCTGATGATGTTAACATCCAGGTCCTACTTGGGAACCCCAGTACAAAGCAGAACAGACCACCTGGGCCCCACTGCATGAGCTCTGGACAACTTTTGTTTGAAACAAACAACTCTATAAATCAGATTTCACAGTCACTCCTGGCAGCAAACTCATTGTTAAGGATGGGCAATCCATTTTACCTTCAGGTAGCTTTGCCTTCCCAGGGAATCGGTCGTATCTATAGAATTTGAGAACAATGGCATAGAGAAAGACCGGCTTTTGACTTCTGAATTTGCAAGATCTTGGTTCTAGAAAAAAGGTAACAGTGAGGTAAGACAGATGCCTGAAGGTCTGGAGCTTGAGCTGGCAGGGTCTCCAGCTGGTTCACAGCACTGACAGACTAGATGTGTATCACTTTGTTAAACAGCATGTAAATATAACGAGTGCTTTTTGGATAAGGATTACACACCCGTTTTCATCCTGACACATCAAAGGTGCAATTCACTGTAGCTCGATGTCAGTCACTTCCTAATTCCTATGTGTCCTACTCTTCAAAGAGATGCTTTCAGTGTAAGAACAATCCCTACACAAACAGACTGCAATGCCTGCTTAATGCATAAGCCCAGAGTACAGGATTTATATGGAAAATTAATTTCTGATTAACCAGAGCAAGGGACAGCTGGCAAGGCCAAAATCAGGACAAGAAAATTCCTTGCTTTTGCATAGCTTTCTAATGAGATTACAATTTTTTTTCTTTCTAAAATCAAGAATAGAAACATGTCACCTGAGGGCAGCATCCACCTCTTTTGGCCTCCCTGATGGAAGATATGGCAGTGACCCAGTCCTCTATTTCCAGCCTGTGGGTTAGAACAATAGAAATTAACACCTACTCCCAGGTAAAACACAGGGAAAACCCATTTGCTCACCTACTTCCTCTCACGAGCCTAAAATAATGCCTTTTGAAACCAACAGGGAAAATCTGCAACTTTCCTTTGGGAGATGGATTGAAAAATCTGGCCTCGGAGACGTGCAGCCCAGACCCAGGAGGTATGGAAAGGCTTCTGTAGGGGAAGTGCGATGGTGCTTTCTGCTTCATTCTCTGTGTGTAGTGCAGCTCTGCTGAGTCTTGCCCTAAAGGTGGGGCTAAGGAATGCAAGCAGGCTGAGAAACTCGTGGAAGCACCCCTGAAGCCCTGTTCTGTGCCTCCAGTGGGTTTCCTTGGACTAATTCTGCAGCACTTCCTACAGAGCCTGGCTGTGAGAGCAGTGCCCTGGGCGAAGGCGTGAAGTGGAATGTTCAAGTGGCACACAGGTATGTGTTTTGCTTCTGTGCTTATCAGCATTTCACACATGAGGTGCTCTTCTGCATTAGAGCAGAAAAACCCCCGCCATGCCTGTAGCTGGGAAAGCAAAGAGGAGAAGGGGGAAGCTGCAGTGGAGAAGTGCTGTGCCTAATGTCTCACCTCCCTGCGCTGACCACAGGTAGGCCCTGAGCTACTCCTTTTGAGATCAGCCTTCTCTCCCAGCTGGTTCAGCTGTCTGTAACAGCAGGGCATTAACCCAGGCATGGGAAAAGTGGCATAGAAGAGAGCAACTTTCCTTTGGATCATCCAGCTGAACCATTTTGGGTTGGGTTGCTCAGACAAGGGAAGAGGTGGGAGCTCCTGGCCAGAGCTACAGAGTAGTGGGATCATGCCTTGGGGCAGCAGCTTAGAGCTACATCAGCTTGTCTGCAGTGTCACGTTGCATTCACACCTCTCTCTCAGCCTACCTGCTCTTCCCAATGAGGTAGTAACGTCTGTTTTCAGTAGTGATGGACATCACCTCTTCAGGAAAGCATCTGAACATCTTCCTCACCATTACCATTATTTCAGAATTGCTTATGCCAATTTCTACACTTATGATCCTGTTAAGACAACCACATGAAACGTTCCTATTCAACTATACATGCACGCAAACATAACCACACCCATATACGCACATTTACATGTGTATGTATCAGTGTGTTTTGCTCTAAGCACAGCATAACATGACGATATCTGTGCGGAAAAAAGGTGAATATTTTTCCACAGAAGGATTTCTTCAGAAAATAAGTGCAAAAATTCACAACACCCGGTACTTCAGTGAAGAAAACACGCAAAGAAAAAAACCAATCTGATTTTACAAAGAGTCACATCCAGATTTTGGAACCTGATTTCTGGGGGATGAGGCTGTTGGTCTAACACAGAATCTTGAAAAGAAATGATAGTAAAACAATCCATGGCATTCACTCCAGAACAAAACGTTTGATTTGAGACCAATCATATATTAACGGTATTTTAATGAAATGGATCTGGAATAGACAAACCGTGTACTTAATGTATGCTGCATACAAGGAGTGAGATCATTAAAAATAATCGCAACAATAATGATAATGATGATAATGATGCAACCGTGTACTTCTGAGCAAGCTGGGAATGTTTCAAAGACTTCATAACATAAATCCTTTGAATGGAAGAAGCACAACACCAATGTGATTCCAGCAAACTTTTAACAGCTCCATGAGCCTCTGAGTCAAGCTCCAAGCCTAATGTGTAAAATTTTTATGTTTCTTTGCCAGAACTATGTCCTTTCTATGTTGCTTATGCCATAGGTGACAAGATAAGGATGCTAGCATAAAGCCAATGACACTCAGACTTGCTGCTGCCTGCAACGGACGCTGTGCTGAGAGGAGTAAAGTGACCAATCCAAACGAAGCAAGCAGAACATCTTCTTGGCAGGGTGAGAGGCACACTGCCATCTGTGAGGTGAGAAAGTTTGTGTGCCTGCACAGTTACAAATGGCATAGCCACTTCTGTGTGAGTGTGAAAAGCACTATCTTCAAAGAAAATATCTTCTACTGTAGGAATACAGCCTTTGGAGTCATGGAGCCAACCTACCTGCTTTGCAGGTGCATCACCACAATTGCTCACATAAATGTATCAAATTCCATCAAAGCATTTCGGATTTTTACTCCTTCATACATCATGCACTATAAGTTGTACCTAAGGCCTACAAGAGCCCAAGGAACTCTTTCCTTGTCTTCAGCAGGATTTGGTCAAGAACCTCAATCAGGAACAAGTGTCTGTACAATTAGTGGTCAATTAAAATGGGTGATAGAAGATTTAAATTAAAAAATGATGTATTTGAGTTACATACTGATCAACAGCTATGGAGCCTTTCATGGACATTCCTTTTAGGTACTTCAGGATGTAATCGCCCTTGTTGGATTTGGACAGGATGAAATAACGCTTTTTCCAGGAATTCTGCCAAAGAGAAAGTCATTTGTCTCTCGTTAAAACTCATGATAGCAGAAGTATCTGATGTTTGTTGAGAGATTGCTGGAATATGACTGATCTGTGTTCATGTACCTTTGAGCTGAAAAGATGAAGAGGTGGTGACTTGATGAAGAATCCATGCTTGAAAACTCCACCTTCAGGGCAAAATGGGTTTTGAGCTTCTACTAATCAAAGAGAAATGAATGGCACCGTTACTCTATTTGTTGCCAATTAATTTCTTAAAAGAACCTTCTTGAACTGAAAATTGTTGCTTAGCACTTGGTTTCTGAACTTAAATGACCATAACGCACACCCAATTAGAGAAGAGAGACACAAATCAAAGCTATAAAATACAGGGCCAGGCCCTGCTTCCTTAATGTCACTGTTACTGCTGACAACTGGCCAAAGCTGTCAACAAATGATAGAGGTAATATACCGTGTCAAGAGAGGTGACTTAGAAGATATCATGAAGCTCTGTCTTATTTAAAGTTCTTATTTAACTTCTGGGGTCTGGTTGTACTTAACTTCCTCATTAGTGAGCTGAAAGGCAGTAAATAGCACCCTAATGAAATTTGTAGATGGCATTCAGTACAGACAGACTGCAAACACCTTAAACGATCATCTTTTGCTACAGATCATGATGCAGCAACTGGAAGAAGTCTTACAGGGAAATATAAGCTAAAAGCTTATAGGGTTAAAATTACGTGAATGTATTTGTTTGTGACCCTACGTACTCTGTCCACAGCTGTAGTGTAACATTCATGTTTTCTAACTACCAGTGGATCTCTGATCAAAATCTCTGTCTTACTAACACCCAGTGAAAGGAGTGGTGAGCTCATTCCATTTTTTAAGCCAGAAGCCTGATATGAGAAGTTGACACTTTCGAATCCTATGACTGAAGAAAGGGCAGTCAACCTCCAGCAGTCTAGGACGAGTTCTGAGGAAGATGGCAATACATCAACACCCAACTCTGTGGACAGAAACACTTGGTTCTGAGATCCCATTTACTACTGACTTCAGTGGAGGTAAGACTTCACTGTTAGTTTCTTAGAGCTACTGACGTATATTCCAGTTCCCAGTTTAATGTTTTTAGAAATGTCAGTCCAATCTGTGCGTCAGGTACAAGAAAGATTCTGTTCTAACAGGAAACTCTGCATTTAGGACAGATTCTTTAAGGGTGCGAGCAGAGGAGCAGAATAATCACAATACACTGTTTTCACTATTTAAAACAAAATCCTTGGCAGCTGGAGGCAAAAGGGAATAGGATCAAATATTGAAAATAATGTTTTGCAACCTGATTCAATCTTACCACTAACAAATCTTAGTAAATGAAACCTCGTACCTTCAGAAGTTTTTCTAGAAGCCATCCTGATTCTTTTTTTTACTGAGATAGGAAAGAAAAAAAACCTTGAAGCTAATTCCTTTCACTCTTTCTTGCTGAGCAGCATTTCACTGCACGCATGGTTGCCTGAGAAAATAACAAATATCTCAGAAATGTTTGTTTTCATAGTGATGGTTAAACTACATGAAATTAAAGATAGAAAAATTCCCTAAGAAACTACAGATACAATTATAGTTACTATTCATTTAAATACATTACTATCTATAATAAAATTAGATGCTATAGTGTTATATTTTGTTATTAAATTGGAAATATAAAACGATGCATTACAAAATTTATTAACTTACATAATTCAGAGGGATGATTTGCTCAGGATGTGAAGAGACCCACCAACAGAACTGCATTTCACCCCTTCCTTTGCAGTAGCCACCCCAGCCGTACCCTAGGGGCGTTGCATCGCACCTGTTTCTGACACTGCCTTGGCAGTGAGATAAGCTCTGTATTCCCTGGAAGTGCAAGAACACAGCGATGTGTGCATCTTTTAGAAGGTAAAAGGTGGCCTTAGTTACTTTGACATGACTCGAACTGTGGGCTTCCAGGCAGTACCCTGCTGTAAATGAGAATGACCATTGCTGGAAAACTGTAGAGCATTTATGCTTACACTTTTTTTAGGGAGATCAGTACAATTTTGTCTCTTCTGGAGAACTCTTTGTACAAGTCTTTGGTTGTACAAAAGCTGATGCAGACTGTTACCAAATTTACTGCCTAGGCTTTTGGACTATTGCTTACCAAAAAACAAGGACAAAAAAGTTATTTCCCAAACTAAAAACAGCTGCACAAAAAGTCAAATGCTCAATGTCAGTAGTGGGGGGACACATCTGCGGTTGCAGCGAAAGGCAAAGTAATATTCCTCCCAGCACGACTGACAAAATCACTATGACTGCAAGTGATACAGCTCTCCAAACAGCTTCCCAAGAGCTTGTAACAGGATAAAAGTCTCATCTAGGTTTTAGTCAAAGATTTCCAGGTTGAAAGATGAGATTATAGCAAGCTTTTCATCACTGCTGCCTCACTGCATTTTGGAGAACAAGTTTTAAGTGTTGCATTTAATCATTTTTTTTCACTTCAATGGAAGCAACCTTTTAAACACGTTGTATTTAATTCAGAACAAACAATGCCAATTCCGTGATGATACCCCATCAGGTTTTTGTATACCTGACATTCAGAGGTTTGATTGATTTCAACCTTTTGGAAATGCAGCAAAGCACTTCAGTCAAAATGCAAATGAAGTGCTGCAAATGAGTAAGATATGCGCTACTATAAACCTTCAAAAATATAATGCCAAGATAAGGAAAACAAACTGTGTTAATACTTACAGGCAAATGTCTCTATAGCGTAGAAGGTCTTAGAGAAAAACCGTTAAACATTTCCAGATTTCCTGGATTGTTTGCTGCGGCAAAAGACGATGTGTCCTCACCCTGCACTGTGACTGCTGACTTATAGCCGGTGCATAAACACAAACACCCTGAAATATGACCCACAAGGAAATTCCAGTTTCTGCCCAGAGAAGCAAATTAAAGACTGTTCTGAAAGGGGAAACTCAGATTAATATTCACTTACAAACAATTAAAAAATACCCCTGTTTGAATGAGCGTCTCCCAGGAATTAAAAAGCCTGGAGATACTTTTGTTTTTAAACTGGCTTTTCAGTAGCCCCTTTTTTTTCCCCCAGTGCTGTGCCTAAGAGATCATATCCACTCGTGATTGGGAGAGAAAGTCACATTAAGAGCCATAAAGAGATCGTGTAGTGCCATAAAATGTTTAGATTACTAAATAAAAAAAACCCATGAGGTGGAACGGGCTTTCTTACCCTACCTATGTCATAACTGTACTTTCATTGCAGGGTCAATGTCTGTCCTGGTTATAGGTTTCTGCGTTCTCTCCAGAGACATCCAGCATATCATTAATGACAATGATTTTCAACTGTTCAGCTATTCCTGCTAGTAACAGAAATGCTTTTAGACAGAAAAGAGTTTTACATTTGAATGGGAAGTAAACTAAAATGCCCTGCAGCTTATAAGTCACAATTCAGTTATCTGGCATTGCTCTAGTCACAGGGTCAGGATTCCTTACTCTGAATGTATTCCTGCAGGCTAAATAGATCATGTCCAAGAAGCATTAATATTAAAGTAATGCTTCATCTAGCAGAGACACAGGCACCTACACAAGGGAACTATGTTTTTCTCTCTTTCAGTACTACTCAAAGTTATCTTTCCAAGTTGTTTTCCTCTCTGGCAGCGTCTTCACGTATTTTATGCCTGATCTTTGTATACTTCATATGCTGGACAAGCCTGAAAGTTGCTTAAGATTCAGCCTTTATTTCTTCCCTTCTCTGTAAATCAGCTTGCAGAATTGCTGCGCTCTTTTGTTCTATGCTATCATGTTTTTTTTCCAGGAAACCTTTGGTCTACCAGGAGAGAGATCTTAAATGCCAATATTTGCTTGACACACTAGAGAGCTGAAGAGCTTCAGATAACATTACTGTTTTGCCTTTCTTCTTAGAGAGACAGTTACTGCTTCACCTGTTAGTTGGAAATTCCCAAGCTGTTCGTGTTTAGTGTCCATAAGAGTAAATGTACAACAAGATCTGGTAAAGACCCACTCTGTCCACCCTTTTTCTAATTTAAGACATCACGTCAGATGGGGTAAGAAGCTTTTCCTACTGCTAGAGTAAGCTAACCAATGCTAATTGCTTTTATTCCTCGTCACCAGTCACAGGGAACCTCACCAGCCACAAGCTGAACCAGGGACTATTTGTGAGGCAACTATGGAGTGGAGATGCACGCGAACCCTGGCAACGGGACAAAGGTATTTAATGATCCATCTTAATTACAAGCAACTTTGAATGACACTGATGGCCTTTTGCTTCACTTGGCAGAAGCTGGTAACGTTTATGTTTTTGCAGTGCTTCTAAGCAAAGATAGATAGTTTTTTAAATAATTAAAGATTGTTCTCAAACAACCTTTATGAATAAAGAACTGCACAAGAAGAAGCATGCTCCTTAACTGGTATACTGTTACACTGGCATTAGTTCATAAACCTCAAGTGCTCAGTTTCAGAACCCCTACTTGCTCCCTTATTGTTACCAAGGCTTTGTGGCTTCAGAGCTACAACATATCTGAATGAAAGGGTGGTTTTGGTGGCAGGGTAGCTCTGTTACACAGAATTAGCTTAGTAAATACTTATTAATGAACTGTAGGGAAATGTAAGAGCCGAATACTGAAAATGTTGAATGGATACGTTTTGTGGTAAAACATTTCTGGCATTTCTCCAGTGCTAGGAAACAATTTCAGACAGAGTTGTTTGCAAGAAGTAATGAGAACATTTTGATATGAACTGCTAGACCACCATACAGTGTAATTCATATGAACACTTTATGCACTGGGCAAGATTAAGGGCTGGCAAATCTGGACATTTCCACTGAAATCTTCTCAATAATTCTGGTTTACTCTATGAAAAGATCTGGCCTACATAACCCAAGTGATCAAATGCCAACTTATACTTCCAAACTACTTTCCATCTGACACGGGAAACCTCATCTTGATAAAGACGCAGAAGACCAACTGCATTCATGGCTGAGAAAAGTTTTGGGATGTATTTTGGTTGGTTTTCACTTCACCAGATCAAATGACGAACAGGCAGACGTTCATAGGAAATTAAAAAAGAAATAGGTCTTTATTGATACTACGCTCAAGACTTCCACGAAACAATAATTTATTTAATTCAAACAAATGTAAATTTGACTTATGAAAAAGTTATGCCTCACTATGCTACATTTCCTGTAAGAAAATATACTTAAAGAGATAACTCGGCATACATCTGTTTTCTTAGATTTAAAAAAAATATAGAGTACATTAACTAGGAAAGGGGCGAATAACCTATCATTTATCAGTCTAATCAAATCATTAAAATTACTTCCTTGAGCTAGCTATCATATTTAAAAAGAATATAAAAAGTAGAAATGGAAGCTTCATTGACGTAACTCCAAAATACAAAATCATGACAAAATATATATTAACTAAAAAGGCACTTCTGGTTTCTGATTCAAGTAAGTATTTCCAGTCTTGGCGAAATTCCTCACAGGTAGAAGTTAAATCTAAACATGCGTTTGGTACTGGAATACATAATTCTATTGTTTCAACATTCAATGTTAATGTTTTATAACAAAGTCTAGACATTAACTTTTTGTGGCTTCAAAACTTATGAATCAACACGCAGATGTTCTTATTTCTGCAAGCAGAGGAACTGCGCTACCACTGTGTCAGGCTGTTCTCTCAGTTAATTGTCATTTGCAAGGCAAAAATTTTCATAATGATATTTTACTAAGGTATCATCTAATTCGTTTGCCCACTTTTAGAAAAACCAAAATGAAAATCTTTCTATTTGATACATTTCCATACCGTTCAGCTGAATCATCTGCAATTAAAATTAACCTTATGCTAGAATGATAACTAAATTGACTTCCAGATTAAGCACAGTGCAACCATTACTCTTCATTAAGAATGTTCTAAAATGGAAATAAATTTATTAGACTAAGGAGCACCCTTTTAAATAGCTACAAAGTCAGTTTCATCTGTGGACATATCCAATGTATGATGGTCTTTGGAAATTTCCAAGGAAGTTACAATTCCATGAGATTGTAGTGAAAGAAAAGATGGCGTTTCATTGATATGTTTTTTACAGATTTTACTGTCTGTTTTTTGGAGTAAACCTTTACGGGTCAGGTAACTGACTCTCAGAACATCTTCAACACCCACAAATCAAGACAGCTACACTAAGTGAAATCAAAACAATTTGTAACAGAATCATGGAGTCTATGATTCTAATACAAATTAGAAATCAGCTATAGGATTGATCCACAGCATTTAGGTCTTCTCTAAAATATTGCATATCGTCCATTCATCGGATACCCCAGCTTATACAATACGTAAATCTAGTGTCATTACATTTCTGTTTTTACAAATTGTGTTACTGCAATTTATAATCAAATCTTCACCCCAAAATTTATCCTGATCTCACATCACTGGCTGCATTAAAATATGCTTTCAGAAGTAAAGCTCCTTAGTGAGCATAGAGACTACGCAAGGAATCTGCTTCTTCTCACTGAAGCGTGGATCATCAGACTGGGATTCAAAATTCGTGGCAACCACATAGTTGACCCGTGTGAGGATTTGCATGATCTCAAGTTGTTTTCCATGTTCGTTTAGCACAGAGCACAGAGACTGCACAAACCAAGAGCCTCTTCCAGGATTCCTCCAGGAATAATAACCTTACAGGAAAGAGATAAAAAAGCATGGTTTTTTCCCTCTTTTTTCTTAGAATTTTGTGCTGAAGAATGGAACATCAGAGAGAAATGCACCAGTTTGTGTGAAAGATTCTGGATAAGCAGTAACTGCACACAAAAACATCAGTTCCTACTAGTCATGTCACAAATCCTGCTTCACTGACAAGGAAGATAATGTGTATTACCTCTCCAACGCTCAGCATATTAAAGTACCATTCTCTGTTTTTTCATAGAACATATTTTTGCAAAGGTTCATGCTATAGCTCATCCTCTTCTTGCATTTAAATTCAACAAAGTTACTACACTAGCCTGTCCAAGGCTGGTATCACCTTCCTCTGCCATGTGCAATGTCTGTGCTTTGTCATCTGCCAGATTTGGGCTTTCTCCTGTTTCAGCTCAATGTGAAAGTAGTGGATAGAACACACTGCCCAAATATATACTGTCTCTTAGCATTTTGTCCATCAGTGCACACTAGCTCATCAATGAGGGTCAGTCTAGGATGCTAGTGGTAGCACTACTGGCAGCTGTGATGCATAAGGGCAGAGATACAGCCAGCTCTGTAAAAATAACGTTTTATCGGAGTAACTATTACAGATGAGAAATGTTGATTGGCAACTGAGGATAGGACTTTCTATTTGTTTCCAGCCATATTACTAATGCAAGTCAAAGAGATTAATTCTCCACCTACAAACTTTTTTTATGCTGTAACGAAGGAGTTCAGATCATACTTTCTTATTATGCAACCTTTAAAACATACTTAAGGTAACTTATTTCTCTTGCTAATGATTACAGCTTCATACTCAGATTCATACTGTTTATTATGCATCTCATACAAAGTCACTTCGACTGCGATGCGCATGCTATACTTTCAGCTGCATAGCGCTATGGTAGGAATATTTTCTTTGTAGCCTAGCTTCTCACTGAAAAAGAAGGTGTAAATTAGAATTCTGAATGTTAATGAAAGTCAATATAGCGCTTCTATTTGCACTTCCCAAAATAAAAACGTTAGTTGCTGGAGAGAACAGAATATAAATTAAAAAAATAACAGAATATAGCCTTCTTCTTCATTTATTTACATATACCTAGATTAAATGTAAAAATGCACATCTAATTTACAAATGGTGCAAGTTGATGTATGTGATAAACTTTTAGGCTTCTTGCCTCTACTACTCCCATATATTATTTTTTTTTACCTGGCACTGTGGAATATGCAAACAGAAAATCTGCTTCTACAGGGATTTTGTATCTGGGATTGGCATCTGTTTCCAGAGTGTCATTTGCAGGTCCAGAGTCGGTTTGTATACCTTCATCAAACTCAGAGCCTCGACATGCCTGAAATAGCAGTGAAGATGAAGAGAACTTGACCAGTAAGGAGAAATGAAATGTTTTATAAGGTTTTTTTTAAAACATTTTTTAATGGATGCAGTTTTTAGCAGTAGTTTGTATGTATAGGAAGCAAGAAAGCAAAAAGTAAGGTTACTCAGGGAGAATGAAGCATTTAGCAGAATGCAATTTGGAGACACAGACTTTATCCAAGAGACTTGGACAGAATTATTTCGATTGATAATCACATACTGTCCTCAGCTCTGTGCACAAGATGGAGATTATCTCTATGCTCTGAAGTTCACGTATTACCCAGCACAAAAAGAAACCATGTCCAAAAAAATGGATGAGGAATATTACGATATAGTCTTTACGTCTAAGAATCTTGCATGTAAATCACCTTATATAAACAAACAAGATAAGTCACCCATATTCAACTTCTCTCCACGCTGTTTTTTTTCCTCAAAACCTCTAGCAAAATTCAGCAAGATAACTTACAGAGTCTTTCACAACCAGACAAGTGACATAATTCGTTTTCCCCACTGCAGCAGAAGGATATAATATTTACCTGAATGAAAAACAATTTGGGTTTGCCTATAAGGCTTTTACATTTGTCTCCTCTGAAGAGCGTAGTCAGATGTTTGATGGCCATGGGTCCATCGGTGCCATAAATGAGGCCTTCTTCCCCATGGCTCAGAAGGATACAGGCAAAACAAGCAGCATCACTGTGATTCTCTTCAGCAGCTACGAATCAAATACTTTTTAGCCAAATGGAGACAACATTTTAAATGGAAAATTATATTTATCAAACACATCTTTCTGAGACTAAACATACAGTGGGCCTCTACTGGAAGTCATAAAAAGGAGTGGATAAAGATGACACAACCCACTTCTTAAAAACGTGATGAGTACCTTGAATAAATGAACATAGAATTCAGCCCACTGGATTCAACAGGCTGAACTCTTAACTACATGCAATTATTTTAGTAGATTTGTCATCTACTATGACAACAAAACTATGCATTTCTGAATTGACACTGGAGGAGGAAGAGTTGGGGAATTAAGGGTAATCTGTTCCAAAACTGAATCTTTCTCTATAGAAAATTCCATTTCATGGGGCCTAAGCACTAATCTGACCTGATCTGTGCAGAGCATTAATTAGGTGACCTCCTGAGGTCCTTGGCACAATAAATTATTCTATGATTCTAAATTTTTACCTTGTTTCAGTAGTTTTTTCATATCATCACAGCTTCGGTCATTGTATGTGTGAACATCAAAACCTAAGCTTCTGAAACTCTTAGAGAGATCTCCAGCATCTTTATCAGTGCCATTGCGTGTACCCATTCCTACCAGAAAAGAAATAGTATAGTTGATTGCATGTTACGCAATTTAAAATAATTTATACATTCAAAGGCAACTTTTAGGTTCTTAATTTATTTACAATGTCATGATGACATGAATTTAAAACAATCCTCTAACAACATCCTTGGCATTCAGAACAAACTGTGAGTTTCGTTTTAATGCAAAATAATGCAAGGTCCAATGTGAACACGTATTTTATTCTGAAAAATATGCTGGTTTATCTCCAGCATCTTGCAACATGGGACCTCAGTGGAGATTTCTGTCTCCCTTTGGTTATGCAGAGTAACATATGCACAAAGCTCTTCAAGGAAAAGTTGTTTAAAAAGATTCCCCATGACGCCCACATAAAAGAAATTGACGTAAATTCTTTGGAATAAGCACTTTGTTTAATTTGTATGCCCAGCTTGTAGAGAAAAAAAAAAAGCCTACAAAGTTGGCTATATCACAAATATCTGTCTGCTTCAACACTGTGCACAATATGGAAAGTTAAGTGCAGCTGACACCAGATTGTGAACAGAGCACAGCTATAGCTATTAGCTTTTGTAGCGCAGCTATAGCTATTATGTGCAGCTCAGAGACAGAGGGTTATAACATGGGCTGCAGATACCAAAGTTCAAATTTTAACAATACAGCCTTAAATTCTAGGACAAAGGTTAGTTGCAAGTTGGCAGAACAAGGTGACGTGTTTTTTGAACCACCTACTGCAAAGGAGCTGCAAAGAGCTACTCTAACATAAGTATTAAAGAACAGGAACAAGCAGTATGAACAACTACTTATCAAATAAAGTGAGTGTAGTCATTAAAATTCCATGTCCTAAAAATAACAGGTTTATTGATTAATGAAAGTATAAAAATTCTAAAATCTGTAATAAATGTCATCGAGGGAATCACAGAATCAAAGAATGATTTAGGTTGGAAAGGACCTCTGGAGGTCGTGTGGTCCAACCTCCCTTCTCAAGCAGGACAAAGGACATTACCTGTTTTGTCTTCAAAATTTTTGTTGTTTATAATTATGCATTTGCCAACTTTCTTGTAGTTCATATTATACCGGAATGTGGGTGTAACAATTCGGTACTGGTTACTGAGAGAGGACTTTGGCTGCTCTTCTTCTCCATTCTTCTTTTTCCTGTGTGAGTCAAATGAAAATAGTGTTAATGACCTGTCACATGCAACGTGCTTATTTATCTTAACTTGTGCCATTGCGGCAGCACTACCTGATGTTTTTACTTCTCTTATATTTATCTTCCTTCGTATTTCATACAGAGATGTAGAGATATTAACTCATTGCTTATGTCTCATGATTTCCATGCAGTATTTGGATACTGATGATGGTAACATCACTGAGTGAACTGCAGTCAATTGCAATACATGCAGACCTTGATCAAGTATCAGGCTGGAAGCAGTCTTTTGCAAACTACGATTCTGGATGTAAGTACTATTTTAATTCCACTATAAGTGATTCATGCAAGCCCAGACAGATATTCTTAGTAACTCTTCCAAGCATGACAAGAAGATACACAATTTACTACGTGGCATGATGGGATTTGTTTATTGAATCATCCCTAAATTCTCTGAAAATGATTAAGAGCAGTAGGTATTTTCTACTGATACTGATAGATATGAACAGCTCATTTGTTAGCACGGTCTGTCAATTGATAGTTTGAAGCTATGCTAAAAACTAAGTACGTTTCAGTGTGATCTCATCAGTATCTACAAATAAACAAAATCCTATAAATGTTCTCCACTAACTGTGCACTGATCTTTCTGCTATGTGATGGAGTCTTAGACTGAATTAGAAAAAGATGCTGAGAGACAGCATGGAGTCTACCCACCGATTTATTCTAAATGATATATTATAGAATGAATCTATAACAACCAGCTTGCAAACCTGAAGTACAAGCATGAGGAACTCAGCAATTCTTGCTTTTAGAGGAGGACTTTTTTGTCCAGCCAAGTGACTTCTGATGTTGAGATGATCTCCACAAGCAGAACTGAGGGCAGTGAAAGCCTTCAAAGGCTCTGATGAAACCTCAGAAATATAAGCAAGCTTTGGAGCAGGCCCACTTAGAAACAATACTTGGGAAAGGGGAGAAGAAGGTATCAGCATCTTGCTTCCAGTAGTACTTATTGCTGAAGTCTGAGAGGAAAACATAACCCATTTTCTCAGCACAACTAACTGTACTATACCATTTGTTTTTAACAAAATTAGATTTGTCCCATAATGTCAGTTAAGTACTTTCACTATTCTCACGTTGATATCTTTTTAGAAAATTACCAAGCTATTTGCTTCACTAAAAGACTTCAGAGATGAGATTGCTGTGAATTGATTAAATGTTGTTTAGGAAATGTACTTTCTTATCTTCCTGATTTAACAGTTGTTGTCTCTAGCAATTGTTGGAGTCTCCAAGTGTCCTATTTTTTATTACTAAAGGGCAAGACTAACTGGAAACCATAATAAAGCATCTCCAGATGATTCATCATGATTCAAATGCCACGGCAATTCAATTCTAAAACAGTTTCTTCTCATCTTTGAGTGTCCTCATGCTCTGCTGTAAAGGACCAAATTAAATAGTTGCATCTGGCAGGCTTTCTCTTTACTCTTTTTTACCCATCATTCTAACATCATCTCCCTCATTAGACTTCTTCTAGAGACTATGAAACAAGATTCTGAATTGTACCTACTTGAGGACTGTATTTGATACTCTGAAATTACAGGGTTTTTTTTTCTGGCAAACCACAAATATTGGTATTCTCCCTTCACACTGCTTCTTGAGGGCTCTGAGAGCAATAATTAAATATGCTTTGCCTCAAGAAAAGATTTTAACCATTTTAAAGAATTATCCACAGCTGCATGATGTTAATATTTTCAGGGATATTCTACACAAATTTCTACTGATGTTCCATCCCGGAATGGTTTTGAACACTTGGGATAGATCTACCTACGTGGTGCAATATCGTATTTACACTGTGCACTCCAAAATGCTGGAAATGATCTAATCCGAGACAAGAAGTCACGCAGTCACATTACCCAACAAAGAACTTTGCTGAAAATAGCAGCTGGGGTTAAGTGGCACAGTAAAGCAGCACACAACTTCTCCTCTGAAACCACTTAACTTCCGAGTTCAATAGTTTGCACTCATTCATGCAGAAATTCTCAGGACTTTAAGAGATATAGCTACTGCTGGTATTCCCAAAAGCATGCCAGAAGCTCTATGCTGTTCAGTGTCGAAGGTCACAGGCAAGCCTTTGCCAGCATTAACAGTTCACATGAATCCATCGTTTAATTTCCCCATTCCTTTACAAAGGATACTATGGTTTTGTTCTAACGATTCCTTCCAAGCATAAGAGGATAATCAGATAATAAGCAACCACAGCGTATACTGTGGGGTTACGCCTATCTTTCCTTTACTGGCAGACAACAAAACAGTTCCAGAAATCTTTTGGAATCTGTCCAAATTGAATGAATAAGAAAGCAAAGGTTGCACTGTACACTTATCCCAGACTGCAATCCAGGGAGAATTCTTTATTTATTTATTTATTTTTAAGATTCTGTTTGCTGTGCTAAAATAGGGCAATTTGGGAATTGCATGAGTGGCCTAAGCTGATAGTTTAAGGTTCCACTCTTCAGTTTAAACAAGTTAAATCATACCTTGTATGATTGTAATAATGACTAATAACGTAATAAATATGTACTAACCAGTCCTAAAGGGAAATTCCTTGTCAGTGACAGGCTGTCTTATGACTGAAAGCATAAAGCTTTCTGGACTAATTTTGATTTTCTAAGCTTTGAACTGGACATGTTAATATAAATGTTTACCACTGTTGTTCTCTAAGCTTTCTAATCACAGTATTTTCTGAAAGCATTTCCACGGGTTAATTATGTGCTTTTATGAACTGTTGTCAGCTATCTGCTCTCAGTTTTATTTCTTTCCGCTTCTCTGAAATTCAGCATCTTTAATTTCCTTCTTTTTGGATTCCAACTTGCCCAGACTAAATAGAAATCTGCATTTTGCAACTGTTTCCTCTTCTTTTAGTTTTTAGCTACAGCCATGCCTGAATTTCTCACTCCACTAGTGGTCACTCTGATCTTTCCCTTAGGCAGAAACATTCTTCTGTCGGTGCTCTCACATGTTTCATGTTCTCTCCTTTCAGTTGAGAGTTCAGAAAAATCAAAACTCTGCTCTGGCACCCTCCAATAACTTGCACATTTTCCTTCTTATTCTTATGGTGTTTCCAAACGTAGGGCTTAGACCTGACAACGGCACGTCTGGGAATGTGACTTCATCAACTCTACACTCAATCAGAGTCAACCCTGGGAAAAACATTATTATCAACTTCTCCTCAGATTTCAAATACAAAATGAAAGTTTCCCATAGCATTTATCACTGTGTTACTGAACTTTGAAACAGTAGAGGCCAATTTTCTCATCATTATGACTGGCTAAAATCCTGTCAGTGTCAATGGAGATACTGGTGCAAATGAATGTAGGAACTCTGATCTTGACTAAAGGACCAATAGTTATTACAACAAACTTTCTTTTCTGTTACGCTTTGGGTAAATCATGATTTCAATATGTAAATGTATCAGAATTTAAGGATAAAATCACCCCTGTTAACTATTAAGCATACTTAAAGATTGTTTTCAAGAAAACGAAATCTTTACACTTTTATTGGAAACAGTGTCTCTGAGCAGTCCTGATTTCCTCTGCTTTGGCTCCCTTTCTTCTAGCATCACTCTGTACTATCTTTGCCACCATGGAGAATTATGACATAGCGATGAGCTAAGAATCCTTTTACAGTACAAGAGCTTCCAGTCTCTCATCATCTCTTAACTTCAAGCGTAGCACAATATTTCCATGGAGGTCTTCAGCTTCCATTCCATTTCGTAACTAACGTCAGCTGTGAAGTCCAGTAACATCGATCTTTGTGCGAGGTGTAAAAGCCAGTAAACATAAAAAAAAAATCTTTTAAAATGCCCATCTGCTGTAATATATGGACTCCCCTTGGAACAGTAGCAGCACGACGCAGGGAAAAGTCTCAAGAGAGACGAGTGGGTTAAAGGAAAACATGAAAAAAAGGCAATCGCTAGGGTAGAAACTATTATACCAATCCATTTACTGAACCTGAAAATTAAAAGTAATTAAATAAGAGGCTGATAGAAACTGACAGAACAGGTTCGTTTTTTTTTCTGGAAATGTGAGCGTTTCTGCCTTAAAAGCAAAGCAGTTCAGTGACACGTAGCAACACCCAGGGAAGAAATAAGTCTCTTCAGAAAACAACAGTCACTTAAATAGGCACACAGACAGAGGATTAGAAGAATAAAACAAATTTCAAGAGAATCACTTCCTTCTCACAGGACAGGAGGAGGTCCCTGTTTGTTTGTAGTGATTTTCGTTTGGTTTTTATTTTTTTAGCGGTTTCTTCTTCTCTAGGAGGAAATTGTTGTGTTAATTAAATATGAATTCTGAAAGGAGGTTTGAAAACAGCTATTCTCTTTCACTGCCCAGAAAGTGAGGGACTTCTGTTGCTATACCGAAAGATGTAAGTAGATTTAAAAACCTGCGGCTATGATACTTTTCACATCAAGGAAGTTGGCCTGCACAGGAGAACGGAAAGGTTACACTGATAAAATTCATTTCTATCTAAAGTATACACACACAAAAAAAGAGAGAACTCTGTGACGTTCAGTAAATTTAAGTTTTACTTGATTAGAAATATCTCAGAATGTTGATAGCTTTTTTTTTCAGTCTGACACACTCCTTTAGGATGATGGGCGGTTACGTATCATTTTTGAACATCTTGTTAACAGGTTTCTATAAAAAAGGAAATCTGTTGTCTTATAAAACAGGCCGTCTTCTACAGAACACAATCTCAGGATTGCTTCTGGAATCCCCAGACCTTTTGGCATTGGAGAAGAGATTGATGTTTCTATCAGGTTGTCAGCCTTTGAGTCCAGGCAAGAAGATTGAGGCAGTGGTAAACTGACCAAGTCCACAGTGCTGTCTTCTCAGATAACCCATCAACAACCACCAGAACTTTCATGCACTTTATGTTGTGGGACAGAAGATATCATAAAACTGCAGTGCTCTTTATTCTACTGCTAACCACTTAGATGCCCCCTCATCATTTTTACATTCTGAAGAAGTGACCAAGAAACAGAATTCATAAATGAGACAAAGTTCAGTATTTAGTTCTCTGTTTTTACTCTAGTCTCAATAATCAGTGTTCTATTCGTGTCTGTTGCTCTCTGATGAACATGCATAGATACGCTCCTACACAACCTTCCCTCCAAAGTGTCAGCTTTAATACTTTTATCCAGTCTAATTTCACCATACTTAGTACACCTCTAATTACTGTACACACTCCCCTCTTTGAATTTATTTTTCTCTTGAAATCTATAGGTAATAACAAGCACAAGACACTTGTTAAACCTGACTAGAGCTTTTTAGATCTTAAGTTCTTTAAGGCAGACTCTTTGTTCTTTGTCAGATTTGTTTTGGTAAAATGTCAAGCAGATTTAGAGCTGCATGCAAATAATAGATTATCCTGTTGACTTTTTCCCATTAATATTGCATCAGTTTGGCAGAACTGCAACATTTCTGGACAAGATGAATGTGCCACAATTTGAAGCATCTTTTATAAAATGATTATTCTTTTACTGTTAATAACCAAAAAGCATAAATTATATGGGATAAGGACTAAGCATTAACCATAAATGCTAGTCCAAATACTAAAACTGTATTGCACTGTGCCTGATTATGTGATTCTGGGTCGCATGCTAACAAGGCTACGTGCTGGAATACAAAGTGAAATCTACTTTAAATACTAATAGGAGCCACTGCTGGTGACATTGGCTTTGAAGAGAACTTCATTCTGTTTCCAGTCTGCCTGTGACACACTGTAGGCTCTCAGACTTTTTCTCCTGAATACACTACAGTAGCACATGTGATTTCCATCTATTTTTCAGACACATAGCACCTAAGAAATACAAGTTCACCTAAAAGCATCTGTATGTTATTTCACCTATATTACTTACTATAGCAAGGAGATTACACGAAAGGCATGAAAACCTACATAGCAATTTCAGAAACAATAGCAAACCTAAACAACGCAATACAAAAAAGTAACATTTAAATACTCAAAAATGTCCTAGACTCCTGTTCCCTCTAATAGCCTTGTTTTCCGTGTTAAAGAAATTGTAAATTATGGTGAAATGGATCAAATAGATAATACTGGAGTCTAAAGCTCATATTTATCAATGATACGTGAAGTCTGATCAGTGCTTTCTTCTTCATATACACTCTGCCAAAGTTCCTAAGCCAGAAAAGTCATTTTTAGGAAGTGGTAGAATGACAGGAAATTGCAGGCATGCTTACCCAAATAGGGTAAAGAGGATGGACTCTTCTCAGTGGTGTGTAGTGATAGGACGAGGGGAAATGGCCACAGACTGTTGCATAGGAAGTTCCGCACAAATGTGCGTGGGAACTTCTTAACAGTAAGGGTGATGGAGCACTGGAACAGGC